>CM022472.1:21911493-21946084 GCA_011952105.1 Coreoperca whiteheadi
GGTGGTGAATGTAGGAGGGGTGTGGTAGGGGTATGCGGGATTAGCCGGGGGGGTTTGGTTGTGACGGTGTGTGAGGGGGGGGGGGGGGGGGGGGGGGGGGGGGGGGGGGGGGGGAGAATAAGAAGGCAGGAGTGTGGAGAAAGAGAGATCTAGGCCAGACAAAACGATTGGGGGCTCCCAGGGGGACGATATGATGTTTTCAGCACATCTCAAGTGCTGAAAATGAATAGCATTATGAGACTCACAGAGTATGCCTTTGTTGCTCAGTAATTCCATTGGTATCCACTGAAATTAATAACATGAATGAGATTTTAAGTTTTCCCCCCAATATTTTACATTCACAAAGATCCTTTCCCAAGGCTTTGGTTCCAACAAGACAAATAAATCACTGAACGACATACAGCCTGCTACATGTTCAAATAATTCTGCATGAAAATCCACTCTTGGCTTGAAATTTTAATTATTGTTGGCTTTCCTTATTTGTCAATAATGTTTGAGACATAAGCTGTATTTCCTGTTATTTACTAGCATTGTTAGCATTCCTCAATTAAACCAAGGTAAAAAAACTTTAAAGTTTGATCAAATCCCTATAATTTAAAAAGGTGTTGCTCATAGTGTCAAACCCATAGAGAATAATCATTCGACTCTGCAGTGTTCCTCAGCTCTACTGAGCTTTTAACTAATTGTTTTGGTTTTCTGGCTCTCAACTTAACTTTAATTATCAAGCAGCTTTGATACACACAGAGTGCTTCAGAGAGGAAGATTAGACAAAACCGTAAAAAAACAGAAAAATAGGCAATAGAATTTTTCAAGGCTAAAAGTTACAATAAAATGTAATAAATAAATTGTCATGTTACCTCAAGCAGTTAACAAGGAGCTCAGACCTGAAGGCAGAACAGGTGAGGTTTCAGTGATTTATTGGGTAACAAAGCCTTACCATACCCCTTTTCCACCAAAATGAACCGGGTGCTGGTTCAGAGCCAGTGCCAGTTCGGAGTTGGGTCAAATGACGAGCCTTCTAAGAACCCGTTCGTGTTTCCACTGGCTACGGAGCCAGCACAGAGCCAGGTCTCACGTGACTGTATACGTCACATCTTTCCCGGTAACGCTAGCGTGGCAGCGCCAAACACAAACGCCGTCAACAAACGCGGACGTTGCTATTTATGTTCGCCGTAGTTTGTAGAGACGGAGAATAGGAGCGAGTGTAACAGTACTACATAACATTTATTTTTATAAATAACGTGTTAACTTTAGCCTCAGCATGTTGCTACCCTCCTAGAATCAACGCTTCATCTTGTCGGTCACGGTAACCCCGCCCCTAGCAGCTGCAGTAAGCGGTGCTTACTTCTAGCCCAGCAACGAGTTGGTGCTACTTAAGAACTACTTTTCCTGGCTCCAAGCTGGTGCTTCGGCTGTGGAAACAAAGAACCGATCTGAAACTTGGCTCTGGCTCCGAACTAGCACCAGCTCCGCCTTGGTGGAAAAGGGGTAACAGAGTGGTAAGGCAGGCAGAGGTCAAGACCAGGAAAGCAGTCCAACACAGGTAAATAAATCTGACAGGAAGCAGCCAAAATCCATGAAATAAGTAAAAGTCCAGGAAACACAGAAAAATCGAAAAACACCCAAGAAACACTAGAAAAGGGCTGGCATGCTTGACAGATGGACAAAGATGAACTGGCAAAGAACATAGGAAGCACACAGATTTAAATACAGTCAGGTGAGGGGAGAAACAGGTGAAACTAATCAGGGCAGGGCAAACTAATCAAAACTGGAGAGAAAAGCAAACAAAGACAGGAAGTAAAACCACACAAGACACATGAGGCAGAACACTTACAAAATAAAACAGAAATTGACTAAACAAACTAAACCATCAATACAAGTAAATTAAAAAAATAAACAAGGGATAAAGATAGTATGAAAATCAATGACTGAGACTTAAAAAATAAGTGACAAATCAAGGCATCTTAAGTGAAAGCCAGGTTAAAGAGGTCTCAAGGTTTCTTTTAAAAATGTCAACAGAGGTGGTGTTAAGGTTTTGTTTTACCGGACTCAGAAGCATGGTAAAGTGATAAGAGTCTTAAATGAATGAAACGATGAGGAAGTGGGGCACAGGCAGGCAGGAGGCTGGTTGGTTGGAGAGGTGATGTGTGGCTGGCGGAGACACTGATACCAGAGTCCTGAGACATAAGGAGAGAGGATCTCGTTATCTTCTAAACACAAGGAGATTAATCAAGAAGAATACACACGAAAAAAGGCTTTCTAGAAGTTTTGCAAAGAGTACATTACCACAGAGTAATACTGAACAATCTGGCAAAGAGTGGTTGAAGAGCTGGAGTCTGTATGCTCAGAATTGATGAGCTGATTAGAACCAGGTGTGGAGCTGAGACCAGTGTCCAGGAAGGTAGCCACGCCCATAGCACATCCACACATACACACAACAGGGGAAGGGGAGACACACACAGGAAAAGCTGTAGTCATGGCTTGAACTGTGACAGGTGGAGTCTCCCAGATCCTCAGGGAGACTCTTCCAGAGATTAGGACCACAGTGGCTAAAAGCTGATTCTCCCTGTGTATTTTTGTTGAAATCCTTGGGCTGACTAGGAGGCCAGCCACAGAGGATCTGAGGGACCTGCTAGGTCCATACCTCAAAGGAATGTCTGATTGATAGGCTGGTGCCAGGCCATTCAGTGATTTATAAACTAGCAAGAAAATCTTAATATCAATTCTAAAACGGATAGGCAACCAATGCAATAGGTTAAAATAGGCGTTATATGTGCTCTCTGTCTGGTCTTCATGAGTACTCGGGCTGCTACGTTCTGAACAGGTTTTAGGCGACCAACAGCTCTCATCAATATCACTTTCAACAGCAGCAGGCACTTGCACCTTGGTAATGACCAAAATATTTCTCTCAGGAGTTGGTCAAACCAGAGCTACAAGCAGAGTGAATGTTGGACAGACAATTCAATACTGGCCAGACACATAACTCAGTGAATGCTGATGTTGTTCTCTGTCTGTTGGATGTTTAAATGTGTAACTGTTTGCTAACACGCCATAAAAGCGTTTTTATGTTAGATGTGTCTTCAGCCTATGGAGTTCCTCTGCCCCCTCTTAATTAATGCAGATTTAAAAACAAACAGAAATGCTAGGAAATTAATCTGTGGATTGTGGTTTCCTTTCATTAAGATATTAAACATAAAATAGCACTAATAAATATTTTCATATTGACAATGGATCTGACTCAAATGACTATGTGTAATGTGAAAGGTTTTACTTAAAGTCAACAGAGAAAAATCATCTGACTCGACAGTTTCCCTGAGCTTTATGAAGTGTTTTAGCGTCACCTCATTGTTTTGGTTTTACGGCCAAAAACTCTTTACTTTTTTGGTTCAGTCTCACCGCTCTCAGCAGCAGGAACTTGTTTTCAGCAAAATTGCTCTGATAAATCCACTGTATGCTACCTGCCACACACCAAATGATAGACAGACAAAGTTAGCGACTAGCTGGTGAACATAGTGGAGCGTTTTGTGGCTAAAGAGAAAAATATTTCCCTCAGGAGTTGGTGGAGACCAAATTACAGCTAAAAGGAGCGTAGAAATTGGAGTTACATTCCTCAGGTGGACACAAACATAACATGTGAATGCTAATGTTGCTCCGTGTCTGCTGGATGTGTAAACAGGCAGCCATTTGCTAACATAATAAAAAGCTTAATTAAGTGATAATATGTCAGTGTTGTGTGAATAGCTTTTTGTGCTGCACCAAAGTGGTGAAAAGGCCTTTGTAACTGCTTAAACCTGTCAAGACATTTTTCTGCACTTTAAAGAAACTGAATTCAACTTCCAAAAAGTCAAAACATTCCTTCAAAGGCACACTTCCCTTCATACTTCAAGGCTAGATAAGAATGGGCTTGTTCTGATAAGGAGGAGAAGGATCTACCTGCATTCTTAGCCATTAATCAGTGTCACTTAGGGAAATCCAAGACTCCCATTAGTATCCCATTGTAGAGATAGTGGCTGACACAAAAGAGGAGGATCAGCCCATAAGACACACTCACAGTAGCCTGGTTGTACCTTATTGACCCCCTTTATGGCGGATGCATCCCTTTCGTAAGGGAGTTAGGCGTCTGTCTTAGTTGTCTTCCACTCCACCCCCACCCCACTTTCTTCAGTGGGGTATGGTGAATAGAGATAGAAAGGAAGGAAGAAACAACTGGAGAATAGAGTGAAAAAAGAAAACTATACAGTGTCTCCATTAAGGCATTGTCAGCACACATGTACACCCTCTTTTGAGGATGCCATGGGACCCTGGTATTTAGCACAGGGATGATATATACACACAGCACACACAACACACCACACGAGTGCGCATTATTATTATTATTATATATAGCAGGAGTTGGGCAATTGCTGTAGTTCCTGGGGGTAGGACAGGTCATCTCATTAACCCAGTGGGCCTTGCTGGTTTGAAACAACCAGGTGTAGCTTTCACTTCTTGCCTTATGCGTCCGCGTGAACGGCCTTTGTTGGTGCCAGAGCAGCCAACTTTTCCTTTACCGAGATTTACAAGTCTTAGGTAACTTAAGTTACATCTAGCTTAAGTTTACAAATTAAAGAAGTTCCTAGTTTATGTGGTAGTATTTAGGGCATTAGGGCAGCAGTGTCTGACATATGGAAGTGTCTGGAATGGCAACTGGTCTTACTGTTTACAGCCATGCATATTATGTAGGCCATTTGAATCCATAGCGGGATTGGCGGACTCCACCACTAAAGATGAAAACTACTATACAGAAAGATAATTACAGAAAGTAAATACATTGACTGTCAACTATAAATAGTATCAAAACCAGGGTTTGACTTAATGAAAATCTTAAGGATTATAATTTAAATATATTGATATCTAACTGTGTCTGAGGATGGATTTTCCCTCTGAATCTAGCTAACCCTAAATTAATCCAACTGACATAATTTCTATTTATTTTATTTAGACCAGCTTTGTCCAGTAAAGTCCTGTCCAGTCTGGGCCACTCAAATTCAGTTCAACTGTTCTCAGTCTACTAGTCCAGTCCAGCCCTCTTCAGTTCAATTTCATTGAGTGGAGTCATGCCTAGGGCAATCAAACTATATACTTTTTAGCCTACTTTAGCCCACTCCAGTCCTGCGCAGCAGTCTGGCCCAGTTTACCCTAGAATTTTCTTGCCAGTTAGTTCATCCCTTCATCCGAACTTGCTTGACAAAACAAGCAACATCCTACCAAAACCAGCTTAGATCAGCACACTTCAGGCCTTTCTCTGTCTCTTCCTTCCTGGATCCCTGGTTTCCAGTGATAAAGAGGTTAAAAGGCAGTGTATGTATGTAGTTAACAAGGGACTATAGATCACAATAAGTAGCCACAGTTCTTCCTTTTCAGCTGAGGGTGCACAAACATGTCCTTCCATCATCCCCTTTGTAAAACAACATTGATCCTTAAAATAGTTTATAGCAATATTAACAAATGATCAGGTCAGGTTGATTAAGCTGATGTGGTGCTGTGTACTTTAGCACATATGGCACTTAGACTCAAACACTGTACTTATAAGCTAACACATCAAATGACATATGTCATAAGAATGTTCTGCTTAACCAATAGTAAATCCTGCATTTTAAAAATATCGAGCAGACGTCCAGTCCATGCAAATGTTCTATTGAATCCTTCACAAGCAAAGAGGAAATAGGATGCTATTGATCGCCAATGGAGGATTAGATTTCCAATGGCAAAAGGATACAGGTCTCATTCTACAATGGTATGTGACAGAGTGGCCTATATATAACCCATAGCAGGGAGTCAATAGCTAGGAGAACAAATGATACTGTGGCTAAAGGCAATCTATGCTACTAATTCCTCTCAGTAGTTGCTGCATTTGTCACATGGATCTCTTAATCAAAGAGTATAAAGCAGCTTTCCACCTGTTTCCAGAGCTGAGGTCAGTGGGAGCTCCTGTATGGTTTTTGTTAAAGGGCACTTCATGAGCATCACTATTGGTTAGCTCCAACATGTAGCCTCTGTTCCTATTGGTTTTGTTGCGTATTGTTATTCTGTTATTTTGTAGTCCTAGTGTTTTGTAGAATACTGTATTCCGTTTTTTCTACATTGTAATTCTGCCGCTGCTACTTCTGTGTACTCGATACAAGCAGGATCTATTTAATGTCTCTCTGTCCTGTTGCCCTTGCTGAGATGTCCGCCATATCCCCATATTTTTTCTAAGGATGGAGGGTGTTGTATGCTTCTGACAACAATCTTTTAAATTTGGGCCATATAAAGATATATTTTATTAGCTGCATGCCTTTGACTCCTGTGTAGTTGGAAAAAAATACAAGATAGTCTTGATAATGCAATTAAGCCCAATTTTGATAAAATCCCTGGCTTAAGGGCACGTACAGTGAGCATTAATTGTTGAGGGATGGGTAAGGGTAAGGGTCTTGTTTTCACTCATGTTACTGTACGCACATACTGCAAGCAGCTTAGTTGATTGGCCTCTATGCTGAGAATCTGTTTGCAGTTCTCACTCCCAGCGTGTCTATGATACTGTAGGTACCCCTCTAGCATCGTTTCTGGAGGTGCCCCTGTAGTGTAATGTTATGTGCCTTGGAAATCAGGTGACGTAGTATAAAGTGCACGGAAAGTCCACATATGATCCTTCATATGTGGACTTTCAGGGTGGTTGGATGGGTCAAACACAGGACTTTCACCCCGGAGACCACTGTCTGTTTTATTTTAACTTAAGGTAAGTTATGTTATGTAACTTATATAACCGAGGTTGCATAACATAACTAACTTAAGTTATGTAACTTAACTTAGGTGACTAACATACTTATTTTAACCCAAACCATGGTCTTTTCCTAAGTTTTGGTTCCTAAACCTAACCAAACTACGACAGTTTCACACCATTAACCACGTGTTTTATTTTGAAAATGTAACCAGACGTGTGAATGGTTAGATTCATTTGTACTGATGGGCCTCTACTCGACCCTGAAGCTAAATGACTTTTGCACACTGAAGATGGCATAGCCCAAACATATGTGCATTTTACTCCCTTGTGTCGAACATAAAAACTGACTGAATAGTATTAAAATGGCACTCTGATAGATTTGAGGGTGCAAACTGTATTTGTACTTCCTGAAACACTATCTGCTTTTGAAACAAAATCATATCAGTAAATTGGAAATCTACTTATGTTCAGCTCAACTTGTTGACTGCTACAAACTTTCCCAGCCAATTTAGGTATTCAGACCACTGACATATCACTCACAAGCTTGTGTTTTTAACCTTCGGGTCATTGCTGAGGACTCCATTGTGTCCCCTGCCCTTGAATGTCAATGCTAAAAAAATTGCACTGGGTTGCCTGTTGTGAGAGGAATGATAAAACACCAAGTTAATGCTGCTCAGCAGGTTTCCTTGTCTTGGTTTCCCAAACAACATCTATAATGTCTGTCCAACAGCCTTCAATGAATTAAAGATTAAGGGGCGATAAGTGTGATCCTTACTGCCCCATAGCACTAAATGAACATAATACATCTTCAAGGATTTGATAGAGCAGTTGATCAATAACAGTGACTCTCCAAAATAATCAGCCAAAACACATAAAGACACACACACACATACAAGCGCAGACACAAACTGACTTGCACTTTTCACCTGCTCAGTGATGGAGGACAATGCTGTGAGGAGACCATTATGTACTAAAGCCAATAAAACAGCAGTATTATAATCACAGTGTAATGCATTGTGATTACCTCATCAGAAGCTCTAATTAGTTAGCTAATCTCTGCTGTGAAAATCTGACTTTATTAGTTCTGTTGATTACAGGCCAATGGGAACTTAAACATTGCAGGCAATCTGTGCTTGCAGAAAGCGGTCAATAAAGGACATAAAAACACACTACTAAACCTGCATTAACTGATTTTTTTTGGCCTTTTGTGGGCAAGGGAAACAAGCTGTTAACACAATGACATCACCTTTTAAGTTGATATGGAATCGTGTTAGCAAACAGTTGCTTATTTACACGTCCAACATTTTAATTTATTTGCGGTCGTGTTTCTGACCATCTGGTGAATGTAAGTCCAGTATTCACTCTCTTTTAGCTCTGTTTTTGGTCTCTACCAACTCCTGAGTTAAATACCTGGCTCTTTAGCTGCTAAATATGCCACAGTGTCCACCAGCCAGTCGCTAACTGTCTTTCTGCTGTTTGGTGCTGGTAGCACATGATGCGTTTTTCAAGCCTTTTTGCTTTCGGCTGCGGCTTGAAACATCATAGCAGCTTTCATTTAACGTCAGTCATTATGGTACTACTCTCTGGAATTCTCTGCCACATGAGCTAAGGTCTGCTACAACAGTGTCTTCTATTAAAAGCAGACAAAAAAAGCAGACATTTTTTTGCAAGCTTTTAGTTAGGTTTAAAATGTGTGGTTAAAGGGTTACATATTTTAGAGTCAGTATTAGCCTACTATTATACCCATTTTAATAATAATAATAATTATAATATCATCTAATCTTATTCGATTTTTTATTGTAATAACTTCTCATTTTAGCCTATATGATTTTATTTCATCTTATGTTTTTATGTATTTAATACCTTCTAATATTATACGTTCTATGTTTTTGTCATGTATGATCTTTGCCTATTTTGTATTTATTTATTTTTTGCTTTTTATCTTGAAGCACAGTGAGTCTCCGCCTGTCTTATGAAATGTGTAAACTTGACCTGACTTGAATTTAGCACTATGACAGGCCTTTGTGGCTAAAGGCAGAGTAGGGTAGAGCATGGATCAAGGCTTTGATTCACACCGAAACTCTGCTAACGACACATGTACTCATGGTAAGGCAAGTTGGAAAAAAGCATCCACACCAAAGAGCTTCTGCTATGTGAAATTTCATGAAACACAAAGAAGGTAAAGAATCAAAGAGTCGTTTTGGTGACGACAATCTGAGGACATTTAAGTCATAGCCTGTCAGTAAGTCAAGCTCCACCCTTTACTCCTTTCTTCTCTCATCATGTTCAAAATGTACCACAAGCTTTTGTATGACTCTGTGTGTGTGTGAGCATGTGGGTGGGTGGTCCCATGGGGTGTGCATTTGGGCTCAGACCTAACTGACCCTTTATGTTGTTTATCAGTCCCTAATTCATTCAGTGGCATCTGGGCATCACTGCAGTCTCTGGTGGCTGTGAAGCTTGGAGTGGTGGGATGTCTAGTCGGGTATGTTGGTCTGGGACGGGTGCTTGTGTGTGTGTGTGTGTGTGTGTGTGTGTGTGTACAGAGGGGTGTGGGGGTTGCCTCGTAATAAAAGGGCTATCATGGTTTCCACACTCCCCCAGCAGAGCATCCATCTGGACGCAAGTAGACTCATTGTTTTGACACTCACAGCGTGGTGCTGTCTGGAGAGGAGAGGAGAAACCCCTCTTCACCTATTTAATTGTGCTGAACATGATGCAACAGGACAGATCTGTGTGTATGAGTGTGTGCATGTGTGTTGATTTGTGGACAATTTGAAGAGCTTAAAATTGTACTATATCATTTTGGAAATAAACTCCCCAACAAACTATACTTGTTCCAATTGTATGGGAAGAAGAACATATTATGAGAGTTGAAGCTTTATTGATCACCAACCTAATTTCCCCCAAAGGGGATCAATAGTTTCATCTCTTACATTGTTATATGTCTTTCCATATACCAGACTTAAAGAACGAACAACAAACCAATCAAATTACCTCAGAATCAGCAGTTCACTCCATCTATAAGACAAGTGAATATACATACACCACATTGAATCAGCCAGTAAGAGCCTTCATCACTCCACCATCATGAGAAGCAGAATAATGCATCAAGTCACAGGATCGCTCATACGCTTTTATTGTTCATATCAGGAATGTTGGCAAATAAAGTGCTGTATACTGATATCACATTCACTGACGCCAGACCAGGATTACAGTGCTGTAAATACTATATATGGAAGCTATACCTAGCAATATGTAAAACATTAATTATCCTAGATAAAGAGAAATGGGGGGGGGGGGTAGAGCCAGTCCAGTTTCTCTCATCTCATTCTCTCCTTTCACTAACACTCCCTGATGCCACTCTTATCCGGCCTCAGCGGAGACGAGTCAAACTGAATGTTCTGATTCTTAGCGTTTGTGTTTACCTGCTTATAATACCAAGTGGATGTCAGAAAAGTTTCCTTTTACTAAAAAGACATACAAATAACTTTTTCCTCCAACCATCCAGGCATTTATTAAAATGCCATACTCAATTATCTGGTGTATAAGTATTCTAAAAAATCTAATTTTTGACAGTAGTGGTGGGAGCTGAGTCGTATGGTTTTCCCGAGAAGAGATCAAGTCGCTGATAGCAACTCAGCAAAGCGTTGGGAGTGAAAATAGGCCAAGGTGAGAAAGGGCATCATTACTTTGTGTAAATTTGGAAAAGGGCAAGGAAAGGGCAAGGGTTGTGTAGGACAAAATAATTCTGCTATTTCTATGTCAAAATGTAAATATTCAGTCGGTTGGCAGATACTGAGAGACCGGAGAGAGGCATCTCACAGGTTAGCACACACAATCATGATATAGGTTTTGCATATTTTGTTTTGCATCTGAGGATATAAATGCAGTCAAGGCACATTGGCTGCTCATATGCACACAAAGTCCCCCAGTTGCCTGAATACTCTACCATGCTCACGTGTGCACCACAGACACCATGTTGTGTCTCGCTGCGACAGGATTGCATCAACGTGAGACAGACGTCCCTGTTGTGGCTGGGAAGAGGGCAATTGATTTGAATATTAAGAGTGAAGCAGGCTCCTTGACACGTCAAAGAGTCGCCAAACAAAAAGTCACACCTACTCATTCAAAAGAAGAAGATAACCTTTGTTTAAAGCAGTGGATCCCAGCCTTTTTTTTGCTTTTGATACCCTTAAAGGGGAACTCCACCAATTTCACACAACAAAGTCTGTTTACAGGGGGTGGGGAGTACTACTGCATATGAGAGAAAAGTTGTATAAACCCTTTTGTGGCTCCAGAGGGAGCTGTGTCAAATCTGATAAATGTCCTCAGCCTCGGTTGGAGTTAAAGACTACAAGTGTAAAAAAGAAAAAAAATCTGGGGGTGTGGACTGAGAAAGAAGTGAGTTTACCAGATCTCTGTAGCCCGCTCCTCTGCTTGAGGCTAGCGGCTCCAGGCTACATTAGCTGCTACTAGCATAACACACCCAACTGTCTGCAGTTGAGTTGCATTGTGGGTAATGTAGGCGCCAGGTTTTGACAAGAAAGAAGGATGCATGGCATAAAAGAAGACAACATCTCCAGTTCTGTTGCACCAATTTTGATACTTAACACGATCACTATCATGAGTCTGACAGCTTTATAGGAGTGCAACGCTAGTGGACTACTCTTTTTTATTATATCTAAGTATTATAGATACCCTCATTGCAGAATGCATCTCTGTGAGTAGTGAGCAGAATGATTCTGTCAGATTGTTTTATTTGAATATTTTTCAGAGGTGAAGAGCTCAAAAATATACAATATTTCACAAGAAAGAACTGATTAGAGAACATTTTTAAGAATAAAACTAATTTTGTGAAGCAGAAGCTTGTTATTTTTCTTTGTTCCTACACCAGTAATCATCTCGCAACCCATTGTGGAGGTCCCAGCTGCCAGGTTGGGAACCACTGCTTTAAAGGATAAATGAGCTTACAGGTACACAAAATGACATATGGTATTTATAGTTTGCCAATAACAAAGTATATCTTCATTGAAGGGTACATTTCTGGTAATATGTACCTTCTGAATGAACATACAGTGTTTTGGACAAAGACCTTCTTATACACTGGTCTCTCTGTATTCCGGGGGCGAACCACCTATTTATATGGCCATTGGGTTCATGGAGAAATGCATATCTCAACGTGTCAAAGGAAGCGCTCACTCTCCACTTGACAGCATTTCTGCTCAAGTGCTTCTGCATTTCCTGTGTCTGTTATCATCATTGCCACATTTTCACTTGCATTTAGTCAATCATTGCCATAAATGTTTCAAAACTTCCTGATTGACACATCCTGATATATTCATTCTCATCTTTTAAAATCACGAATAAAGTAAAAAAAAAAAAAGGCACCAGTTAGTGTTTTTTCCTGCTCATTTAACAGTGAAGTACTGTATTTGAACATAGGTCCTTCTATTTGAAGCTGTTCGACAATACTGTACAATTATAATGCCAAATGCTGCATCAAGCTTGTGAAACTGTGAATATGTACACTTCATCATATAACTGCTCAATGCATGATAATGGCATAACGTAAAATGAGTGTGTATGGATTATGTTGAACTTAAAAGCTATTGGAGGAGTGACTTGACGTGAATTTTGATGCGCAAACATGAAAAATGAGCTTACGTTTCTTAAAATACAGTTTTATTTGTGAATTTACACTGATTAGCAATACATCTAAAAGCAACTCCATTAGATAACCATTTATATAGGATTTTCACAGGTCACAAAGTAGCTTGGCTCATTCTGGCATGCCAAAGCAAAGCTCGTTCTTTTTTAAAAACAGAAGAAAAAGGTGGATTGAGAGGCATTAGTAAAGAAAGGTGCAAACAGTCGGAAACAGAAGAGGAGAAAATAAAAAGGATGCAATGCACATTCTGTTATTCTGGGAGCAATTTCTGCTCATGAAATGGTTAATAAAAAAAAGCCTAGTGCTCTCTGCAAACTAAAAGAAAAAAATGAAAGTGTACTGCGATACAAATGGAGGATGAAACCCTTTCCAGGAGGAGAGGTGGTATGAAAGAAAAAGACATGGTGCGTTAGTGTCAGGTTGTCCTTACTCCCTGCCTCTCTCTACTACACACACATATGCACTTCCATTTCCAAACTCACACCTCCCTTCTCCATCTTTCAGTTGTGTGACCTCGGCTTTTTGCCCAGAGCCAAAAGCTATCGTTTAACACAGCTAAAGATGTGTCCCTAAACCCTCCCTCCCTCCCTCCAAATCCAATACTTCACATTGCTAGCTGGGATATTGGTACATCTGGTTAAACTGTGGCGGGGGGGAGGATATGTGGCAACCCATCACACTTTGGCTTTGCAGAGTTCAACTGTGGGTCATCTGACAGTTACAACACAATCGTGTTTACTAGAGAAATTACATGAGGGGAGGCTGAAACTGAAATGGCGCCGGGCTCGCAGAGCGATCAAATAAAAATAAAATGTCCATATGACCTCCTTATAATGTTCCAGTCCCAGGAGGAAATAAATGGCAAGTTAGGCGAGGAGGCGTAACTGCTGTGAATGTAGCTACTGAAAAAAAAAATAAATTTGAGTTTTTGGGAGCCTGAGGGGTGCAGTCAATGGGGTCTTGTTAGGGTCCTTGACGCCTGAGCAGGCAGATGAGAATCGCAACCCTTGTCTCGTCGGTAAAAATAATGGAGGAAAAAAAATTACAATATGGCTTTTAAAACACACGCCCCAACACACCACCAAAAACACACTCCACGACCCATGGTTCTCATTTCAGCTGACGACTGCAGATAGTTTGACGCAGTATTTCTGTAGTACACTTTTTTTTTTTTTTGGTTGAGTTGAGAAGTAGAGATCATTTCTCATGTGTGACACCAATGAAAGACCATTCCTTCTCCCTTCATTCGACTCACTTTCTGGGTCCTGACCTTTCTCCCACACCATGCCCGGCTTGCTATTTGCACAACTTTTACCAAATACTTCACAATCTCCTTTACTGGTGAAACCACCTGCAACTAAAATGTGTTATATACCACAAGAAAGGTGCAGCACAATAAAATAAAAAATATATAGTTAAAAATCTATAGCCAACATATCCAGTTTTCATATATCTGTGTTATATAGTAAATTTGTGTACTCTGAAGATTAGAATATAATTTGAGCAATCAGGCATCACTACAGAACATAGTCAGCCATATAAATTCAGTTCTTGCAAAAAGAGAAAACATGCGTAATATCTGTATTCTCTGTAAAAGCATAGAAACGAATACAAAACAGAGTTGACTAATACCAAATTTGTGTTCAATAAAAAAAAATCTAATTTCATGAGATGACAAACTAGACGCAAACAGTGATGCTTTACTAAAATGAGATTGCGTCTTCTTTTCTTCCATTTAGTTTGGCAAAAAAACAAAAAACACTGAGATGAAGAGGAGAAGATCTGAAAATGCTACATAAATATTCTGAGTGAGTCAGCGGCTCTTTGAGATAACTACAACTTAGTTGTAATAGGCCGCCAGCCTTCATCCTCACTATCTTGTCCAGTCTAGTAACCGTTTAACTCATCTGTAGGTCAACCAACCACAATCAGCTGAAGAGAAGGTTTGTATCAGAAGCCTGCGCTTAAAGAAGTTTGAAGAGTGTGAGAGAGAGCCAGCCAGAGAGGAAACTTCTCTCACAGTAAATACATCAACACAAACCCTGTGGCTGTTTTTCTAAGACCAGTTTTCCAGTGTGACTTCAAATTTCATGTGCCCTCTCAGTTCCTTATGCTGAGTCAGGTGACCAGAATGTAAAAACAAAACCTCAAAAAACTGGTGGAGAAAAAAAAAAGGTTTCGTTTCAACTTGTGCAGTTTTACAAGACTCATGTTGCAATCCAATCATTTAATAAAACTGGATTTTTAAGCAAGAAATACGCAAGGTGGTTTCAAGTTCTATTATCAGCCTGGGAAACAAGACAGGAGGAGCCAGTTATTCAGGATCTAAATGACACTTTACAGCTTTCAAGGAGCACTGTCAGAGTACTGCATAGGTGATCAGGTGCAGACACCCAACACCCTCTTCTTGTCTTTTTCGTTACAAACAATTCATTTTTAATGTAATCCGTTCGTCTGCCCTTTGCACATAAAACCTTTTGTTAAAAAAATTCAAATAAAATTAAAAACATAAAAGGACAGTGAAAACAGAGTTAAAATAAAAACACAGACATTAAACGGAAAAGGTGGCTGCTGCCCCTCTTTCTTCTTCTGAGCAGGCGGTCTTCCTGTCTGCCTTGCCCCTGCTGCCTGTCTGCTCTCAGGCCTCCATCTTCTCTTTCTTTTTGTTCTTCTTCAGGAAGGACGGGGTGCGGAACTTCTTCTTCTTCTTGGTGTTGGGCGACTTGGAGGGCGAGCTCTCGGGGGACAGTGGCTCCTCGATCTTCTCGCCGGAGCGCACCGTGATCTCCACACTCTCCACGCTGGTGGTCAGCTGGCTGACGCGCTTGGACAGCTCCTCGTCCACATCGCCGTGGCTGTCTTTGCCGTTCATCAGGCCTGTGTGGTTCTCTGAGGGACGGAGGAGGAGTAAAAGACAGCTTAGTTGAGGACAGGGAACAGAAAAGAAACAGAGCAGACGTCACTTCACATAAAATAAAATGCTTTTAACAGAATTTCGGTTTTGATTTGGTCAGTGGCTAAAAAAAAAGTAGTCTTAGAAAATAGACATAAATGTAATAATTATCTGATAAATCATCTTTCTGCTAATTTTTTAAAACTGATTTATCTTTTGGAATTTTTAACCCCAAATCTACAAGTATTTACATTTTGTTCTGTATATACGTGTAACTGAATCCATGTTTTTATATAGATATAATAAAAATATTAAACAATGTTTTACTGTCTCAACAAAAAGGGAATGTTATAAGCTTCTCCAAAGTTGTATTTTTATTTTGTTTGCAGGAATACTGTATTGGACTGCATTATATTTTACAGGTGTTCATGTTATTGTGTCCACGCCCTGAATGTCTCACTCTCCCACATGTGAGTGCTTTGCTGTCCCTGCTGTACCAAACACACCAATACCATTTGAACTCATCTCTTTGTGTTGAACTTCCGCTTCCCACAAAGAGATGCGCTGTCCCTGTGCTCTACAGATTTCATATTATCCCTGCGGTAAAACTCCAGTGACCTGATAGCCCAGAGGGTCTGTCCTCCTTTCACCTTAAAAAAAAAATTAAAAATGTGGCTTTGAACAGTGGACTACACCCACTCCTTTAATGGCTGTTCACGTAACAGGCCTGCTGGTGTCACAACCCTGTATCTGGGTTACAAATGCAGGTTAGGGAATGCAGGGCCGCAGTATCATGTTACTATGCTAAAACCTGAAAACAGTGACGACTTCTCGGGATATTTTCATCTCAGCACAAAAAAACCACACAGCGCGACATTAAAAAGGATGCTCACATAACAACTGACCTGGTTTCAGCACAACTGGCTGACCGCACAGTGTCAGAAAATATGAGTCCCCTGAGCCAAAGTGCTGTCTTGAGTTAATTGTTACTCATTGTGTGGTTTTGCGTGTTTGTGCTGGAGAGAAGTTGACAGGAAGTCAATCCCATAGTGTCATTATTTACAACCTGTAAAGAGGCCACTGTGATCATTGTCTCTCTTTGAGGTACACCAACTGGCTTCAAATATCAGACACAAGATTTCTATGTTAATAGAAACAAGACTGTAGATCTTTAAGGTATTGTTTGACATTTTAGGATAAACATTTATTGGCTTTCTTGCCGATAGTTAGACAAGAAGATCGACACCACTCTCATGTCTGAACGTTAAGTACGGAACTATAGCCAGGAGGGTATTAGCTTAGCTTAGCATAAAGACAAAAGTGCTAGGCAGACAGAAAAACAACAGTTACAATATGTAACTCTATAAAACCACAAATTGTCCTTTTTACATTTGTTATGAATGGGTTAAACAATGGCATAGGTGTATTTTTGCTTTGAGTCTTAATGCTAAGCTATGCTAAGCCATCTCCTGGCTCTAGCTCTGTACTTACAGACATGAGAGTAGTATCGGTCTTGCCTTCTAACTCTCCGCGAGAAAGCAAATCAATGCATTTCCCAAAATGTTGAACTATTCCTTTACAATCAAACTCAGTAGAAAACAAGCGATAAGCAAACATGGACATTTTAAATAGAATAATGTGAATTTAGTCTCTTCTTGCATTGAAAAAGGTTTGGGTTTGGCAGCCACATCTGAAATCCTAGATGTCCCTGAATGCTCCATCAATGAGGGCTTTTATATCAGTTCAAGCATGGTAACTAAATTAATCCTTTGATGGATTACCTATCATAAAGAAGTCTTTACAACTTGATTCTCATATTGTACTGAAATGAACGGAAAGCAGTGGAAGATAAGAAATGAAACAGTATCCTCAAGTGTATAAAATAGAAATGAATGCTTTGAGTAAGTGAGTGCTTTAAAGGTTTGCTTCATCATTTCTGGTGGGTAAGGATGAGTTTTCATAACAGCAGGAAGCAATTTCATATATTTAAACTGGTGAGTTTTCACATGAAAAAAATCATTAGTGCAGTACAAACTTATAGTACAGATCAGCAGTTTAGGCGCTGCATGCTGAGCTTTTAGTCCATTTCATTTTAATGCACACACACTCAAACTCAAAACGGATTTTAAAGACACACAGCAAGGCAGTGAAGATCATTCTGAAAAGTCTCTCTCTCTCTCTGAGTGAGTGATACCTTCTTTAGCTGGAGTGCTTTGCGGGGACTGGGTGAGAGACAGAGACTGAGAGAGAGTGGAGCCGTCGTCAGAGGTTAGCTCGTGCTCTCCATCTGCAGGGGTGGGGGGGTGTGGAAGGGGGTAGAGGGGGGTGAGGGATGGATGAGAGGATTGCAGGGTGGTGTAGAGGATTGAAGTAGTGGGACGACAGCAGGGGTGAGTGGGATGAGAGGTTGGGGGGAGGGGTGGAGGGATTTGGGATGAAGGGTCAGAAGGGGGTGAGGGAGGGGGGGGTTCAAGAGATTAGTGGTAACACACACATGTTAGAATCAGGCCATGCACAGCTGCTTTTACACACAATTTCCAAAATCCTTGTCTGTTGATCGTCCGGCTCTCGGAGCGCCATCACGCGTTTGAGTGTGCACAGTAATATTTTGTTGTGCCTTAATACCCTAGTGATGGGAGAGACACCATATACAGTAACGTAGGGGCTGCAGCTTGGATCCTCAGACCAGCTAGTGTATCCTTGTGCAACATCTTGACACATACCCTGCTAAAAATAAGGTAATTTATTGGCTCTTATTAACAGATTTCCAAATACACGTGGAATTAAAATACAAAACTCCTGGCGCACTTTTACATAGAGGAAGGAGATGAATTATATTAAAAACTAGGGCTGGGCATTATATGGATATAAACTTTTAGTGGATTTGTATCGTTATGATATTGTTAACTAAATGATGTTGTCCAACTTTATATTTCTAAGCAATTTCTGGTTAAAAATTAACAAGAGCAATTTAAGTTTTGGTTTTACGTATGATGTAATGTAACACTGGAACAATAATATTGTGGAGTTGATATCAACCATATCACCCTAATAGTATCACTACCTAATGCAGACCTCCTGAGGTCAGAACTGGGCAAAACTTTAAACCATAATCATTTCTAAAAATAAAGACTTTTAATGCCCCAATTGAGCATTTGGCTTTTTGTGTCTCTTACAGGATATAAGCAGTTTGGAACAGCTTTTATAACAACTTTTGTAAGTACAGTAAATGTTACAGTCCAGCTCAGCATTAGTAGCTGGATTAGCTTTAAACACTGACTAGGGTGAATGAATGACATTCCCATATCACTTTCACACATTCATTAGCACATTCAGATTTACACGTTCAGGCGTCACAGTCGTTCACAACTTGTTCGTGACAGCTGCAATACACACATACAGTTATACTCTACACCATTATGTGCTTCAATTGTATCAGTTTTAACATTTAATGTTGAAAATACTCACACTTGAGTTTACTAAATTAATGTACAGAGCGGACTGGACACTACTGATCACAGGATAAACCTAT
This sequence comes from Coreoperca whiteheadi, assembly GCA_011952105.1. NCBI lineage: Eukaryota > Metazoa > Chordata > Actinopteri > Centrarchiformes > Sinipercidae > Coreoperca > Coreoperca whiteheadi. The sequence goes on from CM022472.1 coordinate 21,930,332, forward strand.
AAGTGTGTGTACGTGTGTGTGTGTGTGTGTGTGTGTGTGTGTGTGTAGCCCAGGCTTATATCAGGCCATTACAGACGGTCTGCAGCTTGCATCCAGATTGGCCATCGGAGATTCATGGGGCTGTGGGGGCAACAGTGTCATAGCAACGGGCTCTGCTCATGTGGCGGGTGTGAAGACCTGCTGTTTGTTCGGTCTGCCATCTTAGTCACACCGGCCCCTCATAAATGTGTACACACACACACACACACACTGACACTTGCACCATGTTTCATGTGCACATAAGAACACTTGGATGATCCTATAAACATGCATGAACACATGTCCGTGCTGATGCACACACGTCTACAAACACACACATTAATCTGGTCCAGTGTTGCAAGAGCCTGTGCAGAATGGGCACTAGTGGACAACCCCCCTTCACTTTCTGTTCACTATTCATTTTTCCCCGGCCTCTCTGAAAGGCAGTGGAACAGAGGGCTAATATGAGTAGTACTGACTATCCTGTGTGTGAGAGTCGGTGTGTGCATACACAAGGTAATGCAGATGAAGGCCCCAGTGAATCCCGTGGGGACAAGCCCTCACGTTAAAAAGTACATAGGTGTGTGTTTGTATGTGCTACCCCAGGCAATGCGTTAGAATACAGCCACTGGGATCGCTGCTAAGGCGACAGCGCTACAGACCCAAGATTATATGGAAGTATATTAACAACAAGACTGCCGAGAGAGCACAGAACAAACTCAAGATGTTCAGTAATCAATCTACATGTCAAGATTTGAGGAGGAGGAAGAAGAGGATGAGGAGGGACAGATTTACAAGTTTCAAGGAATCCTGATTTGGTTTCGAGCTTAGTTTGAAATCTGCTCCAGCTGTTTTAGCCGATTCTGAGCACTTGAAAATGTCAGATGGTGCCTGTTTACAAATTTAACAGGCTTCAGCAGGACATGCTCACATCTGGCTGTTAGGGTCTCCTCTTTTCTACATTTGAAAGTCTTTTAGACAAATGAAAAAGCTCATGGAGCACACCAGGAGGAATCTGCCGGTCAGGGATACAACCTAGAGCTGAACTCATACTGAATTTTTGAGGCCAATACCAATATCTGGGAATAATAGAGATCAGATTATGGTACATCGGACAATGGTCTTTCACATGGATACCTCAGATTTTGTTAAAAAAAATACAGTACAATTTTACTTTAAAAGATGACAGTAAATATACATATGACAGTAAATTCTAAACAGTAAACTAAAACTTGAACTATTATAAATAACTATAAATCTAAACACAATATAATACTTAAGAGACATTGAGGTTAAAATAACCCATATAAATGCAACTTATAAAACATACATTGCTGCAACCTGCTGCCAACGTATACGCGATATCTGCGATGAGCCAGTGGCTGATAATATTGGCCCTGCTGATACACGAGCTCTAATACAAACTGCCAAAGATGAGAAGACATCTTTGAAGATAGTAAATCTCAATCGTTCAAATCTAGTGACTAATCCTGCTGGCTCAAACTAGTCTCTTCCAGTGGGCTTTCAAGTTGTGGCTTACAGACTGATTATTGATTGATTGTTTTAAACCTGCTCAATAATTTGTTAAGTGAACCTTCACAGATTGGTAGGGTTGTTTGGTGCTCACGGAGGGACAAGTCTTTGGCTTTGAGTACGAGTCGCTACGTGTGTGTGCGTGTGTGTGTGTGTGGGGGGGGGGGGTCTGTCCCAGTGTGTTCAGTCCATATGTTTCTTAGTGGGACTGGCCTCTTGTGGTGTTTGCAAGTTGAGCGTGAACGAGTTCCGAATCAAGTCCACACACCTATAAACATTAAAGAACGTATGGACCGGTGTGTATGAGTTTGCATGTTTGTTTAAGTGTGTGTTTATGTGTGCGGGTGTGTCGTACCACTGAGGCCCAGTTGCCTCCTCCTCTCCACGTTCTTGTGGTAGTCTGCCATGTCCTCCTCTGACAGCTCACTGAAGGGGTTGGGAGGCAGGGGAGCCATCTGCTCCTCCTCTGTGGGCACGTATGGCTGGGGAGGAGACAGGGAGAGGGGTGAACATGGGAGCGCGCGCACACACACACACACACACACACACACACACACACACAAACTGATGTATGCATCAGAGCACAAACGCGTGCACATACAAAAAAACAGATCTCTTTCTCTCTCTCTCTTACACACACACACACACACATTCAGACACAAACAAAAAAAGAAAACACAGTCATATACACACTCCCAAAGGCAAACACACCCACTGTGTCTGAGAGGGACACTCATTCATTACAACATAACTAAGGCTGCTCATACAAAGATAAAAGTGTCGACCACATCAGACAGAACTAATCTAACCACCAACTCTACACAGAAATTCTCAGCCAATTAGTCTGCAAACTCAAACATTTTTTTAAACAGACGGTAGAAAATAAACACTCCAAAAGCACGACACGTGTACGAATGCAACTTACGCTGGGTGCACCATCATACTCACAAAACAAGTCACGCGCGTGCACACACAAACACACATTTAGTAACATGTTTGGTGAGGTGTCTGTGTAAAAATATGTCCTAAGAACCATCATGCTCCAACACAACATCTCAACAAGTGTAACTTGGTCTTAGGCAGAAACGAAACTGGTGAAAATTCATTTTAAATTGGTGTCTTAAAGTGACAGTTCAGCCCAAAATCAAAAATACATATTTTTCCTCTTACCTGTAGTGTTGTTTATCCATCTAGATTGTTTTGGTGTGAGTTGTAGAGTTTCGGAGATATCGGCCATAGAGACGTCTGCATTTTTTGAATACGAAGGAACTATATTGCACTCGGCTTGTGATGCTCAAAGCGGCAAAAATATACATTTGAAAAGCTCAACAGCAATGTCTCTTTCCAGAAATCATGAACCAGTTACTCAAGATAATCCACAGATGTGTTGTGAGCAGTTTCACGTGGGAACTATTTTCTTTAGACCGATAGTTACTACATGAAACTGCACACAATAAGATCTGGTGAAAAATATGTATTTCTGATTTTGAGGTGAACTGTCCCTTTAAAACACATCCGTAATAAACACATGCAATGTTTTCTGTTCTGAACGGACAAAAAGGTGTGAAATATATCCACGAAACACAAGAGAGTGATATAAACACCACTGCAAACAGCAACAATTAGAAAACACTTGTAGATATTTACCAAAACTTTTATCTGCACCAGATCCTTCAAGACAAGACACCAACCACAGAACCATCAGCATTGAAATGTTTGATATCTTTTACCATAATCTTTCCTAGGTATATATACTTGTATTTTTAAGCATTTCTCTTGATAACTAAGTACAACTACTAACATACTCTAGGTATCTATTGCCTTTGCAAAATGTGCTCACTTGCCTCCACCTAGTGGTCAAGATGTGTCATTAAACTGGCTGTGCCCATACACAACAGTGGGACACCACAGGGGTTTTCGCTTGTTTGAGTGATTAAATCTCTTCTCAGTGTTGGCTTGTAGGACATCTCCTTGGCTCTCCCCCTCATTTTTTCCCCACAGCACAGCACTTCCAAATTTGCCCATAAACTATGGAGGACTGAAAGTGCCAGAATGAAATAAATAAATACATCATTAAATAGTTACTTAAATGTGTCATTAAATAATTAAAATATCAATTATTTCAATATTTACATTTACATTTCACGATTTACATTTACATTTCATGATTTAGTGATTTACATTTACATTTCATGATTTACATTTACATTTCATGGTCCTGTGTTGCAGTGCTTCATGAATTGTCAAACTGTCAAACTCACCCATCAAAGTCAGTGGGTGGGGCAAACGCTAATCTAGTCTGATCCATTGCTTTGGTCTGAAGTCTCTTTCCTTTGGGCTGCTCCCTTTCAGGGGTCGCCACAGTGAATCATGCGCCTCCATCTAACCCTGTCCTCTGCATCCTCTTCACTCACACCAATTAACTTCATGTCCTCTCACTACATCCATAAATCTCCTCTTTGGTCTTCCTCTAGACCTCCTGCCTGGCAGCTCCAACCTCAGCATCCTTCTACCAATATATTCACAGTCTCTCCTCTCAACATGTCCAAACCACCTCAATCTGGCCTCTCTGGCTTTATCTCCGAGACATCTAACATGAGCTGTCCCTCTGATGTACTCGTTCCTGATCCTGTCCATCCTCATCGATAACAGCAACAGTTGCCTGGCAGCCTCACTGGGAAGTGCCACTACTAGCTGACGTTGAAGCGTCAGGGTTCTGCTGCGACTGAGCCGCCGGAGCTGGAGGAGTTTTGCTCAGAGCTTCTTCTATTAAATTAGCTGCTTCTCGCAGCAGCTCGGGCAACTTTTAGCCATTTTGTCCTGGCGTTCTCAACGTTAGGGGTTAGCAGGGTCGACTTGGCGGTAAAGTTTAGTTTAATAGTTATCTAAACCAACATTAGAGAGCGAAGAGCTTGATGCGCAGGGTAACCAATCAGGTGTCAGGATCTGCCTACCAACTTTGATGGGCGAGTTTGACAATTCATGAAGCACTGCAACACAGGACCATGAAATGTAAATGTAAATCGTGAAATGTAAATGTAAATTATGAAATGGAAATGGAAATATTGAAATAATTGGTATTTTAATTATTTAATGACACATTTAAGTAATTATTTAATGGTGTATTTATTTATTTCATTTTGGCACTTTTAGTCCTCCATAATAAACAGACAGATACTGGACCTTTTTTTGGAGCATTTGCTTCCTGAAACCAAAATGCCTCTGATTCTGAATACAAAGAAAAAGCACTACTGAAAAGCATCGGTTTATGTTGTTGCAGCTATGGATTATAAAATTTTAAAACTCATTGAAAACTCTCCATGAAAATCCGATTTAGTATTTCCCTTTGGTGGTTAAACAGTTAAAGGAATTTACATGAATGCAGGTATTTTTTGTGAAAAACTATTGTATTTTTTTTTATTTCTTTGGCCAACTGTGGAAAAAGGATGATTTGGTGCACAGCTACAGCAAAGTTTAAAGGCAATCTAAAACAAACAGGTGTCAGACACTCACTTCTTTCTTAGTGAATACATTTTTTTTTTTTATAAGAACTGAACACAAAAGAAAGGATATCCTCACCCGCCGCGGTGCATCAACAGGGATGCCTGCAAGGTGCTGAGAGCGCGGCCCTGATGTCATCACATCAAACCGGTTCTGCTCTCTGATCTGTAATAGGACACACAATGATGTCATCTGGAAGCACTTTCAGTGATTTAAGGCTATGGTCAAAACAAACTCAGAACACAAATGTGAATGAGTGAAATGTTACACTTTATACAGATGTGTTTAATCCCTGATCATATGCTCTATGCTAATCCAGTCATCTCCTCAGGTATAATACTTCTGTCTCAGAGCAATTTTATTTTTCTTTTACAAACAGAAGCCAGCACCAAATTCAGTTTTGATTTTACGGTTTCAGTCAAGAATTTGGGATTAGAAAAAAACTTCCTTTGTTCTTTACTCTGAACATTTTATTTCTGATCATTCAGCTCATAACAGTCAGTGATCACTGACTTAAATATTTACACATCATCATCATGAACCAAATTTAGGCTTCTGCTATACAATTTAGTCACTCTAAACAACAGCGCCAGGCGATGCCTAGAACTTTACATGTAACAATGAGTCATGAGAGGAAAGAGTTAGACTCACTTTGTTCCTCTTCTCCAGCACCTCACTGGGGTTTGTGTTGAGCGGGACGAACTGATTGGGGTCCTCGATCCGGATCGGGGTTCCCGTCTCCTCCGCCTTCATCCACTGTAGAAGGAAGGCAGATGAGAACCGGTGAGCTCAAAACTGTCGGTTCAAAATATGTAAAAACTCTATTATGACTATTGTAAGCAACCCTATTTATATAGCCCTTTAAAAAACAAACAGATACAATCAAACAATGAGACTTAATTGTAATAAATGAATCATCATTTATTACTATTTACTGCTAAATATTACATTTAGCAGTTATTTAGCAGCTGCTTTTATACAGCAACACGTCGATTCTATAATCTCCTGCATCTAGTTTACATATATTTTTATCAAAAGGCGTGGGTTATAAAATGGAGGAGTTTGAAAGATATGGGCATCAATCAGTCAGGGAGGGTCTGATGAAAAACTCTAGTTGCATTATGGGAATAATTATTATTATGGGTTTAAAGTCAGGATATTTCTGTGTCTTCTGCTTTGATTGTGATCAATCTTTTAAAACGTGTCTCCTGTGAAACACCCAACTTAGTGGAAGTGCAATACAAAATCACTGTCATCTTTTAAAGTTTGATTCTTTATTAATCACCAATATCAATGTAGTTCTCTGTTCAGCCCGTAGATGGCGATCTAGCACCAAGTTTTATACACTGGGAACACTTCTTAATGTCTGGCAAGATTTCCTGGATTTTGTTCTATTGATCTGAATGACGAGTCAGGTTATAATGTACACTTTGTCACTCCGTGTTTAAGTTTATTATATAAATCCATATTCACATGTAAACACACAAGCCTAAATACACAGGTAGTTTGTTAAGAGTTTCGTGTCTTAAAGAATAAAAAGAATAAAGTTCAACCTCATGCATTTAGAAATAAGTATAATATCTGAAATCTTTAATCCTCCTGTTTGCTATCCCGTTTCTCACATCAACATAAACACGTGCTCGGCTCACCGTGGTTGTCCGGCTGTTGTAGCGATCCTCTCCGCCCTCCACGCTGACTTTGGTGTAGCTGTTGGGTGAGTTGAGCCAGCGTGTCTTCTCCCTCTGCTGCCGCTGCTGCAGGAACTTGAAGGGCAGCCGTGTGGCACAGCTGTCCGCGTCCTCCTCGAACATGAATGCGGTGACTGTGGCGGGGATCTCCACGTCGCTCTTGTGCCTCGGCTTGTCTCGCACGATGGGGTGCCTGTAGGCGTGACCTGTCCTGTAGCCCTGCAGCAGGGAACACGGTCACACATACAGTTTGTTTTCTTTGATCTGAGATTATTTGGTTTGTTTAGGCTCACAACGAGCAATGACAAGGAAGCAAAACCTCACTGCCTCACAGGAGGCTAATTCCTGTTTATGTATTCCCATTTGACTTCTATTCCTCCATCCACTCCTTCTACTGCTACTGGAATCTTCTTCACCCCATGATGATCATTAAATGGTCTTAGCTCATAGCTCTGATCATTATATATACATACATACAGATAATGGTTTTGATTCAATTTGTAATTTTTACACTGGGAGAGATTGAATTGACCCAAATGCATAACAGAAATGAGCATTTATTCTGCGACTTTTCCTTCCTGTAATGCTGGTTGAGCTGTCAGTTCCACAGTTAGGCAAATGGAAAAGAAAGAGAGAAACAGTGTTGTGACCACAGGGTTTCTGGCAGCACAGAGGACAGAGTCAGAGAGCCATTTCCTGTCTGACCCTTTCTCTCTCGGCCCTCTCCCTCCATCCCTCCTCTTCCCTCTCCTCTTTATCCTCATCTTTCTTTTTCTCCCACACTCCCATTTCCCCCTCTCTCTGTCCCTGAACAGTCACTTGATCCTACTGTTTTTCCAAACATTTTTTTACCACTTGGCTCGACAGTGAAGTTCCGTTCTTTTCCCTTTTGTCCCTTTCTATTCATCTCAGTTCCACGGTCAAAGCTGACCTTTCAACTCGGCTCCATCCCCCTTTTTCATCCAGTCAGCAGTCAGCTGGGTTGCCATGCCCTTTTCCTGCAACATCCTGCTTCACATTCCATTATTTATTTTTTTTTACACATTAAAGTTCTTTGCATTTTTATAATGGTTGTTAAAGGGGATGGAGAGAGTAGCTAGTTTATTTTCTTTGCCCCTCATTCTCATCACTGTGTCTTACCCTGGTACAAATGCTGTGTTTATGAGGTGTGAGAGACGAGAGGGATGCCAGGGGAGACACAGAGATGAGATGTTCGGTGTCTCAACAGGCTGAGATGCAATGATATGAGAGGGGAGAGAACAGAAGAAGAGAGAAGGAAGGGTCGTAAAAAGAGTACTGCTGTTTTCCTTGCGGTTTCTGTAGGGGGTGCTCTTTTCTAACTCTGTTCACACACGTTAGCCTACACTGCACTTTATAGCTAGCTGAATGAAAATGACACACTTTATCACTTTAAAGGACTGGTTTGGTAGAAAAACGACTTCTCACAAGGCCACAGTGTGCTAAGATTTAAGAATGAGTACCTTTATCTTCATGTAATTTTAATATTTGCCTCTGAGCTTATTTTTACAACGATAACACACAGAAGTGGAGTGAAAAGTAAAGGTTACTTGTTTATATCATGTCTAGCCATTAAATGAGCTTGAGGCATTATGATAAACAGATGTGTGTTCTTTTCCTACCAGTGTGTTTGTGTCAAATGTACAAATTTTCCCCACTTTGACACCTGTGGACTCACCAGGTTATCCAGCATCCTCATCAGAGACTCAAACTCCAGCTCGCCAACCTTCCACTTGTACTGGCCGCCCATGTTGACAGCAGCCCCTGTGGCCACGGCGTGCACTCGAGATTTGTACTTCTCCTGGTCCAGCACTATTAGGTTGTCCACGCCACCAGCACACGAGATGGCATTCACCTGAAATCACGAAATAAGGACAGAGGGAGACACATGTGAGCCTCTACTGACGGCCGATGGCGTATGCAACACAAAATACACAGGAAGGCCTTTCTGTCACCAAACATCTGTGGCATCAGATCATCCACCCAAAATGAGAACGCGCAGGAACAGACTTCCTGACCATTTTCCACACAGAAGAAAGACGTCACTTAGCAAAACCAAAATGAGATACCACTCAATCTAAAGCTACCACAGCACCAAGGAATATACAGTACATGGCATACAACAAACATGGTTGAGGGATTTATTTATAGAAATTAAGCTGGGCTTTACAGGATGGATTAATATTTTCTTTTGCTTGACCGTGGGGAGTCAATCAGGAGATTTGGTATGCCTGTTATAGCGAGGGACACAAAAAACATCTCTAAAATCCTCCGCACAAGTGAACACAAAGACACGCACGAATCCAAACGCAAAATACCAGAGAAATCCCACACATAACACCAACTTCAGGCTTATATACGTCATACGTACAAAACAACGACATGACGACATGTCATGGTAACTATATACCTGCTGATACAAACACTGAAGTTATGTGACCCTCTTCATCAACCTCACACGTTACGTTCCAAATGCGTTCTTTTAAATAGATTTTAAACAGAATATTGCTTAACCATTAATGATGTACAAGTGGATTTGGAACACGATGGTTTTTACATGCACTTGACCTGTCAATGTTTAGGTCGGTTTGGCTAAGTTTAAACTCGTACTGCTACCACTTAGAATGGCATAATGGACATTTCAAACATTTATCCATTATGCTATTTCATTTTACTTTTATTACTATTATTTACTATTATAACCGAGCTACTCCACTGTCTTACCACATGTCCCCTAACAACTGCAGAACTACCCCCAGGGCCACAGATGACACAATTTGTCAATGTTGTATTGGCTAAGATTTTTAAGATATAATACATGAAATACGAATGTGAAATTGAATAGCCAATAATTAACACTGAATAAATAATCATTCATTTCTCCAGCCTGATCCCGACCTCCTGAAATCCACCCTGCCATCCTCCTTTAAGCTTTCTTATAGACTCAGAAAAGGAAGAACAACGTTCTTCTCCAAATGCTGCTTTGGACTGACATCAACAATAACACATCAGCTTGTGACTCCCTTCATCAAAGTCCTAATAGCCTGGCTCTAAGACTGTTTAGCAATGTGCTGGGTACCTGAAACAGCAGCAATTAGCTACTGTGTGTGTGTGTGTGTGTGTGTGTGTGTGTACCTGGATTTCGCAGGCATACTGGGCATTGTAGATGTAGTGAAAGGCCTCTTCAATGGTTTCCCCGAGAGCAACCACACCGTGATTCCTCAGCACCAAAACCTGCAACACATACACAGAAACAGTGATTAGGAACAGCAGATCAAACAGAGTCTTCAGAGGTCCATTTGTCTGACTTGCTTTAGTTGTGAGAGTACAATTATGTGACAGGCCCTTTAACTAATAAGTAACCACCAAAACATTTCTGATTCCATGTATCGGACACGGGTTGGGCCACTGGACGGCAGGACCTGGCAACAGACCGGTGTTGGAAATCCCCTTGAATTCCCTGAATGTTTGCCAATTTAAATTCTGATGATCTCTGATCATTTAAAAAAAGGCCAAGTGCAAGACACTCATATGGCAAAGCACAAGCAGGGAAAGAAGTAAGGAGGTGCAGAAGGTAACCCAAACATCATTGACATTTCAACAGGATGTGCTGGTTTGAGTGTCTTGCTACTGTTTTCCTATTCAAAACACACCACACCCTGATAATTAGCTCATTTCTCTTTCTTGACTGCAAGGGATAAAAAGACCCCGTCCTTGAGCACGTTAAAAATACCGTTCAAGATGTCATGTCACATCATATCACAGGCTTACCAATTATTCTGAAATGTGTATTGAAATGTTCACTTCCCGCCGTCAGTGACATTTTTAGGGAAATACTTTTGTTAAATTTTTTGCCGAGCGTTAGATGAAAAGATCAATTCCACTGTCTATGTCTGTACTGCAAACATATAGCTACAGACAGCAACCTCAAGGTGGCAGAACTTTTTTCAGGAGGTCACTGCTCCCGGCCAAGAAATAGCTCGGCCATAACCCCTCGTAGAACTACAAAGTGCCGTTTTTTTCACTTCGGCGTTAGTACAGGATTTAAAAAAAAAAAGAAAGAGATGTAACATGTTAATTAGTGAGCTTTAGAGGTAATGGTAGGCAGATTTTGCGGCATCAATCTTCTCACTTAACTGTCGGCAAGAAAGTTAATCAAGCGCACTTCTAATAAGCGAACTATTCCTCTGAGAATGTTGAGGTCTGCCCAGCTGGCTGACCTTGCTCGGTGCCTAGATTTCTTGATTTTCCTACCTTCGTCGTAGGCCCCAGGGCCTTCTGCAGCTCTCTGCGCTCCTCCTGGTCGTCCAGGCTGCCCTGGTAGTTGTAGTAGGCGATATCACCCAAGATCAATGCCTCCTGGGAAATGGGCAGGATGCCACACTTCATAGATGACACCTAAAGCAGGGACATATGAGAGATAAGAAGCTTTGACAGGTGTGTTACAGCTGTTTTATTCATCTGCGTGTGCAGCTGCACATTTCTCTTAGATACCTCTGTGTGAGGAATACTTTGAAATGCTGTACTTCTCTGATAACTGCATAGACGAGCCTCTTTGTTGCACTGTCGAGCGCACATCACAAACACTTCCCATTACAGTGTCTAATTAAAGATAATTACTCCTTTTCAGTTGTGGTGTGATATAATTACACGATTCAAATTACTAAACCTCCCTGAAACAACTCAACTCAAAATCCAACCTCTGATTATCAGATTCTCTGTCAAGAAGACCTTCAGGTTTTCTGCAGTGTTCTAGTGTAACGTGAACTTACGGCAGCCGTGGCAGGAGTGTGCACGTGTATGATGCAGCGGATGTCTGGACGCATGGAGTAGATGGCAGCGTGGGGGCTGAAACCTGCGGGGTCGATCCTCAGGTTGGTGGAGCCCTGTTCGATCACATCCCCGATGATGTTGACCTTCACCTGGGGAAACAAGGAGAGGAGATTAAGTCAGTGGATGCTTCATGGATTTCTGCCCTGAAACTAGAGCTGGTGGATGTAAAGCTCTGAGTGCAAAGGCACTCAAACACAAGCTAAACAAGCTTTTTGCACACTTGCCGGCAGCATCATCTAGACGGCTCTCCTGAGGGAAGAGAGGGAATATGATAGAGACACACTGTAAAACTAACCATGCCCAGATAAGTGTAATCAAATATGCCCAGGCACTAAAGCACAGCCAGAGACTGACACACGTAACCAGATCCACCCTCTCACACACAAACACAGTGCTGATAACCTGCCAGCATTACCTAAGAAGACATAAACACAAGTCAGAAGTATGATAACAGAAATCACATTATCTACGATTCCTCCTCTTTGTCCGCTCCTCTCCAGGAAATGAATTGGAGTGTTACCAGGAAGCATAATATAGTAGGGGAGTGGACATGATGTCCTTTACTATGACAACTTCATTACCAGCCAGTTAGCAGTTATTAGATTACAGGATGGGAGAAAAGAGCGATGGAGGGAAAGATAGAGCTGGAGACCTGGAGGCAAGAGAGTTGGATAACCAGAGAATAAAGACAGATAACTAGACAAAGACACTGAGATATAAAACCTGAAGGAAGAGCAACCGACCTAATAGCAAACAGAAAACACAGCTTTACCTGCAGAACTTGCACAAATTTGCCATCACGGTAACCACATGCTGTTCTCTGATACAAAACAGAACCTACGAGCTCACATTTCTCTTTCACAACACCAGGTCCAAGTGTGTGTTATCACAACAGGAACGGCATCCATTGTTTGTCTGAGGCTAATGAAATATACCCAGCTCAGCTGGAGCCGGCTGAATATGTACAGGGTCTCATTTTTTACTCATGTGCTTTTACTGCACTTTGCGCCTTCCTGTGTTCCAGGAGCAACTTACTAATCAGAGGATGTACCAGGGAACGGTGCTGAAGTGAAATGCAGGAAAGGACTACGTGCACCTCCTCCTTACCACAGCCTCCTTACCACATAGCTAGTGCAACAGAAATCCAGAAACCTGAATTAGAACAACAGCTTCCTTTTTCTAAGACACCAATGCATTATTATTGTTTGATAGAGTAGAGTACTAAAAGCACCAAAGGTTAACAAAAAATGCTGATCAAAAATTTGACTTTGTATTGGGTTTTTTTGTAGCTTTTGCGTGGTTATATTAACATCTCAAACTAATGCATTAGTGAGTTTGGCTTTATATACAAAAAAGTGTGAAACATATCTACATTCAGCAAAACAACATATTTTTTGGTATTAAAAGAAAAACTCAGGTGTTTATTGACACTGATATAGAAAACTATGGATTAATTAAAACATCAGGGTGGATTCTACAGCTTGCTCATGATCTCTGGGTCAACTCAGGCTGAACGTTCTGAGACATGTCCTGAATGGTGCCTTTTAACAGCCAAATGGATGTTTGGATGGATGACTGTCTATTGATCTTTCACCCAGCAGAGGAAAGTGACTGGCACCAGCCGAGCGAAACTAACTACCACCATGTGTGCGTTTCCACACAGAGCCACAGCCAGCTAGCTGTCAGCTGATCGAACATTGATTAGGTTACAGCACATGTCCAGTACATTATCAGTTCACCCTGTCACATCCTTCGAAATGCAGCTCCCTCACACTGCCGCAGCCTGTCAGTCAAACCGCCTTACTGCCGAGAGGCCCTTCTGACAAACACGGCACTTCTAATTATAAAAAGATGCCAAAGGACGTGTCAGAAAGAATCTGAAATGTGATTCGGCTGGATGGAAAGTAGATGATAAGACGTCCGTAAAGAGAGTGGGGCCTGAAGAAGAAGTGTGGGCAGCTGAAACTATAACCTGAACCTCTGATGGAAAGTCGTTCTTTAACATTGCAATGACATAACTAAACTAACAGATGAACGTTACCTAGAACCAAAAACACTGGCATGGACCAAACAATGAATTCGTCTACGAGCTCAAATGACCCCGCCTTCATCTCAGAGCTCAAACAGCGAGATTGAGAGGGAAAGGCCAGATGGAAACTGACCCAAGCCAACTAAACTCCAGCCTTTCTTTGACGCCACAGCCTCCACTCAGCTGAGCTGACACCAACACAGCCTCTCACACTCATTATTCTGGGTGACATCCTCTTAATCTGTTTGCTCTTGAACTTGAACTCAACCATGTAACTATTGAGATCACTGGGTCAAAATAGGCTGAGGGAGAAGAAGAAGAATGGGAGGAGATTATAGAGAGAGAAACACAGCAGTGACAGACTGGCATCAAAACACAAACAGACTAAAACACCCTCAGGGAAATCTGAGAGTGCCGGACAACATTGTTTTGTTTAAGTTAAAAACAGACTTGGTGAAGACTAAAGAATAAAACACATTTGTCTCAATGACCTTAAAAATGCTGGCAAATTCCCTCTTCACTCTCTTTGCTATGAGGTGGCAGCAGAAAGCACGTTACCAGCTGGAATGAACTTCAGCTGTGTTTCATTGTATGTCTCTGTCAGCAGGTCAAACAGCGGATTCTGCCTGTCCGCAGCATGGCTACGACATCCAGCTGTCAAACCACACCTGCAGCCACATTACACAGGTGTGTATGTATGTTTGCAAAGGTGTTAAAGATGAAGCAGGAGAGAAGTACGACAAAGCAGAGAGAACATAGGAGAGAGAAAGGCAGCAGATATGATTCTAGTTTCAAGTAACTTTAATGCAAACTTTTGCAATGTCACAAAACATAAAAAGCAAATCATGGGGGAGTTATGTGGCTTAGTTTGGTAGACACCAATAAATATGCTTCCTGAATATCAAACAAACCGCATCCACCAGAAACATAAAAACATTCCAAGAATGTATTACTACTGGGCAAGTTGATATTATTGTTCTTTAGTGTCAGGTTTTGTTTTCCATATTTTATGCTCTATGAATTACACTGAAACACAATAATATATATATATATATATATGGCAATAATCTAAAACACAAATGGCGAAACAAACATGACGTTTTGAACACGGAAGCAACTGAAAGTTTTACAAATCTCACAGGTTGAGGTCGACGAATTTCAATATCAAATATCAAATGTGTCAACTTGATACACTGGAATAAGCAGAAATAAACACTTTTATGCAAACCAGAGGGAGAAAGTACAGGAAGAGCAAGAGCAGGAGCGAGAGCAAGGGGAAAACGGAGACACAGACAAACAGATGGAAACAGAAACTGAATTAAAGTGAGTTAAAATGTACGGCAGGAAGAAACGGGCTTGCTAACAGATTACTGCACGTCTATTGACTAGCGTTGTGACAACATATGCCCTCTCCTAAGTGAAACTATACGGGCAAACAACCTGAACCGCTAGTTGCTGACTTGATGCATGAACGCAGCAGAGAGAAGGGACGTTTTGCTCGGACTTGTGTCAATACAAACAAAGCCACATGTACAGAGAGAGAGAGAGAGAGAGAGAGAGAGAGAGAAAGGGAGTCACGTTGTCCTTTTTGGCGATGCAAGACCAAAACACTGAAATCTGGTTCATCTAATATTTTTCCCCTTCATACAATTGAAGGAAGTAAATGGCCGATTAAGCAAAGTGGAAAGGCATTAGCCCTGTCCAGTGAAGGCCAAAACCTTCATATATTCAGAACACACACAGACAAGGACATCGACACAGACATTTACAACTTTATGTTTTGTTTCACTCTAACCAAGAGATTGCTCAAGTTTCAAAGTTAACCGTTCAAATCCATTTCTAAATTTCTCTTTGCTGTGGGTATCTTACTTATTTGTGTTTCAATTCCAAAGCTAAACAAACACACTCATATGAATAATAATAAATAAAAATATCAATCTTATTTTTCTTTTAAAAAAAGAGGAATTCACGTTACAGTCGACTTAAAATGACATGAAAAGATTCTATTTTTAACCATTAAAAGGAAATTACCTCACATATTCTTGCAATGTTTTTGTTTTACTGCTGCAATAAAATGACATGTCTTAAGGCTGAGTATATAACTAAATAACTATGTTGGGAACAGTCCACAGC
>CM022472.1:21946415-21994874 GCA_011952105.1 Coreoperca whiteheadi
GTTTTTCCTTATTCGAATCGAGGGTCTAAGGACAGAGGGTGTCGTATGTTACAGATTGTGAAGCCCTTTGAGGCAAATGTGATTTGTGATATTGGGCTATATAAATAAAATTGAATTGAATTGAATTGAATTAAAATATGATGCAATGCATTGTGGGATTGTGAGGAAAAAGTAGTGTCTATGCCATGGAAGTTTTGAGGGCATTATATAGTGCATACATTTCACACTTAGAATCCAGACACTGAAATACAGTGGCAGACAGTAAATCAAGCGCACTATATAATAAGCAGGGACACAGCATATTACTCAACACTTTTCAGAACTCCTCAGTTTTTATATTCAGTTGTGCTCTTGATGCAGCATCTTACTGTGATGTAGGAGTTGGCAAAGTGGGCCCAGCTGAACAGGTCCACCAGTCTGTAGAGGCTGGCCACTTTACAGCGTGTCAGCTTCTCGCCTTTCACCATCGTGGTGGATTCCACTCCGTACATGTCGTTGATGGGACTGACCATCCCCAGACCTAAACAATGGCACGATCAGGGTTAAGTCAAGGGGACAATATAGAACGTACATTAAAGAAATACGCTATTTGCAGAGTGTTTGCTGTTCGAGTCGTGTTATATTCTCTCCTTTGCATTCGATTCTACAAGAAGAAATTCACTTTAATTGTGTGTTAGAGCAAATACACTGTTCACTTTTGTCCTCTGCTCCTAACAATGGCAACGACAGCCACACAGGACCACTATCCAACATCTGTCTTTTTATCTAATGACGTATCATACGCATCTGGCTCCACATGAAACAGAGTCCTAATTTCCACACTGAGGTGATGTAAACAGCACTCCAACCTTTAATACGTTGTTTACTACCAACGTCTCTTGGACATACTCATTATGGGTATATTTTAAGGAAGAGCTAAAGTGAACTGCTATAATGCCTTTGACGTGTAATTCGACATTAGTTGAGCATTCCAGCGCTGTGATTGGAAGCAGACTTCACATATGGACTCCTGGACAGAATTCACAAGGGACCAAAACCCAGAGAAATATGCGCAGCTCTTCCGGAGTCTGGGGTTGTGTTGTCTCGGGGTATTTACGTTCTTAAAAGCACAAAGCTCATTTTTGGGTATGGATCTCCTCTCTTCAAATCCTGAGGCTCTGTTTTGTTGTTCAGTGCGGTTCAAAGCGGTTGCACCCTGGGCAAGGGCGGCATGTTCTGCTAAATGTTAGTGTCTGGTTGCCTTGGGTAACGGGCCACACCACTGTGAGTACTCACTAAGGGGGGAGGTGTTGAAGCCAGCCACTGAGCTGGCCATGAAGAAGTCGGCAATCTGTCTGAGGGCCAGCAGGCCGGTGGGGTTGTTCCCCTTCCGCTGCTGCTCCTGGATCAGACTCTCCAACTCCTCCTTGAAGGCCTGGAAGAGAAGAGGAGAGAGTAAGAGTTGAGAGAGGAAATAATGTGAAACTGAGCCGACGCGATGTGTCAAAAACTAGAAACTGAACCTTCAGATTTCCCTTAATGCAGACCGGAAAGCAATTTTTTTTAAACACCAAAAGGCTATTAGGATTAATATTCAATTAATCATTTTTAAAGCATTATCAAGCCTGAAAATGAAAAATATCTAACATTTGTACGCTATATATGAAAAACAAGCCTTCGAGAACTTTACTTAGTTACAAGATTAGACACCTCAGTCAGGTATTATGCAGCTTAAACAAAGAAAAGAAAAAACTAGTTTATTTCCCTTTTAAGATGGAGCTTCAGCCACATCAACTTTCTTGAACTGTAATGACACTTAAAAAAAAATTAAAAGACAGGGAGAGATGATGGTGAGACAGATTAGAGTTGGAGGGAGAAGAGAAAGCAGGGGATTGATTAGTGGTGACAGAGGGATGAAAGAGTAAAAAGACGTGGGGACATTAAGAGAGACAGGAAGAGTGGGAATAAAGAGAGGAAGAACGAGATAGATGTGTTAATCACAGATTAGACATGCTCCTCGGGTGTCAATCTGAATTGTCTTCAAAGCGCTCTATGAAGCAGGATCAGGGTAGGCTGGCATCCCAACAAGCTGAGTCAGGATTGGCTGTCTGGCTAGCTCGCAGCCTGCGCTACGATTGTCTGCTTGCTGTGACTGGGAGAGAGAGAGAGTGTGTGTGTGTGTGTGTGTGTGTGGCAAATCCTCATGTCCAGACTACAGTCATCTGTTGAATCCACAGACAAAATACAGCATATGCTATCATGCTCATGCAAGACCAGATATACACACAGCTGGCTGCGTTACATCATATACATATACTGTATCATTTTCTGCTTTCACTTTCTTTTAAAGCAAATGTTCCTCATCACCCAAGAGCTCATAAATCAAATGTTCAAACAGAAATCACAAGACTTCTTGGTAGACTTGAAGATCTTGACGGAACGTGTCAGGGACAGTTTTAATGTGATGATGCTAAAAGCTACGTAACTATTGCAGACATGTTATATTCATACAGCTACAGTCAAACCCAGGCTGCAGAGGGGAACAGCAGACAAGCTAATACTGTATGTATAGCTGCTCATAATCTTAATAAGGTTGTTAACCTCTTGGGACCTTTCCCTGCCGGCTAATGTCATTAAAGCTGTGACAAGTACAGAGGACTTTCTTTTTGCAGTGCACTTTGTAGAACTTAGGTGATAATACATGAGGTGTTCTGATATAGAGAAATATTGAACACAACGGAGGTTAAAAACACTATACTGTGAAGTGGAATTTCCTCGGTTGAGTCTGTTGTTTTCCCCACACCAGGACACCTTGATTTGTATTGGTAGTCCAAACTGTTAATCATTTGTTTTAATGTTTGTCAGTTTAACACACGGTCAGTTCCATTTAGAGAGTTAATTGGCAACGCAACATCAAGCAGAAGCAATGTTGCTATGCTTACCTTCAGATTTCTGTACTTTGTGCACTGATTTATATGATTTATACAGACACCTTCCAGAAATGTGTATTTTCTCTGCTGCTGTCATAATACCGTTAAAATGTATAAATGCAAACTCAAACATCTCTGGATGATCTAAATGGGTTCCAGGACTGCAGCACTCGAACATAGTGTGTGTTCGCATCTCCTGCTGGTACATATACAGTGTACGTCTGAAACTCCGATAGTCAGGTTATATAGGTTATAATCATCATTTGAAAAGACATGTACACTGTTGCCTGTACCCCCCGACCTGATCTGGTCTTGACACTAAATCAACCACACCTCTTAGCTGACTGTGAGTCCACTTTAACTTCCTGGTGGAAATTTAAAACCAGTGATGGAAATCTGGCAAAATCAGCACAGTCTGAGAGTGAAAATAGGCCATGACACTGTTTCCATGCGATGACTCCTCTAGCAGGGCAACATCCAATATTCATGCCTTTATTTCATATTAGTGCTTCTGCAACAGGCAACACATTCCCAATAGAGCTGCGTCTGTGCACAAAAACATCTCTGACACTTAACTTCCCCTTGTCCTTGTCTCTGCCCCCCCCCCCCCCATGGGATGGTCCATTAGTGTTATGCGAATGGAGTTGGGGCCTTTGGTTTTATGCCATGTGGGGGTGTTTTGTTAAAAGTGGAGCAACCCCCCATGTCAGGACACATACAGTCCCCAGAGCACCACTGATTCTGAACCCAAGCCAGACATTCCTCCGTCCCTTGTGGCGGGGTTGCTGTGGCAACCGGCCTGTTGCGGATGTCTGACAGTGGTGGGACAGGGTTTTTTGTTTTCAGTTGTTGATGTTGTTCTGGGCATTTCTGTTTCAAAGACTGTTACCCAATTCACGACAAAGGTGCAGAATCACCTTTATTTTTAAAATAAAGTCCGATAAATTTCAGACAAACTTTTCAACGCACCAGACTCACAGCGTTTTGGAATGAAAACCATTTAAAAACAAATGAACATAATGACGGAAAAAGCATAATAAATACACACAAACACAGACACAAACACACACACACACACACACACACTAGCAGGCATCTGCTCTACAATTTGTGTGTGTGTTCCCAAGAGGATTATGACAGCACAGCAGGGATTTGATTCCCATCATCTAAACAGATTAATCTTGGGGCCTGAAGTGGATCGTAATATTTCGGCAAAAAAAACCCACATCTGCAGCAATAAAAATAACATCACACATCAAGCGTGTTGTTTTTAGCTGCTGTGGCGTGACTGCTCGACTCTGAAAGCACTTCGACCCAAAGACTGAAAGTCATGTGAAACCTGAAAATGACGCTACATTACATCATAACGGTGACCGTACATTCACCAGATTAAAATCACTAACAGACAACAAGGCTAAGCAGGTCCCTCCACTTACGAGAGGAAAAAATATGATCCAATCAGAGAAATGAAGTGTTTCCGTGACTGCTTTAAAATGGCAAAAGCTAATCTTTCAAAATGGAACTGCAGCGGTCTTGAGAGTATTAAATGCAGATTGGAGCTTGGCCAACTCTTCAGTGGAGGAGTCAAAGCCTGCTAGTGGAGAGAGTAGTAAAACGTGGCCACTTACTTAAAGTAACAAAAAGTTGATTTGACAAATCAAACGCTGGTTCGTCTGAGGCATAAAATATTCTGAAATGGAAATGTTTCAGACATTCCCTTGTAAAGGTGAGAATTTATTGGTTTTCGCTGAGAAATAGTCCCATGGTTGCTTCCGCTGGGCAGTCTGGATGAGCTGTCAGGACTCATGCCTTACTTAAGGACATTACATCAGGGAAGATGCTTCCTGAAAAGAGTAGTTTAAGTTTATCAGACTTTACTATTTGGAGGACGGTAAACAAAAATGCATTTTCACATGCATATTTCCGATCATCTGGGTCACATTCTCCAAGGGACAACAGAACTTTTCTTTGAACTCTTATTGTAATTCCCTTGATTCTGGTTGCGTTATTGTTGTAGATACAGGTGATACTTAAACCGTTGTACGTGATCCTGTGGGAAAGGAAGACAGGACTTTTTATGACTTGGTTGGAGCAAGGCGGATCCTGCACGTCTATGCTTGTGCCCCGATCAAAAGAAGTGTGTGTCGTTCCTGATGGTTTCAGCATTACCTCACACACAGTTGTGTCCTCGTAAGAAATTAAACTATTGTGGTTTGACTCCCTACAGCAGAGTTGCATTAGGTGCATTTAAAAAAAGCTGGTTATTGTTTAGGTTCACGATGCAAACCAAGGCTTGAGAACAACAGTCACCAGTAGCTTGTCTTGAAGCCTAAACTAGGCTTTATCAGCTGAATATCAAATGTCAACTTCTGTTTTCTTATACCTGTGAACACCTGTGTTTTGGGGTCATTTCCAGTAGCAGGTTAGGATTACGTTCCTACAAAACTGCAGCTCAGTTCACCTGGAAGACCATAGTGACCTGCATTTTCAGGTCTCTTGGTGATGACATCCAAGCTCAAATTGCATGAATCTCAACTGGCCAAATTAACCAAACTAAAGGCGTTACCGCAACAGAGTCAAAATAACACTCTTCAAACATACTTGGAAAGACATACAGAAACATGCAAGCAAAGATAGATAAAAGGCAAACACACACTCATGATCCTTAAAGCTTGTAGACACACAAACAGACCAGGTGATGCCTATAATTTCAGCCACAGCCTCCCTATGTCAGCACAATGCTGCTCTTTCAAGCCGCCAACGTGACAGTGTTACAAAGGAGGAGAGTGCCTGCCTGCAAGCTTGCCAATGCTATTGATTCACCCATCTCATCTCAGAGTGTGCGTCAGTGAAACTGGTCCCCGGCTTCAGCTGCAAAGATGATGAACTTGTTCACCCCAACAGAAAATGCTGGAAAATCTGAGAACAGGAGATCACTCACACCGATCACATTCGTAAAGGGGACCACAAAGTGTATCAATGTATGAAGATGACCCTGTATTATGTGTGTGGATTCATATATATACTGTGTGTCAATAGATGAACTGCAGATAGGGATGCACCGATCTGTTTCTGCCCGAATACAGATTCCAATACTTCAACTCAACGGGATATTTGGTACCAAGTACCATGTGATACCAGTGCTCTGTTTTTCCCCCAATGTAAAATTTGTGAAACACTATTTCACTGCATGGAACTCACTGGAATGATTTCTATGTAAGGCAACATGAAGCCAGGGATTGCTGTGGTTCTAAAAACATAATCAGAAGCTGGATGGGACTGAATTAATGTAATGGATAGCGGACATATTGAATTTGATAAAGACATTGACAAGGAAACTGTGTATTGGTCATGTTATGGCGATACCCGATCCGCTTAATAAGGTCAGTATCGGCACTGATTCCGATCCGACATATTGGATCGGTGCATCCCTAGCTGCAGGGTCATGCACCAGTTTCAGCAAGAAACAATTCTTTATATTTATTTTGCTTAGTGACTACAACATTTCTGTCTCTCATTTTGAATGAAAAAGGTTGATTTCAGTTGCCAGATGGAGAAAGTAGTGTAAAACCTACACACTAAGCACACAGGGGATTCTTTTGACTTTTAGTCTATCCTTTTGAGGTTGCACATGAGCTAAAGTGGACTTAGTAACATTTCAGTATGTTACCCTCTAATCCTGAGGGCACTGCTCCACTGCTGGAGGTTTTGCGAAGTTCAGCACCCAAGAGATGTCGTGAAATGCCAAACTGAAACACAGCCGCCGAGACATGGCTCTGAGGGGAAAGGCAGTGGTTTTAAAAAAAAAAGTCTCTGGAGTGAGTTTAACCACTAATGTTCTATCAAATGAGACCTTCAGGACTTTAAAAAGAAAAAGGGAAAACATCAAAGAGAGCAGCCGTGACATTTGCCTCACACGAGGGGATTCTCTGCAGAACCCGCCAAAGCACCATCAATTATCCACTTGTGTTTTCTGGCAAGTAGGGGGGGGGGGGGATGTGCACTTCCTCTGAAAACCACGGTACTGGTGCAAATGAGGTTGAGTAAATTTACCACTTGGCATCAGTAAATAATTTCTATGGATGATGAACAAAATGTGTCACAGGATGTGACGAGGAGAGGAGAAGAGCAGAGGGCAGGAGTGAAGAGGAGAGGAGAGGAAAACTTAGGGGGGCAGGGGAGAAAGCAAGATGAGCAGAGATGTAGAAAATAGAAGCAGCATGTGGAAGTCCAACTCAATTTGATGTCCAATTCAATTTCATCTGATTTAATTTCAAGCTTGTGAGGGCTTTTGACCTTTTGACTCTTTGGGTCGCAAATAGAGTCACGGATTCTTAGCAGCTATAGGGAGACGCAGGGACAGCCTTCACCACAGAATCGAACACTAACAAATTAATATCATGATTTGTCATCAAATATGACAAACTATGACATCATGAGACTTGGATCTGCAGCCAAAATCTGTATCCAAGCTCCTTCTTACTTATGCAATGCAACAGAAAACCACTTCTGTGTGCCTTACAAACCGCCTCAAGGCAAATTTCAATCCGTGCATGTCATACAAAACACTCTTTATGTTAACCAACATTACCACCAAAAGCCTTCTAAAAAATCCTTCACGTCTTCCTCTTTCTTCCTTCCTCATATGACTTTAAATAATTCAAGTAATACCGGTATGAACACTAAAGCAGATTGACACACACAGAAAAATAATGTTTTACTGTTAATCTTAAGGCCCCAATAAATTACATTGCAAACGTGGAAATTTACGTCTTTCAGTGTTCTAAATCCAAAACCTTGAGGATTTTCTTGCTCTAATTTCTATAGAAGAGATGAAAACACTTATAGCTTTCAGGCTGAAAATGTGACCAATATTTATGCCTGTGTCATTCCCATAAATGCCTCAAGGGACTGTGCAGAATATGTTTTATGTGACCTGAGACTATTTTAGTTTACAAGTGCATGCTTTACCTGCACTCCCACCACCTGTTGTCTTATTTTGCCTCTATGCATATTGATGTTGCATACAGCAGATGCAAGTGTCCACACAGCCTGGTGGGGCTAGATGGTGAAAAGGGGACAGAAAGGGTTCAAGGTTCAGCTGTAGCCTTTGACTAAACACTGCTGCATGAATGAGGCGGGTGGATGAAGTCAGCTGAGTTGATTCAGTCCCGCCTGGTCTATATTGGTCCAACTTTAAATACAACCTGCCCTCTGAGCTCTAGAAACATGTAATCACTAGTCCCATAACACTGGAATGAAAACAAACAGAGAGAGAGAGAGAGGAGAGAGAGGGAGGGAGAAAGAGAGAGAGAGAGGCACATGTGTTGACACCCAGCTGGTGACTCTTGTTGTTGTTGTTGTTGTTGTACTGAGAGAGAGAGCAACAGACTGAGAAAGATGGAAAAGAATGGAGAAGATACAAAAGAGAGAGAGAGAGAGGGGGGGGGGGGGGGGGGTGTGCATGTCCAGCTGGTGACACGCACTTGTTATTGTTGTTGTTGAATATGAGCAAACAACCACCGAGAGGCCAACTGTCCTGATGTCAGGGCTGCAACACTCTGCAGCCCACAGGGAGCCACCTGTCGCTGGTTGCCTGCTTGGCTCATGTTCAAAACCACATCAAGCAGGAATAATATACATAACACTGCATTACAGCAAGTGTAAAACACAAGCAGACACACACACGCACAGTGTGATGTAGTGGTACATAATGGCAGTGCTATCCTGTGACGTCCAGCCGGTGAAATTACAGTTATCACTGCTGATAACAAATAGCCTTTACTAGCCACAAAACCCAAAGGTATTCAACATCAAATGGCATGAAACAGAAAATGAACAGCAAAAAATATATATAAAACAAAATAAAAAATACTTAAAGCAGTATTAACTGTTGGCTACATGGGGGCAGGAGAATAAGCTGTGATTGAAAAATGATCATGTCGTTATGGTGTACATGTTAGAAAACAGTTGCCTACCTACACATCCAGCAGACACAGAGCAACATTAGCATTAATTTGGAGTCATATTTCTGTCTACCTGATGAATAGCCTTTCATTGTGCCTAACTTAACCAGCCCAGGTATTTCCCCTGGAGTCTCCATAGGTCTGTGTTGTCACTAAGGACTCTGTGTAACCATGTGCCTTTACGATTACTATTCTTGTTATTATTATTACCATCAATCTGACTTTTCTGATCTGCGAGAGGAAGGTCGGGCATCAGACAGGCAGCGTGTAAAGAGCCAGAATATAAAAGGATTTATTTCGACCAAACCAGAGTTGGTGATTGTTGGAACAGTAGGAAGATTAACCTATTACCCTATTAAGGTAGTTTTGGTGAGTTATATTTTGTTAGTGTGAGTCTGAATGAAGTGTGTTTTACGAATATTTAACAAGGCAATGAAGCTGGTCTTAGTTCGGTGAAAGAGAGAAATGGGATTTCAGAAGGTGTATGGTTGGATTTTTCTATTTAAGGAAAAAAGGTGTACAAATATTTCCTTTCTTGGCATTTTGTAAATGTATTTTGTTTATTTATTAGACTATAAAAAAGCTAAGAGAGATTGTGTAACGTAGCAATCTCCCAGCTGGAACCACCTGAGCTATACTATCTGGGTATCAGTATAAGTGGTATTACAACACAGGACAGGCCAGGGCTAGCAGGTCAGCATGATAATTTCAGTAGATATCTCTGCAACACAATACAATGACATGAAATCAGAACTGTTAATTCTTCACATTCTGTTGATAAGGTTAGACCATTTTTTGAATGAGTTAAAATAAAATTCTGGCTAAATCTTAAATATTGCCCCTTTAACACCTTACTCTGATATGTACCATGAGTTTAGTCAAGAAGATCAACCAAAAACTAGAGCTAAGTAGAACTAGATCATGGCTTAAAAGGGGAACACACAATGGTCAACTGGTCGGCAGCATCTATGTTTTCTGCACCTGCCTGAGAGGAAATAACTAGTCAGTAGCCTGTGTTCTCAAATAAAAACATCCCAAAGTGACAAACAAAACAAACGAACCACCACCTTATTATTAAAAAGTTTCACAGTGGCATGAAATATCTATATAGTGTATGTTTGTAATACAAATTGAGAATATGTTTGATAGAACACTGCAGCTGGCACTGTTTAGCTTTGCACTGGTGTTGTCAGGTTGTGGTCCTTTGCTCACTGATTCGTGAGGCTCAAAAGCCAGTTCTCTCTCACTGACTGCCTGTGCCATTAATTCAACATGTTGAATGGCTGCTGATAAGGACTCTCTGGAGCCAGCTGTGCCAGACACACCGCAAAAAACCCCCAAAAAAAGAAGATGGTCAGCCACAGACGCTCAATGACAGCTCAACAGTGCCCTGCAGCAGACGGTCTACTTAGAGCAGGGCCCTTAAATGTACTCAGTCATTTGCTCACCCCTAACTAGACTTGTGGTAGTCAATCATGTACACATACACGTTCACAGATATACACAGAGTATCAAGTGGAAAACTGCATCAGCAGCACCATGCTCCTGCCCTTCCAGACATCTGGCACAAAACGCAGCGAGCTATGAAAACCACCCTTGGCATTTGCAGAATGCAGATCACATTTAAAGTTGAACCAAACAGGCTAAATCATGGCAGCCACTACCCAATATCAGTCACACACACACTTCCAGGCTTGTATTGCTTTGCTTGTGACGAGCAATCAATCATTCATGACATTCATTGCCTAAGCAACATCTAACATTATCCCTAACCTAACTACCTTTACCATAAATGTGTTCCTGCTAAAACCTTCAAAGTGTATTTGTCACTTCAAAGCAATTCAAAGTACAAATGCATACAGACACATTACACACACCTTGCCTCTCCAAATGTGAGACCACATTGTAAATGGTGAGGAGCACTTCAGTCCAGCCTTGAGTCAATAGTGCAGAGTAAATATTCCTAATACTTTGCAGGCTGAACTGAAAGGCCAGGGGCTTGTTGTAAAATCTCCACACAAGGTGACACAAATGTTCAAAGTGCACAATACAAACAGCAAGATAGGACAACACTGTTTCCTCTTTACATGAGCCCATGAGCTTCACTTTGTCTGAGTAAATGAGCAGAGTGAGTCGAAATATTATTACAGAGTTAATTGTTGAGTTCCTGACAGGAATGTAAATGCATTTAGGGTCAAAAACAAAAAAAGGAAACAAACTGATCCATGAAGCATGGCAAATATTCTAGAAGAAAACTATAGCTATGGTGTGTTTCTCTGTGAACTCCGTATAGTTTTGTGTCAGGGGTTGCTCTAGCTTGTTCTCTCTTTAAACAGCTCCCTGTTGCAATCTTTGCACGGCATTCTGATCTTGGCAGAGATTGCAGCCAACTACAAACCTACAGAAAAGACACGATGTCCCAATACTTCGCCTTTACACTACCATGAGTGCCTAAATAATTAGTATGTGTGGTCCCGAAGGGGCTCAAACCCTCTAACTGTACCTACAGCACTTCAGTCAACTTTGGCTTAGTAGGCCAAGGAACCTCCTAGGAAAGAAAATCAAACCACTATATTATGCGTGTTGGCTGAAATATGCCCTCTGCTCACAGAGTTGTTTACTTCAGCAAAACCTGACCCTACATGAGAGCCTCTGGCCAGGAGGGCACTTGGAGAGCTCCAGCAGTAAGCCTGGGCGAGGGTGTGGTAGCTGGTGGTTATATTAGGGTTTAAGCAGGCGGCTGACTGCTGTGATTCTGTGGTCAGTGTCACAACATCAACACAAGCACAAACACACAAGCATATGTGTTGCACTCATTGCTGTGAATAGAAATCAGTTGACTGGGGAATAATAACTGCCAGAAAGAGAAAATGGGAACTGATTACGCAAACTATTAGTCAGTGAGGTGAACAGTTCTTTGCCTGCAGCAAGTTCTCCATTGGGTCTTCTGTAATCTTGACAACTCAACTGCCCTCTTCTTTGGAAAAAGATAGTTTTCCTTCCTTCCAGTCCATTACTTGAATAAAACGCTTTATCTGTTCATGGTCATGAGGGGTTGGAGCCTATTCCAGCATACAATGAGGAACAGGTGGGGCACACCCTGGAAAGGTCAGCAGTCTATCACAGGGCCAACAAATATAGAGAGACAAACACTTTTACTCTCATGTTCACACCTACAGGAAATTTAGAGTTGCCAGTTTAGAAATCTGGAGCACCCAGAGAAACACCAACGCTGACACGATAAAATGATGATGCAAACTCCTCACAGAAAGGCCTGGGCCAGTCGATGGATCTGATCCCAGGACCTTCATGCTGTGACGTGACTCTGCTAATCACTGCTCCACCGTGCAGCCTATAACTTCACCTCCTGCCACAAAATTCAACTCAACATGGCTGTGTCCTGTCTTTTCTGAGGGAGTCCTGTCAGCTCTGGAGGACCTTGGAGGAAAGTTTGGATCCGTGACAGACATCAACTTACAAGAAAGCACTTTTCTCACCTGTTACATTTACCTAATCTGTACTATCTGTGTAGTAAATATGCATCTAAAGCGGCATTCCTATCTCTTTCAACCGGTTTGCTTTGTGTAGTATTAAGGGTAAGTGGTGGCTTTGGCTGACACTGTAAACCAGCAGGTTACAACTGTCCATTCTAGGACTTGTTCTCTACTAGACGAGGTCCCCCCAGTAAGCAACTGCATGCATTACTCCAATTTTGAAACCTAAAATTGTTACGTTTCCACTAGCCTAGTCCTAGTCCGAAAGCCAAAAGAAAGGTACCATGCCATCATGTTTCATTCAAGTATAAATGAACATGTCCCCTTTTCCCTCTTGTGACTTACGGGGCTCTGTAAGATCTGTGTGACGCGTTTCTTCTGCTCCAGAACATTGAAGTCCTGCCGGAGGTCAGGTGACATGTTCCTGGCCCTGATGTACTCCGGATCGTTGACATTGACCCGGTCGAAGTAGCGCTCCTTAGTCCCTCCACTGGGCGAGGGAGGGGTCGTCACCACCCCCTGATGGCTGTCCGCACTCATGCCTGTTTCAGCTCACTAACTCACACTATGGCTTCTGCTCGGACTCTCACCTGAGAAGAAGTGAACAGAGAAGTGTACATGTTAGAACACAAATCATGTCATTTGAAAGGAAAGCGGGAAAGGTTTAATTTTTACCAAAAAACCCCATATGTACTCCGATGTTTTACAGTATTTCACAGCACTAAAAATGGAGTTTAGAGAACAGAATAGAGTGTACCAGGATTCAAAGCACTTATGACAATGTGGTATGCAAATAATGCAGTCATTAGGATGCAAAACAGATTTGCTTGTAGAAGGAAAAATGCAAAAGGAAGAATTTACAAAACAGTGTCAGAATGTCTATTTTCATCAATAAAATATTTATGCTGTCGTATTCCTACCTAAAGAACTACCACACTAACAACAAAGCCTTCGCTGATGGATATTCCACAGTGTGTGTTTGTCAAACAGGAAAAGGATGGCTCTGTTATTGGTGGACGTACAGCTCCTACACTGTCCTGACAGAAGTCAGGTGTTCCATACACACATTGTGTCACAACTGCACGTAGGCATTAGTGAGGTCAAACTGACACATCACCCAGCAAAGTGTACGAGGAGGACAGGAGCAGTTTTGTTTGAACATCCGGGCCTTGACTGCTGAGGTGGTATACTCCTACTGTTCATTCTCAGGTCAGCTGGCATGACAACAAGCATTTATGCAGGATACAGGAATTGTTACAGTAAAAGCAACAAGTGTGAATGACCCTCCCAATGCCTTGTTGCCATGCCAAGGGACACAGACAATAAAGACAAAAGGAAATACATTTGCAAATATAGTAAAGTTTGTAATGTTTGTATATATGTATGTGAAAGAATTGACTTTGTGAAGCAAGACACATTTTAGAGGAATCTGACAATAAAGCACAATGCAATCCAAACAAGAAAACACAAATCTTCTTTTCATTTATGTGCAGTAGTTGTTGCACTCAAAAAGCCTCATCTATCCTACATAAAATCCTGCATCTTCACTTGACCGAAAACCAAGTGAAGACGCTAAAAATTAACTTGTTTGTTTGGCCGTAGCCTACCTTTCTACCATTTTTTTTCACATATCCCAAAATCTAACAGGCACGTGAAATCAAATATATAACACCCTTGGTGTAGGTAAAAAGATAAATTCACAAGAGGAGGCAGACAAAACACATAAAACTTCATTTTCCAGGATCCCTTGCAACACGGCTGCTGCTGTTGTAGTTGAACCGAAGGATAAGCCGGTTGTGTATTAGGAAGAGGCGGGGCTTATGGGAGCTCTACCAGATGGTGCCTTGGCTTGAAGAGCAGAGGAATGAGAGGGAGCAGGAAAGAGTTTAAGAAAGGCATCCTGCTGCTTTCAGTCTTCAAAAGCCCAGTGGTCGTCTGACAGCAGAAGGATCAAAATATAGCGGTTACTCTGCCAGAAGTGACTCTTTCTCCCCTTTCTGCTCTTAAATATGATGGGAAACAAGGGTGGAGAGGTGATTTGGTCTGACACATGCTGCTAAGCTACTCACTCAGGTCAAATGCCACTTAAAAAGATGGTTGAGATTAGTGGAGTGACACACAGCTCAGTGCAGAAGAGTCGTACTCAGACCAAAGAAACAGTTAAAAGAAATCCTTTCAAGTGGATGAAAGTGTACCGTGGCATGTATTTTTTTTGGTGGGTTTTTCTCTCATAACCACACGTCTTCACTTGTAACGGAAGAAAACCACTGTGTTAAGACTTGGCATTTACAGTATTGCTACTGTTCCAATTGAGATATGCAAGAAAGCCAGCAACAATATTCGACACTGCCTTTCCAAAGGATTACCAACGGCCTAAAATCATGCCTTCCCTGTATAGCTGACAGCATTTATCTAATGTTTTTCAAGGAAATACCTCAACAGGTGATGATTCAAGAAAGCAGTTATCAACAATAGTGGTAGCTCAATGTGTTAATCACTTGCTTATCCCACCAAAAATGTCCCCACTGGAAATTTGAACTGGTATCCCTGTCACAACCCCTCTATGCAGATGCTCTCCATGTTTAGTAGATGTGTCAAATCCCAGACATACATTTCCCACATTTAGTTGGGGGGAAAAAAAGAAAATTTACACAACAATGTTTTGTATCAGAAATTAGAAATGGCAAAGTCTCCATCTTATCTGCCAACCAGAGAATCCATAGATTCTCTTCCTGGTCCCACTACTAAAGCTGTGATTTATACTACGGAAACAAATAAAAGCCGCAAAAAAAACCTCTTTAATTGAAGGCAGCTGGGCAGAGCAGAGTTATGTAACCTGATATTGAATTCATCCTTATGCTCGCCTGCACTGTTCTGCTTACTGAGTAGCTGTGCACAGGACAGGCTAGGATAGAACCACAAAATGATGGGTTGGTGATGGGAGGAGTATTGTTATATAAAAATTCAGTCAGTTGTCCACAATGCTCTGGAACACATCTGAGAAGCTGGGATTGACAGAAACTCATGCCTGAAATTTGCTGAATGAGTGAAATTCTGTGTGGCCGAATGCAAAGTTTTAAGCCTCACCAAAATAAAGTTACACAAACCCCCCTCCAAGATCTAAACCCTTCCTCCCCCCTCCCTTTACTCACACCAGTACGCCATCCCATCTCTGCTCTGTCACAAGGCACACAACTCCAGAAAGTCCCCTGCATGAGCTTCCACCCTCCCTCCCCCCTCCGTCTCTGTCAATAGATCATTGTCCCCGTCCAGAACCCCCTCGGTCTGGTCACATCCAGAGAGATCGACGGTTAGGAGGTTTGGGAGGGTGTGCGGGGGAGTGCTGTTGGTGGTTGTGTGTGTGTGTGTGTGTGTGTGTGAGAGAGAGTGTGTGTGTGAGAGAGTGTGCACAATTAATCTGAGTAAGAATGAAATCACATCCTCGCATTACAGCTTCGATGTTTATAATTCAAGTTTATAATTCAAATTTCACGCTTCTTGGCAGATGCTCTCCGTTGATTCGTTTTAACACTTCTTGAATGAAACACATTGAAGTTTCACAACAATGCCAGAAGTTTAGCTCGAGTTCAGTGACCGACTGGAAATTTGAGACACAATTGCCCTTTAAAGATACCGCATTGGACGGCAGTGCTGTATTGTAATTGATTTAAGCTCTATTACTCTGTGGCAGATAGACGAGGCAAGCTGTGTTTACTGAAGGGCGCTAGACTGCGACCGCAGCCCGAAGCAAGGTGACCGCAATCTCACATCCTATGACCTTCAGTGACCCTCCCTCCCTGCCTTTGTATCTTAGAGAGGTTTGGAGTATGATTTAAAAGTAGTTTCATATTTATTGGCATTATTGTCTACCCACGAGCTTCCTCTTTCTAAGTGTTTTCGGTTATTTTCTGAACATTTTTTAACATGTTTTTGGTTACTAGGAGTAACATGATGAATGGAGTGAGTCGCGGTAATCTCCATCTAGCCAGGCTTTAATCTTAACAATAGGCTGTTACTGCATGGGAGGGAGAGATTTATAATGCTCTGCAGGTTTCTTCTATGTTTTAAACAGAACTGGACTGCAAAAATCTTTATATTCAGATGAAACTACATTCTACTAGGGCTGCAACTAACGCTTATTTTCATTATTGGTTAATCTGGACATTTTGTTTCTCAATTAATTGATTACTTATTTGGTCCATAAAATCAAAAATTAGCAAAAAATGCTGATGCCAATTTCTAAAGCCCAAGGTGACGCCTTAAAAAGACTTGTTTTGCCTGACTAACGGACCAATTTACTATTACATAAGACAAAGAAAAACGGCAATACATTTTCTGTCACTCGACTAATCGATCACATTTTGAATGATTAAAATGTTTTATCTCCATTGAGAAACCACAGTGAAGTCATATTGATGTATGACAGCATTCCAATCCAATCCAAAAAAAATCAGACACTTGATTGTGAAAATTAATATTCGATTATGGGAAAAATGCAGCATTACTGCAGCTGTCTTCCTGCGAGTTCTCGCGTTGCACTGAATGCACTGTATGACGGACAGGACTCACACAACGTTGCTTTCATTGATTGTTAATAAAATGTAGGTCAATCTGAAACAAACGAATAATTCAACAACAACATTGTGTTGAGTTGAGTTCACAACCCAACTCGGCCGAAGAGAGAGTCCTCTGTACAACAATCTAAAAAGCCCTCTTTGGAAATGCCATAAAACTTCACAGCTAGCCCACCTTAGAAAGGATGAAAGCCGAAGGTTACCATAGTTATTTCAACTTGGATTAATTTTTACAAAAACACGTTTTGATTCTTTTGATCGGTGGACCCTTACACACTAGGAATAGAAATGATCGAGCAATGGAAACATATTCGGACTTTATGACCGAGTCAACGGTAGGGAGGAAACATTTTTTATAGTCTCTCTTGTTTACCATGCTGGTAAACGTGAATTAATTGTACTTTGGTTCTCATGGTTCCTGTACAGTTAACTGAGCAATTGAATTGTGGAGAATCTTACCAATCTAACGATGTGTAGCATGTCCATATTAATAAGTTTAAACATGGATATTTGCATGCGATCTAAAGCAGCTTAGAACGGGCAACATGATCCATCTCTTCACCTTTTATTTTCTGACCTTAAAATCTGTGTACAAGACACCTGGCATATACGAGCTTAGTAGAAAGACAAAAACAAAGTCACAATAATGCTGATTAATTTTATAGGCAGTAAACACAAAAACACTGGATAAGACGCCCACCAACACCACCGCATCTTTATCTTGCCTGGGGGAAGCTTCAAAGCGTGGCTGCTTATGTCTCTACAAGCCGTCACCCCTAAAAATAGACCAACAGCCTTTTGAGTTGTGTTACAACCCCAACAATACCAGGAAAGAATCTGTATGTCGGCTAATTATATCCACACACGTTGTAAATGGCACAGTGAGCACACGCACGCACAAATCTGCACACAAGTGACCTGCAGTGTAAACCCTGCAAAGGCTCACACACACGCACACACACACGCGCACACACACACACACACACACACACACGAGTAGGTGTGTCTAAACATGGCTGCAAGCCAGAGCCAGCAGTGAAACTCGAGGACGGTGTGTGAGCCAAATGCTCAGCAGCTTACAGATCCTCCAGCGGCTTTGGGTTGAGACCGAGAAAACTCTTCTTCTGCGCACACCAACGTGCCAGCAGCCAGTGTTTTTGTCTGTAACTGACACATGGCAACGGCTAGATCTAGTTTGGGGTGTTGGTTTCTTGTGCAACCTTATTTCAGTGCAGCGGTTGGTTCTTGTGCAGGTTGAAACACAAAACAAAACTTATTTGGATTTCTTATACAGACACTCCTTCTAAATGATTGATTTATATAATTAAGAAAAGTATGCTGAAGGCTGATTCTTGTTGCTGCAGTGACCTTAAATGACAACTGTGTCTTCCTTCACATACAGCCTCTATCATCGTACACATTAGAGATAGTGGCCACAGCTAATCTTCTCTGGTGCTCACACTCACTGCACAGTTACTGCCAAGCGTGTTTATAGTGCAGGAGTGTGTGTGTGTGTGTGTGTGTGTGTGCACCCAAGCAGCCATACTAACATGGAAGTCCCATAAAACTACAAATCAGTTTTAGGGATCGTAATCCTCAGAGTCATGCTTTGGTAGCTCGTGTGAACACAAAAACACAAGACAAGCGGAATTCTTATTAGAAACTCGTGGGATTGGGTGTCTTTAAAAGACGAAAATCACACACACACACACACCATATATATATATATATATATATATATATGCCAGAGAAACCAAAATCCAAATATCCAACCAGATGTAACCCAATAACCCAAGCCCAACCAACCTTGTATTTCCTCCTTGGTCAGTGAATGGGAGAGAACAGGCAGTAGTAGTAGGCGGCTGAGGCAAAACACATGTCTCTGTTTTTCTCTGTTGCTCACTGTCTGTGCTCAAATTCCAACACTGAGTCCCAGAGAGAAGCCGGGAAAGACGAGAACGAGAGAGAAAGAGCGGGATAAGGGCAGAAAGTGAGAGCGAGGCTGCAATCAGAAAACCAGTCGGTTCACTTGCCCATCCACATTTTCCATATAGATGCTCTTTGGTCGCGCTGCCAGCGGATTCTCCCGGGTTCTGCTCCTCGGCTGTCCCGGTGTTCATCAGAGAGAGAAGTATCAACAGCTGTGAGTGTGTATGTGTGTGTGTGTGCCTGTGTGCCCTCTGCGAATGAGGGTGTGTGTTCGTGTAGAAAAGAAGCTAAAGGGACCACGTGATGCAGCCTTAATCCCCCGCCCACTGGCTAGAAGCACACACACACACACACACACACACACAGGCTGCTAGACCAATGAGAACTCAAGCTCACACACACTATTCACCCCTCCTCCTCCTTTGCCTGCTTCTCTCTCTCCCTCACTCTCTGTCTAGTCATCTTTTTTTCTTGTCTCTCTTTTATCTTTGATCCATTCACTTTCTGATCTCTTTTCCACATTCCTCAACCCTCTCTCTCTCTCTTTATGTCCCTCATTCACGCCCCCTGCTACCCCGCCACCCCTCCAGGCGACTGTACTAAAGGTCAGTGTTTATGAGTTCGGCTGTCAGCAGTGTAACTACAGCCAAACAACCTGCTGCAGCACAAACTGCATGGCCTTTATAACCACTTCGGCCCCTCAGAATCAGTGTTATCTGGCTCTGTGATAAACTGAAATGCCTTTAAAAAGTCAGAGGACACTATCAAAACTAAGATTTTAAAATGAAAAAGTCGCATTTAAATGATTCCTGGTCACATCCCAGGGTAAACCTATAATTGCTGTTATTTGTTACTGTTGATTGATTCTCACCAAAGCTGCTACTTAAACAACTGAAATCCTGCTTTTCTACAGTACATTCCCAAATGACTCTTCAAAAACCAACCCCAAAACCACTCAAAGAAAGTTTTCTTTATTCTGCATGCTCACTCTAAGACATGTGCAAATATGTGAGTGAAATGATCTAATGTCTTCATACAGTTTTGTCAGATGGTGTTTTGTCTGTTTCTCAGTCACTTACTTTACTCTTTGCTGGTCAGCTGTATGCTGACAGATTAATGATGAGCTGAAAATTAACCACAAGCTTGACTAATGACTAGGGTAAGTCATTCCACACTGATATGTAAAGGGGATGAATATCATGCCATATCTCAAAACTGAAAGAAAAAGCTTCAAAAGGTTGAAACTTGTTTGAAAGCCTGGAAAAATATACTAATTCCCAGAGAGAACAGTGACAAATTTGAAACTCTGAAAATGTGTTGGAGAAACACTTTAAAAAAAAGAGTGCTGCAGTTGGAAAGGATGAAAACTCAAATATAAAATAATGTTAGCAGAGATTTTACTTCAGCCCACCAAAACATTAGGCGAGCCTTCAAAACTTAGTTTCAATCTTGCAAAACCTTTTTTGTTAGATTTCTAGCTTTCAATTATTTTTATTAGTATAGAAATACTGCATGATATGCATCCCATATATATATATATATACAGTATATATATATATAATTGATGGTTATTGCAAAGGACCATGTTCCATTGTAATGTATTACATCAGACAAAACTCTTCAAATGTGCAAAAGAAAACCTTAAATAACTAATTTTGTCAGTTTCTAATTACATTCCGCTTAAAATCATTAATTTGGATGACAAAACTCTGTATGTTACGATGATACTAGTTATAGTTAATAAACAATAGTGAATAGTGAATTATTTCCCAGCCCAAGTGATTACAGAGTAAATCAAAGACATGTTACAGTGTTTAAAGATTGATTTTTGGAGAGTCCACTGGCCTTAAAGCAAATGCTAAGATTTTGATTGAAAACGGTAATTATAAAGATATAAAGCAAATACATTTGGGCTTTGAGTACACTTCAGGAAGTACAGAGAGGACATGGAAGTTTCTCTACCTGTTGATTCACCACAGCAGAAAATGAACTAAAGTTGTACAACTGCAAAAAAAAAAAAAAAACAACAAACTGAACCCACCCAGTGGAGACCAAGCTGAGCCACGGACGACTGAGTCACCAGAGAAACACAATTTACAAGGAATACAAAGCAGAAGAAAAACAAACAATCCAGGCGGCCAGCAAGATGTCGACAACCTGTCAGCCGAGTCATGAGTGATGCGGTTTGATTTTCACAGTGTGGTGCTTCACCTCCACTGCTATGTAAATTTACATGTGAAACTCTTACACATTACTATGTGACACTTATTCAGACTGTTTTACATTCAGTGAAATGAAGAGAGAGAGATTGTGTATACAGGTGTGATGCATAAACTTGCATAAAAGGAATTAACTACAGGTACTTTTACTTTAAATAATTTAATAACTATCTATCTAAATGTCTAAAATATTCAGGGTATAGGTAATCTCTTTTCTGGCTTAGTGTAAGAAACAGTGCTGGTATGCCAATTACCAACTCTCTCTCTTACTAACATTCATTTTTAACTGTCTACTATCTCATATTGACGTGAAACTCCAATTTACGCGAGTAGATCTGCAGGGTTTAATGCCAAAAGTTTTTGGCCGAGAGCGTTTGGGTAAAAAAGAAGTGTAGTACATGGTGACTGCCTTCACCTGATAGCTTATGTGACAGTTTGTGGATTAGGCTCCTGGAAGAGAAATTGTAACAAAAATATGGTAACAGATGTAAAGCCAAACCCATCTGATGACCTGCAGTGAAGTTGAAAACCTGCCAAAACCTCACACGTAATCCTGCATTGTTTTGTGAAATCTGAATTGACGTCATTTCAAACCAGCGTCCATGGCTGTTTAAGTATGATGTTTTCCATGCTACACAACAAAGTGGTGAAAGTTCTGTGCTTGTTCAAGTTCAGGTTGGACAAGGTGTAGCATGTGTACAGGTAAGAAGTGAAAATAAATGTGCCAAATATGTATGTAATGAAAATAATGAGTTTGTAAAGAGTAATGCTTCATGTGCGGGATTATTTTAAGTGTTTAGGTATGTTTAGTATGTCTCTCAGTCGCTGTGAGCCAACAGTTACAATGGGAGGGCCAGCTTGACACAGGAGTCAGTTAACACCTCTCTAAAAATACTAAAGACTTACGAATGTTTTATATTGTGACGCATTACTGCATAGTCCATTATCTTCACCAGGCTGTGACATGAATGGCATTTGATCAAAGTCATCATTGCAATGACTGTTTGCTAGGAACACTCACATGCCCATTTTTCTCACACACAAACACACACCGTTCTGAGCTTATCTTTACAGCAGAGGATGATGGTGATCGTACACCTACTGATGAGGCTGATTGATAGTGCTTAAACGTGGCCACACACACACACACACACACACACACACACACACACACACACAGTGTTATGCATTCCTTAGACATGTGCTGGGTGCTGCTTGCTATGTTAAAACAGGCTGATTCCTCTAAATGGCATCACATGCAAGTGGAGGAAATGAGTGGAGTGTTTGCGTGTTTGCTCAGCGGGCTGCAGCTGGTTTGTACCAACAAACAAGAGCTATCATCCTGCAGTCGCCACATGACTTACTGTCCGCAAACTTTGTCCTCTACACAAAGAACAATAATGTGCTCTTGGAAATCAGTTGTGCTGCTGGTGTATGAAATTACATTATGAGGAAAGCTTATAGAAAATACCCCTATTTGTATGAAGTAGCTTGAGGGGACTATTTATTTTAGACTGAGAATCATCCTCTGCAGCATCGTCTTAAAGGAATTGTTGTTTTAGTGCAATAAATGTGCAGGGATTTGTCTTGGTGGGAAAAATGGGGAAACACAGGGCTGAAATACACAACCGATGGAGACAGTCTGCAGATTTTCAGCCCAGCCAAATGCTGAGCAGATATCACTGATTAGTTTCATCAGTTTGGGCGAAGGTCAGCTGATTAGTAAAATCTGCAACATTATTGATTGATTGGAATCAATGCCTTCCCGGCAGATAATTGTGTATCGCCTTGCCAATTAGTACACAATAAACTATATTATAAATCACTCATTGACTGTATTCAACATTTATAGTCTGGTAATGATTATCTTAACAGTAACAAGTAACAGGCTGCATGGGACACTCTTCTATTTGAGTTTTATATTATTTATCATGCTTGCAAAGGGTTGAGCAATACTTGTAACTGTTGTTCATATTCTTTCAATACAGTAATTGTTGTGGAACTGTGTTAATATAAGCTGTAAATGTTCTGCAAAAAAACACAAACGTGTTTCCAAAACAGAATGTAAATAGTTTCAAGAATTTCTCATGTTTTGTTTTTTATAAAATCATGGATGACCATTACTTTCCTTGTTTAATATGTGATTTTGCATAGTTGGCAGGCTCAGTTAAATATTGATAGTGAAATTATTTCTTGTGACTGGTACAAAATTAGGTTGTTTTGTATTGCCCAGCCCTGTGTCTGCACACAGTATTCTCATCCGCAGTGCAGTGAATATGCCAAGTACAGACTGGCATATAAAGGAGACTGCTCTCCCTCCACCACCACCACCACCACGCCCCTCCTCCTGGATGTTGGTGCATCACTCAGCACTTTATGCCCAACTCCCTTCCATACACACACACACACATCATGTTCAGCTGCCACTGCCAGGCCTGACTCAGGGAAACAGCGCTCCAAACAAACACAATGCTGCCACTTCCAAATAGCTTCTAAACACATATCGTTGTATGAAGACATTACGCTGTATGATTATGTAACATTAGTATGTTTGGTAGCACCTGTTGCTCATGTAGTGTTATTAAAGCCTGTGGTTAGACAACAAAATAATTCAAACTACAAATCACTTCCCTCTGTTTGGACTGTCTTGAACAACCACTCAGAAATACAACATCTAGACTGTAATTCTTGCACGCCAACTGAAAATGCAAAACTTAAGGAGCTAAGAGCCTAAAAAACCTAAATACATCTTTGTTTTGCCTTTACAACGAGTGCAAAGGGAACCCATCAAACTGGGACAGTCCCAGGACAGTGTCCTAGCAGCTATGTCTCACTGGTTGATAACAGCAGGCTACTCTCTTAAAGATAGCTAATCACGACTCTGTGGAAACCCAAATTACTGTTATTGCTTTCGGTTTACTCTTGTGACACATTACAGACAAGGTTGGACTAAACCCAGGCGGTCGAATAGGTGCTTGATACTCTGCCATCTCCACGCAACTGCTATCAAGTCTGATGATTAATGAGTCCTTTGCGCACCGCAGTGCTCTTAAGTAATCCCATATTTCTGTCGAAGTCGTCCCCTCCTTGACCCCTGTGATAGGCTGTGGACAAAAACAAAACACAACACAGGGGAAGACATGAGCGTCTGCTCGGCTAAATGCACACTGGTATCCATTTACTCCCAAAGCCCTGATATCAGCGTTCTGTCAGCCTTTCCCACCCAACGCCAAGCAGTAACAGGAGAGGGGCGAGGGGGCACGTTCATTGATGCTAACTGTTCAGGAATGTACAAACACTTGAGCTCATTACTGGGACCTCTGAGCTTTTTCCCCAAGAACATAAAAAAAGTGCCGACTGGTGTTGGAGACCCCACAGTGGGAAACTGGACAGATGCGGTAATGCTTCAGAAAATAAAACTCATTCAGGTAATGGTTGTGCAGCAACTCCACTGGCATGAGAAGTATTTTTTCACCAAGCTTGTTTTGACTACTTTTACTTCAAATGCCATTTGCCCACATGACCGGGAGGTCTGCTGATTCCTGGAGGACAGTAAGAAGCCACATGACGGCCTCCATACATAACTCTTGGTAACAGCTTGTCAGTTCATATATAACATCAGGTTTGCATCATGAGTCGACGTGCAGGAAAGATTCAGGACAAGCAAGCCTACAGTTTACATCTGCCAAGGAGGATGTCAATTTCACCTGGAGGTTTACACCCATTATTCTGGACAGTCAGAATGAAAACAGCACTGGGTTAAAACAAACTCTTCAGCTTAACACGGTTCACGGGGAGACATTTTTCATTCTAGACGGCGAGTTTGGTCAAAAGGTGACAGGTTTACAGCTATGATAACCACGACAAAGTTAAAAAATCCTTTAGTTGCTACGAGTATATACTGTACTGCAAGAGCAGTCACTGTGGGAAAACAAACTAAATATATATTGCACGTTGAAGAATTGTTCAGTGCTGAAGGAGGTTTGAAATCTCCTGGTACCTCGTATATTCTGGCATTCAGCAGACCGTCTTACATAGGTTTAAGAGCAGAATTCAGTGAACGTCTTGATTTGCATACTCATGTGCAACAACAGCAGGTGGAACAAAAACCTCACAAAAAAAAACAGGTTCAGAGCCTCTTTGTGTTCTTGTCATCGGCCTTTACGATTGTCAGGGAAGTGGGTGTGTAGCAAGCTTTGGTCCTGATCATTTTTTAACCCTGCAGGGCGGAAAAAGAGTCCACTACTACCTCACCTGGTGTAGCCAGAAACACACAAACGTGAACACCCACATGCTGACAAAACCTGTAAACCTGTCAGTCCTCTGTTTATCCGGCTCTTAACAGCCTGTCTAGTTTTACGCTTGTATGGGGGGGGGATCCTAAGTAGCCTCTAATCCCTGTTCGAGGGGCAAAGAGGCATTTAGAGAGCAGCTAATGTTTAACGCACTGAGACGTGTTCAGAGTCACTTCCTGGAGCGCTCACTGGGAACAATGCTGTCACTGTCTTAGCAGCTGTGTTACTTTCAAGGAGAAAAAGCACACACACACACACACACACACACACACACACACACCATGTGTGTGATGTACTCAAGCGTGACCAGAGAAGTCTGCCTCTGCCTCAAGGTTCAGGTAGAGAGATTACAGACTTCTATAGATTCAGAAGAGAGCGAGCAAGGAAGCAGTGTTTATTTAAGGGGTTGTTATTAAGTCCTTAATTTCCTCCATTGACGGAGATGAAACAAGGCCTGGAAGTAACAATGGGAAGTCACCACCCAGTTGTCACCTCGGTCAAATGTGCTATTCCAGGCACCTCAGTGACAGATTGCTTAGGACATACCATTTTTGTCCGTAGGAAATGTAGATCATAAATAGGAGCCAAAGACTCACCTGTCAAGGCCCATAACTAAAACTATGATAAAAACAGAAACTAACAAAAATAATAATGACCAATTAATTTCTATTTGCGCTTTCTTGTCCTGGTCACGTGTTGCAGTGTGGGAATAACGGGGATTTTCAACTGCCATTTTTGAAAATTTCACATGGCTGTATTTTGAAGCCTGATACTTGATATTTTAGGTGTGATTGCAAAATGTTTTCCACAGGGATGTTCACACTGGCTTCTGAAATAATTAAACATATCACACATCACCCTGTACATTGTTTCCTAGGTTTATAAGTTTATTAAAATCTGCAGTATAAATGCACAATTTTAAGATGTGTGTGGCATCAGATCTTTAATACAGACTCCACCATGCCAGCCATGGACAACACTCAACTTTACATGTAACTACATGTGACATTTTAAGGATTGTGGATATGGATGAACGGTGGAAGAATTCAGTGAATGCTTTAGAAAAAGTTAGCTTCCAGTAAACATTGCAGCATCACATTTCAATGCCTTAGCATATCTCACAGCAATACCCACATGATTTATGGTGTTAAGGTTTGTTGAGAAAAGCAGTTATGAAGCACAGGGGTTAGGTTTCCAGCAGTTGCTCATTCAGGTGCACTCTAACATTTTTTTCTGCGATGTGTATCGCATGTGCAGGCCCTAGGTCCTTTCTAAACAGGGCCTACCATACCTGCGGACTGCCGTCCCTCCCATAGCAATCACAGCATATC
Source organism: Coreoperca whiteheadi (assembly GCA_011952105.1). Lineage (NCBI taxonomy): Eukaryota > Metazoa > Chordata > Actinopteri > Centrarchiformes > Sinipercidae > Coreoperca > Coreoperca whiteheadi. The sequence continues at coordinate 21,973,133 of CM022472.1, forward strand.
AGATAACCTCAAACACACACGCGCACACCTTTTCCACTCCCTGTTGACAAGAGAATGCGATACAAACCTTCTGTAAACACGAAAGAAGGACAAACGTTTCCAATAATATCACCCTCTGGTTGTAAATACATGTTTTCGTATTCTTATGTTCAGTAGGGTTTCATGTTGCCACTCGATCCATTAATAAGTTTATTTTACTTTATAAAATGTAAAATGAAGAGAGGAAAATGCAAAGAAGGATATTTGTAGAGGTAGGACTCCATAGGTCTTCAGTTTCTTGAGACCCGGTTGGCCAGCAGTAGTTACATTTTGAAGGTGCCAGAGTGATCAAATTTAACACAACAAAAGTCAAAATAAATTTCCTGTCAAGTTTTATACCAAAATGGCTCCTTGAAGCAGGAGCCAAATATGGTTGTTGATGTTCTTCTGATATTATTATATGCTCTTAGTGCAAAGCACATTCCCATAAGGGTAATAAAGGTTTCATTCATTCATTCATTCATTCATTCAAAACTGTTACTGAGTGTAGGACAGCTTAGAAGTTCAAAGCTGACATTACATTTTTTTGAAGCTAATGAGAACCAAGTCTAATCACAAAGTTCACAACTGGCAGTCAGTTGCATGACTCTTCATTGAAACGGTTACATGAAAGCCAAAGTACTGCGATACACACAAACCCTCAGGAGACAAAAAGGTGCTTTGTAGCTTCAACATCCCACAGGCCAGTTCCTCTGAATCAAAGCCGTGGGGGGAAGGGGTCGCCCACTTTTATCTTCGGCACTGAACGCCGCCATCCGTGTAGCATGAAAGAAACCAATGACCTTCAAACCTGTAGAATGTGTGTGCATGTATGTCCCAAGCCTTTGTGCGTGTGCCAACACTGACAACATAATGATCAGTATCGGTCAATACTGTTTAGCAGTGAGCAGTAACTTGTGACACTCTCAATTAGCCATTCGAAATTCACTGGTCATAGTGTGTTGGGTTTTTTAAAGGTTCATATGAAGCATGAGATTTACATTTGTAGTTACTAAAATCTTGATTCATCACCATCAAAGGTCATTTCTTTGGAAGGTCATTAAGACGTCTGGCACAATAAAGCTTTATCCAGTCATCGTTCCACTGACATATCACACAGTAGGGATAAAATTTATATCACAATATTAATAGAAATGTTTTTCCAATATGAATGTATATCATGATATAGAAATGTGAGCACAATTACATTGAAAATCATCTAAATTATATTAAATGCCAGGAACTGTGCTCAACTGTTATTTATTACTTCAGACAAAACTATGTAAGCTAACTTTTTGTTAAGTACTTCTGCACTTATTGTTGTTACATTTAAGTTATTTGGACAAGCTCGGTAAAATGATTCTGATGTTAGAGCAATTTAGGACAATTTAAAAAGGATTACACACACAAACCCAAGTGAAATGTAGGAATACATTCTGATACACACACACACACACACACACACACAGTACTGGCTGCTAATCACCCTGTGTTTATAGCTGGTAATGACAGAGCCATGGACGCAGTTTAACAGGACCCTGATGCTTTAACCACGCAAACAAAAACAACCCATCACCGGGTGTCGCAGCTGCTAACTGCTACAGTATGTCCTCACCACCAGACCCTGGCTTTATAGTCAGGCAGGGGCTAAACAGCAGAGCGGTCCGAGCTGCTCCATGGCTACACAACACAATACACTTTTACAGGAGAGCTGTGTGCTAAAAACGCTTCGGTGTGAATTACTTGACATTTTCTCAAAGCTCTTGCTGATATCCATGCCTGACTGAGAGAGACTCTGAAAACCACGTGGATTCGTTGAACTTGACTCCATTACGCCTTGATAGTTTCTACAAACAAAAAAGGTTTTCATGGTACCTGGTTAAGATTCAAATCACAAGCTAGGGCTCAGTTAGTCTCTCTATCACTCAGACACACAGCCTCAGCTACACCAGCACTACTGACCACTGATTAACATAACAGTGGCTGAGCCACTTTGCTCAAAGGCACACCAACATTTAATCTCACAGAAACATACAGCAGTACATATGAACACCAAATAACATTTGGAATTGCTGGTCAGTAAATTCAAATCATTGAGCCTGACACCATTTGGCAAGCCTGTGAGCAAGTCTGCTACCTTACAATTTTTCCTTTTGCACATGTACAGTGTTAATGTGAAAGTATTTGTATATTTTTTACGTACAGGTATGAGTATATTCTTAGTTAGAGTCTCCCAGTAGATTAGTTGTGTATAGGTTTATACTGTCTGTGTCTGTATTTATGTAGCACCGTGGTCCTACGAGGCACGACTTTTCCTTCCACTGTACGACACCACATGTTGCAGAATGACAATAAAGCTCAACTTCAACTACTACATGCCTACATTACTCACGCACACTGTACAAGTATTATATAGGTATGTAGGTAGATTGCTCTAAGCCAGGGGTTTTTAACATCCCACACACATAAACGCTGACAGAACTACAATTCTCAAAGCTTTGGGGGATGTATACAGGAAGAATAATGTTGCCATGGAATCAGGGACTTACGCTGTGGTCTACAACTTGAGCCCAGTATTTCTAGCCTATGTTTACATTTTAGCAAATCTGCACCTTTAAAAGTATAGCGAATTAGCTATCAGTAGTTCCTCTTTGCAATGTACCCATGCATCTACAGACAACTACCACTGGATAACTTTAATACTAAAGAAGATTTTTGATGGAAATTGATGTATCTTTACCTCACATCTCTTCCCTCACGGCCCCCTTTCAACTCCATTGGCGACTTCCTGATTTAAACATGTGTTAACGCAATCATTTTGCTTGTTAGTTTAGTGATTTATGACTGATGTATCGGAAATGCTGAGCCGTGTAATAAAAATCAAGTTTTCATGAACCACAACTTAAGTTTCTCCTTGGCTATGAGCACAAAAGTTGTGCAGAGGAACCTTTTATAACCTATTTTATGTTTACAAAACCCCTGGAGAGAGAGATCCTTTTCTATGCTGTAGTAGCTTGTATAGATTCCCTGCAGCATAGGACAAGAATACACTTCTGTCCTGGATTGTCAACGCATAATCGAGTTAATTTTTGGCAGTCTCAGGGGCAAAAGGTGTAGAATGAAGCACTGAGAAGGACTGTGTGTCACTATTACAACAACAGTAGATATTTCATACTGGAATGAAAAGCTTCATTTTGTATGGTGGGCAATAAATTAATATGTGGGATGTACTAAATAATGAAAGGGAATATGTCTTTGATGCACCATAACAGACAACTGAAAAAAACAACTGCAGCTTCAAGGAAGTGAGAAGCTGTGGCGCCGTAAGGCTTAGAGGTTCATTTCCAAAGCAAATTGATTCTATGCCAATCCCTCCAAACCAATCTGAGCCTGTTTGCACCAGGTGAGCACACATTTTGCCTGAACTGACATGTGGAAACAGATACGTAAATTATCCATGCAGCACTTTTGGGTATTTCTGTGCTATGTTGCTGCTAAATTGATGCATGTTTGTTGTAATCAATGACTCAGCAACCTTTCAGAATGGACTGGTTGAGTCAAATCAGTTATTTATTTACCCATTCCAATATGATATGTCTGTAATTTGAAAACAGACTTGTAAAGTTGCATATAATAGGATCAATACTCACGTGTATCCAAATGTAACCGATTCATTTTTTCTCAGCTTTATGACGCACACAACCACGGAGCCAAACTGAATGCAGCAGCAATGATCCATCAACTCGAGTGTGCATTGTGGCAGTGTTTCTGTATGTGCCGTTTTACAGTACAGTACAGTTTTCATGGAAGACCACAGTCACATGGCGGATCAATAATGAGGCCTTTAATAACCGTGTACGTTTATGCTTTGGGGGAAAATAGATCTTCCAGAAATCTTTGTGCAATGAAGCAGAACTTTTCCCCTCAAAGAAAGCAGCATTCTTTTCCACACGGAAAAGATTTCTTACCACTCACTTGACTCTCAGCTTTAATAAATGCATATCTACAGTTGGGCTGTGTGCCACATTTTCACACTATCCGAGATTAGCAGCTGAGGAACGTCAAGTGTTTGACCCTGGGTGATAACGTGGGACTAGGAGAGGTTTTGTAACAACATTAAAACTGAAATACAGCACACAGTTGATGAAGACCATATAAGTTCGAGGGTTCATTGACAGTTCATGAACTTTCTTTCCCCTTTTCTAAAAAGACTTCTCAAGCAGAATACCAAATAAATCTAATTCCGCACTATATCAAATCAAAATATCAAGAAATCATGCATTGTTCCTGTTGTCAAATGGAGTTGTACTATTGTCGCTCAGCATATGGCCCCATGACTCATCTGTGATCAGGCAACGAGGCACAACACTGAGTGGGCGTTGGACAGAGAGCTGGTGTGTTTGTGGGGGGGACTATTCATTACACAATCCGACGGATTCGATATGTCGGGGTCTGTGTCTGGATGAGGTCATTATGCATGAAGCAGAACTGCAGCCCCATCACACCAGCCCAAACACACACAGATACACATAGGGGCATGAACACACAAACAGTCACACGCTCACACGAGTTTCTATAGCAACTCCAAACAAACATTCTGTGCATGCGGTGACCCCACCCCACCAGAAAAGAGGGAGAAACCGAAACAGGGAGGCAAAAACAGACGTGAGACAGAAAGTGAGAGCGGCGATGAAGACAGCAGTAAAGGACATCACATGGGATTCTGCAGCTGCATATGATTCACTTTATGCATTCTCTAGGTCTTATTCATAACAGAGACATTTTAAAAAGATCACACGCATAGAAGAAAGAAACCCTTCACCATATGCAAGCTTTTCCCACTGCCCATAAATGTCCTAAACTGTGTTGAACGTTTAGCCTAAACCTGCATTTGTGCTCCTCAAACCATCCTCAAATTTGTTAACAAACCTAAAAGCTTCGCTTTCCAAACCAGTCTCTTGTTTAGACACTTTGAAAGAATTGATTTCACAAGACGACAGAGGAATTGTGAAATAACCTCATTCCACCACTAAACCATGGGCCTCTTATATTGTTCTACGCAGGTCGCAGCCTGAACACAGCGACCACACAAACACCCAGCGACCACACAACCCCGCCCACCGCCCACCCCCCAAACACACACACCACCCCCACCAAAAAAAAAAAAACCTTTCATTGACCTTAGAGCTCCAGAAACAGAAAAGGGAACAGACCAACAATAGACATGCAGCTTTGTATCAAAGTGAAGGCCGGTTACTGAGGCCAAGGTCAATCAAGGTTGAAGACGCCCACATCCGCACATTAAAAGGACACTTAGATTAAGAGGTTTTGTTGGTTGAAGAAACTTCTGACCACTTTGACTTTTGGCATTTTCCTCTGCATCCAAGCTGCCAAGATGAAAGTTGACTCTGCTGTTGCTGATGGAAGGTTATGGGTTAGATTCCACTAAAGCAGTAGGCACCTCTGGGTACCAGGTGTGGAAGATAACACAACTAAGACGTGTTCGACTGCTGTTTGTATGAATAAAGCAGAAATGAACCAGGTTAGACACTGGGATCACAATAAAATCACTGGTTCTCCAGTAGAAATTCAACATTAAAGGCCCAGTGTGTAATATTTAGGAGGAGCTATTGGCAGAAATGGAATAAAACTTAATTTATAAGTATGTTTTCATAAGTGTATAATCACCTGAAAATAACAAACGTTGTGTTTTCATTACCTTAGAATAAGCCATTTTTTACCTACAGAGGGAGCGGGTCCCCTCCATGTTGCACCGCCATGTTTTTCTACAGTAGCCTGTAACGGACAAACCAAACACTGGCTCTAAATAGTTTGCATTTTTGGCGAGTTTTGCGGCCAATATAGTTTCTACTACACGCTTGGAAGGTGAGGATGATCCGAGCGGTATTCAAATGGTTGCAAGCTGCAATTTCACCACTATGCCCCTAAATCCTACATACTGAACCTTTAAAAAAAACATTTGAGAAGTGTCAATCTGCCAATATTTTACTTCAAATACATGCTTGTTATATAATTGAACACAGCTGATTGTGCAACTCTACACTACTGTAAAGATATGATACTTTTCACAAAATAGGCATTTAAGGCATTATTTTAATAATATTGTCCTCTCCTCGCTCAGCTACGTTCCTGCCACAACAACTGCTACTTATCTTGAGGAGCTGTCTACCTTGAGATAGCCTGAAAAGGGGGTAGCAAGCATCACTTCATTTATGGTTTTTGGTCTGTTGACAGTAAGAAAAAGAATATCAATGTTAACTTCTTCTCCTACATGACAGGAGCTTTATCATCCAGGGGAAAAAAGCTGAAAGGCAGCTGCTGTCCTACCAGGGTGAACAGTGAAATATATCAGTGATGCCAGTAATGACTAATGATCATTAGCTTGTTCCCCATTAAAAAGATAATAAACCAATTAAGTTATTAGTTGACCACGATCAAAATGGATATTTAGCTGATTAATCGACAAAGCTGGGGCAGGTCTAGAAGCTTAAACGTTTAGGGTGACAGATAAGGGAACAATTTCTATCAAAGAAAAACACTGACTGAGTCAGTTCAAGTTCCAAAAGCTGCTCTCTGGACAAGACTGTCCGGACTACAGCGTGGACCCATGTGGACTGTGGATCAAATGGGTGGTCTCCACAGACTGGAATTCGGCCAGGGGGCTTTGATGAGTTCTTGTTTTATTTGAAAGGAAATCTCTTCACGTCTCTACCACAACGTGAAAGGAAACAAGTAGAGTTCTTGTCAGTGAGTCACTGTCACTGTGCTGTGCTTTGACCCCTTCTATCACATCTGACCGCTTGATGACACACTGTCAGAGCAGAGGGAAAAGGGAAAAGAGCCTCCAGTGTGTGTGTGTGAGCGAGTCCCTCCATGTTTCCGGGCCTGTCGGACCGAAGCGTCGGGGGTTGCGACACAAATCCATACAAAGCATCCATCATGAAAAGCAAAAGTGGCCGAAACTGATGCTGATGACATCCGCATCTTGCTGCACGGGTCCCCGGGGTCCTTCCCATGCCTCGTCAACAATTCATTCACTGAGCTTCACTTTCATAGGGAGTCCAGGAAACATGGCCGAACATAAAAGAATTTCAGTTTTGAGGAAAGAGGTCCATTTAGCTGGTGCTTGTACATGTGCGTTTGTGTGCCTGTCTGTAAATGATCCAATATTTCTACTTGTCAAAATGACACATTTTGGACCAGCAAATTTGAGGAGTAGATCAAAAGAAATTTATCAACAACAATTTTCACAATCAAACAATTAAGTAATTTATCAAGGACAAATGCTACTAGTTCTCTCTGTTTTATATTATGATAAATTCAATATCTTTGGGGTTTGGACTGTTTGTGGGACAATGTGAAGACACCTCCTTGGACATCACCTTGGAAACTATGGTGGCCATATTCAACTGTTTTCTGTCAAATTATCGAGAAAATTATTGTCTGGTGCAACCTTACAGAAGGATAATATCACTTCATAATATATTTCTTAAAACACAGATGGAAAGCATTGTTTCAGTGTCTTCTGCTGCTGCACCTGCGTAATGGAACCTGTAACCACCGCCAACAGTAAGGAGGTCAGGGTGTACTGACCACACCTCGAGTTCACCTCTACATCGCTGTAGCAAGGTGAAAACTTTAAACTCTGGAGACCAGCGAAAAGAATTTCATCTGGTGTTATGTTACTCTTAAAGAAATTGTTTTTGTAAATGTGATTAAACTATCTTCTAGCTTTGTAAATCTGTTTCCGAAAGTCATCTTGGAACACATAGCATCTTAGTTCTGCTTGAAGCCAATGGATAACAATAATTATTGTGCAGAGCTGCTTTTGGGATGTCAAGCCCTCAACATGGGGTCAGAGCGCTCTATTAAGGGGTTTCACCCCATTTGTGGTCTATGTAATTGATTTTATTCAACCTTTTCCATCACGGTCTCCTTATCACTGTTATTTTGTGGTTGACCAAATGTGTAGCCTGCAGTGTTTCAGAGCCTCTCTCTCTGACAGTCACATATACGCATACGTGTGTGTGTGTGTGTGTGTGAAGGAAGGACAAGCTTCCTGTCAGGATGTAGGGTCCAGCAAGAGGACAGTGGCATTTAGCCAGAAGTCACAACTTTCTGCTGAAACCACGTGTATCAGAGTTTGTGTGTGTGTGTGTGTGTCCTTGTGGCGCATGCATTCATGTGCAATTGTCCGCGACCTGATTGCTCTGACCACTGGGCGAGCATACTTAATTTCAGACGACTCATTTTAATGACTATAGGAAATTCTTGCCCCAACATCAAAGAGATTTAGGTCCCATACTGTAGCGTAGCTTTCATTCATAAATCCTAAACAGCAGAGCTCCAGATGAACCAGAATAAGGCCAATAATCAGCATCTCTCCTGCACCAAAATCATAGCGAAATGCTTCAGTGGTCTATACAGACTACATAATTAGACCACCAAGGAGAAGAAAAATACTCCTGAGCCTGGGCCTCATAGATGCCCTTTTGCCTATCCTCCTGTCTCTCTACTCTTTCACATCCTTTCTACTCTCTCCAGTCATCTCCTTTGCTTTCTCTATCTGCATTCGCTCTCCCTTTCACCATCGTTCATTGTTTCTCTCTATGTCTTTCCGCCAGGCCAAATGTATAGAAATAATTCGGACACAAAAAGACCAAATATGGTGCACAATTTTCTAACACTCTGAACAAGAATGATGCCTTACAGACCAAGACATTTAATGCTGAATAAAGTAGAGAACTGTTTACATCAGGAGATATCAGGGACTTAAGTGACATTGTCAATAAATACTATGAAATTACATATTTCTCAGAACCAAGATCATGTCTATGGTTGTAGGGTGTACGTCAAAATTGCAATCTTCCCACTATCACATGATATCTCATGATGTGATCTCTCTTTTTCATTCATATAATGTACTTTTAGGCCTTAAAAACACAGACAAAATAACAGGAAGATAAATGGCCACAATCAAATAGTATCATTTTTACAGTGGTTCCAACTCTGTGCATTTTAAAGAAAATGAGATGCATAAATGGACCAATTTTGTCTAAGTTCACCTGAAGTGCTCTTTTTTTCCTCTCAGATTTGAGTAAATACATGTATCATGGTATTCACCTGGTTTGTTTTGTCTCAAACGATTCCTTGCTCTTTTGTCTATTTGGCATCTTGACAGGGGGATCTTTAGATTCTCCATTGTGGACTTGATGGAGAAGATACCAAAGGGTCTAATGACAGATATCTTAAAGCCACTGTAGACAGCGAGACCTTTAAAAAGGGGAGAACAACAGCAAAGTGGGCAAAGGAAGGATTACACAACCAATGGCGGATCATAAAGCACAAGGGATTACATAGATCACTCAGATGATAATTCAAGAAAAACTCCTGAAGGCTAATAGTTACTAACTACAGCATGTCAGTGTGTATCAGCGTCAACTCCAATTGGCTCAGCTCACTTGTCTGAGAATTTTGAGATACGTCAGGAGTCATTTTGTGTGACAAGAGCATTTTTATTAAGACAAAAGTTATTTAGGGCCAAACTTCAGTTCAAACCATTAATACCTGTTAAGCTCACACACTTATCCACAGTGGATTACAATGATAAACTCACTTTGTAGATCACCAATGATACAAGTAACCTGTTACAAGTATGAAAGTCCCCAGACAACCTTTAAACATTTTTTATGATGGTATGTCACCACATTCATACAGCCACACAAAGTGGGAGCTGAACACATTGAAAGCTAAACAATCACAGCTTTAAAGTGACTAGCTCATGAGCGCCTCAACAGTAAGGAGAGCTTTAGGATTTAAACTGATTTTGTCAAAGATGCTCATGAAACTAGAGTGCAACCTCTGCAAACCTGTTTTGTCTTCAAGTAATAGTCTTAATTTAAAATATCCTGCTGTTATTTCCAAACATAAGTACTTAACGTCTTTGGTATGAAGGAACACATCCCACACAAGGTACTGATGTCACATCAGCTTTGCAGACATGCCACGTAATGCTTTAAATTGGCATCACAGACATGTAATCTGACACTTGGATCTATGTCAAAGGCCACAGCCTCCTGGGAGGGAACATTTAGGCGGTAGAGAGATGCAGGTTCTCCTGTTATGTCTCAATTAGCCACCGATTTGTCGGCGAGGCAGGTAAATGCTAGCATCACCCCCGGTGTCCACATTGCAATGTCAGTTTCAATTAGCGTGATCAAACACAGTGAAACAGAGAGAGAGGGAGAAAGGAAAAGAGGGATGAAGATGGAGTGCGACCTCACTGAAGGCCTGAAGGACCTCTCCTGGCCCACGATGAAGGGAGTATCAGCATCAAGAAAGATCGCTTTGATACGTTTTTCAGCTGCGCAAGGCGATACTGCAGCTATGCACTGAAATTCCACAACCCCCTTCTTTCCCTCTCTTTCTCCCCCTCTTCATCCTCCTAAGCTGACACCATCCTCATCCCCTCCCCCCTTTGGTGTCCTTACAATCTCCTCATCCATTATCATTGGTTAGATAAAAAATGACTGGAAGAATATTGGATGCAAGGCACAACACAGCAATTGGCCTCACTGTAGGTTTTCCATAGGATCAAGCTGCTGTCAGATCAGATGGTAAACTGAATATCATCAGTGGAGAAAAAAAAGGAGAGTTTTGCAGTTCTTCAAAAGTTGAAGCAGTGACTTGACTCAGTTTATAATGTGCCTGATGGAACAGGCAGGCCGGTCATTTCAGTTTTTTGTTTCCCACACACACCCACCCACACATGCACAGTTGTATATTATAGTATCAGTTCCCCCGCGGTAACACTCTGCACCTTTCATTCACCCCTTTCAAGTCCTGCTCTCTGTTTAACCAATCAGAAAGTACGCCCACCGTCACAGCAGGGAATTTTTGGATCTGGTGTTTAAAGACGAGCATGAAGGGATCTTTCCACATTTAAAATGACGGCAAAGGAAGATTTATGGCTAGTTGGTGGGCGATGTAAAGCATGACCGTGTATTGCATATGGAGGAACTAACTCGTCACAGAAAATGAGACGCCATCTGGGGTCTCTAATTAACAGCCGACAATGCTGGATGGTTTTAACAGAGGGCAGTGATGGGGAATGACCAGCCCGGGATATACAAGAGATAAAGATCCGATGGCCTGATTAGCTGCTTCTGTGAGTATTAAAGCCCCTGAAAATTTTATTTCTAATTTTAAGTATTCCACTATAACATAGAAAAAAACATTTATTATTTTGTTAGAGAACACTCAAAACACTCAATTGTGTTAATCAGCATTAGGTGACGTGATGATGTGGGACTTTGAGGCTCTGACTTGGTTCTGTCTGTTTTTAGATAGATAAGGTTTTCATCCTCCTCTTTTGATAAAATGTGCCCAACCTTATAACTGTTGAAGTACTAATAAGCCTCAAAGCTTTTAAGATTGTTCATCGCGTCACTGTTGGTAGCAGCGGAATCAACCAAGTAGCTAATTGTGCTTATGTACCTGATCCGAAGCCACTCCTTAGGTCATCCTCCCTTGGTAGTAGGAGACACAGGTATGATCACATTATCCCCATTAAGGTGTGACAGGCTGTGTTCCCAAAAAACTGTTTTCCAAAAAGTCTCTGAGAAAGGTGAAGGCACCTGTTACATTCCGCTAACTCTCGCTGATGCTGGTCCAGTAAAAGGATTAAGTAGAAGTCGTGCCCATAATTCAAGCAAAGTATCATGGGGCCAGGAAAAGGGTTGATACACAAGTCTCGAAGTCTGACTTTCTTTAACTCTCTTTATGACTCTGCTATTTTTTTTTCTTACCAATATACCAAATTATAGAAGCTGAAAGACATTGCATATTTAAAAAATAATTCCTTAATATAACAAAATGTTGAAATGGGATATGGCATTTCACGTTGTCTTTTAACAGTTTGCTTCATGTTTGCTCTGTTTTTTAATAAATTCATTTTTAAGGCCACATCATTTGCTTTAACCCAACCAATAAAAAATGGCAATCGTTCTTATTTTTCGTGACATTTTAAAAGTTTGACTAAATTTCACTTGACAGTTAGACAAAATGTTGTTATTATATCTCCGTCCTTCTCTGAGTCCTTCCCTCCATCCACTCCTCTCACTCGCATCCAGTCCGTGTGTGAATCCAACCGTCTCTAATCTTCTTCCTGTACGGCTCACTGAAACCTCAACGTTCATTTGTCCGACTTGTTTGGTATCCAGTAGAGGGTGTCTGCTTCTCCCCTCCTCTCCCACTCAACTCGCCATTCATCTCTCCATCCTCCATTTCCCACTTTCAACCACTTCCACTCTCCCTCCATCCCTCGGTCCCTCCACCAGTCTGTCCTCTGCTTCACTCTTTCCTCCCCTATCCCTTCATCTGTCTTTCATCTCCTTTGTCCTCCATCAGGTCCTCCTTCTTTCTCACACTCTGTCCAATCTCCTTTTTGCTGAGAGAACGACAGTACAATGTCCTGGCAGCTCTCCACCCTCCCTGCACGGGCGGAAAAATAAACAACTGTCCACATGTTCCCAAGGAATTTTAATGACTTCCATAACTCTGGCTTCTTTACCTGCCAAACCCCAGGCAGCATTAGAGGCACAGTGGACCCTGGACAAGCCAGTTTAGCGGCACTGATGACGAGCTTTGTGAGCCTGAGCCAAGTAGTATCCTTTGAAGAGCTGAGCAGCTTTAAAAGAGGTTTCTAAAGCGAGAAGCCTTCTAGACAAATCTATGAGCTAAAAATGAAAACTAAAACTTATAACTAAAAGACATACATCTTAGTGTCTCTCTTGCATTTTATTAAAGAATAGTTAAAGCATTTTTTATAAATATTTTTCATCAGTGGGTAGCACTATGCCAAATTAACTGTAACACGCAGATTTCTTTCTTTCTGTCTCACACACACACACACACACACACACACAATACATTTGCAATACAATTATGACCAGGGGTAGAGTGGGACCTTAAAATGCCCCATTACACTGGCTCAATATAGCAAGCATTGTATAAAATTCCCTGCTGGAGGATGATCGACGTCACAGCACGCCACTCCTATTCTGCCTCAGAGACTTTGTGCGCATGCACGCAACTCATTCAGTTATAGACTTTACAGTGTGAATAGTTAATTCCCCTAACTCAGCTGGTCTGTTCTGCGATGTTCAATATCTGGAGAGATGTTGCTGCATTTTCTCTAACTGGAAAATTAGGCCAATTGTGTACAGCCTGACTATAGTCACCCACGCAGTTGTTTACATGCGTAGTGGCGTGTTGAGCAGGGATCAGTGCAGCCTGACAGCAGGCAACAACTGAACTGACCCATGATATTGTGGTCCGACTAGGAAGCAGGGCCAAACCATCACAGTCTCTGTCCTCAGCTGAGCTGTATCATTGCACTAAAGTGATTGGCTAAACATTTGTGGTCAGGCAGAAACTACAGAGAAAGCAGTGTTTATAATACTTCTGTAGGTCTGTAAGGTAGCCTCTGTGGTTTGGAGTCTTGCCTCACTCCCATGTTACTGTTTACTTTGAACTACTTTCTGATCCACGCTTCTTTACCAAGGCTACTATCAGAGGCGCAATTGATGTAAAGATATTGGTAAAGGGTTCCGTTTGCTTGAAATAAGTAGGTTTGTATGACGTGTCAAATGACCTGATTGTAAGGTTAAAACTTTTAGCCACACTCGGAGAAGGGGTGAAAAGCCTGCCATCATTGCCTCCCTCTGACTGCACCCCTCTGCCTTACCAATCTCTTTCCAAGAATGCTGTGTCTTTTGCATGTCTTTATAGTCTCAATCTAAAGAATCATACAAATGGGGATAAGGGTGCACACTTTTGGCCAGTCTCTTCTTGAAGGCATTCATGGTGTTGAATGTAGGTGTACTTATCAGAAGTGACAAAAGTAGTTGTGTAAAGAATGAAAAAAGAGCTTGAGAGAGAGGTTTAAACCCTGCCTCACTTTCTCACAGGTGGCCAATCACTACTTGAAGAGGGCATGCTTATCGGATTGTTGATTTTGGAAGCACCCCATCCTATCCAAATCTTATGTCAGAAAGAGGGTTTCAGATATTTCAGAAGTAAGCAGAAGTAAGCAAACTTCATTAAAATATTTCCATTGGCAAACTAGTAGAATGCTTAAATTGTGAAGGAACTGGAACTCTGCTCACAGTTGCGTAGAGTATGACATGCTGTGGGTATTCCAATCATATGAAAGATGGGCGGAAGAAACTCTTCCCCAGTCCTTGATACTCTATGGTGTGTTTAAGTGCACACATGATTGTTCATGAATCTGCAGTGATTGAGATCCTTAAGTGGCTTGCTGTCAGGTGGTAAACCCTTGTTGGGAGTTTATTTTTATGAGGCCGTGACCCAAAGAGGGTTGATGGAGATTTCTGTCAAGGGCCAAAGTAGGGCAATAACACTGGGGAATTTCTCTTTTCACACTAAATATTGAGACATATTTAAGAAATAGACAAAAAAGAGAAGAACCAGTTCATGAATTAAAATGTTCAGAAGTAAAGAGTCCACTCTAGATTTTGTGATCTAATTCCTGACCCACCAACTTTTAATATTATTTCTAATGACTTTGTACATTGTTGGTCCATTAATATTACTTTTTAACTTTGTGATTCCTTGGTTCACTACACTGATTTGTTTAGCATAAGGGCTGAATTACATTGTGCATTTTTCTCTTGCCTGGCCCTCTCTTCACCTTTATTAACAGACCATTACAAAATCGGACAATGTGTTTTATTACAGAAGTGTCAGCGGTGGGGAACACCCAGCCCACTGGCAGGACCACTGTTTAGATTTCTGATCTCCTCAGTTGTGTTTTTCTTTCCCTCTCAAGCCGGGACCAGCTGCATAGGAAATGACAATAAAAGGGGAAAACAACAGAGGTTAATAACATCTCCTCCCACCTACTCACACTCCCAACTCTCTTGCTCATTTCTCCCTCCATGTAGCCCAAACTGGTCTTTTCCTGGACATGTGGCTTGTTCAACCTCCCACCCTACTTCTCAATCTGCACTTCTACTCATTTCATCGACAGGGTTGTGACCCTTGATCCATGAAATTGATACGTCACTCTGTCTTGCACAAACTCAGGAGGCTCACACACTTCCAGATTAAGTTTCTCCCCTCCTTTCCCTCTTTGGATCCCATCCTCTCTCATGCGCACGGAATCTGGGCTGTGTTCTCCGACTTCAAGCCCACAATGATTAACAGGCCTTGGGGAGTGGACCCACAAAACTCCCCCAAACTTGTGATGTTAGAGCTTTATGGCTCCACACAATCAAGAGATTTGTTTGTACCTCTTTGTTTTGTGTATCTGAATGGTAAAACATCTTAGCTCTTCTATAATACCCTGACAGTTGATCTATTTCCCTCATTTTAGCCATTTGCATTCCCTCATTTGAAGCACAAAAGGTACAGACTACCACAAAGAGTATAGATGTATCAAAACAGCATATTTTTAAGTACACCTGATCAGGATGTGAAACCACAATGAAAGTACAAACTAGCCATCTCCTAGCTCTAATCCAGTTTGTGTGATAAATGTAAGAGACAAGAGGAAAAGATGCTACTTCTTACAGCTGAGGCATAAGTTCGAGATTAACAGTATTCACAGAAACAGAAAGAGGATAAAAGTTTGGAACTGGAACATGAAGGTCCTCTGAATAACTCAAAGTTTGAATGACCGATGGGGTTTGGATTTGATTCCCTTAAAGTGACTCAACAATCCATTCCTTTAAGCAAAGCCCAGACATTGAACAATGGGGGCTGCCCATTGAAATATCATGCCTACACATAGCACTTATCTTATCTAGCAGTATCTGTTTTAGTAACTAGGTTTGCTTATAGCCAAACATCAAACCACAGCTGGTTCCAGCACTGAGATCTTCAGCTTCACTCTGATGCAATTCCCTTGACAGGAGGTGTGGGACGTGAAATTGGAGTCCCTCCTCACTGAGCTCTACTCAAATATCCACTTCTGGACAGGAGAAACCCCATCCTGACTTCATAAATGACTTCCAGGTTTTGGTTAAGAAGGAGGGAGGGACGAAAGAAAAAATGAAGGAAGAGAAAGAGATTTAAGGGGAAATTGGGAGGCTGTGTGCTCACCACTAGAGCCAATATTTGCCAGGACAGAAAAGCTTCCCACTGACGGATGAAGTCATTATTTTTGGACTTTAAAAAACAAAGTTCTGTATGGTTTTGCAGCGTATCCCAAGGATGTACTACAACTTTTTTCATATGTACTTGTGCTGGTCAGTTGGTATGATTCTTAGTTATGTCAAAAGTGACAAGGCCAGGATGAGTAAAGCAATATTCTCCTACCTGTGTGCTTCTCTTCTCTATTTACAATCCCTCAACCTGCCACACATCACATTACACAGAGCTGCAAATCCCTGTAGACAAATGTCCCATCTCCCTTTTCTTTCAAATTCTCACTTTCCTCTCAGAGCTCAAAGTACAGGCTTCCCTCGGTTTTTCACTTTTCCTTAAGAATGTAGGATTTCAGAAGTCTCTGCTATTGAAGACTTTATCCCAGGGAATTGAGAAATTAGCACTTATTACTTTGCATTTGTTAGCAATTATAGTGAAAGTTAATGGGGCATTAAACCTTACAATAAAAAAACTCATAAAAACACCTACAACACACAAACAGTTTGTTACCATTTTCCCCAGTTACCACAGTTAGAGAAAAAAACAAGAATGGCTTCAGTGTGATGCCGAGTGGCGATTTCTTACTCTAATAGCTTGCATCAGCATTTCTAACTAATGCTAATAAAAGGCTGATGCCATTTTTATACAAAAAAAAAACAAAAAAAAAAAGCTGAAATTCTTCCCAAGATAGTCCGTGTGACAAAGCACTAGTCTGCTATTACCACCGCAAAGACCGGGAGGGAAGCTGTCCTTGACAAACTGGAGACTGTACTTATCAGATGCAAACACCATGCTACATCTTCAAATACAAATGTTCAACAGGTATCACAGGTCAAACTTGAAGTACAGCTTGAGCGTACGGTAAAGTAGTAACAGCTGCAAATGGAGATAAACCAAAATGAATAAACATGAGTCCAGAAGGAACTTAAGAATAGTGAAAAGTATCTTGGTCAAAACTGTGGGGGGGGAAATGTCCTGTTGCACCGTGTCCCCAAGCCTGATTCATCTGGTGGTTTTGGTGAATATTGCCCAATATTTCATTTGGTGGAAACCGTTACTCATAGTGTCTTGCAGCATTCAGGAACTGATCTCGATTGTCACAGTAACATTTAGCGGGTCAGAAACTACATTAACAGTTTATTGAGTACCTACAATAAGTCTAACGGGTGCATATACTGTCGATTCTCTCTTCTTCTTTATGTACAAATAAATGTGAGATTCAATTTTAGTGACCCATCATGAGAAATACATGTCAGTAGGTCCTCCGGCATTGGGGAAGACAGGTTCAGCAAAGGTTTCCTATGAACTCTGACCCGACCAGAGGAGTCTTTAAAAAGTGTTGGGAGATGTTCAACATCCTACAAGCCTCAACTCACTGCGATCAAGGCCGACTGGGAGCGTGGTGTTAGAAGGGTCTAACCACTGCTGGGCAAACGGAAGAGCAAGACAGTGCCGGACATTTAGCCATTCAACTGATATTATTATCCAGAGGAACAAACAATAGATAGAGTGAGTACAGTTTCTCTTTCTGGCAAAAATCGAGTCTCACTACCCTCTCAGGCATGAATCCAACATTAACTGGAGCAAGAGGACTGATTCTCAGTAAATCAAACAATTCAACCACAGTCTCTCACTTTGTTTTTTGAAGCATTTCGTGGAATCTGATTAAGTAACATGACAGTAACATGGTTAAACCATCTGTGGGACAACAATGAGTCAATCAGCCTATGTCAACAAAACACTAGATATGAATTTAAGTCTGGAGGAAATTGAAGATCAGTTAGTCTTATCCATGGGAATATCAAACTTTAAAAGACCTCAGTGTTTACTAAATAAAATGACCTTGACTGTAATAAATCGTCCATTTTGGCATTACTGGTTCAAAGATAGTATGTTCTTGCTTTGCTTTCTGCAAAGAAGCCTGATCACAGTGAGTCTGGGCCCCTGCGTGTGCACCTGCATTATAGCTCAAATGTGTGCAGTCTTGTGTAAAAGCTCACATCTAAGCCCCTCAGTGGAACCCAGCCCAAATACATTTGGTTTTACTTAGAGCTGGACGGCAGTGTTCAATCAGACCCAAATCATAATCATCAAAACAGGACTGAAAAAAAAGGTTCAGAGATTTTATCAGCCAGAAACTGACAGCAATAATTTCTTCGCTCGGTGAGCCAACAGGTGACGCTCCAATGTACATATATATATATATATATATATAGTTTACCCGAACACAGATACATAAATGACATACACATAGACACACTGCGGTTGGAGATGACTTTCTTGAAAAAAAAAAAATTGAATGCAGCAGACTCGGACAGCTGGAAACCATGCTGTATGACATAATCGCAGGCAGGCTAGCCGTGCTATTTAACACAAACACACACACAGACCCATTACATAAACCAGTGATTTACAACACAAGTTAGAAAGAAGAGTAACACCCATTTCTTGGACGATAAGACAACCCCTTCCTGTCTCTTTGTAAAACAAACACACACACACACACGGTCTATCATCCCTCCTAAAGTGGAAACATAAGGAGAGGAACTGGAGAGGCTTGGGTCACTGAGGATGATTGAGACACCGGGACAATACTTCACCATTGCAGCACTCAGTGTTCACCTCCTTGGCCTCAGCATGGGGGAAAGGTAACCTCTTTTGGCTACTTTTAAAATGTTATTGCACTACATGTCCAAGGTTGAAGTGCAATAAGTCTGTAAGAGTGAGAAATCTGCCTTCATTTACCACAAAGATATATCTCAAAACCTTGACCCGAGAGCAGGCATGTGGTGTTGAATTCAGATGGATACAGAAATGCCTCGGGGTGAGGAAATCAAGGCCAGCATGACTGCAAATCATTCGGCCTTAAGCAGCATTATTTTCTTCAGGGGCCCGGCACACAAAGTCATTCCCGAAACAATGAGAAAAGTTCAGAGAATGGCAGAAAGATGAAGACCAAACAAAGCCAGTTGCAAGGGCCCTATTTTATTACTTCTCTGCAAAAGAACTCAAATATTTGATTAGACATTTCAGGATTCATTAGAGGACTGAGGCCATCACCATGGCAGCGAGTGCCATGGAAGCAGGATGTGTACACAGAGAATAGCTACATCTCTACAGTCAGGGCAGAATATACTACACTTTGGTAAAGCATCTGCAAAGCAAAACTATTAGCAATAAAAATTGCACTTGAAATGACCATTTGAGGCAGTTTGAGCATATGTAGAAAGTCAGTTAGTGTGTCAACATCTAATTCCAAACCACTTCCGCAACCTACCAAAACCGCAATCTGTACTGTGACTGTAATCTACTTTTCAGCCAAGATCCAAAATGATCATACATTCAACCAATGTAAAACCAATTAAAACTTCTAATGTTTTATATATAACCTTCCACATTCTTTTAGCATTATGCTATTCTATTATTAGACTGCTATAATCAATAACATTCTCAGAGGACCTCTAGTTAAAAGCAATGTGTACACCTTGGTGAAGACAACAGCAAAAGTGATAAAACAACAGAGGAGGAAAGTGTGTTGTTCAACGTGTGAGGAGGTCACTGCCTTTAGGAGGCAGCACCATGGAACGCAGGTGTCACTGATGTGAATCGATCAGACTTCATTATTACAGCACTGAGAAGATGAACTTGACAGAAAATCAGACTTTATTTGCTGGCGGCTGGGAAGGTATTTCAGCTGTGCTTGTCAGGAGGAGCAGTTAGATGACAGGGGACGACCCAAAAAGCACTGTTTCTCATGAACAAATATCCACACCGTGCCTATATGAAATGTAAATATAGTGTTAATTCTATGGGGAAATGACACTGACATTGTTAACTTATTACAATTCAGTGCACAGGTTTATTTTATTGCACTGTAGAATGGTCTTATAGCAGGAAGATTTGATGAAGGTTGAAATTTTACCCCACCTCAAAAAAAAAAAAAATTGCAGAACAAACAAGATTTAACTTGGCCTTAAATCTTCATACTTCAAGCCAATCCAAAATACGATTACAGTTCGCTGCCAGAAAAAATGCGCAGCAGAGGGGAAATATTTGTGGCAAAATTCTAAATGTTGAAATCAGACAAGAATGAGCTGAAATGGTGTACAGATCTTTTTGTGACAGTTCTTCTGAAGAGGTTTAAGTAGAAGAAAAATAAAACAAGTACAAAATGCTTCATAACCTCGGGACCTGGAATGCAAATCCCAGATCACGCACAACACCTCAAGTGATATAAAATTGAATAAAGTAAAGCGACTGAAAGCAGCAAATTCAGTGCTTGCAAACAAACAACAACATGAGCAAAGAGCAACCAAACCACGGAGTTTCCCATCAGTCATTCAGTTATCCAACCATGAAAGGGGGTCTTTCATAGGAACAGCCAGAAATAGAAACAAGCAGCTCCTAACGGCTCCTTATCACTGCTCAGTCAATGGTAAACAGACACCTATGAAAAGACGATAAAAAGATCGGCCAAAGCACTTGACTGTATCGCTCCTCCTTTCCCTCAGGGAGTAAAGAGCAGGATAGGAGCCATGAGACAGGAAGAAACATTAAAATTCATGAACTCTTAAGACTCTTAAAATAAATAAGTTGAAGACTAAATATAGGTAATAACTTTTCTCTTATCAATGCATAAAACCCAAGCCCCTCTATAAACGACAAGCACATGAACCTTCCCCCTCACCACCAACCCACTAAGCATGCTGACACTTGAGAGGGCGGCACCTCTCCTGTGCACACAGTAAGCCATCTCGGGCCCATTCACAGCTCCCGGCTCTATTCTTCTCCATAGAAAAAGACCTCGCAATCTGAAAGGAGGGAACGGGGCCTCTGCTGTTTCATTTAGCATGAAGCTGCAACCAAAGCGGAAAGTCTCCTATTTTCTTCCGAGCTTAAGACGTTTCTCATTAAGCCTGAACCCGTGTGGATGGGACACCAAAGAAAATAAAATCCATGCTTCAAGCTTGAAAACACGCATGAGTTTATCACAGATGGTCTTTTCCTCGGTACTATCAGCTGAACTGCACAGAGGCAACAAGAGTAGACAGCAGTGAGAGAGACGCAGCCCTAATGGTGGAGAACACAGCATCTATTATAGCAGTCACAAAACACACACACACATCAGCTAACATTGTGAAGAAACTGCACTACGAACCTGCTGGAAAGCCAATTGGAGTTTAACTGGTGCCTCCGAACCTTCCTCTTCCCCAGACAGTAGTGATCCACCTGCACTGCAGCGAGTCCTCTGTCTGTACTGCTCCCTCTCTCTCTCTCTCTCTCTAACACGCCTCTCCCATTGTAGCTGATCGCAGTGTAAAACTGTTGCACCGGCTGCCCTCTTTCCTTCAAACTCCTCCTACAGTATCTCCCTTTTTTTCCTTCCCCACTGATGCAGGAGCCGCTCTGCTGTATCTGGTTCTGTGCAGAGAGCAACACTGATAGAAAACACAACTTATCTACTGCACGAGCTGCAGAGGACTGGCCAGCACGCAGAGAGGGGGGAAACAAGGGGTGCTGATGGGGGTTGGGG
>CM022472.1:21994899-22328754 GCA_011952105.1 Coreoperca whiteheadi
GGGTTTGAAGGGGGAGGGTCAAAGCTGATTCACACACACACACACACACACACACACACACACAGGAGTGAGATGACATGGTGTGAAAAAGACCTTCAAAGATTTTTTTGCCATTCCTTCTTTCAAAATATTTTATTCATTGGCCCAGATTTGAGGGAAAAGGGAGGACTCCGAGTAAAACAAAAAGCAAAAGTCTTCAGAAATAAAAAAAACACTTACCGGATTTATTCCCTCCCATCTCTATTCTTTCATTCTTTTCCTCCTCCTATTCCCTCTTAGCTTCCCTAAACCTTCTTATCCACCCCCTCCTTTCTTTAGATATCAAACTTTTAAGTTAAATTTCTCCTCTCCTCTCTTTCATTGTTGCTACATTTTCAAGTCCTTGGTGAGGCACAGAAAATGTCTTTCAGAAAGGTTTGACGAGAACCTTTCCCTACTTTCCCTCCACTCAATGGTCCCTCCCTCCCCATCACTCCTCCAAAAGACATCCAGCACTTTCCCTGATAGCAACAACCTCCTCGTGTGAGGAGTCTCCCTCCACACAAAAGTGTTTGGAGTGGAATTTGACCAAAACAAAGAAAGGAGGTAGGTGCTGGTATTTAAACATTGGGGAATTTGCATAAAACATCAAGACTCTGGATATATTTTTTTTTAGCTTTTTTCTGTGCTTTTAGAAATGAAAGGAAAGTGCCTCGGCCTTTCAAGGAATAGTTAAGACATTTTGGGAAATATGCTTATTCACTATCTTGCCGCGAGTGAGAGGAGAACAACAGCTTGGTCGCTTTCATGCTGTTATGCTAAATATGCAGTGAGAGCCAGCGGGTGGTTAGCTTAGCTTAGCATAAAGAGGGAAACCACTAGCTTGAAGAAATAGTCAGGCACATAATGCCCCATAAAACGGTGACTTGTCGTTTTTATACTTTTTGTACAGATTACACAAACATGATAGAACGTGTTAATTATTGAGCTAGAGGTGCGGGCGTTTTGTTACCTTTGGACAGAGCCAGAGTAGCTGTTTCCCCTGTCTCCAGCCTTTATGATGGCTGCTGGCTCCAGCTTCATATTTAAATCGCGCAGACGTGACAGTGGTATCAATCTTCTCTAATTCTCGGAAAGAAAGCGAATAAGTGTATTTTACAGAATGTCAAGCTATTGACAATGTGGGGACAATATTTCCTTCAAAAAAACCCTTGAACAGTTTAAAGAGGACACGGATAGTCAATTTGTTAACTGGGGTGATATAAAAAGCGGCCAGGGGAATGACATTAAATTAGCATGTGAAAGGCCCACTCACTGACTTCACACTGACTAGGCTGCCCATGCAGAGTTCAGCTGAGGAGACATCTTCACATTTCTTGCCTCCTTCCTTCCATGTCCCCTAACAAACATTTCTACATTAAGCATGTGCACTATCACCAGAAAATCAAAGCCCATTCTGCACTGTACAATATTTGTATTAACATCATTTCATAGCGGGTTTGAAACTGAATAAAACCATATCCCAAGAGGCCTTAGATTTCTCAGAACTCTGTTTAGAAGAATTAAGATGGGCATCGGCTGACATTTAACTTCCCTCATGTAAAGCCAAATTATTGGTGTGTGTGTAATTTATGGTCAGTCAGAGCAACAAACAAATCTCAAACGAATTTTTAATTGCTGCTTCCTCGAAGACGTTTCCATTTGGAGGGTAAAAGCTTGGCTTTATTGCTGACAGGCACAGAAACCAGGCAGACAATAATTATAGGAAGCAAAAATACATGCTATTGTCCAAAGCCGGCAGAAGAAGCGAGCCAGCTGAGTCTAAATCAATTCAGAATCAATTATTCAAGCTAAGAGAGGGGGATTATGGGGAGACACACTCTGACCAAGCTTCTGTATACCGACCTGTCAATCAGGGAAGGATTCCCTGCTTACTCTGCCTGTCTGTGCGGTGAGTGTGGTTTTGTTTGTCAAACTCCGTCTAGGACGAGAGCATCAATCCCTCGTCAGGGCTGAAAGCAGCGAATCTCCCACACTGGAAACCATTTAGCTGTGGTGTGTTAAAGCTGCACTGGAATGAACGGCATCCTCAGTGTTGTCGGGAACAAGTTGTAGTTGACAGCTAATGGCTCATGTTATCTTATACCTGCATAATCCTGCATTGTCTTATGACCTTATAAACCTTACTTATTGGTATTGATGGCATTATGCTTCGTATAAAAAGCCCTCACACATGCATTTATTAAACAGCACATTAAACACAAGAAGCAGCACCTCAGCCACTCTCACGGTCTCTCTCCAGTTCTCTCAGGCTGTGCATACCTGTCCCAGAATAAACCTCGCCCTCTGGCCTCCTGCAGCATAGCCGGAGCTGGATGCTTGGTCTAACATTAGCACATATTTGAGTGAAATGTGCAGAGGCCCGGCAGTCTCCATGGGTTAAAAAGGGATGCACGTCTAGATTATTTATGAGCAGGATTGCTAGTTGTTACTTTCTACAATACGTCCTTTAAGGAGAAGAGGGAAGAAGATGGAGCAGTGCACTTTGCAAATGTCATATGGTGTATGCATACTGTACGTTAATAAGCACTCTTGGTAGGTAATTATATAGGTCAAGTATAAAGTTGTAAATCTATGCTGGTTGGTAATTCTATGTGTGCACATATGATCTGTGCATACCATAGTAAGAGTCATACATTAGAAATCATCAAATTGCAAAGTGTTGGTCTGTCAGTATCCTTCCATTAATAGATCCAGACATAATAATGCTCAACTCAGCACTGCAGACTCAACTGGACAGAGACGTGTGTTCACATGTGTGTATATGATCCTGCTGCTGTACCTCACTGACACTAAGTGATTTCAGAGCAGCTGACCGTGTCTGAGGAGGCATACCTCATTTCCCCCATCGACAGTGTTTTTAGATGTAGATGTATTCTGGAAAGAGTTTTTTTCCCTGACAAATATGTAGTGATTCCTAATCGAAAACAACTGAGTGTACAGCCTGGAGCAGTAGAAAAAGCCATACCCACAGAACTGCGACATCAACAAGAATAAAACAATAATAGTATTAATTATTATAAAACAATAGTTGGCCTTTTTTATTATTAGAATGTACTATTCTGAAAGAGAACAAAATGTGCCTGACAATTCGATCAATTTCTCTGCCCGGAATTCAACTCCGTGTATGCAAAGTCAATAAACCCTTTCTACTCCCTGCAAACACGAGAGGAAAGCAAAGCAACGTAACTGCTGACGCAAGCTCAAATCCCCTGAAAACTCCAGAGGAAGTGCTATGATTCACCTGCAGTGGCTTGCAGTGGCCTATTGGTCTGCATCCAGCTTTGGAAATAAAGCATGCAGAGTGCAGTTGACGCAGGAGGGCCTATATCACAGTGACTAAAGAAATATGAGCCATATGTTGTCAAACTGTACAGATAAAGCAGAAAGGATATGTGGCATCCACAGTGGAGAGCACTGTGTATGTGTCTGACTTAGTAATAAAGTCCTTATATAGCAACCGACAGCATGGGCTGATACTACAAGACCTGTAATGGTTTAAGAGACAATAGGGGAACTGTATGTATGTTTTATTTATGTATCATTTATTCAACTCCTTCAAGAGTCTGAAACGTTTCTTATTTCATACCTCTAGATGTTGACAAAATATGACATTTATAAGTAATTAATGAGTATATGTCATGCTTTATAATAACTAAAACTGACAAAATGGCCCCAAGCACTGAGCTTTATTAATCATCCAGATTTATTTTTCCTTATTTAGTCACAGAATTCGGTCAACTCGAGTCCTGAGGCGACCTCCCCTCAGTGTGAGCTGTGGAGACTCTTGGCCTATTTGTAATGGGGAGGGGGTTTCTCTTTAATTCCCCACATTGATTGTAACACCATGTGACAGAGGTAAACATGATGTTTCAGCTAATGAGCCCATGTCCAGCACAAGGTCAGGAGGTGCTCATTAAGGTAAAACCGCACACTGTGACAGGGACTTAAACTTCACCATGTGATAGTTAGAACATGTTTCCAGGGTTAACTTGTCTTCATTTTAAATTTAACGATCCAAATCTTAAACAGCGATGAAGGCATGCTATTTAAAACTGACCTTACATCAGCTGAACATCTATTACCCCTTTGCAAAGAAAAAAAAATACTCATGCTGGTAGTTTAATAAAAATGATGCCACGTTTAGAAAAAGCATAAAAGTCATCTACCTACAACAGGCCATAAAAACCTGAAAATTCAAACTAATCTCTCAGCGCGGAGCTGTTAAGACATGAAGAAAGGGGGGTGTTTTGGCTGCGAGAGCCCCTCGTCGACAGGAGGCCTGGGCTTTAAGTCTGCCTGGCTCCAGTGGAGACAGCGAGGGAAAGATCCAGACAAACACAGCTCGCTGCCAAGCATCGTTACTTACAACATCCACTCCACTCCAGAGCACATTTCCACTACCGGTTGCCAGATTCAGTAATGATGATATTAGATAAAAACAACCTCCTTTGAAAAATAAACAATAAAAATCTCTCCTGCAGAGATAATAAAATTAATTTGGGATGAGCTGCTGGAAAGAAAAGGTTTTGGACATTTTCAGAGCATTTTTATGCCTGAAGAGTGTAAATATTTTTGAATCATTGTATGGCTCCATTGTGAATAATGATGTGTAATGGTGGCTGTCAGTACCCTCTAAATTTTGGGGGGTTTGGATGTGCAGCTAGTAAAATAAAGCAGAATGATGTTTTCATGGTGCACATTTATGACAGCTATAATGAAATTCTCTATAATATATGTGGGCCCTCTAAGCAGAGCCTCTCCACAATGAGACAGCAAATAATGTGTAGTGTTTGTTATTACCTGCTTGGTGTTTCTTGTGTGTGAGGTTTCCCATTTTGGTCACAGAACAGAAGAAGGATTAAGGTGATTACACGAAGAGATCAAAAACTAATTTTAGTGCATGATAATGTGACTGAAGTAAACTAGCTTTGTTTGCTTGATGCAGAACAGAAGCAGCACATGGGCCAATCAGGAACAAGACGCGTCTCCTTCTTTCTTTTACCACAAACATAACGCCCATTTTAAGACAAACCAGTGCAAAGGTAGGAGATGTAGAAGTGAATTTTAAGAGCTCCTAAGGCAGTGCTCGGCCGATTACAAGTTAAAGTGTTACCAAAAACCTGGTAAGGTAAGATAAAGCGAAGAGGCAACACATCGTGCCCACAGTACAAACGTATTTATATAATGTACGCTGATAAAACTAATGTTGCTAATGCTAATGCTTCTGCCCATAGAGGCCTTACATGACACTCATCTAACATCATAAAGAAAGGCACACCAACAAACAATAAAATGAACCTGGGAATGCAAGGCTCAACACTAGACAAGTATTTTAGAGTGAACTTTTCTTTTAAAGAGTGACCTGACCACTGTCAGGTCATGTCAGACTTCAGTCGCAGAGTGCTGAGCTGTAACACTCCCGTCTCCTCATCCTCCCTTTACTGCAAGTCCATTTTTTCCTCTAGTGTCATGAGGAGGCTCTAATGAATCAGCCTATTGAGCCCGGCAGAACTGTGCACAGGCTTTGACACTACCAAAGTGTGTGTGTGTCTGTATGTGTGTGTGTGTTGCAACCCAACTTTCCCAGCCTCCCAGAACACAAAGCTGTCGTTTGTGGCCTCTCAGCACTACAAAAGCCCCACAGGCCACCAGAGCTGAAAGGGAATGTGTGTGAGTAAGTGTGCCTTCAACTATAGGTCTGTATGGTTGTATATACATATATGCTCGTGCAATGTGCGTTTGACTAAATAGGTATCTATGTTTATGAGCAAAAAAACTCAGCTGCAGGTTCATATTTTTGTGTGTGTGCATGCATGTGGACAAGATGTGGCCACATACACCCAGTCTGCAATTCACTGGGATACGTTTAATGATTACAAGACACCATCATGCGGCCCAGAACCAAACACAAACACAACCACCAAACCATGGCATGCAGACAGACAGCCATAAAGCTAAAGGCCACTGCAACAACACAAGAACTATTCCTTAGATCGTAACACAACTATAAACAGAGGCCAACAAATCTTGTCGACGATTTGGCTGTAAAACACAAATCAAATACAGTACATGCGCAATCAGGCGTAGACAAAAAAGGCAGAGGGTCACTGAGGAGACAGCTGTTATTTATCAAGGAAACACCCATTCTGATTATAATTAAAACAGTTTGTAACTACAAATCAGTATATGTCAGTCCTTGGAAAGACCCTTTTTAATTAATATCAATGCACATGATCAAATCTGTGTGTGTGTGTGTGTGTGTGTGTGTGTGTGTGTCCAGGCCTACAGAGAGAGCAGTCAAGTGTGAACTTGACCTTTCCCAGATTCATCTCTCTCTAACCATGAGAGACCAGTCATCTTTCTTATAGTGACTGAACCAAACTATACAAAACTAAAATCTAAAGTTAAATGGTGACAGTAGTTTTACTCATTTAAATTTGAACACTTATTCAATACCTCAATACATTTGACACAATGTACAAGATTAACAAGAATAAACTTGTAATAATCCCAACCCCTCTTATGCTGGAGGGTTGGGTTGAACATCATTATACCATTATCCATGTCAGATGTGCCCGGCCTTTTATGATTTACACCAAAGACTCTCCCTGAAAGTCCAAGAACTGCATGACTTTTATGGTTTCCAGCCTCTATAAAATCCATCACTTTGGCTGGATGCCTACAGTCTACAGTTTATGTTTCTGTATCGCGGACTTTACTCACCAACAGCTGCCCATCTCTGCAGTAAAAATGTGTATAATTTCTAACCTCCTTTGTGGTGATGTACCGATTGTGAAATTCTGGGCCGATAGCAATGTTAAAAATAACAATTTGGCCGATAGCAGATATCGATACCGATGTTTTATTTAGTTTTTGTTGTTATTTATTCCCCCTTTTGTGCCAGGGAAACAAAAGAATCTTCATCATAAAAAACAGAACCGTTTGAAAGTGGAATGAGCCTAAATTGAATCAAACAAATTCATGAAACAACCTTTAATATAACCTTCTTTCACATGAAAGATACATTTTTTGAAAAGGAAAAGGCTTTTTATTCTGCTATGCTACAAATACAAATGACCAACACAAAATATAGCGAGAGCAAAACTGAGCAACACAACAGATAAACATCAGCCACTGCCATCAGTGAATGTCATCCTATTTGCAGAAAGGCCGAAAGCTAAGTAAGTAAGTTAAGTATCGGCCAAAACCAATGTTTGGCCAATATATCGGTGCATCCCTACTCCTTGTGATGCAGATTCCCCCAGTAGTCTCTAAAACGAAGCCAGCTTAGTATGTGTGTTGGCTTGTCTTTGACTGACTAAGTGAGTGAAAGGCAAAGACACGTCTGACTCCGTTTGTGTCAGGGAAAAGAGATTTACAGTATGTGTGCACAGATCTTCAACTGCAACCATATTTTAAGGGTAAAACTTAGTTCTGGATGAGTCTTTAAATGCACCAGAAAGCATAATGTTTGTGCACACACAAAGGTATAGTTTAAAACCCACACGGTCCAATAAGAATTATGATTAAGTTTCAAATTGCAGTGCATTGTCAATGAAAAAGAGTACCTGATTCCTGAGAAAGGTTTAAGCAAGTATAAGGTATTTGTCCGGCTACTCACTGTCTGGACACTGAACAAGCTTGAAATAAACTGGAGTATCAGTTTTGTCTGTGTATATCCTTTCCATCCAATTGTCATGTATTAACTACAAATAAAAATAACTGAAAATGTATTGTATCAGCTTATACTGGCTTTAAAATAGTATTAACCCAATATTACTGCGTTATATTTCACAAGTTGGGGAAATTGTTGGTCACAAATCAGCTGTCAAATTAGCAAAGAATAATAAATGATTTCCTTAAAAACAACATACCTGTAGCGAGGAATGTCTGAAAAGCTTCACCTGTTTTGTATTTATATTAAGACTTTTCCAAAAATGCAGATTGATATTAGTATCACTATCAGTTGATAAGTGTACAAATATCATCTTCTCACAAACCATATCAGTGTACTCGTGACAGAAAATCATGGTGCTTTCAACTGGCAAAGGAATTTCCACCATTACTGATCCCTGAAGAATTTACTAAACTCCACTGTGTGTGTGTATTTACACAGAGACAGTTATGTGGGCAGCCGACGTATGTGGTTTGGATCAGCAGTGAGATAAGAGCAGCTGTGATGCCATCCAGATGACTGGAGAGGAGACAGAAGGCAGCCAGTATCAGTGCCAAGTCAAACCAGCATCTCAGGTCACAGAGCTGATTAACTTCACCAAGTAGTTATCTGTGGAGCTGGAAGTCTGGAGGTTTGAAAAGCTGCCTTTTGACTGGAGCGTAGTAGGTTAGACTCTGGGTAATGGAAATGCAGGAGTGGGAATACATTTTCTGAGGTGCCATCAGGTAAATGACAACTGCTCAGAAGACGGTGACGTATAGACAATGGGTTTATTTTGACAAAGGGGTTATCAGAAGTCAGAGGATGAGGAGACTTTAAATGAAGGAGGAGGGAGACACTGACGTCTCTTTACTGCCCTGCTGATAAGACGACAGCTCGTCTTACTGAAGGAAATGTAAAAGAGAAGAGAAGAGAAGAGAAGAGAAGAGAAGAGAAGAGAAGAGAAGAGAAGAGAAGAGAAGAGAAGAGAAGAGAAGAGAAGAGAAGAGAAGAGGAAAGCAGAAGAAAAAAAAACAGGAGCTTCCACTGGAATAGAAAAGCAAGAGACTGAGAAAAGAGAAAATAAAAAGACAGATAAACTAAGGACATACAGAGAAAGAAAATGAAAAGTGGAAAGTTTTGACCTTAGCGTCCCTGCTCCGGTACAGTTTAGCAGTCATGCGGTTTAATATCTCTTTTCTCTTCCTCTGGATTTTTTGCTTGGCCGTCAACTTGTCTTTTCAACCTTCCTTGTTGTGCAGACACCCTCTAACCCTCCGGAATGCCTGGTCTTTTCTTTATTTCCTACCCCTTGTTGTGTCTTTGTTACCTGGTTACATGGACACCTTGATTACTTCATGCAATGCCAAGTGTTTGGCTTTTTCACTTTCAACCTCTCTTATAGGTATTAGTCACATAAGGCTGGCTTACAGGAATGGTTACCATGAGAGACAGAGAAAGAAAAGACTGATGTTTTTGACACATATTACTTAAAACTGCTATAATTGAAATGTTTATATTAACAATGGATGAAATAACTATGTGTAACGTGAAAGGGGTTACTCGTAGTGACAAACCCAATAATTAGCAGGTACCCTCAGCTATATGGAGCATGTTTTGGTTTTATGGCCGACAACAGTATCACCGCTCTCATGGGGGTTGTTTTCAGGACATAAAACCTCTGATAAACCCACTGCAACACTAAACGGCAGACACACAAAGTTACCAACTAGCTGGTGAACATAATGGAGCACTTAGCAGCTAAAGAGCTAAGCTAAAAGAGAGTGAATATTGGACTCCCATTCGCCTTCTGGACACAAACACGACTCAAAAAGAATGCTAATGCTGCTCTGTGTCTGCTCGATGTATAAATAAGCAATTGTTTGCCAAGACGCTCGCCGAATCTTTATACAGTGATAATACATCAGCGTTCAGCTCGTTGTGGCCCCAAGTGGCCAAAAAATCAGTTATTGCAGCATAAAAGAATGAGAAAAAAAAAGGAGGATTGACATGACTCTCATCACACTACCACTAGGTTTTACATAGACCATGTCAGCATGTCAAAAGGCCATCATTCTTAATTCAGTTCAATAGTGTGTATACTTCTGAACTCTGCTTTCACTGCAGGATAAACCAAATCACAGAAAGCACTATGAAACTCATTAAGGGATTACATCAACAGCTGTTAATCCACTTTCTATTGTGGTGTAATTTATAAATGGAGCATTAGGATCTTAGCCAGATGGCTTAGCTGTCGTTTGCACTCTAAATGGCTAACATGTCCAAATCACAAAGCTGTCAGCTCCAGTGGGAATCCTGTGGCAGAGTCCTTGTCGATGATTACACTGAATCAACTTGTCGGCAAGAATTGTGACATTTTTTTAAACAAGATTAGATTCAGTTATAAAATATGAACATACTCACTGAGTCAATTTGATAAATGCTACCAATACCAACAATAACAGTCTGACAACATAAAAAAAACACAGCAGAACATGTTTAGGTTTGGATAAGAACAGGTAGAAGAAGTGCAATGTGCATAACAGTATATGGGGGCAAGTGTTGATGGGGCCAGTGAGAAAATGTTTAGAAATCTTCATACTACTTAAAAAAATCCTCAGTGATTCCTGCCGAGAACAGTGTGTCTTTTGTACTCGATGTCTGAGAGAAAGAGGCATCTTATAGCGTGATGTTTGTATATAACTGAACTTTTACCATATGTATGCAAAGATATTTTATTCCCAGGCCATCTTGCCCAGCTTCATGTCCGCCTGCTGCTGCTAACTGCCTCTGTGTCCTGGTGAAATGTACACATGCAGTATCGGAAAGATATGCGAAGTAGTAAATTCCCAGTCATGCTGTGTGTAATACCATTGAACATACCGATCTAAATATAAAGCACAGTATTATCAGCTAGCACCAGCTGCAGCAGTAATCAGAGATACACACGAATAGTGTCTTGAACAGAACTAAAGCTCTCAGAAACTAAACCTGGCGAGGGTTCAAATGGTCCCATGCCGGGATAAAGTACGCAGATATGAGGACAACCATCGCCTAGCTAGGTCTGCAACAGTACTCCGAGAGGTATTTGACACGTCAGCAAGCAGAGCTGCATTTGTTTTTTCCCCCTGACCTCGCCAGCCCTGGACTTAGGAGACATGCCAAACTGGGAGTGAGAAAGATGCTCTTAAAGGATCTGACGGAGTAGGAAAGAGAGTGGGAGGGTAAGATAAGACTGAGACAGTGAGACTGAGAGACAGGGCAGACACAAAATATGGATTCGTGTGTCCCTTATAACACATTTAACATAGTCATTTTTAATTATAGTTCCCGAGCAAAACGCCGCAAACACAGATGGAGATCCTTTTACTTGTCAGCTGAGGGTGAACCAGACTGTGGCTAGGGGATGAGAGCAAATGAGAACTCCCTGGATTCACTGAAATGAGAACATACCAGGTCTAAACGGTATATTCCAGACCCTAGCTATGCGAGTTAACTTTTATGGATGGTGCAACCTCCCTTAGCAAGTCACGTACTGTAAAACTGCTTCTCTGTTTCTGCTTGCTTGAGAAGTTCATTCTCTTCAAGACAACATACTGGGAACAAAGGTCTGCACAAGGACACAAAGGTCCACTAGGCTTTCCTGGCTATGATGTTCATCACCTTTTTCAATGTATCTTTAAATACATTGTTTTGAATTAGAGAATCTGCAGAGAAACAGAAAAGTTGGTAAGTTGTATCCAGTATCATAAAAACACATACAGTACTTGCAGCTCAGTTGGTAGAGTGCCCACCCCATGTGCAAGGCTACGGTCCTCACCGCAGCGGCCCGTTGCTGCATGTCATCCCCATCTCTCTCTGTCTCCCATTTCCAGTCTCTATCCATTAAAAGGCATAAAGCCCCCCCCCCAAAAAAAACACATACTTGAGGACTTCTATATAAAAGATAATGATATTGGATTCAAACATGTCCTTGGCCATAAAATATCTGTATAACAACGTTCTTCTGTTACACCCCTGTGCTAGGCTATATGTCTGTAGAAGCTGTACAGTAATTTGTAGTGCTTTGGAAACCTGTCTTGTGTAGGTCTTTATTTTTGTTTTTAAACATAACAAATACGGTATATTACCCGTAACAAGTATCTCTACACTGAAAAAATGAACCAGTCTAAAGTTTTCTTGCACACAAGAATCCATTTTGCCTCCAAACTATTTCTGAAGTTTGCTTAAAATTTGACAGTTGGAAGTGAACATATTGATTCTACAGAGACACACAGAGAGGATGAAGGAAAAACAGGACAGACAAGGCAGATAGATACAGTCAAAAGTAAAGAAGGAAGAAATCATAACCTCAGAAAGAATAGGGAATGACGCGAATGAGATGTTAAATACAAAACAGCCCTCTGAGGTCCCTCAAAGTATGGTAGCTGGTGCAGCTGCAACAAAAGACATTATCTTAACAGAGTTTGAGAAGTGAATTTGTCTAATGAGGGGAGCATTCTCAAAAAGTGGAAATGTAGCATGATAGCTGTGGCCTGGGCAGCCATGTGCGGCAAAAGCTATACAATTCTCAAATCCTAAAAGGTAGACCGTGAAATAGACAAGTGTTCTCCTACTATAGAGCTGGAATGGTTGACTAAAAGCAAGGTTGAATAGGTTAGGATTTAAAGACGTTGTATGCAAAACACTGACAAAAGTGTTGCAAAAGAAACGTGAATGTGAAAATGTAAGTATTTAGAAGCTTTACTTAAGTCACCAAAAGAGGTAATAAAATGTACTTAAACAGCCCGAGCTTTGCAATACTGTAGCTTTTGTAATGGCTACAGCTGCCACCGCCATCAGTGTGTAGTGTAGAGGTATTAAAAACTAGCACATGCACAGACTCCTCATGTTTGTGCTTAAAAAACTGTCTAAATCCCCCACAATTCCATAATTAAATGCTAGTTCAAATTCACATCCATTCTGCACTTGGTAAATAAAGTGGTTCACATTTTCATTCTTGCTCTTTCCATGAGCTACTGACAGATGGCACAAATTCAAAATAAATGAGTGCCAGAAAGTTTTGACAATGGCCCCACCCATGAGGAACACCATGCAGGTTAGGAAAAATAACCTGACAAGAGCAAGCCAAGATATGAAAGGGATTAATAATCATTAAAATGTGTCATGCGACAAGCAAGATCCTGCATATATATATATATATATATATATATATATATATATATATATATATATATATATATATACACACACACACACACATACACACACACAGATATATAAAGGGAGAGAGAGGCCTGTCAATATTTCCTTTACAGCATAACTTAACAAAGGAAAATGTCTGGCCAGAAGCAGTTTGTAAGCTTACCGCTGACCAAAGCTGTGTCATTTATTCAAGGCTCACTATTACTCTCCATTTACCTTCCGTGTCCTTGATAAAACCAAAGGAGGGCAGAGGCGTTTGGGCAACAGACCAAAACGTCAGTCAACACTACATTTCAGACTTTTTTTCCCCATTTTATTTCCCATCCACTGTGAGTGCAATGCTGTAAAATAATACTCAAAACAGTGCTGGGCTGTTGATGCAATCAACAGGTGTTTAAAAAGCTTGAGCAGGAGCTGAAATGGTGTGTGTTGATGGGGAAATGCTTACCTCTCAGGGGACTGCTGGAGTTAACAACGTCTCCCAACTAGTACAAAAACAGACACAAACACATTATTACTTTCTGCATCCAAGTCTTCGGGGGGGCTGTTATAGCTATCTGCTAAAGCTTTGAACCATATTATATGTCTGAGGTGAAGAAATCTGTCACAATTAGAAGCACACACATTCATTTGCTTTAAATATTATTTACTCATTGTGTGTTTTTTAAAGTCTGTAATGCTAGGATACAAAAACACAAATTAGCCAGGAATGAGTGAAATAAAAACCTGAAATTAAAAGGACAGCTCCCACAAAAAGGTCTACTTCATAGCCTGAAGCCTGAAGCCTTTTTATTATCCTTGAAAATGCTGTATGCTCTATAATTCAGCATATTTGACACACTCAAATAGATACATCAAAAAGAAGACATTCAACATTAGTAAACACCTGTAATCTTTCTTTTCCACTAGATGATAGACATGGATTAGGTGTCTTTTAATGCATACAGGCTAAATTACAAACCAGCCACCCTATTTTGAGATACAGCAGAGAAGTTAAATGCTCCTTCCTCTCTCACAGTATGAATCATTTCCAGGAGGAAAGAATCTGTGGAGATTACTGGACAGGTCATCCAAGCGTTCATTATGCTCTCTCTAGAGTCTCTATAGAACCTCTACCATATCTGAATATGGCTCAATTACTGTCCATGTACGTGTGATTGTACTAGTGAATTCTCACATGAGTGTATAGGCCTCAATGTGTGTGTTCTCGGTCACAGCGGTCAGCAGTTTTCTCTATGTAGAGTGGGCTGTGACTCCGTACTGAACTGGCGGCTACACAGAGCGGTAGGCGGCCTGAGGGACTTGGTCTGCCCTTGATAGTCATCTATGTCATCTGCACAAACACCAACTGTGTCAACACCAGGGAGCACAGCTCACCGTAGGAGAACACGAGAGCTATTGATAGCATGTGAGATGTGTTATTGCTGAGGGTGCTGCACCTGCATTCCATTATAATCATAATTTTCTACTCGGAATTCTGGGATTGGCCCAAAATAACACATAACAAATATCCCACATCTATGTATAAAATAATTACAGAGCAATCTGCGCAACCATGAAAAAAAGTGATTAACCTTGTATGAATCCATAGGACGCACAGTCGTTTGTATTTAGCAGAACAGCTAAAGGCTGAATCTTGCATGAGTTTGTGCGGTCAAAATTTTGTAACTGCGGGCACAATGGCTGAAAGTGTTGGTTGCTTCTGGGAGTTGTGCGAGAGGTTGTAGAACACCGGAAATGTGAAACGCCGCAGATGGCACAGCAGTTGTGGAAACACACTTCTGTCCATCTAGGCTGAATGAACAGGTATTGAAACCACCTGTTGAATCTGGTGGGGATGTTTTTAATGTTAGTGGAGGTGGAAAAAGGAATGTTCCTTCACTTCTTGGGCACAGAATGACATTTAGAAGTGTGAGATGCATTAAGCTCACAGAGCTCATACAAATAGTGGGAAATATTGACATATCTTTCCACCCATTTAGTCATTTCGCACACGCTTTTATCCAAAGCCCCCATCACCATTAGGTTTTGCCTACATTGAAAAAAATGGTAGAGCAGAGCAGCATCTTTAGGAGCACATCATGTTGCTGAGACAGCACCCTATAAAGGTTACATCATGGTACACTCTCTTGCAAATCCGTTTTTGTTTTTTAACCATTGTCCTCAGTTTTTGTTACTTGTTCCTCCCACTCTTGGTCTGGAGAAGACAGTATAAACAGACTAACTGATAAGAGGAACTTAGTGCTGCAACAAGGACGTGACTCCTCAACAGCTTCCCACCACCACTAATAGTTTTTGATGAGCCAAGCCAGAAGGCGCTGCTGCCAACGATTCATTTTGGGTCTCGGCAGCAGTGGGCGAGGGATTTTCCCCCTGCACCATTTGAATGTCCCATCAGTGTGCTGCCTGAACTAACTTAATAACTTTACCTTTGATTTCAGATAATCTGCTAAAAATGTGTACCAGAAATTACCTTGCACATTTAAGGTGAGACAAAAAGGTAAGCACCAGCTCTCGTGAGGGTCCATGACGTGCTATGGTACAAACGTAACTGTGAAAAAGGTCATTTTAAGTACAAAAACATACACTGCTGTGCCTCTATTTATGCATGTAATCTATGTAGAATGAAAATGCAAACTGATTGACGAGTCTGCCTGATTGGTGCGGGGCAAATCGATAGCTAGCTTGTGAAGTTCATCCATACATCCTGTTATTAAGATAACATGGGTGTTCTCACCCTCAAACAAACAGTCATTGCTTCACAC
This sequence comes from Coreoperca whiteheadi, assembly GCA_011952105.1. NCBI lineage: Eukaryota > Metazoa > Chordata > Actinopteri > Centrarchiformes > Sinipercidae > Coreoperca > Coreoperca whiteheadi. The sequence continues at coordinate 22,010,566 of CM022472.1, forward strand.
TCTAACCATGAAACTATCGGGAACCACAGCTAGGGCATGGTCATTACCTATAGCTCGGACATAATGACCGGATCCACACAGTCAGCAGCATTAATACCCTGTACCAGAGCAATTGGAACAACCAGAATGAATTCCGCCTCAAGTCATTAACTAAGCCGGGCACCGCACTTGACATACCAATTATTTTTTCTTTGGGCAAGATGCAGACAGACAAGAAAAACCAGCACAGTTACATAACAACCTTTTCTGCTGACCGCTGCGGTGGCCTCAATGATTTGGTGGATGTGACTGTCCAGCCACACAGCATGGCTCCCTTCAGCAACATTATATAAAATCCAGACAATAAAAGTGTTATTTTTTTACTAATTATTGCTTTAGCCACATTAGGGGAGGTGAGGGCACTCCTAACGGACACAAAGCACCTCAAGGCCTTCAACAAGTGGCTTGAAGTGTGACCTAAGCTGTAAGGAACACTTTAGTAAAAAAAGCCCAGGGATGAGATGAGAGTCGACTTTGCTTTCTGTCTTGTTAGTTTTGCCACAGTTACACAACAATCCCAACATCTCATTAATCTGATTCTGTCAGATGGGTTTAGAGAGACGGCGTGAGAGCTGCAGTGTCCAGCCTGTTCAGCCCCCGTCACTCTCTGATGGCGTCGCGGTTGGAGACTGAGGGGGACGATAGGTGACCCTTTCACTTCTATTGAGCTGATCTGTGTAACCTGTGACTTTGAAATTGAATGAGGATAAGTGAGTACGGTGAGGAAACAGCCAGAGGAAAGGTAAAGATAGTGATGCTAAGCTATATCAGAGCAGACGTCAAATTCTGAACTGAGAGGCAAAACAATTTAGTTTTAGTCTATAGCAAAAGCAGGCGTGTGTTAGAGTTTGTTTATCTTCACATCAGTCGCAGAGCAGATGTGTTCATACAGCAGGAAATGTCAGCAGATGACATTTTGCAAACTATTGTTCAAGTGGGAAAATTAACCCATTTATCAAAGTAATCACAAATGGACATGACAACATCCCACCATGATATCTTAATAAGACAACAGCTGCACACAGGTGATGGCAAGCCTGCTTTTAATTATTACCAAATGCCTTCGGATCAATTTGATGCAATCACAGTATGTTAAAGCAATGAATTTGATGATGTTACCTAGCTGCCTGGTTGAAGAGCATAAGGTCCATCTGGCAGCAGCAGTTTTTGAGATGGTGTGACTCTGGCTGTGCTACTGTCCACTCTAAAAGCCCCCTAATCTAACTACTGTTGACTCTGCTTTATTTGGGCGTGAGTGTGTGTGTGTGTGTGTGTGCCTGCGGAAACTGGGCTATTGTGTATTGCCTGCAAAATCTGCAAATTGACAGTCCATGCACAGCTGATGGAAGTCCCAGGTGTGAGGTGAATATGTGGGATCTTGCCTTGCAGTAATTTCACTAGAGAGAACAGCAGTACCAAGACAGGCCGGTCACTAAAACTAAAGGATGGTAAACACAGCTGCTCAGGTCTGGAGCACTGCACAAAATATTCATGTGTAAAAAAGCAGATGCCTCATTTACACGCGCAGTGGTGTAAATATCAAATTTGAGCTCTGGCACACATATGGTAGACGTGCACAATATAATCCAGTTCATTGGTCTGCAATAAACACAACTGTATCTTTGTGACACAACGCTGAGGTAATCTGTGAGGCAATAGCAGCGTTGTTTAATTAACAGGTCCTTTAACATATCCCCTTCATCGCTAATCCCTTGCACAACAAAATTCCAGTGTTCACTTTGTACTGCTGACGATCTCATTTTCCAAGGGGAACCCCACCCAAAAACAAACACAAAGCCATTTATAGGACTCCATCCCCTATCCAGATATTTTTCCACTGTATAACGGTTAACACAGCCTTGGAGAGTTTGTCTTCTGGGTGGAAACTGCCATATTAAGGTACGTAAACCAAATGTAAAAGGTCAAGTGTAAATAATTGCAAATGTAGAAACCCTTAATAATTATCCTACAGTTTCCTGAGCTCATTCATTTGAAAATTGCCAAACCAGATTTACCTTTTTTGAGTGGTAGGGATACCCTACTGGTAACATTAGGATTGCAGGCGTCTTTATGAGACGCACACATGCATCAACCCACATTAACAAACACAAAGCCCAGCCCAGCAGGAATCTCTCCACACCACAGAAACAACATAATAATCCAATTTGGATGATTACCCGAGAAACAACTTGTTTGGAGCAAAACAACACCACAGGCTGCAGCCAAAAACTGGGGTCCTGCAGAATTGTGGGTAGCAGGACGACCCTTGACTAAACCTTAAATACTTAATATGAAATTGTAAATGCACACTGAAATGTATTTGTGAGATAAAGGAAACTCATTACAGATTACATCGATAATAGCCCGTACAATGTTAAATGCTGTCTGTTGTTCTGACACAGTCTCCTGCTCCTCCTCTCAGGTTGATCTTTGTTCAGTCCTGGCAGCCGGCCACGCTCTACAAAGCTTTTCTGAACAGATCACCCAGACAGCTGTATTAACAGGAAGAGAGCCTCGCTGAAGGATGAGTTCAGGCAGAGTACATGACATGACTATGCTGGAAACAGCCCCATTAAACACTCCGTTTTGTTTTCGTTTGTTTCATTAATAATAACAACTCGAAAATGTGATACACTATTAATCCAAGCAGGCAAACACTCCTCTTCAGGGGGGTCAGGGGTGCTGTTCAGCCGTACAGCAGCGCCTCCGGAGCCGACACAGATTCAGCGCCTTGCTCAAAGACACTTCAGCTGGTCAGTGCTTGATGATGTGACATGGGCAATGTAGTTTAAGGATGCAATGGCCCACCATGCTGCCAAAGAATGTTGGAAAGAACAATAACGTCTACTACTCCGATAAAATTTTTGTAACTGTTACTGCGACTACTGATTGTTGTATATAAAGCCAATAATTTAAGATGTGTCAGAGAAAAGGTTCCTAAGTTACCACGTGATGTGTTCTTTTTAAGAAAAGAAAAAACGCTTGTTCCCATAGTTCCGTCACATTACTGAACAGATGGTTTGTTTTTTGCTGCCAGATAGCCAAGAAGCTACCATGGCTGAAGAAACTGCTTTAGAAAGTAAGGTCACACTGTAAACTGGTTAAGTGGCTTTTGGACAATCCAAGCAACCAAAAAGCTCAATATTAGTTTTAGTCAACTTAATGTATCTTTAGACCGCTGGTATCCAACCCACAATCTGGCATGCTTAAGCAGCTTTCGGTGCATGTGAACTTGAACTGGCCTGTCAGAGGAAACCTGCTGCAGGTCCCACGAATCATGAAATGTAAAATCATCGTTGATTCATCATGGATTCTAGCTATGGTAAGTCACCCTCTGTAGCTGTAATAGCCAGGGATATCCATGCAATCTTATTTTCCTAACCTTTACATCATCTCTAAAAGTTCACGCAAACGTAACCCATGTTTAAATCTAACAATCATCACCACAATTGAAACTCTTGCACTAAACCTTACCTCTAGCCTAGAAATAACATAGAATTAACCTTGCCCACAAAAGGATCAAATATGGCCTTACTCAGTTTATGCCCTCTCAAAGGAATAGTTTGACATTTTGTGGAATAAACATTTGCTTTCTTGCAGAGAGTTAGATTAGAAGATTGATACTGTCCTCATGTCGGTACACTGAATGAAGAGCCAGGAGACCGTTAGCTTAGCATAAATTCTGGAAACAGGGGGAAAAGGCTAGCCTGGCTCTGTCCAAAGGTAACAAAAACACGGCAGAGAAAAACAGTCCCACAAATAAGCCCTAGTCAAACCACAACTTGTAGTTTTACCAAGCGGCAACGTCCGGGGATGAAAAATGAAGCCAACGCGGCAGTGCCAAGTTCATCGAATGGCCACTTGAGGCTGGCTCCAAATGGGAGTCTATCCCCATAGAGCCCCATGGTAAAATGTCCAACTTCACAGCAGAAATAAACACATTTACAGCCATTTACAAAAAATGGCGTTGGTCTCTATCGCTATTTTCCCTCCTTCATGACAACTGTGAGGGGGTGAAATATTTCATAACTCACTCGTTTAAATTAAAGTTATGCATGGTTAAGAACGTGGCCGCTTTGAGTGACACGTGGGTGCCCTCTCAGGGGGCTCAGCAACCAGGCTTCTTGTGATATGTGAGTTAAAAACTATGTTCCCAATTATTGAAAGAAAGACTCGACAAATTGTGTGTGATTTATAGGTAAAGTATCATCACAATCACTAACCCAACTTCTTATGAAAGGTTATTCTCTTTAGTTCATGCTGGAATATTCTTTTGATTTGAAAAACCTGTAACACACACACTGACACACACACACACACACACACGCACACATGCCACAAGCCTATTTGTCATCTTTTCCCCTTATTGTCATGTCCCAGAGGCCATGAAACACATTTTTCCAGAATAGAACAACACCAGAATCCGGCTCAAACTGATGACATCATCTTTAGGACACACCACCACACCAAGTCCCTTTGACCACAAGATGGATGACATCACTCATCCAAGTTATCCACAACAATTGCTCTTGAAACACTACATTGTGTCACTGGCCCATAAAGGGCACAGAAACATGGTATGAGGGGATATCACATGGCCTTGTACTACATGTTGTGTTTGACTGACTTCCCATCCAAACTGTATCACTGACCGTCCTGGAAGGACAGAACAAAAGATAGATCCTATTCAGTGATTTCCTCTGCTGAGGTATAGGAAATACAGCCTTCCCATATTTCCCATCCTGTGACAAGAGTCCAAGACATGTGACACAACACCACACACATTTGACAGGGTATCTCTCCCTGACTCCGACCAGATACATCCTCAGTGGAAACTGATTGAGTTTGTGGGCAGCGATCCATCAGGAGGGGGAACTGATAAGGCGGAAAGTCTATTTTGTCATGAGAATCCGTTTTTAAATGTTTAAAGGAAAAACAGATCTAAAATAAAATGTAGTATGGGGGCTTCCTTTCAAAATAAAACTCTTCAAAATAAAGATTAAAAAAAAAGATCTATCTCTGTCCCATTACATATTTGTGCTGCACAAGAAATTTTATAATTTCAAAAACTTATAATTGGATACTTTTTATTTTTTTACGAATATTTCTACTCATCTACATGCCACTTAAAAGGTGACATTTCAGATATCTAAAATTTGCTCAATATGTGTATTCAGTCCATTTTAATGGGCTACTGACAAATGCAAAGTACAGATTGGGCTCACAGTATTAAGTTAGGGTGGATCTTTCCTTTAAAGGAAGGGCTGTGTTGCCATCTGAATGCACAGGATGTAATGCAACATCGAGTAACTGGTAACAGACACTGGGTGTGACAGGGTTCAATCTGCTATTTATCAGATCAACAGCTCATTCTGTTCATTTCTGCTCAGGTTCTCCTCTGTATTGACTGAGAAGATAATGTAAAGACTGAGCCGGAAAGGATGAGTGACAGCCGGCGGGAGCAGAGACAGATGGCTTGGTGCTGTACCTGCACTGCAACACAACACACAGATACATAGATTTGTATGCTCTATGTCATTTCAGGCTTTTTATCCCTCTTCTTGACAATAGATTCTGGAGGAATTATGAATTAAAAGTGTAATATTAGGGCCTAAAACTAAATCAAACCTTAATCTTACTATGCAAACAAACATAAGTACCAACAGATTCTCTAACTGGAAGAAGAGCAACATTTACAGTGTACAAAATAAATGGGCAGTGAATTCAAACAAATCTAAAGGGAGCGGTTGCACATCCAATTGCTGACAAGGCAAACACAAAAACAAAGTCAATTTGTGTACTGGTAACTATTCACACAAACAAACGCGCACCGCAGGCACACACAAACTCACAGACCGCTCGGTGATGCCCAAGGGAAGGGGGCTACTGAACAGAAGGCAGCATCCGTCACTGAAGACATGCATCGGCCCTCCAGCAGAGGAGAAGCACAGCAACGTCAACAACAGTGAGAACGCAGGCCGAGGTCTAACTCTAAGCACAGTGGAGAGAAGAAAAAGTACTAGGCTCTGAGGATGAAAACAGGGTTTTTATTCACAATAAGGAATACAGCAGATGTACTTATGGTGTAGTATTATACGCTCATGGGAGCTGTGGGCAGGAAAAAGTTTATAATGATTCGGCGCAGCCCTGACCTGGAAGGAGTCCCCCAAAGTCTGTGTTAATTTAGCGTTTTAATGGTCTTCCATTTTGTTAATGGCTTTAATGGTATGCACCGGTGCCTGAGCCTCACAGCTTGCCAGGGACCCTGCAGCGACTTGTCAGCCTGCAGGTAGACTCAAAGTTTATGAGCTTATGATGTTTTATCCTTGTAATTTATATCACATCAAGTCATGGCAGAATGCATTAGCCGGCCTGGACACAAAAATGTGCTCATGCTGCGACAGCGTGTCAATCAATCTGTACCACTGTGATAATCAAACCTCTACACACAGATGGGGCAAGTTGGAATACCCTGGAGTACACATCTACATCACTGCTGTAATGTTTGGTGTAGGTCAGCAAAAACAGGATTTTCAGCTGGTGCTTAGTTGCTCTTTAAAAATGACTATTTACCTAAAGGAGGTAATCCCAGATATCTAAAATTCCCATTGAAAGGTCAGATGTAATACAGTAAAGCACTCTGAAAGCGTATGTGTCACTTTAAAACATGTGTCTGTCTTATTTGATGCAGCACACAACACTTTCCACATAATTATTGTTTATATACACACAACAATTTTGCCATCATGGCTGTATATGTTATAGTTTTGATGCTATGAATCTATTCTGTACTTACGACATCTATTGCATGTCTGTCCGTCCTGGGAGAGGGATCCCTCCTCTGTTGCTCTTCCTGAGGTTTCTATCATTTTTCCCCTGTTAAAAGGGTTTTTTGGGTAGTTTTTCCTTAATCGAATCGAGGGTCTAAGGTCAGAGGGTGTCGTATGTTACAGATTGTGAAGCCCTTTGAGGCAAATGTGATTTGTGATACTGGGCTATATAAATCAAATTTAATTGAATTGAATTGAAAGTGTTGCTTTTAATTTTACATTTCAACAAAACATTGTGTTGTAACTGACACGACCTCTGTAGAAATGAAATACCCATGCAATTTTGAATGGATCCACTGATACAGTACATTACTGATATTAACCAACAATATTAAAAACAAACACACTATGACCACCAGGACACATGTATGCATGGTGTCCTGAGTGGTATTTTTGGCCATGTATGGAAGAATGAGAGGTCATATTAGTAAATGTAACTGCATAAACACATACAAGGGCAACGCGACTATTTGTGATCCAGCAGGAGAAGAAATAAACAAACTGTGGATTACCACCATCCTGCGGATCCAGCGTCGCCACAGACATAGCTTACGCTCCACCATCAGCACCACTACACTAGTGATGTACAGTACCTTTAAATACACCTATCAGCATGGGCAGCTCAGTCATACACGACTGACAAGTGATCTCTGTGACGCACAAGTATAGAAACACCACAGTATTATTGAGTGTGTGGTATCTTAGCTGTCATCAAAATCAAAACAACAGTAACCACTGTGAACATCTGCCATGTAAATGTCACAACACTGTTTTGTAAGATGATATTTTGGCTTCATGTCACGTCTTGTCACGAGCAACCACACCGCACACTAAATCAATTAAAACCATGTCTAAGGACAACAAATAACTGCCAAAACACAACACTAAGACCACACTGGGAAGTGCTGACACAGCGTTTTAGTTCTGCGGCAGCGAGGATGAGAATCATCATTTAGTACACAAGCTGACCCAGTTAGAGACGAGACAACAGGACTGCACAGTACATACCCACACCAACAGGATTCAGCAGCCAGCTAAGCTCAGTGCTGCCAACAGTGATTTATCACTGGGTGTATGATGTGACAATACCATGGTGTGTGTGTGTGTGTTAGTGTATGTGTGTCCACAAACAGGAACTAAGGAATGGGTGTGCCTGCTAAAACAGTGGCAGATGATGTGGTAAATGTAGATGTTTGGTCAGAGAGGCAATAAAGCATGTTTCCTGGACACATGGGGCCAACAAGAGTTCATTTACTGTATGCACACACACACACACATTTTCATTTACTGGATTCAAGTGAAATTTCCACTGGACCACTGTCTTACTAAAGCTGAATATTAATAAAATGGTATGAATGCAGACCCGCAAGGATTATACGATTAATGGATTGAAAGAAAACTAATCTGCAACTATTTTGAGAATTGATTAGCCTAATCGTTTCAGTCATTTTTGAAGCAAAAATACCAAAGATTTATTGGTTCCAGCCATTTCAAATGTGATAATTTGCTTTTCTTGGTCAATTTTATTTATGGGTTTTGGACCGTTGGTCAGACAAAACAACACATTTAATGACGTCACCTTGTGCTCTAGGATATTGTGTGGGCTATTTTAATTGCTTTCTGGAAATACATCTACTGATGCATAAAACAATAATCACTGTGACATTTATTGTTACTGAGGTAAGTCTGATGTAGATTTCGGGTCACATCATTCAGCCCTTCTCTGCCACACGTTCTCAAACCTCAAATACCGAATTCAAAGAGCGACAACCAATAAAAGCATCCACATTCAAATATGGTGGTTAAACAACCCATAAACCAATAAATACTGTGTTCATAAATTCCAAAATTACCCAGCTGGTGGTCAACCAGTGTGACAAGTGGTACCACATTTTATTTTATCACCAGCACAGTACTGACATCAGCATGTAAGAATTCAAAATCCAGTGAGTGTCCCTTTAGAAATAGCCTACATGTTGATAACCAGCACGATCATTACACAGAAGGTCAGTTACAGAGTGATTTATCTTTCTATACAATGATGACATAATAAAAGGTGCATGCAGTGAAAGTCACTCAGAATGAACAAAGCACACTGTCTGAGCTGAATGTCACTGCAGGATTCAGGGCTGAAGCTGCGTGTGTTTCTGTGTGTGTGCATATGCATGTATAGAAGAGTTGTGTTTTATAGCAGGGTAATAAAACGGCAGAGAAACATGGCTCAAGACAGAGAAGAAAAGAAAAGAAAGACCAGGCAGTATCGTGGATTTAGATATGGTGCGCACACACATACACATGCAGTGTGAGTTTTCATATCACTCTCAGAAATAGTGACAGTGCATCCTTTCCAGATCCCCACACAGCGAGGGGATCAACACCCATAATGAAGGCATCCACAGATGTTCCTCACGTGGTCAGAAACACACACACACACACACACACACACACACACACACACAGCCTCAGCTGTTAATCAACCTCACATGAACACATTGTGAGGGATGGCTTCACATTGGCTAATGAACACAAACCCCAATGGCTGTAAGTACTAGTGGTTTTCCTTGGCCAGTAAATATGTAAAATGACAGTCAATTAATTGAGTAGATTAGGTGACCTGGAAGATTTCTAATCTAATCTCCATATAAATGCAGACCCTCGGGGCAGAGTAATGGGGAGGTGCCCCCCCTTCCTCCACAAACAGTGGCTGCACACTCTCTCTCATGACTGGCATGCAGCCCAGGCTAAACAGCATACCAAGTCAGCGCTCACAATGGCAACATTTCATTGGTTATCAACAGTAAAATCAACATTAAGACAGATGACGGAATAAGGATTCATGGATCTAACTTTGCAAGGACAGAATTAATAGATTGTTCTGGTTATATAATCATAACCATCTGATGTTAAAAGACAAGATCAATGATATCTCAGGATAACAGAATTGTTGATTTTCAGTTCACATCTCAAGTTCCAAGACTCATGACTGGCTAATCAAAGTGTAATTTTAAAGAAGTTACAACATATTCAGTCTCATCATTGATGCACACTGCAGGTGATTAAAAGTCCAATCGTGTAGTGGAGTTGACATTCCTTGTCAGCCTTGAACTCAGATGTTTGACCCTCAGAGAGACACTTTAATAAGGTGATGGCCGTGGGGATCAAAAGAGCTGCTGTCTGCTTCAAAAGCTCATTTGGCCCAAAACTTGGCACGTCTCTTTCTCCCATGGTCGGAGGCTGACCCCGTTGCCATGGTTACGCCACTCTAAGATCTATGCAAACGCCTTCTCACTGCATGGGAAGACCCACTGCTGGCCGGGGCTGACGCTCTGCCAGGGACCGCCTCCTCACACACAGACAAGAGAAAGACCTGTGCAAACACGAACATATTATGAACCCAATGCAAAAATGACACATATGTATCAACACACATGCAAACACATGCACAGCCAAAGTGATCGCATATGGATGCACATACGGACGCCGACACATCCGCAAGCTGGACAGAAGTCCGCCATACTCCACGTCAGGCCGGATGCCGTCAGTAATTCATCCAAACACAAGTGTATAATAAGGTTATTCTAACCCCACCCCGCTGGGACCTCTGGCTCTGGCAACCAAACAACTCTGCAATCCAAACACTCAGCCCACACATGTATCACATCAAACAGCACCCTGACTGTGGATGCACAATAGCATGAAACAAGAGACCATTCAGCCTCGCCTGACTTCTTCAGTCAGAGGAATCAGAGCATATAAAAATACAAAATTGAAGTTGCAATCAGCAGTGCAACTCAATGCTACTTTATCAAGATCACCTACAATCGTGTAAGCATCAGTAGCCGGCCAGAGCAGATATATTTCCAACAAAAGAAACAAGAACGCAACATGTCATGTCAAAATAACCTTAATTTTGAGCGTTTTTTAACTCAGGTCCCCTGACGTAAGGACAGGTATTCACAGCGATATAGGTATACGTATTCCCAAAATGTCAAACTATTCCTTTAAAGCACTGTATAGTATGGTTGTGCAGTAATATGGTTAATAAAACTTTATTCTTGTTATTTTTTCATCTGCTTTCTTTGGGCGTAACAGACACATACACACAAGCTCAGACGCTGTGTGTAATCCTGTCCAACTCAGAAGGCCTCGGCCCTCTCTGACCAAGCCCAGAGCTACACGCTGAAACAAGCCAAATGGACGACAGATGAAGTCACAACCCAGAGAGAGACAAGAAAATCCAAGATTAAAAAAAATGAAGCCCACTTGTGCGCAAACACACACGTCCTCTAACAAAGGAAAAACATTGGAGTCCAAGACTCAATCAATTTGCAGTGTATAGGGAGAGTGGAACCACATGTTTTTGATAAGTCCTCTAGCAGAGCAGGGTGAGGTAATGATGAAGTCATCTCTGTCCTCTGGACAGGTTCAAATTCACTGAGCCGTGTGCGTTTTAAATGGCTTCAGGCGCACCAACACACACACACTTTTTTTTTGTCAAGTGCTACGCAGTAAATAAAATATTGTACAAAAATATTTGTTTGCAGTACGTATCAACTAAAGGAGCTGCAACATCTGTGTCCCTCATCTTCTTCTACACACCTGTCACTGAAGGAATCAAATATTTTGTTCCTCGATGTCGCCCTCCTCCTCCGGTTCCTGTTTTCCCCAAACATTCCCAAGCAATCAAGTCTTACTATGGACATGCCTCATTAACAGTCCCTGCAGACTGCACCCAGTCAACCGGTCACTGCCACCCTGTTATTAATCTATGAGGCTGTGAGTCCATTCCCCCACCATAGTGGTCACTGAACTTCCTGTGTCTCGGCATGGATTTTAAGATTAGCTGAGCTAAATAGTGCCTCGGGTTATTATAAAACCATTCATTAGGGCAGAGAAAATAAACAAGACAGAACTGCTCAGACAGAGAGAATGCTGCAGATGTGTTGAGACAGAAGATTCCCCTCCTCTTTTTAGCGCTATCTAAATGTTATTATGCAAGCACTGTAAAGGTCAGAACTATAAGCCTAATACAAATACAATATGGCCATGGAGAACACTAAATTCTGATTGGCTGGTGCATTATTTGTGACTGCTACATGGCTCCGATGTGCTCATCACTGGACCTGTAATGTTTTGAAGCTGTGTAAAGATTAATATCATCGATAATTTTAAAAAAGGCTGAGATTAGATTACAGAATATATATATATATTAACATACACACAATGAATATACAGTATGTATATAATATATAAGCTCAACACGTTTTGACATTTAAAACAACTTAAAATTAATATTCCTCTTCATTACTTAACTAAGACTGGCTACAAGAGCCAGAAACGTCACCATCTCGCCTCCCTAGAGTCTCAAGCATGTGCAATATTCATGAGGACCTTATGAAACACTCTGAGTAATACAAGCAAGAAAATGGAGTTTACATCAAAGAAGATGTATGTTTGCATTTTCTATCTCTTCCGTCATTGGCTCTGTGTTAAATATCTCACTTATAGAAAGTCCCTTAAGGAATTTAAATGAGGGCCCCCTTCTATCCGACTACACCAGAGAAGGAGGGGAATACCGTTTTAGATTTCAGGTCCATATGGTGAACATTCACAGCTTTTCAGAGAACTCTACGGAACAAAATAAAGGAAGAAAAAAAGAAACAGAACTGAAAAATCAAGTATGTCAGACTAAAGGCCTTTTGGAGACAATTATCATATTTGTCTGGGCCCTTTTTAAGTTCAAATGGCCAGGCTTTGGTGTGGAAATGGATATCCTCAGAGAGTCATTACAGGTTGAGAATTATCCAAGAGCCAGAGGTGCTGAGGAGGTGCTCGCGGGTAACATGCCTTTTAAAAGGCACAAGAGAAGGGAGAGTGAATCCCTATTCACTCAGACTATATATTTGACCTCCTTGACAAAACGAGCACTGCCAAAATAAGGAATATTTTACACCATCTAAAAAATACGGTAGATATTAAAAGAAAATGAATGAAAGCAAATACTACGTACTGCTTTTATGAGATAACACTGTGCTACACTCTCACGGTCTACACATGAAATACAGCTGCAGAACTAATGGAAGAATAAGCCAATGCTCTCCTAACAGAAGGGCAAAGGGAGAGTGTCCCTAACACATCAAATACATACAACAGCAACTCACACAGCAGGCTATTGTTATTATACATGTTGTGGAAGTCTTTTCTGGACAAAATGATTTTAATCATGGTTAGAATACCTCAATAAAGGGCTGCCGAGTACTCCTGGTCACAGTGGCAGCATAGGACTCCTAACGTTACACTTATTTTAAGGCAAGACTTTCATTGAAACACCAGTAAACAGCTTTAAGCCGGCAATGCTATGCAACAACGCAACGCATTCCTTTAAGAAATTGTATTTTAAATGACAAAGCATGAATAAAATCACACATATACCTCTATCTATGAGGATCAGCAGGTCCGGGCACCGGAGCTGACAGTAGACCTGCAGAAACACAAGCGTCCCCGGAGCTTTTCTCGCGGTTTGGATTCAATGGTCCCGTTCAAGCACGACGTGTCGGAGGACTTTCACTGACCTTCAATCAATGCGATGGCGTTAACCCGCTCCCTGCCGGCTGCGCAGGCGGCACACATGCGGTGTAGATCTAGTATGCCGGCTAAAGCGGAAACACTGCCTCACAATATGGCAGGAAGTGAAATGTCATTCACTGAAATGGACGGCGCATTTTTTCGCAAATCCCTTGCCTGCGACGGGGCACACGTGACTCAGGCGGGCTGTTGTTGATGGTGTATTATTTATGGCTGGCCCAGTTCAGACAGACGTAAATGCCCTATGTTGAGAAGACCTGGCTTGGAACGTGTTTCAAAACACATGCTTTAAATATATAATGTAAACGTATATTAAAGTATATTTTGGACATTGAACGGGCAACACAGTATGCTGCATGCAAGTGTATCAGAAAATATACCTTGTTGGAATGACTGTCGTGCATGCAATCTACCAGGCTACAGGTAAATGTGGAGGCCTACTCACTGTATAGACCTTTTCGTCTGCTTTCATCTGCATTGTTTATGGTGCCTTTACAGTTGTGGCCCCATCATTACCTTATATTGTCATGTAAGGAGTAATTATGCATCATTCGAAGCTCAGACAGCAGTTTAGCATCCAAGTAAACATAAAATATGACGTGATACATATGATGCAAATATGCTGCACTGCCTCCATCTAGTGGCCTTAGGGTGCTGGTGTGCCCCATCTAAAGGTTGTACATACAACAAAATGCATCATGTGAGTGCGGATCCAGGAACACAGCCCACAGAAAAAAATATGTATATACGTATAGGCAACTTTATATTTATACTCAGGTGGCATTTTACTTAAATGTAGAGGAAATATGTATAGCAGATACATACAATAAAATGAAAGAGCAACTTTCACATACAATTCTCATGTTACATTTTATGGTGCTGTGTTGTTACTGAATACACAATAAAACTACAATACTTGTTAACATATGAACTGAAAGTGAAGAAACAGGAATGAAGCACATTTCATTTGAGATTTACTTTAATGGTTGGAAACATTGGCTCATCTCACACATCCGATCCGTATCAGAGGCAGGGAAAAACATTGACTCATCACAACCAAGAAAGATGACAGTGATGATGACAGATGTGTTTGATGGCATATGCCATCATGGATGTCACTGACCTATAGTTCCTAACTCATCTTTGGGTCAGATGCATAAATGAATGCTTTATTGTCTCTGCTCACTCGAACCAAACAACTACATGCCAAGAAAAACATTGATCGATGACTGACTTGACACAGCTCTGGCAAAGTAACATATTTCTTTTTTATTTTCATATCATATTCATTTGACTTGACAAAGATTCTGAGAAATATGATGTTCTACTGAAAAGGGAACAGGAAATGGCTGATCGGGTCTTGTGACAACCTGAATGAAATCAACAAAGCTTGAAATAATTGGAGGAGTTTGCTACTCTTCCTTCTCCTCATGACTCAGCTAAAAGTACAGATTGGTATGAAAACCATCCACACATAGAGGCAAAAGCTAAGTGTACGTGTACGTGTGTGTGTGTGTGTGTGTGTGTGTGTGTGTGTGTGTGTGTGTGTGTGCATGTACAAGTGCACATTTGCATGATTGAAGCACAACAGATTTACAGTAACTGTTTTTGACGTGTAACGATAGATACTGTATGCATGACATTGGTATCACATCTCATCCAGTGATGGAAAGTAACTAAGTACATTCAGTCGATTACTCTACTTTTAGTACAATTTTGAGAGGTACTTGTATTTCCATCTTATGCTAATTTATACTCCACATCATTTATGAGGGAAACATTTCACTTTCTCAACTACATTAATATAACATCTGGAGTAAATGGTTTGTTTTTAGATTAAGATTTTACAATACATTTGATAAGCTTATAAAACACAATGCATTGTTAAAAAATTGATTCTATACAGTATTTTCCATCATATCAAAATTGTCTGTATTACAATTTCCTCATTTAACTAGACCAATTATAATGTCATGTGATGTAATGATGAAATTAAAAATGGTCACCTTAAGCTATACTAAGTTGCATTAAACAACGATGGATCATTTTACAGGTATGATTTATTGTTCTGCGGAACAAACGTTGTTCCTGAATTACAGTATGTTGTTTGGGGAAGGATGCAGCGCATGTTTGTGTGTGTTTATAAGCCCTGGCAGCAAAATAACTTCCCTTTTTTGGATAATACCTTGTACCTTGTCGTCATGTAATAAGTATGACAGTTTTATGTTGTTGTTTGTTTTTTTATTATATGTTCAGCAATGCTGTACCAAAACAAACAATATGTTTTAAATGTTTGCAGCAGTCCAGTGTTTAAAAGACATTGTTTCTGGTGCTGATGAGACTTGGCTAGCTAATAAAGTATATCGTGACCTAGTGAATAGTCATGGTGTCGATGATTTTTTTTAATTCGTACGGGTTGGAGGACTTGTTTGAATTCCTTATCCTTGACATCTTTAACATGTGTCCTCATGCGTCCAAGCCTTGTTAATTAAGTCCATTGTTTATTTTGTAACCTTAGTATCATATGAAAAGACATCATAACCTGTATTACATGTTTTTGTTAAAGAGTGATTTACAGAACAGAAGATCACATTTTCATCACCTTTCTATCACCTTTTCATACATATTTGCCAGCTTGCATGACCTGCAGTAAATTAGATTGAATAAAGTTAGATTTTATGAAGCATTACATTGATGGCCATATTTTTGAAATCTCTGGTAAATGATACCTACATGTAAACAAGGAATAATAATACTACGGTCCTGCATGTTTGCATATTAAATTCTTTAACACAGTGATCTGTGAATGTTAATCCTGTCAGTCCTATCCTCTTACGAGACAATTTACAATTACTTCCAAATGCAATTATTGTAGTCAATTAAAAGGATGTAAAATATCTTTCAATGTTTTTCTTTATTCTAGATCTCTTGATGGATAATTATAGTCTCAAAGTCACTTTAAAACTATTATAAAACTATTAGTTGGTAATCCTTAAATTTTATGACATTACAGCTTTCCAAGGTTTATCCTGTGTGTAATGCTCACTAAGAGAAGTCTATTACCTCTGTAATGTTTCTTCTCTGTTTCTTTTTTGCTCTCTCTTTCGCTGTCTGTGCCTATTTTCTGCATGTGTGTGTCCGTGTGCAAATGACAAACCTGTGTGTACATGCAGGGACAGAGACATGACCACGCAATCACTGATCTAAACAAGCCAAGTGAAGGACCTGTCCCACTTCACAGGCCCTCCAATATGTGTAAATAGCTACGTGGCCTACCCCAAACAGTCCACAGTGATGGGCCATTGGGCTGCTATTCTTAGAACAACTTACTATTTTCTGTCCTTTTTTCTCTCTCAACCCTGTCACAAGGACAGCTGATGCCTATTTAATTCCCACCAAGCACACCCATTTATAAATATATACTGTATGTTGTGAATTTTACAAGATGATTCAATGACTTTGTTTTGCTCAACTAGGTCGAATATTCATGCAGCCACTGAAAGGCTGAATCTCTTAATCTAATACAGAGACTTGCAGACCTGCACTCTGTTTGGCTCTAGATTTTCTATCTTTCGCTTGCTCTGCTGCTGTTCTTTTGTCTGTATTTATTCATTATCAGTATATTTTATATCACTTGTATATATTTGCCTATAGATTGCTGCTGTTCATTGTCACCAGTGTGTTCCTGTGACCTGCGTGCTTAATGCCTGCCTGCAAAGCAAAAATAGAGGATATTTGGGGTAAAAATGAAGTTGAAGCATTTGATTATTTAAATAGAAGCTGATAAAGTAAAACTAGAAACATGAAACTGAAACCTTATCAAACAAAGCATAAAGCCTACTAACAAACTTCAATTTCAATTCAGCCACTTGAGGAATTTTACTTTTATCTAATTATTAAATATCTAAATATTTCCTTTGCATTTTGAACTGACTGAGTCGAGCAGAACACTTGAACATGCAAACACAGCTCCTTTCCTCATCTATATTTTGTCTTGAGCTGGGCATGGCCACCACAGGGATGGGGCACCTCCACCCATGCAGGCTGCCAAATATTCTTTCTCCCTCCCCTACCTCCATACATGACACACTGTCGCCCTGTTGGCCAATCACAAGCTGACACAGACAGACCACAGCTGAAAAACAGCAGCACACAAGAGGCTGCGCATTTTTTGAAAACCAGTCACACATGACATGTTCTTGGAGAACACACTTACACACACACACAGACTCCATCATTTTGCCCTCTTTGAACTTTCTGTGTTGTAACTGAGCTTTATTTTTTCTTAACTATACATTCAAAGACAATTGCATGACCAGTGAAGTTTTTATAAACCCAATTTTCCTATCATTCAAAATACACCTTTTCTCTGCCAACATGTGCCTTCTGACAGCTGCCCTGCTGTTTTCTTTACTTGGTGAGTATTTTGCAATCTTTGA
Source organism: Coreoperca whiteheadi (assembly GCA_011952105.1). Classification (NCBI taxonomy): domain Eukaryota; kingdom Metazoa; phylum Chordata; class Actinopteri; order Centrarchiformes; family Sinipercidae; genus Coreoperca; species Coreoperca whiteheadi. The sequence continues at coordinate 22,028,459 of CM022472.1, forward strand.
CTTTTTCCTAAATTTCCACATGGACTTCATGAATGATTTATGTATTCCGAAGTGTAATGTTTATGCAATGTGCCAAGGAGAAAACAGATGGTCATTTCACTGAGTATTTTCTTTGCTCTGGGTGTTTATTAGCTGCTCTTTTTCTCCGTTGGCAGGAAAACCCGCAGACTCTCAGTTATTCAATGGACAAAAACTGCTGGGCTTGGTTAAAACTGTTTACCATTCTTTATAATGTTTAATTTGTTTTGAGACTAATTGTTTTACCAGCAGCTCAGTTTAATTGATGAAAGCTTAAGAGGTTGAATCTCCGTCTGTGAATATCACTATCTCGTGGAAAGGCTTAAAACTATCTAAATGGTGCATGTGACGTTAGTAAGTAATCTAACTATACGTACAGTAAATACCAAGTATATGCAAAATTTGCTGATTTAACTGAAAACTGACAATCAATAACCAACCAATTTGCCAAAGTTCCAAAGTTATGCCTTTGGAGTCCTTCAATACATTATTCCACAGCTATAAGTTAATGGTTACGAATAATTTCTTTTTATATGAAAAGTTGATATAGTCTACTATAAACAAGGTTTATAACATTTACAAATAAAGCTCACACTTTACATCAATGAGAAGTCATATTGTTTGCTTTTTTTAAAAACTGCAAACATACATTGTATTGTCCTGTTAATCTATTTAAACAGAATATAATAGAATTCAAATGGCAATCAAAATAGAGCTAATAACAATAGTTTTAGACCAGGAATGTAGTCACATTGTGAAAGTAACATTTTGACCATTTACTCTCACTTCAAATGTCATACAGCCTCAATAACATTAAAGAAATGAAAGTGGCCGCTATATATATAACATTTTACTGAGAGTAGAAACTAAAATGTGCATGCAACCTAATTTAAACAGTATTTCCACCATATGGTGACTCTTGTGTCACCTACCAAGTGGCATAATCTAACTGATTTAGTGCTTTTACAAAAACTACTACTGTATACAGTGTTTTTGCCTAACAAAGGAATTGTTCAAACTTGGTAATTATAGATTGTTTATATGGAGCCAGGACAGTGACTTTAAAATTTTGCATCAAAAATAAACTTTTGCATTGAAAACAAAACCTGAACTGACAAAGGAAACATTGGTATTGAAACTCTTGTCTTGTCAGTAATTACTGTATGCTCATTTCAGAAATTCTCCATTCTCTACAAGAATGGACTTTTCAGTAAAGTACGTGACATCTTGTGTCCATCAGTTAAACGTCTGAAATGAAAAATATTTGCCAATTTGTATATTCTGGATTTTTTGTAATGAGGGAGAAGGATTAGATGATTTACAAATTTCTCTACTAGGAAATTGAAGCTTTTGGTGTAAAAAACATATTGGTTATAAGCAGTATTTCTTTTATGTCTTAACACATGTCTGAAGGGGATCTTTAATTTTGAGTTTCTTGATTCCCAACTGTTTTAGTTGTATTACGTTGACTATATTGTAACGTGCACAGATATTATAGGAACATTATTGAAACATTGGCAATTGAACATTCAAAAACTTGATTCAGGGTTTTGCAGGATCACCCAATATCAGCATTCTGTTTGTTGAGGTGGGTCGTGCATTAACAAGTGTAGAAACCCAGATTACTACCATCAGCTCCTCCTTGTCATTCTTTTCAGATTCCATTTCCTGTGTTCAGTTTCTGGCACCTCTGAACATGGGAGGAGTTAAAGGACAGGTGAACTTTAACTCCACCTCCCAGATGGCCACGGTCAACGTGTCTGGCACTGGATCCTGTGGTTCACTTAACTTTTCCCTCAGTGAGTTCCCTGTCATGTATGGCCATTATGCTCAGCCCTGTTCTGAAGCAAATATTGGCTCCAGCATCTTCACTTTCACAGCTGATCCTGCCTCAAACCCCACCGTCAACGTGTCATGGCTCTTTGAAAAAAACTCAGACCTGGACGACCTCTCTCTGACTTTGCAGACATGTAATGGCACTAAAGTATGCACGGTTGTAAGTCGAGGTCAAACGCTCTTGACTCATCAGGCCAGGTTCACTGGACCCATTGCGGGTAATATTTACATCCGGCTTAACACAGGACACACAAACCCCAGGCTGCTTGCAGACTTAGTTACAATCGGTCAGGTCAATGCCTCACAAACAAATGTCACTCTCTTTGGATCTACGAGCACAAGTTGTGATGTTCTTCTTGGAAGCTTAGATCCCTCAGCTTTGACCAATCTGGGTGTCGTAAAAGTTGGAACTCCTTTACAGCCTGAGAAATCCCGTCTGGACCTGACCAGCTTCAACATCAGCAATGGCTTTCTACTCGTCCGCATAGGGTCAATTTACAAGTGTGCTCAGTTATATAATGTGCCGGAGAAACAGGTGAGCGCTGTTGTGAATATGAGAGGGATCAAAGGATACTTCAGCTTCCGTCAGGCTTCCCCATTTGATGTGACAGAGTTCAGAGTGAACCTGACTAACTTACAGAGCAAAGTCGGCCCTTACCATGTCCACCGTTTTCCTGTCCCTTCAGTCAGGTCACCTCCATCAAGCCTGTGTTCAAATGATAATGTGGGTGGCCATTGGAATCCATTCGGAGTCAACACGAACGACTCAACATATCCGAAAGTGCCTGGTTCAACACACGACATGTATGAGGTTGGTGACCTCAGCGCCAAACATATGTCGCTTGCAGGTAAAAACGAGGTGGACGTGGTGTTCGTGGACTTCAGCCTCTCTCTGTTCGGACAGAACAGTATTGTAGGTCGCTCAGTTGTGATTCACCAAACAGATAGTGCCAGGTATGTTTGTGCCAGCATCAGCTATCCCGGTGATGTGATTGTAGGCAGGGCCAGATTCCAGAACCTTGTGGTTGGTGAGATCTGGTTCGCCCAACTGAAAAACAACCCTATTTCTGATGTATCCATCTTCATGGATTTGTCATATGGCAATCCAACAATGACACCAACCAATAACCACAATTGGCATGTTCACACCTACCCCATTAGCTCAGAGAGAGATGATGATGAAAGGCACTGCAGCACAACAGGAGGACACTGGAACCCCTTTAACATTAGCACAGGAGACAGTAGCTATGCGCTGCACTGTAGCCCGTCCAGTCCCTTATCCTGCGAGGCGGGAGACCTCTCCAGCAAACACAGCACCGTCAACCTCGGCACCAAAGTGGGTGGACTGGAAGCAAAAAAGTTCTTCACTGATGTCACTTCCTGGTTGCCCTGGTCAGGCATTATCGGTCGTTCAGTGGTCATCCATCAAGCAGAAAGAGGAGGGCCAAGGATTGCTTGTGCCAATGTCACAATGGTTCGGGTCCCCAAAGCTAACTTGAGTAACTGGTTTGGCCCTGAGATATCCAACGGCCAAGTGCTGTTCACCCAGGCTGTCCCACAAGGCCCCACAACTATAAACGTGTCCCTGATGAACCTGAACTCCTTAGCTGGGGGTTACCATGTTCACATACTGCCCATCAAACCTGGCAGCGTAGAGCCCTGCTCCAACGCAAACATCCTGGGCCACTTCAACCCATTAGCCTGGAACGTATCAAACAACCCCGCCCCTGGAGCTGGCACAGTGGACCAGTATGAGATTGGGGACATCAGTGGGAAGTTTGGGATGCTGAATGGCCTCAGTCAGTCTCAGGCTGTATACATGGACCCTGACATGCCATTAACTGGACCCTACAGCATAGTGGGAAGGTCACTGGTGGTTCATTACTCCAACGGATCAAGGTGAGAACCTGTGTGCATTTATGTGTTTATTATTATTACAGAGAAAGAAACCAACAGAGGGTGAAAATTAAAGAAATGATTTCACATACTGTATAGGATGACCATAGGTTCCTATATCTGGATAAGAAATGGTAAGAACTGTGACTACTATACTGTAGCCACTGACTCTTCTCCGAGAACATGAATGCTTTGGTATTTTTTGCAATAAAAAGAAAAACTGCTTTGTCATTTAATGTGCATTAAACAGATTAAACATACAGGAAATGGCATCAATTCTAGCAGCTGTTAAGTTTGAGTAGTCACTGATACCTCTGCAGCATGAGCACACACCCATGAGCAGCCCTCTGGCACAGTTACAGACATGCCCAGTCTATTGAGGGCAATTACAGGTGTAGAATGTCAGACATCGAGTCATATCCTTCTTATGTTTTGTATTATAACACAGATAATCTACCTCATTCACTGAAAATGACTCAACAAAATATTGTGAAGGAGTAAATTCTAAAGGTTAATCCAACAGGACTTGGATACATTTTGCTAATTTGTTTTGGGTGTTTTTGTGTCTTATTGTGCATTTGTGTCTGTGCATGTACGTGTTTTCCCTTCAGAATGAGGTGTGCTGACATCTCAGCTGACAGAGCTACAGATGGACAATGGACTATTGCCAAGGCTGTTTTCAACGATACAGTGACTGGGACAGTCAGACTGGTAGGAACCAATAACAGCCAGTCTTTTTTCACTAATGCCAATATATAACACATTTACATAGTTTAAATTACAATAAAAACAAATCAGCAGAACCAGAGAAATTGTCTTTTTTCTACACATTCTTCTTCCTTGTCAAAACCTGGCGTCTAAAATTCAACTCGGCTACTGACAGTTTGGTCAGAGATTTAGGTGTGTTATGCCAGTAGTTGTTATTGAAGCGTTGAGCTGCTAGCCTCAAGCAGAGATGAGGAGCGGGCTACAGTCACCATCACAGTCACACTATTTTCAAACTTAGAAGTAGTAGTCTTCAGCCCCTGCCTACACAGACTTAAGGGACAACTTTATACAGCTTTTTCACATCTGCATACCTGCCAACATTTATGTTTCAAAATAAGGGAGGTTTTTTTGGTGGTGGCATTTGAGGGCAATGCAAGTTACGGGAGTTTCACGGGACAAACAACAAATACCTTGAAATACCAGGCAAACGGAGTGTTGGCAGATATACATATGCAGTATGTTACCACTGGTAACACAACACCTTTCAAAGATTGCATTTATCTGTGGCTTTCTCACACTAACAATTATACTAATCTTAACCCAGTTGCAAAATTTTTATTACTCAAGGTCAGGTTGCTAAACATGGGTGTAATTTTGCTACATAAATGTGTGGCACAGAAAAAAGCATTTCTGTCTCAGCTAACAAGGCTTGCTTATTTAGTGGGTTTGTGGACAGGTGGTAAGGGGTCAAACTTAATGCGTGTGTATTTGTGCATGACCTGAGTTGAAATAGAATACATTTCCTATTTAGAGGCGGAGATACATTATCCTTTGCATTAAAAATGGCTCAGTCATGTAAAATATCGCCCTCCATAATTAAGATAAAAACTCAGCTTTTGTCTTAACTTGATGAGAATACATTTTTACATTGGCATTATGAAATGGATTATGAATGTGTTTCCTCAACCCAGAATGTCAGACATTGTTCTATAGAAGATCATGTAATCAATTCTAGTGAAAATCACCTAGCCCTGCCCGTCACTAGAACCTAAGTTACGAGATATCCCCATGACAGAATCAGAATCCGATGGGTTTTCTTTGGTAGCCACAGAACACATACACGGTTTTCTTTCTTGCTAACTTACTAGGAGCCAACCTGCCACAAAAACATGACAGTATTTCTGCTGCACTGGACATGCATTGAATTCATTATGCCTGTGGTGGGTTGCAACAAGCGGCAATGGGAAGCAGGGGCGAGATCATTAGCTTAGCTTAACATCCATCTGCTATGGCTAGTGGAACCTACTAGCCCATTGAACTAGGAAGCTCATCAAGGGAACAGCTGTCTCTGTCAGCCGCCCTGCAGAGGCCCCATACTGAGCTCTGCACTACATCTATGGATGGAAGAGCTTCTAATATCTCCAAAGAGGCTATATTATCAAGGAGAAAATTATAGTCTGGGGAATAAATGTGTTCGCTCAACTTATATCTGCTAGTTTTACTCAGGCAGATTGAACAGCGAGTCACAGAGATAGTGTAAGAATGCCTTAATAAGTAGTTAAAATCATAATTGTATACAATATCCACAAATACCCACTGGTGTCCATTTTAACTGTCTTTATAATTCAGCAAAGCAAGCACCCAGGTCTGGTTGATCTGTTTTCTATGAGAGTACATTCAATTCTTTCTACTGTAATTGTCCACTAATATTGGACATTTCTCTCTCCTCAGCGCCAGCAGATGTTTCCTGATGGGAGTAGCAGTGATATCACACTGGAGGTGAACCTTCAATCATCGACAAGCCAAAACGTAAGTACCGTCATATATTTGTACACATATCCACGAATGCAACATTTATACAGGTCGTTTTCACAAGGAAGTCTCCTTGATATAACCTTAACATACAAACAATTAAAAGAGTAACAAAAGTCCAAATCGTACATCAGTTATCAACAATCCCCTGTATTATTGAATGCATTTACATGTAGCACCAACATACTTAAACCCTTTAAGTATACTCAGAAAAACTTGAAAAGGAAACATTCAAGGAAAAGCAAAAGATCCACTTTGATAGTGCCAGAGTTGGTTTAATGAAAACAACAAAAAAAGGTTTTGAATTTCATTATACAGATATATTCAGAAACTTGCAAGGAGTTGAATCCAGAGAAATGGGGCACATTAAAGAAATGAATTGTAAATGTGTGTCATAAGTATGTGTTAGTTGTTAATGTGTGTGTTTCTCTTTGTATTTATGAGAATATTGTAACCACATAAACATACAGAATTCAGAAAGATACAGAAAAACGATACATACACGTTTGTATTTAATCCCTTCCTGCAGACAACTGTGGCATCCTTGTTCATCGCAAACAACCGTATGGGTGCCAACAACAGCCAGTGTAACGGTGTCGAAAGCACATTCAATCCCTTCAACATGACGTCAATGGTGAGACCAAGTTGACTTTTTTTGAAGGCTGACACTAATACTTAAGTATCGAAACCACTAAATCAGCAGTGTAAATCTAAATCAGTGTGCTTTGCTCTTATTGTTTTTTTTTATTATTATTATGGACATTTTAGGTAATTTTTAGTTCTATGATTTTTTTCCAGACTTTATGCAGAGCTTTACTGCAGAGGTGATTGCTGATATTTAAGTATTCTAAGTATCTAGTATTTGTGTAAATGTTTTGCTCTGATTATCTTAAACAGATTTTTTTTAATGGAAAGTAAAACCTTAAAACTTGCTATCAGCTCCATATCACTTCTGCAAAGAAGAAAGCAGAAAATCTGGATTATATTACTGACTTCATCTGAAGACCCCATTAGCAAATTCATCATCAAAGCAACATAAATTCAGTCAGTTTAAATAATTACATAATCCCAACAGTCTGATATCTAAACTGCTTGATAGATGTCCCTTACAGAACTATTTGTTTTTTAGCAGTGCATGTTACACAATAAGATATAAGATATAAGATATACTTTTTTTATCTGAAACATATTGACAACAAAATGTATCTCCTCCCAGTTTTGTGAAGTTAGTCAATTCGTAAACATTAATAACTTGGTAAGCCCAGTGTTCAGTATAATTTGTGAAATTAGTTGGACTTTTGCAACAATGATTGATGACAATGATTTAAAAATGAAAGGCCTTGGTCAGAAAGTAAGAGATTTGAATATTTCCAGTGCAAAGATCTTTATTAAGATTTAATGCCTGAAGATGAAACAAGGACATTTATGTTTGCCCCAAAAAAGCACTGGGTTGAAAGTCTTTTAATGTGTATATACAATGGGACAAAACTTTCAAGCAGTGCAGAGAAGGAAGTCTATTATTTGTAAGTTTCTTTTTCTAATAATAAAAACTTCATTAAATTAAACGTATGATAACATGCATAACCAACTGCAATTATGGTGACAAAATTGAGCTTTTGTGATAAATGTGTAATGTACTTCCTTCTTTCTATTCCCCCCTTCAGAGCTCCAGCTGTTCACTAGATAACCCTCTCAGCTGTGTAGTGGGAGAGGTATCTGCTAGACAAGGCAATGTCAGCCTGACTGAGAGACGGCTCTACACTGACAGCATCATCCAGCTCTCTGGAGACAACACAGGTATCCCACAGACATGAAAGTGTTTATTCTTTTACTTCGAAGTGATCCTTTACTAGCAATTTAAGACGTATACAACCAAAGAAATAAATGTCATATGAGGTATGTAATAATGTGAGAAGAACAGAGGCAGTTAATGTCTTTCTATGTTTGTAGTGGTCCACAGATGTCTAGTGCTGAAGAATGGCGACAACATCATCGCATGTGCCGACATCCTCCCAGAATCCCCTTCAGCAGAGCAGACCTTTCCCAGTGTGACTAACTTCAGCAGGTGTGTGTAATAAAAACTCATCCTGCATGATTAATACCCATTTTATCTTAAATATCTTGGCAGAATTTAGAGAATTTCATCCTTTTTTTGTCTCTTTTGCAGCGAATACTGCACATTTTTTCATCTCTGAATTTTTATAAGGATTTGAAGTTGTCTTTTTTCTTTGCAAAGCCTTTCACGGATGAAATGTTCTATGTGAACACTGGCCACATAAACAGATTAATTTGAAAATATCAGTGTCACTGCCAGTAGGAAGTGTACATACTGTAAGTACATGTGGCATTGTGTACAAATGTCATGTATGAATAAACAAATAGGAAAAATATAATCAGCATAGCAATATTTTTCTAATTTTGTACAATTCAATTTCAATGCATATAGAATGAAGCAAAATGTAACTGTTGTCTACAGGGTCATGCGAGCAACAGTTTAACAGGTATTGTTCTGTTTTCAGAGAGGCTGACGAAATGCATGGGTCTGAAATGTCCTTTTTCTATGTAACTGGATTCCAGCTAATTTGGTGGCATGAGTTAACATTCATTAATTGATGATTGATTGATTAACTATTAACATAAACTCATAGTGACTTGCTCATTTCGTAATGGTGTGCAACAGGAATTCATGATACATCTGCCAATAATAACCTAATTTATGCATGAAACCATTGTGACTCATGCATTAGTGATGTATTACACTGTATAAGCATGTGCTTTGTACCCTTATTATAAGGTTTTACCAAGAAGTCATTACAGTTGGTGAAGTGCATTGAACACCCCGAAGTTTGATCATATCTGGATTTGAATGCCTAATATTTCCAGTTATTTATTATATTATGCGACTACAAAGTTGATGTTTCATTTCTTTTTGCCCAGATACGACTTCCGCAGGAGGGTTGCAGATGTCCTGCAGTTGGAAACAGCAAGAGTCAGCATCCTTCCCAGCTCGCCCCGCTCTGCAGCAGACGGAAGGTGCCAGCAAGTCAACTTCATGGTCTCTGGTAAGGCCCAAACCCTCTAAAAAAAGAAAGTTCCCTTATCAACACAACAGTGTGTCTAATTTGGAATAAAAGGGAAATTGCAAGTACCTTGCAACATAACAGAAAGTGAAACATGAGTAAAGGTCAGAGGAAGTAAGTGAGTGAACATTAATTTATCTTCCTCTTGTTATACTGAAAATCATGTAAAAATTGAATGGTATAACTATGTATTAAATTTCCCAGACAGACATCACCCATCATTATGTCTAGCATGGTGGCACACAGGTTTGATCCTACACTATTGCAACAATTCAATTTAGGTACGTTGCATTCACTTTGGTTAAGTGATGTAGCCTTGAAAGTATGTGTTGACTCATCTCTCCTCTTCAGGGAGGCTCCTGTGGTTGGAGGTTATTTGAGTGAGCAATGCATCACAGTTATTAATGCGGAATGTTGCATCTGCAGCTTACTGAATGTAAAACCTGTAATATCAAGAAGGACATGGGAGTGCCAAAGAGAAAAAAACAAACACACGTTAGTCTCATTTGAACAGTTATCCATACAGACCAAATGATGATTTGCACATGCAAAAAGGAAGAAAACAAAATAGCATTAAAGCTAATTTGGCAGAGGAAGTGTTGCATACAGCATAATGCCTACATTATGGCCAGGACTGTATTCACAAACACATAGAGGTTTTTATCAGTGATATAATCTCAATCTATCGGACTGTATGTACAGCATGTAAGTCTGTAAACACTTCAGCTACTTTAGGTTTCCAGGATCTATCTGGGCAAGCTGTGTGCCCAGGCTGTGTTCATCAGGACAATGAACAATTATTGGCATTGAAAAAATCTTTAGAAAACCTGAAAAATTGCTCAGTAACCTGATGCTGGAGTTGAGTGTCTGTGTGTCTCATTTTTCTGTCCCTTCCTTTGTCTCAGGGGGGAACAAGGGGGGGGGGGCAGTGTCTGTACAGTGGTTTCACACAGTATAGCACAGGACAGGCATTTATGCCCTCAGAAGTCTCCCACAAGGTGGAGAGTTTACTGTTGCAATCAGAGGGCCTCCTTTACCGTAATTATGAGTATGGCAGTAATAAAGCGGAAAGATGCACACACATGAGTTTTCAGACAGCATGCAGCTGAGAGTGTGATGATAATAATGTTTTTTGTGTTTGAGAGAAGATAAATTACTGGGAATTATTGACATTGATCTTTGTCTGAAGTGAAAGTACCTGGAAAGCAATCACACCTACTTGACAGCCAATTGAAAGGAAAACCAAACTTTCTCTGTGATAGAAGTTTTTGTTTTTTTTTTATCTCCGAAACATTTGAAACACACTGCATTTCTGGTATATAATCATCTGACTTAATGATGGAAAAGCAAGTCCACAAGTGCCTTTCGACTCAGCTACAGTAATTATCAAGTATGACAAACCAGCAATTATGGTTTGGACCGTCTATGTGTGATTAAGCATTGCCACATTGTTTGTATGTTAAAGGGGATGTCAACACAGAACTTCTGAAGTCTGTCAAAACCAGCGAGAAGATGGGCAAGTTCAGAGAGTCTGACTCATGTACAAGTAAGTACGCTACATACTGTAAACCTAGCTTCACCTGGACTTTAGCTGCATAATGGGAATGTGAAATTGTTAATGTACTTAAGATTGAACAACATTTAGAAGTCCTTCGGTTGTTGAATGGTTTGACTTGTATTTATTGATATAACCAGCTCTCCAAAATTAGCAGTCTCTGTTTAAATAAATATTGATTTTGATGGAGAGAGATTGGGCTGTAGGTAATCTACTCCAGACTATATTAGTTTCCAATTTGTGAAGAATTACAGTTACCACATGGCAGAGTGCAGTAAATGTAGCCAACAAAACAATGACATAAGATGCATGACATTTAAAGACTGGAGAGCAGGGAAGTCATGCCAACCACTGATAAAATAAAAATCCAACTAATTTGCATACTGAATGCCATGTTTTCAAAGATCCCTCTTAGATTACTTCTAAGCAAAACCTCTTTTCTTAACTCATTTATGGCTTTTTGGTGGGCAGTTAATGGCAGCAAGTTCTTTGAATTGGATAGCTTCAGGGGCTATCTGTCTCTAAATATTAATCAGACGATCGCAGAGTAAAAAAATAGCTTACACTAAGTCATAGCGTCTTTGAATAGGGTGTCATTCCTTGCTTGAATAACCTGTGGACACCTTTCTGATCTGATGCCCTCAGGAAGTGCAGGTCTGCTGCTGGTGCCAGGAAGTTTGCTTCTTGGCTTGATGTTTGCTGCTGCCTGCCTGCTGCCATCTACAATTTATTCATAGCTCAGAGATTCAGCCACACCATGCATCATCAGTGGAGATAGATGCACATGGATCCTCATATTGTAAAACTATCAATATGCTTAGCAAATGTAGCCCACCAAGTGATACAATGGTCATCTGATTAATTATCAAGCAAGTACATGTAATAACTGCCTTTCTTTGTACAACTTTTTTCAACAAATAATGATTTTGCCATTTTACATTTTACCTTTTGTAATAATAATTTTAGGCAACAAGCTATTAATTGACAGTTCAGTTTAGCCTTTATAGAAACTTCATTTTTCCACAAATGGTCATATTTTGCTCATATTTTATTAATTTGTACTGTTTAATGGGTGAGGGAAGTTAATTTTGTACATTTTCAGATATCCAGACATTTTAAATGTATGCACTATCCATATATCCATGTCAACATTTGTGTAAATAGCTGGAAAAATGTGAATAAAATACAATGTTTGTATGCCACGTGTCAATAATCTTTCATCCCCTGTTAGTTCAACTGTCAGTAAAAGAAAATATGAAGCAGACATTGCATACTGCTGGGCAGTAGTTAAATGTTAAATGATTCAATATGTGCCAAGGCAAAAGGGCAAAAACATCCCCAGCAAAAGAAAAACTGACAAGTTAAAAAAGTGACTAGGTATTCTATTTACACACCTATTAACTAACTAACGGTGGGTTTATTATTTATTGATGAAATCAGTTAAATTTTTTAATTGCCTGCTACCTTTTACTACCTTTTGTCAGCTCCATATCCTTGGGCTTAATGATTTGACTTAATGATGGAAAAGCAAGTTCACAACTGCCTTTAGACTCAGCTACAGTAATTCGCAAGTCTAACAAACCAGTAATTATGGCTTAGACCGCCTATGTGTGATTACGCATTGCCACACAAGATGCCACACACCAAATGAGAAATTCTGGACAGGCGAGTTGAGAAGAGGTCACATGCATGGCCACGGTAGGCGTGACCAAGTGCAGTACATCACATTCAGTGTCAAGGAAGAGTAAAACACACTGAAAGTCAAAACTCAATGCTAAAATGTATTATTGTTTATTCGTGAAGTTAAATGTCTGCCATTTGGAAAAATAAACACTGATTGACTGCGTTGTTTGTAACAGGGTGTAAATCATTATACATTACATAAAATAAAAAAGATATAGGACTACATAAAATTAATTCAGAACAGGATCACAAGTAATATATATTTCAAACATAACTACACATTGTTTCTAGGGCAGTGATGGTAATTTTTACCTCATAAATTCACTCACTAGCTAATAGCTAACTGGAAATCAAATAGTATTCCTGAGTTCAGTTGACTCAGTGTTTCACATCATTGCCTAATTTGGTTCAGTTTTACAGAGTCTCACATTTTCATGTTGAAATATCTGAACCAATGACTCAAACAGGTGGCTTGATTTTAAACGTCAGGATTAAAATGTAGCCTATAGAATAATTTAAAGTATCTTCAGGCTCTAACTCTGATCATTTGTTATTAATGTTATGACGTTAGAGATTCTGAGGATGATGCACGCGCAGTGTCCAGGGCTGTGTTTACAAGGCGCATGAACCATTAAGCACAGGTGACAGGTTACAATCATTTTAAACCTCTTTTTAATAGATTGTCATTGAACTGTAGGACCTTTCAAACACATACGGTTTTATAACCAGTTCCTCCAACTGAGGACTCTGCACTCGCCGTCTTCGCGTTTAAAACAGGTCGAATGGCGTCAACAATGCATGACTGACTAAAAGCAGAATATTATAGCCTATATAAGTGGTTTGAACAAAAATATTTTCACGGATTCAGAGACTAAAAAGCGATTAGTCTACCAGGCTGGTGTGATTTATAATTTAACAACAGTGTTCTCTCATTAGAATGTAGGGTCGTTTCTATGCTGGTGGCAGCCGCAGCTCGTTGCGCGTGTGGCCGTAATGTTGTGATTCCTGACAATTTGGCAGCGCTCCAAAATACCCCAAAACTAACGTTATCTGAGCGGCATTTTACAACATGACTGTGTCACCAAGTCAGCTCTCCTCAGCATGTTTGCCTTCAAGTCTCAAGTCGAGTCTCACAGCCTACACACAGTTCTCGTTTAAGCTTATAGTATTATCTGTTACTTTAACGGTTCATTTTCGGGACAAACAGGACAGGAATTTCTTCTGGACGTCCGGTCACCCAGCGGCACTCAAGTAGCCCACAGTCGTGACTTTTCAGACTCCCTGTGTAGTGCCAGTACATATAATTAATGAGAACAATATAATTGCAGCGATATTTCCGTGATGTATCACTGCATTATTATTATTTACACATGGATTATTTACAGAAAAAGAGGCGAGTCTGGATCCCTCCGCGCCTACTGGAAGACACTACAGTCACGTGACCAGACACGTCACCAGCGAAATGGCAGCCTCCTGGTTTGGAAATTAACGCAAGCTGGTACAGGAGCGCTTTGTTTTTAAACCCAAGAACCCCATTTCCAAGACGAAACCACCGGGTGTGTATTCACCATTTCACTGGCTGCATGTGAGGGAGCTTTAAGGTTGACGGTGTGGGGGGCTAACGTCCCGTGTCCCGGTGGCACAGAGGGGGGAACACGGAGACATGGCTGTTTTCAGAGGGGGGACAGCGCTCGTCCCGCGCCTCTCTCCGCAGCGTGTTGTCCGTGACCGAAGCGGAGTGAAAGGCGTGCTTAACGTTAGTACTTAAAAGCTGTGCAGATGGGAAAATTAGCTAGCAACTTTACAAAGACCCTACTGTGCCACCACACCCACTCCTAAAATGAACGGCGACACTCTGAATGAAAGTATTGTGTGGTATGGTTGGCCTCTGATGTGTGAAATAAAAATAAAACAAATCGCCCGCTCTTTGTTTTGTAGTTTCTTATCAGAATATCATGAGCAACTGGTGATTTGTATTCTAGTTAGCTCGCAAGCAGATTAGATATTAGGAAGGCGAGTGATTCATCTAACGCCAACTTGTAAACAACAATCGCATGCGGAGTGTTAAGCCAATAAGAGAGCTCACCGGTGTAGAATACTGCAACGTGATTGGTCGCTCGTACACCGAGTTAAACCGCTCTACAGTGGACGTGGATAGTGATAGTGCATTCATCACCGCACTGTGACCCCTGGCTTTTGTTTTAGGAGATTGTCGCTGTGAAAATAGGTCACAGACCTGCTGACAACTGCCACTTAGTCTAGGTCTTTTAATATTTAACTCCTGTGATAGTTGCTTACTCAGCACGTTACAGCAGGTAAAAGATCCAGGTGTGGACTGTGACTTTGAGCTCCACGTTAATAGTCGGTAGACTAATGTTCCAGTCAGTCACTGTCCAGCGCACAGTCACTCAGTCAGCTGAAGTCAACATGGCATCCCAAAAGTCAGGTAATCTGTGGATAACCAGGGGTGGGTCTGGATAACAATACATGAGGGAACTTCTCGATGTTTGTTGTTAAAAGGGTAGATTTTTCAAATTAGTGGGTTTTTTCAAGATTGAACAGCTTGTTTTCACATCCTAAATGCCGAGGTGTTACACTGTCTGCACTTGGTAAATCCCAGCAGCTTTTATCATAATGTAACACTCACCTCATCTAGCATATGAAGGGCACTGTAGCTCAGTTTTTTAGAGGTGTGGTATCAAGAAATATTACTTAAATGTCACGTCTTTTAATTAGTGTGTCATGTTCCGTCTTCCATTCAGACCCGGCCATGTCTCCAAAGATCACGGGAGAGCTGCTCAGGCAGCTTCGCCAGGCCATGAGGAATTGTAAATACTTCTCTGAGCCCATACAGGCTTACATCGTCCCGTCTGGAGATGCGCACCAGGTAAGCGAGATCACACGCAGAACATAGGTATACTACATTCATGTATGTTTACAAGACTAAAGTTACCCCTAGACATAAACCAAGGCACACATGCACAAGCTAACAGTAGTGCAGCTGCTGCTCCTGCCTCCTTTTACTTTGTGTGTGACCTGATTCACTTCTGAACATCTCGTCTGACCTTCGCAATTAATTGTAGCCCTTTACCCACTGCTCCTCCATTTTCCCTCTCCATGCACAAGACATGATGTGAGAAGAGCACCCAAGGTAACACTTAAAATGCCTGACTGGTTGATGGCCACTTCACATTGATTGTTAATGAAGCTGATCTCTCTCGCTCTCTCTCTCTCTCTCTCTCTCTCTCTCTCTCTGTCTCTGTCTGTATGTCTTTCAGAGTGAATACATTGCACCGTGTGACTGCAGACGTGAATTTATCTGTGGATTTAATGGCTCTGCAGGTATGTTTTTCTTGTCTGTGAGTGGCAATGTACATGCAAGTGTATTTTTTAAAAGTCAAAGCTTAATTGGGTAGACTATAGAAGCCACCATCTAATATCCACTGAGGAAATACCTAGGACAATGTCAGAATCAGCTTTATTGCCAAGTAGGTTTTCACAAACAAGGAATTAGCTTTTTGGTGCAAAACAATAAACATAGAAATATAAATAAAGATAAAGCAAGTACGTAAGTCGTAATGCGATAAATACATTGCAGGGACATCCAGCTTTTATTCTGTAAACCTCCCAGATCCCAATGCATCTGTTCTCATGGTCAATTTAGTTAGTATGATGTTATCGGAGGTGTACCTTTCAGGCCAAATGTAATGAATCACTGTGGGAAGCCCTGCCGTTCACCCAGTTTGAAACGAGAGATGGAGTGCTCACTCACTCTCAGACTGTTTGTTCACTGCTGTGATTTCAGAGGCATATACTGCATATTTTGCTTCTGAGAACTGAGTGAAGAGCTTTTGACCCAGCGTTGACCCGTAAAAGCACAACTGACCCATCAGACGAGTAACAGACAGACAGCAATAGATTAGTGTTTCACCGTTCCAGTATCAATTTGTCTTGCATACTTTCACATTCGTCCATTGTACAGTCTGGATCCGACAATGCATCTGTGACTGGAAATGTCAAGTGTGCTTTCTTTGTTGTGATGCGTAGGTACAGCCATCGTCACAGAGCAGCATGCTGCAATGTGGACTGATGGGCGATATTTCCTCCAGGCCAGTCAGCAGATGGACAACAACTGGACCCTAATGAAGATGGGTAATATTGGTGTTTCTGTTGTACACGATGAGAATAGTAACTGCCTCTCAGTAATGTTATGTAAACTATAAACACAAACACTGATTGTTAAGCTTCAGTTGTTCTCTCTTTATTAGAGTTGTGGTTATTCTTGAGTACTTACACATATTTCTAAAGTGTAAGATTTGCACTACAGAATCTGTAATGAAGTCTTACTCTTTATATACAACACAATCTTAACCACAATGATGATAAGTCATGAATCACAGCTAGACTGTAAGTCCGAATGGTTTTGATCTAAATTTGAGAAAGACTGTCCTATTTATGTCTGCTCTAGTCAGGCATATTTTGCTCTGTATTTGTGTGTGATCTGTTTGTTTTTTTATAACCATATCTAGGGCTGAAGGAGACCCCCTCTCAGGAGGACTGGCTGATCAGCGTCCTGCCAGAGAACTCCAAAGTGGGAGTAGATCCTTGGATCATTGCGGCTGGTAGGTTTGCGCAGTGGATCAGCATTACTGGGAGGTCAGGACACACCAGGGATGGACTGGGACCAAAAATCGGCCCTGGCATTTCGGCCCAGACCAGCCCACCACCAGATAAGATCACAAATACCACCCGACCTTACGCTCCCCTGCCCTGTATATGTGTACTAAGGAGTGTCAATTGAAAAAAACATTGGGCCGCCGATATAGGCCTACCACTTTTATGGGCCGAAAAAAACCCCAAAATTTGCGGTCACACATTTTTGCCTCTCCATTAGGGAACTGAACTACAGTCTCCTGCATGACCAGCAGGCATACAGACTTAGGGCCCAACGTGGTTTCAGTATTTCTGCCCAGTCTCATCATAGAGAAAATAAAATGCTCAACTCACGTTGCACATTAACTGGAAAATTCATATGGTTTCAGACAGTTGCACTAATGCATACAGCTTAGCCTCATCACCATGTTGTTAATACATTATTGTGTTCTTTACCACTATTTGTACATCGCAATTAACACAATCGTCTGATGTTTTAGATCAGTGGAAGAACATATCCAAGGCACTGACCAGTGCAGGCCACTCTCTGGTGGCAGTGCAGGATAACCTGATCGATGCGATCTGGACAGACCGCCCGGAAAGACCCAGCACACAACTCCGCACCTTGGGTTTACAGTACACCGGTCAGTGCAAAAGTGGATTAACGCCATCAATACATACATGGTTATTTTGCAGTAGCTAATTAGGGTTTTGTTTCAGAGATATTAAAATCATGAAATATTTTTAGAAATCCTCCCAGAACGTAGACACCATTTATTCCTGTCGAATTAATGAGTGATTTTATTGTGAGGAGAAATATTGCCTTTAATTTTGAATATTATTAATACTTTTGGTTTCACCTTTCTAATGTTTTGATTCCAAGCTAGAGAAAATAAAGGGTCCAGTGTAACTAGATATACATGTTTTTGAGGAAAATGAAGGGCCATGCCATGTTGATGAACATTTCTCTCGTTCCTATAGGTATGTCCTGGCAAGACAAGATCACCGCTCTGCGAGCCAAGATGAAGGAGAGGAAAATCACCTGGTTTGTTGCCACGGCGTTGGACGAGGTTGCATGTACGGTTAATATCTCAGAAATACTACACCCACAGAAATGGGGATAAGTGAAAATAAGTTATAGAACATGCTTTTTCCAATGAAAGGTGGAGAAGATGTGATGCATGTTCTGTGAGGGAAATCAGACAGTTTATGAAGATGCCATAAAGTCAATGATTAGGCAATATACACTACACTTTTTAAGGAGGTCCAAAGGTTCTTAATGAGTAGTAAATAAACATTGTTACTTCCCAACTGGTTGCACAAATGGATTTTCATAAATTCACTCTTTTAAATCTATACAAGACTCACAGTAACCTTTCATTCATTCTTAATTTAACTGGTCATCAAACATTATGTTTTGCTCTGACCTTTTTGTTGTAACCGTACAATAAATCTAAACCATATGTTTGTTGGGATAACTCTTAAAATAACAGCTCCAGAGTGCAGTGTATTGCTACGCGTGGAGATATCCCGCATATTCCAAGTGTGAAACATGAAGCGGGCAAACATTCCCGCCCAATGAAAAGCCTGTTTGAGAGCCTCTTTTGTTAATGTGTATAGAGTTGGTCACATTAGGTTTTAGTAGTTTTTAGTTACTGCTGTGTAAAACAAGCAGCAGCCATACCCAGTATCACTCCTGTTACATAAGTCCGATACGATCCAAGGACCCAGGGATGCACGGGTGTCCCTCTAGATGCCTTATTGAGCACCTTGTTCACCGTGCCTAGTGAGCTCTTGTTTCTGATTGTTTGGTCTGAGAGTTTGTGTTAATTAGAGCAACGCTGCTTTTTGATTGTCAAGAGGGATTCAATGGGCGTTAAATTGAAGGGGATTCGCTCAGGCATCCACAAAGGATGCGTGACAGTCCAATAATAACACTGATATTTAACACCAAACAGATTTGTACTGAGGTTTCAGGTGAGACATACAGTATTTAAAATGGATTTTAAGGTAACTATGCTGTTCAGTGTTAGCAAAGATAGTTAAGTGGCTACTGACATTGTCATTGTGATATGAAACAATTTATTACTTAAATTTTATCAAATGTTTTTAAAATGTAATGTTCTGTTATTTCCTTTTCTCAGGGCTTTTTAACCTCCGTGGTGCCGACATCGAGTACAACCCAGTTTTCTTTGCATATGCCATTGTGGGGATGAACACAATAAGGTAAGATGATATAACACCATGCAGCAACAAACTGGCTGGATCAGTGTTCTATTAACTACCTTAATACGACTGAGTGATTACAGGAATAAATAGTGATGATTAATTATTAGTCAGCATTTCTTAAAACTCCTGAAAATGCAATCAGTATACAGACAAGTGCTTTGGCATGTACAGATGTACACACAGTCCAGAAAGTAAGAATGTAAAAGTGAAAAAATATTTTAATACAAGTAAAATACTGAAGTAACACGTTGTATTGCTTTTTGACCAAAAGTAATCTTTTTATTACTCTAAAAGTGGAATATTTTCATTATTAATTTTAGTTGTTTTTTTGGTTTTTTTTACATAATTACATTTGTATCCTTATCCCAGGACATTTTAACATTTATTTAATCAAAACATGCAGACACCACCAAAGCTTTTGATTACAGGCTTCTCAGATAAAGAAACAGAAACAGAACGGTTTATTGACAAACAGGTTTTCACATGCAAGGAATTTGCCTTGGTATTTTGGTGCACGGCGGACACAATAAACATAGCAAGAGAGAAGAAAAAACAAGTGCTGCAAAAAGTCAAGAATCATAAACACAAAATAGAAATTTACAATCCAAAAAATATCCCAAAAGAGCTGTACAGTGTTTAAAAAAAGGATGGAATGTGCAAAATTACTGAATGCTCCCGCATTGTAATTTCACGGGCATTTTATGAACTTTCAAGGTCAATTTTCCACCTCAATTTACTTCTTCAGTGAGCTTCCCCTTCCTCTCCGCAGGCTTTTTGTGGACCTAAAGCGTCTTTCAGATGCCGCATTGAGAGACCATCTGCAGCTGGACTCCCCCAGCAAGCCTGAGCTGAGCGTCCAGACGTTCCCGTACGAGGCGGTCGACACCGAGCTCCAGGCCATCTGCGCGGCACTCGGCCCCAAGGACAAAACGTGGATCTGTGACAAGGCCAGCTGTGCTCTCACACAGGTCATCCCTAAGGTGAGAGAGCAATACGACGACTCCAAATAGTTTAGTCTCTAGAATAGCTAGATTGTATCTCGATTGTGTTTTTCTGGTTCAGGATTTTGGCTTTTCTCTCCAAGTGTGAAAAACTGCTGCCTATCAAACCTCATCATTTGTATCCTTGCACCAATAATAATGTTTTATTCTTGATATATTTCAGGCTCATAGGACTCCAATTCCTTACACCCCGCTCTGCCTCGCCAAGGCTGTGAAGAACGCGACTGAGATTCAAGGCATGAAAATGGCCCATGTAAGAACCGTTGGACCTCCTTAAAATCTGTAGTGCATATTGCCTAATCGTTGACTTGATGCCATCTTCATAAACTGTCTGATTTCCCTCACAGAACATGTATCGCATCTTCTCCACTTTTCCCCAACAGATCAAGGACGCAGTGGCCCTATGTGAACTCTTTGCTTGGTTGGAAACGGAGGTATTTTCATTATTTTATTTATATCTTTTATTTTCATCAATAAGCCTCAGAGCTGTTTGTACTGAGGAAACCCCTTAGGGACTTGTGTATTGATATAGCAACTGTTTTAGAATTACTATTTTCTCATATTAATGATTCATTGATTCCCAAAATTACAATATTCTAAAACCTACCGATGTTGTATTCCTTATATTCTAGGAAACAAATCTTAAATGGTTAGTGGAAAGTTCCTGATTTGCATATTTCAATGTGAGTGTGGGAACCCTGTGTTCAGGTGGAGGTTGTTACGGAACCGGTTTTTACTTGAACTGTAGAATATGCCAAAGTTATACAAACTCCTTCCGTGACTGGGTGCTGCCATTATTGTTTTATAGGTTCCAAAAGGCACGGTGACAGAGATCTCTGCTGCCGATAAGGCTGAAGAATTACGCAGGTGGGGTATTTTTTTTCCCATGGATGATTTACATACCACATTGGTTTTCCTCATTTAGATGACAAGCTGATCCAGTTCAACTTGTCAGCTTTCATGCATGAAAGGCTGTTTTTTAAAAAACACTGTTTGAAACTTTGTTGTTGTAGTGACTATTCTGGTCCCCCTCTACGAGAAATGCAGGTGTAGCAAAACGTCTGCTAAAGGCCTTAAAATTAATGCACTTTATTCAATTTCAAAATGTTTTCTTCTCTTACAGTGTGCTCCCTATTGAAATATTATGTTTTTTATGACACTTTTCTTTTTACATTTAGTTTCTGTGAATAACAGAAGTTACAGTAATATTTCCCCTTAGTGGCACTGAAGAGATCCTAAAACATGTGAACATTTAATTACCTGTAATCAAAATGTGTGCAATTGTGTCTTTTTCAGTCAACAGAAAGAATTTGTTGGCCTCAGTTTCCCCACAATTTCCAGCTTTGGTCCAAACGGAGCAATCATACATTACAGGTCAGCTGGCTAATGAAACACGCCCAGGTGTATAAAATGTGTGTAAAATGTTTATGAAATAGTGTTTTTTGTTCTTTAATAAATGTTAACTAAGTCTTTATCCATGACATTTGTTCCTTTTTCCTTTAGCCCACTGCCTGAAACCAACAGAACCCTCTCCCTGAATGAAGTTTATCTGATCGACTCTGGAGCTCAATATGTGTAAGCAAGAAACTTTTTCTACACTTTTTCAGTTGCATTTAGGCTAACCAGCCATGTCTAGCATTGGTATGACTTATACGTATGTCTGACTTCAGACAATCATCGCCTCCTTGCCTGTTAATACCAAGAACAAAGACGACATAGGAACAGTTGTGTTTTTTGTGCGTTGCACGCATACATCTGCATCCATATTCTGTCTTTGGCAGTGATGGAACCACGGACGTCACACGCACCATGCACTTTGGGACACCATCTGCTTTTGAGAAGGTACATTTGTATATTTGCTAGTGCTCTGTTTTCACTGTCAAAATAAGTCATCTCAGGTTAGCATTTAATTGACTAAATCTATTAGAATTTTTACAACAGTAAAAACTAAACAAAGAATCAGTGCAGTGTCATCATACATTGACTGAATTTATCCCAACCCTGATTGTATTGTATTGTATTGTGTGTGCTCTCTCTTTTTCCTCTAGGAATGCTTTACATATGTACTGAAGGGGCACATAGCTGTCAGTGCTGCTGTTTTCCCCAACGGAACAAAAGGTCCTCTACTTTGACACAGGGGTTTTCTCACACTATTTATTATATGTATAATATACTGTACCAGTATTACAGTAAAACATGTTCAGCTTTGACAAACAGCAAGGCTCAAATGATTCATTCAGGTATACAGTATCTCTTGAACATTGTTTCTGTCTATTGTTTTTTATCTGAGACTAAGAATAAAATATCTATACGCAACAGTAAACAGGTGGTCACTCAAGAATACTGCAGGCATCCTTTTGGCAAATCAGTAACTAATCTTGTATAGTCAGAAATTAGTGTTGTCAAGCCCAAGGAGGACTGGAGAATTTAAGCACAAACAGGTTAAATCATAGCTTCATCACATGGGGAGAAAAAGTTTACTTATTCAGACATGCGTGTGTTCATTTCTACCATCCACTGGACACATGGCCCCGCATCCGGACGGTTTGCCAGGCTAACAGTGCTAACAGATAGACAAATGCAATTTCACATTAGAAAAATTATGTTTAAATATTTCTGTCCAATAAAATATGAGAACAAACTATTGAAGACTTTTGAGTTTATTACTTGAAGTGTCTCTAGCTCTAACCCTCCGTTCCCTCCCCAGGCCACCTCTTGGATTCGTTTGCCCGTGCAGCTCTGTGGGAGTCGGGGCTCGACTACCTTCACGGTACGGGCCACGGTGTGGGCTGCTTCCTCAACGTCCACGAGGGGCCCTGCGGCATCAGCTACAAGACCTTTGCTGATGAACCTCTGGAGGCCGGCATGATCGTCAGTGATGGTAATGCAGCGAGGAGAGTGTTTTTGACTTAGCAAGTCAGTGTTGCTGTAGCAGGACTCTGTAACGTCTTTTAATTCATACTGTGAATGGTAAATACATATAGGTGGTGGACTATCATGAAGCACACAAACCGGCACATTTACAAAGTTGAGAGATGCTCATACACACATACTGTATATACTCTGCTACTGAGAAGTGTTGGCCTTTTCATCCTTTAAAAGCAACAGCATGTAGCCAGACGAATGGCCCGCAATGCCAACTGACTGATGCGTTTATACCTTAAGTTCATATGGGGGAAGTTGACTACAGGCCTTATGCAAATGTCACATCACTTCTGACTGATAGAGCCGACCACAGGCACACAGAAAATGTCACAAGTGCCACAACAGTGGGCCATAATTAAATAAATCTTCCCAAATGTCTCAGTAGTGTCATAAATTGGCTTGAGGCTACACAGCTGGAAAGAACAACATGCTGCATCTGTTTCTCCTTCAATATGTTACAGCCAAAAACACACAGTCAGGGACCCTAAGGCAGCTCCTCTCGAAATTAAAAATACTGTCCTTCCTTTGTCACCTGCAAGCCTTTGATATGATTTGGTGGCAGTTTGTCATGCTGGAAATATAAAAGTGGAAATCTTTGCAGAAGTTAAAAACTCCTCGACACAAATACCCTTTAGGTCTTTCACATCTCTATCTCTATTATTTTGCGTTTTCTGTGTCTAAATTGTCATCTCAATTCTCCTTTTTTCTAGAGCCTGGGTACTATGCAGACGGATCTTTTGGCATTCGTATTGAAAATGTGGTCCTTGTTATACCAGCTAAGCCCAAAGTAGGTCCATTTAACTGAGCACCATGCCTAATAGAAATTGAAAAATAAAGAGTGCTGTTCACACTCTGATTTCTCAGATGTTTAATGCTGTAGGAAACAGTTTCTCTGATACTTTATTGGTAATGGAATCCATAGAATTGAATGCTCATTTTAATTGCAATACACATGTCCTGGTAATCATTGTTTGAAAGCCATTATTCTCGTTAAGGAGTTCTTTTCTATGTTTGATCATAGTATCAGTTGTAACCTTTATCAGGAAAATCTGAATGTTTTTGTTCTCTTGTCTGTTTGTGTTTAGTACAACTACAGAAACCGAGGTAGTCTGACATTTGAGCCCCTCACGCTGGTTCCTATCCAAGTCAAGATGATGAACACAGAGCTGCTCACTCAGAAGGAGGTAAGGAATATCCAGTGAGATCATGTTTAATATTTTAAATAATCAAAGACAAATTCACCCTCGTGAAATTTAAAATTCATCTCAAAAGGATTTAATGGTAATGTGATAAACATCTGAAATACAACAATGCATCAAACGTCGCCTGCTTAACAATAGTGGAAGAAGAAAAATGAGAAATAGGAACAATTTAGCTTAAGATGACTTATATTAAAATCATAAACTATGCATTTGAATATTTGCTAATGTTCCCAGCTATTCCTATTAAATGATGATTTCTTCATGGTGTGACAGCTCTTTGACGGCCTCTCTCTGTCCTGCAGCGCGACTGGGTGAACGATTACCACAGGAAGTGCCGGGAGGTGGTTGGAGCAGAGCTGGAGAGGCAGGGCAGGAAGGACACGCTGGATTGGCTGATCAGAGAGACCCAGCCAATCGTCTGAGCACTGGCTCCCTTGGCAATCCGATCCCTTTTCCCAGGGATTCAGTATTCGATAGCTCTGCAGTGATAATCGTTTGTATTTTTTTCATCTTTCTCTGTCTCGCAATCTGCTTCTTTTTTAAGCACATCATATCAGCAGTTTTATTAATGATCAATAAAAAAAAAATCAAGAACAAACTGTCCTAAGTTTACTAGCTTGTTTCTCTAACATGAACAACTTTTCTTGATCTATGACCGCCTCATGGTCAGCTTGGCAAACCTGCATTTTTGAGGTTCTCTAGTGGAGTTAAATGTGGAAGAACGCTCTTAAGGTGTACAAAATGACTTATGATGATTGAAACACTAGCCTAATATGCATTTACAAAGGAAATCCACAATGACAAGACATATTAGACATATACATGATTGTTAGGCCTCTATATAACTAGCAGAAAAATCCTCTACTTACATTTTGCAACTTTAAAATTAAAGGTGCCCTGTTGAGTGTTCTGTTTACATTCAGTGTTTCTCACCAAAATCCATTGTCCTTGGTCATTGGTCCTATAGCAGATGCACATCCTTGTTTACTCTATCCCCCACCCATATTTTTAGTTTACACGGTTTTGAACGTACTCAGGAGTTATCCGGAAGAGTAGTTCAGGGTTTTAAAGGGGTACACCACTGATTTAGTATTGTACTTTCTTAGGACTCACAAGAGAGAGATTAAAACAAAGCGTGGTCAAAACTGAAGCAGAAGTGGACGAAATATCCTACGCTTTCAAACACTGGATCCTACATTTCCCATAATGCAACTTGATAGCACCTTAAGTTCCTTGTCTGGTAAACGCCCACATCTTTCAAACTTTATACCATAGTCTGTAACGTAGACTTCCTGTTATAACCAAACCTGACCTTTCAGATTCCAGTGTCTCTCTAGCCAACCTTGTGACATTCAGACAGCTTCTCTCGCCCACCCGCACAGCATCCCTCTTCACCATCTTCTAAAGCTGCATGTAAAAAATCGGAGGGTCCAGGATGACTCCACTGTTGGGATCGTTGGCGTACTCTTGAAACGACAGCGACAGTGCAGTTTGCTCCTCTGGTCCCTGTGGAGCTCTGGTCCCCCCCTCCTCTTCCTCCTTCACCCCAACAGGTAGCGGGTTACTATAGATGTAATAGATCCTGGAGTTGTCCTTCGCTATCTCTGGTTTCCTGAAGAAGGCAAGAGGGTTGATGAAGCTGGTCGACCTCCTCACTGCTCTGACTGCCACGGGGTCCAGTGACTCGCCTTGGGTCACTGCACTCTCATACACTTGGGCTCTCTTTGACTGCCTGGTGAGAAAGATGGCACTAATTGCACTAATGACTTGTACTAATTTGTACTCTATTTGAATTTACACTAGCTTTAAAGACTAATATTCAGCGGAAGGACAAGTACGTCTTAAAATGTTTTCATTTAATCTTCTATTAATTAGTACGCAAGATTATGTTAGTGTCCTATATGTTATTAAACCTATGCAGAAACTTCCATGGGTCCTAGTAAAGTTGAGCAAGCAGGTCATACACATATTTACAGAGACATGGAAGTTCATTTTAAAGTATCAAAGCATAGCTGATATCTGATCCTCACCTGCTGCGGTTGTAGCAGACAGTGATGCAGTACAGGCCGGTGATAGTGAGGACACACAAGGCCAGGGCAATGATGACAATGTTGAACACCTTGAACTCTTGAGTGGAAGAAAAATACGCACTTGAAACATCATTCATACAGTTAAACTCTATGATGACAGTACTGTGAAATTAACGCAATTTAACAGACAGAAAAGAGTACAACAGACCAAACAGAGCTGTGTTCATCTCCTGGTCATGTAGTCCCAAAGCTGCTGTCCTGTTCAGAAGGAGGCTGTCTGCCGTCATTGCTCGGTCCTGTTGGGCTCCACTCATGTTGCTGCCATTGGCTTCCAAAATATGGACTAAAGGCTGAGCTTCAAGCCCCTTCTCACTGTTTTCAATAGAAACCCGGGCCATGTGACTCAAACAGCTTGACAGTCGCTGTGGAGATACCCCCCTCTTTTATCACCCCCTCAGTTCAAGCTGGACAGCCCCCCCCCTCTCCCTCGCCTCTACTCCCCTTGTTTACTGCTCATTATTCTGTTCAGCGTTTTGGGGGGACACTGAGGGGAGGGAGATGTTGGGCCTTTTATACTGTTTGTAATAAGCTCTAAGTGGTGACCCAAGACCAGAGAGTTTGCATGCTTTCAGCTTGCAAAGACCACCACTGAAAATGTGTGAGAGGAAGCAAAGAGGAACTTAATAACAGTTCACTTCAAATATGGTGTTCTCATGAGTTTTCAGCTTTTTGCTCTTAAAAGTAATGTAAATCCTCTGGTGTCAGATGCATCCATGAGACGAATGAAAGAAAATGTAAGAAGACGTCCGCACTCATGACTATCATGTTTGAGAAGCTGGAGATGACTTAAACAATTAATCAATTATGCATTTTTTGTCAATTAAACACCTACAGCACTATATCAATTCTCATAAGATGCCAATAAATCATAAAAAGCCTAAGGGAGTGCCTTCCCCTGCAGGATAATAACTTCAAACTAAATTTCAATGAGACTTCAATTTTAAGCCTCATATTTACTGACCATGACCGCCGCACTTTCACACCTGCTGTCTTCATGCTCATCACTGCCTGTTTGGTGTGTTTTGGGGACGGGAGTACAGTGCACCAAATCACTCAAGTGAGGAAACCAGGACCAGATCCGCAGGCCGGCCGATGGTTCCAAATGGCGGCGAGAGCCAAGGGCAGCAAAAAGGCAACAAAGGCAGCATTCTCCTTTCTCCGTATGCTTCACTTCACCCTGCGGCACCATGGGAGATATTATGCAATTAGTTGAGCATCTAATTAAAGCAGGGTTTTGTTTCCCTGTTTGACAAGACAAGCTGCTGTATAGAATGAACTTGGAGAGAGTTTTACCTCTTTGCGAGTGAACTTTGCATCAAACTACTTGCGTGGAGTTACTACATAGGATAATACATAATGTGTGTTTGATATATTTGATGTGTTATATAATATCTATGTTATTATATGGTGGATGAGATATGTCATGGTTTTTTTTTTTAACTGTCATAGTAAGAAGTGCCAAATGTTAACACGGGTGGTAATGGCAGTAGAACTTATAAACATCTACTTTGATGCTTTTTGACCCCACACTTTTCTTTTCAAAGTAATATTTATTATGAGGAGGTTTTGTTGGGTATTGCATGAACTGTTTCTATTTCCTGTCGCTCTCCTCGGGTCTATTTTCATGTGCTTGCAAAAAGGAGATAGAAGTCGCTTATGCCCAGTCTTTTCATCTGAATTCCTCAAAATATGGGAGAAATGGTGATACTAACAAGCTCTCATCCGTGCTATGTAGCTAGAATGTCCATTACTGGAACAAGTGGGAAATCACTGTCTCAAGCTTACTTCACACATGTTTACAGTATTAGTTTTCAGCACGGAGAATATCAGGTCTATATATGCAAGGACAATTATTAGAAACTGCATCATGCAACTGCAATCACACAACTAAATTTAATTTCCTCTTACTTCCAAGGCAGTGTCTTTTATATTTAACAAATCATCCACTAGGTGTCAGACTGTGCCTGTAGGTTGGTTCCTCAGTCTGGAATCAACATAACTCGGTAAGGGACAGCTCTGTGGTATTTATCAGGCCGCCAGTTAGATCTTGAGTGACAGCGGTTGCCTTTATATTCCAAGCCAGCCTACAGTAAAGAAAAACAAAGACAGAAAGAGATTGACTGATTAGGAAATAAGCCATGACACTGAGACTGAAATATCTGTTTATTAGCTTCCTAAATGTCTTTAAAGCCTGTTGAATTTTCACATCCATCCTGCTTCTTTGCACAGTTAAGCTGTTTTGATTTAAGGGGCATGTGGGTGGCATTAAGTTGGTATGGTTTATTTGAGCAGATTGGTATGCATAAACCAACTCTGTCTGTGGCAGCTATCATGGGAATGAGAGCGGGAATATTCCATCACAGTGTTTCTCATTTTCACTCAAAACTAAAATACGGAAATTATGATATTTATCATGATGGATAATCAGTGGGAGTAACTTCAGTAATAACGTTATAAAACGTTGTTTTTTTGTTTCATTTTACTTAGGTTTTGATTGAAGGTGTATGCTTTCCAATATTAATTTTTAATCATTATTGTGGTATTTGATAGTTTTGGTTTTACAAGTGAAGGTTTAATGACATTTACTTGCTCATAATACCCCATAATACCATAATAACTGGTATACCATTTAGATGTTTGTGCATGGTTTGATTGAGAATTTGTGTTGGAAAGCCCCTCTTTAGCTGTAAACTGACAACACTCAGTCAACAAAAAGAGATGAGAGTCATTTGGTTTTGCTTTATTGAATTGCTTTCCAATTATAATAGTCTAGTTTGACCTCTTGGTCTCTTGTCCTTTTAGAATCACATGAAAAAAATGACATCCAACAATGTTCTCCTTTACGGAGTACATTTTAAATAAGCTAAGTTTTGAGGAGGGAATTCAGTATTTATAATGTTTATACAACACAAACCTTCCTTGATATGCTGCCAAGTTCAATAAGAAGTGTATCAGTAAGGATGTCAGCTTTAGGAAACGCAGAGAATAAAATATTTAGTGTCAGTGTTAATGCGGCCTCTCACTTTTACAGCCTATCCACATCCAGCACCTCACTTATCAACGTAACAGAATGTTAATATGCTCCCTCGTTACTTTAACAAAGTCTCTCCCATACACACCCAAAGGCCCTTTATCAGGCAGCATCAGCATTTTGTGTTTTACATTTAGATTTTAGGCATTTTTAATGGTGTTTTTATCTACAGCAGCTTACAGTGACTAAGCATGTGAGATTGTATGTCTTGCTCAATGCCTCATGGTTATTAGACACACTGGCTTAGACCCGACATCTTCATGATATAAGTCACTATTTCCTTCACTCATTTCCTCACCCTCTTCCCCTTTCTCTCTTGTGCTTCTGAGTCGGTGTAGTCTTCTGTTTAAAAAGTTGGCATCTGCTCCTACGAAACGATCGCCCTAAACTTAAATCACATTTTGGCTTAATGTAATGGTATCATAATGCCTTGGTTGGCCAGAGTGAATCCACCGAGGGTAACATTTTATGCTGAGGAGCTTTTCAATAGAATCCTTTATTTGATCATTTCTTTGAGTCTTAAAAATGCAGAAAACTCTTATCAGTCATCTCTTCTATAATCTTCCCCAAGCCCTCCTGACTCTCTGACTGGCCAGTGAATTCCTGACCATCCCTCATCGCCCTGCCTCACCCCTCCTCGCCCTTTCTCACCCACTCTGCTCCTCTGCCTCCCCTTCTCTGTGTTTATACAGAGGCTGGCGGGGAATTAGCATTCTGGCGTGATCCATTTGTTCTGATCTGGTTCAGCAGGAAGGTCCTGCCTTGATTTATTACACTTGTCTTAAACTTCTGGAGGCAAGTTGTTAATACCCAAAGGCTGGGTACCGTATGCTGGTTGTGTTTTCTCAGATTTTAATCGTTTTTTGTATCAGTGATCAAGCCTCAGAGTATGAGTGACTTCTGTACTTGGTGAAAGACTCACTGTTGATGGAGGTTTTATTATATACAGCAGAAGTTATGAGAAAGATATACACTAGAGGAAAATGCAAGCTTATTATTATAAAGGGCCATATAGTAAAGTTTGCATGATTCTTTAAAAAAATACACAATATCATGTTGTGTAGTTTAGTTTAGTTAAAAGGACCCCAAGAGGGAACTTGTGGAAATGAAAAACTAAAATCATTTTTCATAAGTTAGTTAGTCTCACACCCAATCATTACATTTAAATTTAACCCAGTAGGACATCACACCTCAAAACATTTTGAATAGTGCACATTTATGTATTAATTTCATGATTTTAGAACCGACTCTTTGAATTCAATATACTAGAATTCACCAGGATAACTCACTCAGTATCAATACTGTTTACCAGGGAATCCTGGCTCCATATTAGAAACAAACAAAACAATTTAAACATACTGAACAGTAGTAACAGTCTGCACAGGCTGTTGATCTAGTATACTGGTGTCCAGACACTAAAGGTAATTTCTTGAAAATTTAACATTTTCTGAAACATGTCATGACAGATATTAGAATGATGTGTTCTCTTGGCAGCATGAAGGTAAAAACTATTTTGGCAGGGAGGAGAATAAACAATGAGCCGGGTTGGATTTACAGTGTCAGAGACAGGAGACACCAAGGAGCCATGAAAAGCCATACATTGCATTTATATGTATGATTTAAGGATTTTTGCTGTCATCGCTGTTCTGTCCAATAAGAATCGA
Organism: Coreoperca whiteheadi; assembly: GCA_011952105.1. Taxonomy (NCBI): domain Eukaryota; kingdom Metazoa; phylum Chordata; class Actinopteri; order Centrarchiformes; family Sinipercidae; genus Coreoperca; species Coreoperca whiteheadi. Next base: position 22,059,842 of record CM022472.1, read on the forward strand.
ACACAGGATATTGTGGCCCTCAGTGGACTCCCGTGAAACTTTACCAAGTAGTATCAGAAAGAGGCTCGTACGTGGTGCATGACCCATAAAACATGCTAATGCGCTACTTCCTTGGCCCTGTCTGACCCTGGACACCCATACTGTACTGCACTCTGAGCCAAATCAAAATCAGTTGATTTACAAATTGCTTCTAACAACGAACGAGGAATATTGAGGCCTATACAGATGAATACCAAGTCTGTGTGCACGTATATGCATGTAAAAGAGAGTCCTGTGTGTACTGTAGCAAAGAGCATTAATATAGTCTGATGAAGCTTTATGTTATCCCAGCACTGACCTGAAGATTTACAGCAGAGATTCACTCTCCATTCCCGACCCTGTATGGCAAAGATTTGCTGAAGACGGTAACTCCTCAGGCTAGGCTTTAACGTGTGCCACTGCCAGTAATAGTAGGAGAGTAGTCATATCTCCAAACAATTAAGAAAACCATGCTTATGTTCTGTTGTACAACAGGCCTTAGCTGATTTCAAAGGCCTTTGACTTAGATCTCTTCTAGGCGGCGGCGTATTTGCTTGAAATTACAATGGGTCACCACAGTCAATGCTCCAATAGAGTGAAAAAGATGTAAGAGTTCTATTCAGGCAGATAAGTGAAAACACCTGTGTGGTCCACAGGTGTGTATGGGGCCATTCTCATTGGATGGAATGACTGTGTGCAATATGGAAGGGGTCACTCATAGTGCTAAAATCATAGAGAAGTAACACCCAACTCCTCTTCCATTTTTGTTTGTTTAAGTTTGACGTACATTTAGCATGAGTCTCTCGCATTAAATATAAGTTTGCAACAAGCTTCGATACACACAGAAATGTTTGTTTGCCTTCTTACTCAAAGTAATGATCAGTATACTGTAAATGTAATATTCAGTACAAAGATAGGACTGGTGTTTTAGCTTCAAGACTTGTAGCAGAGGGAAACAACTAGTCCAACAATGTCTAAAGAGAAAATACTCCTCCCAGCTCTCATCTTATTAGCTACAGCTATAAGAAGAAACAGTCCCCTGTTTTTTTGTTCATTGTAGAATTCGAGTGTGAAGTCATCTGCATCCAGCTGTTGTTAGTTGAGTAATGTCTCTAACACATACTGTAGCAGCACTGTTTTTACAATTCTGTTAGCAGGTACAGTACAAGCTAGCTGCTTCCCTGTAATCCCAGCCTTTGATTTAAACTAGGCTACACTACTGCTTTACGGTAGATGATACATCTTCTCATTTGAGACACACAAGCATATTTACAATGTTATTTCCACGTTTTTTTAATTTCAAATAGCAAAATGTTGACAAGATTTTACTTATTCAGAAAAAGAAGAACTCACTTAATCTCCAAGTATGAACGCACCTGTGTGTGGTAATTTGACATCTTGATTTACATTTGAGGATTTCTTTGATGGGAACCATGCATTTTGAAATATCTTTATAATCCCATGGAAGTGCCCTATCTTCTTAAACTACCACCAGCACTTCACATTTATCACTCTAATCATGAACTAACACCAAAGCAAACTTAATAACTCAATACTACTGAGCAGGATGGTTCATCCCCCACAGCTGGGTGTGCAGCCTCAGCCAGCTCCGTTCTCTGTTGGCTGGGCACCAAGAGCCTGCTGCACCCCTGAGGATATCCAGGCCTAATCGTCCGCCTGCCAGTAGTAAATACAATTTGGCAAATGGGCCTTGGAGGCTTTGTGTGGGAACTGCATGCTGGACTGAAAGAAACGCACTTGCTGTGGGTTTTTGATATCACCAGACAGATTCTGTGTCAGGAGTTTACTTAAGGCCGGGACGGTCGTCTGCAGGGGATTGTTGGAAGAGGCCGGATGTCCACAAGGGAGAAATTCAGTGTCTGACAGGAGATTTGTTCCAATTAGTTGTTTTTGGAGTGAATGGATTTCAATATTTGTTACTAAAGGAAAGAAAATGTCAGTTAATGTTTGCAAAGCACTGTTGCTGAGATCTCTTCTTGGAATTAGGAGGAATAGTGCAAAATCTGGACTGAGATAAGTGGAAGCTGCGGTAATCTTAAAAGTGATAGGTGCAAAATGTAAAAAGCTGTACAGTTTTGCTAAAAACACATGCAAGCATGATGGACTCCAAAGTATTGTGAATAGTCCCCAAAGGATGACACCTGGTCTGTGCAAGTTACGCTTAAGATACTGTGCAAGATTCCAAAATGGTCAAAAATGACCTTTTGCAGTGCTCTATTACAAAAATGATCCACCACTTCAACTCACTGTGAAGTCTGAAGGATGTTTAACAGTGTGTTTGACTGTAGCTCACAGGCAGGTCAGAGTTTATTTGTATATTATTTTATTTAGTGATAATTTTGTCCCTCATCACATCATGCCACTCGCTTTAATATGGCCAAATTTAAAATGAGCAAAAACAGAAAACGTTCCCATGAACTCAGACCACCTACTGTCCCCTCCTGACTCTCTATTACAGAGCAGGAAAAAAGGATTGCAACATCGCTTCACTCCAACCTCAAAAACAACATTACAATATAAATATCCTGTCGGTTTGACGGACTGATGTGACTGATGGTTTGACTTGGGTGGTTTTGGCCAGGTGCTAAACTGTAAAGGCCAGTGTAGATTTCATAAAAATTCAAACGTACATGCAAAATTAATGCATGACAAAAGTTAGACTAAATTTAATAAATGTAATAGTTGTGATCAAGTAGAAATAAACTAAAATGTCATTGTCCACAACTACATGTGTGTTGCTGTTTCTGCATTTTTTGGCTGTTGGGGAAAGTGCTGCTACATGTATCCCTAATTGGTGGTATTAGAAGCCTTGTTTACTATGTTACTATTACTATCCTTTACTATTCAAGTTCTTTTTAACTGCACTCAAATATAAATCTTGTTTATAATGTTAGAAGGTCATGAATGGGGAAAATTATGGCTTATTCGTTGTATTTCCAAAACTTCGAAAGGTTTTGAACCACAAGAGGTGACAGTTTAATGAGTTTATCTAGACAAACAAAGGTTTTGTGTGGTCTTTTGTGGAGCCCCTATGCAACACACACATACAGAGGGAGAGAGAAAGGGGGGGGGTTAAAATCCAGATAAACCTTCATTTTAATAAATAAATACTCCAGCACTATGTTAAATATGTGCATCTAGTATTTAACACGGCACACACTTACACTTGCATGTGTGTGTAGACCCGGCAGGGTCCCAGTGAGTAAATTCTGTTATCTGACCAAAGCCCATCAGACATCTATTTATCTTGGTATGTGTGACAAAGCAGACTGGGGAGTCTGAGTTATAAAGGTTCTTCAAAAACAAACTCCTTCAGCCAAAGCTGCTGCTGGCGAGAAGAAGTCTGAACTGGAGTGGCTGCAGGGCGGAACTGAGGCCAAAGAGACGATCTCTGGAGAGGAGAGGAGGAAAGAGACAACATTAGGGACATGTTTAACTTCTGTAGATGTGCTCGTTTCAGTAGGAGTGTGTTGATTTTTTGTATGTTACCAATGCAGAAAAGGAGACGTGGCTTGTATGACACACAAGACCGTGAGGTTTCCTGCTCGTGACATTTCTCTCTTTCCTTTTCTTTTTCACAACTTTTCCTCATGTAATATGTTTCAGTCCTGTCCTCTCAGTACACATTTATTGCATTTTGACAGCAGCATATATATCAAGCCTGCCCGGGCAGGGGAAGCCTCTGTCTTGATGGTCTCCCTCCAATATTGCTGTATTAACCTCTGGATGTGATAACACAGCTACTATCTGCAATCCATCAACTCAAACTAGGTTATCTATTTTGAAAGGCCCCCAGATGAGATAAGGAACTTTTGGAAAAGCAGCACTGGAAAATGTACAGTGATGGTGTCACTCGATGAAGTAACGATCTAAATAATACTGGTGTGGATTGTATTTAGATTAACAAGCCATTTATCATTAATCTCAAGAAAGATAAATGGGTGGTGCACTTTGTGAGGTAATATTTTTTTGGCTGAATTTCACTGTTGACCTTTCAGCAACCTGTTTAATGTCTAACAATGAAAAAGTACCCTTGTGAAGTTAAATTCAATTTGGCCCCATAGATTGAGACAACAACGATATACGTTAACAACAATAACAATATATTTTCAGACTACAGAGAAGCAGTGTGTGTAGTGGCTGTACGTTAGTGCCATACTCTTCATTACAATATCTTGCATAACGTATGTTGCTACTTTTCACAAGTATCATTAGCATCTGAGTTATCAGTCAGATTTGCCTCCAGTAATAAAAGTTGGGTTCAATGGAGTTTGAAAAAATTGTAAATGGGAATTCATTGGTTTTCTATTACAACTACATAACGTTTTTAACCACATCCTAATTCCACCTAATTTAATTTCACCTGACCTAGACTCTTAAATTAAGCACCTTTATGCATACAAAATACATAACATTAGATGATTACAGTTACACCTTTAAAATCTGCCCAAACAAAATAGTGGAATATAGCTTTGTGCTGAAATCTACAGCCTTTGAAATGCTAGTATAAGCTTGATGAAACTACTTTTGCTCACTATAAAAATACAGTTTTATCATGGATAGGAACTGTGTACTTATTACATGGCCAATCATTAATGTAAAGCATAACGTGTGGTATTGTCAGTGTCCGCCATGTTCAGGATTATACATTAGAAGTGCAATACAGCAACACTTATCCTTGCACTCTCACCTCACTGTGATAGATGTTCAACTGTGTTGGGTGACATAGTGGCAGGACTGTAGTCCAGACCACCTTTAGTGAGTCTGACATTGAGGGAAAATTCACCATTATACTTTTATGTTCTCATAATCTTGAATGCATTACAGGCATTAAGCTGTGATTCAGTGTTGTAACACAGCCTGCCTAATTGTTCTTTCATTTGGTGATTCCGCACATTTTCTATAATGCATCTCGAAACCAAAGAGGAAGCGACAGAAATGGAGATAAAAAGTAGTGTTATGCACATATAAATGTGGGTTAACTAGCCAAGTAGTTTGCTAATATTAGACCATATATGTGATTGCTCTGACGCCACATTCTCAAAATGCAACAAGTGGCATTCGTAATGGTTGAAAGTAGAACTCACTTCCAGTAGATCCAGTCCCTTTAATGGCTGCCAATATTTAACTCTAACTGTACTGAAGAGAATGGAAACCCACTAACTTCTCCGTAGAAATACAAACTGCATCACAGTTAATACATTGCGTTTACACAGACTGACAAGTCTGTCAAGTTTCAACACTCAGCTGGGGCCAACGCCACTTAACCCACCTAAGCTCCATTCAGGCTCCAACCCGTTGACCATTTGTGAGTTTTGTGGCTCCAGTAACTGACAGACTTGGAAGTGGATAGTAAACCCAACTTCAAAACATTCTTCAGTGAACCAATGGGTGCCGTCAAGAAAAAGAAGCTCTTCCTTTTAAATTCTGCAGGACTGAGACAAAACTCTGTTGTATCTGCTTTGTTTAAATTGTGATGTGATGTCAGATCGACGATCTATGGTTATTATGGAAAAACTAAAAACACCACTGAACAAGTAAATGGATCCAGAAAACACTATACACTTTCGAGAGCAACACGTGCCACAAACAAATAGATACTGATTTAAGAAAATGGATGGCAGACTGCTGGCTAAGCATGACAGTCAAAGACATTCCTTGTTCCTCGCTTACCATGACACTGCAAACAACAGGCTAGACACGCTGGGTTCAGTGTAGTGTCTGCTAGCAAAGACAGTAGTGATTAGGGAAAAGAAACCTCTGTAAAATGATGTATTAAAGTACATGCGATCATTCAATCAAATCAAATTGTTTCCATGCTGCCTTGCAGTGCAGTGCAAGGATTCAAGACCAGGACCTCCAGCCTTGTCAGGAACTAAAGGATCAAACTGTCTAAAGAAGCTATTACAATCAGATTTAATGGCACAGAAGAATTAAAAGGTTTGTTAATGTCAGGGAGGAATGTTCTGTATCATAGATGGGAGGACACACTACTGCTCAGATGCCCTTTACACACACTCTTCTCCTATACACGAAAAAACTGCTTCTTATTAGAGGATCCGAATGAGGAAAAACAACGTGGGAAGCAGCATCTATTTTTCATTGAGTTGTCTTTTCTACCAGCCACTAGAATTTTTGCAATTATAATGCATATGCAATTTATCAAATTGTTACAGTAAATAGTGAAAGTGATTGATTGTTTTTTCCCCATCGAAAAGTAATTTACCATCTCCTGACTGTTGCCCTCTTGTTGATAAATGACTGGGCGTTAATAATAAGCAGGCATGCTGAAACCATATTTCACTCAGATGATTGTGTCTCTGTTCCATACAATGGTGTCCTTATTCTGTGCGTATCGGAAAACTATTTCTGTTAGCAGCAGGTTATCTTTTAAGCCTAATGCTAGTTAACAGACTCTTAATAAATCAACAAAAAATAAGTCTCTTTATGTTTAGGTAGGTCTATGTTGTCATTTTAATCAACTAATTCTAATTGGGCCTTTCCCACCGACCATGAAATTCACTGAAATCCTCTGTGATGGGGATCAATGTCTGGACTTTTTTAGTCACTTGCCAACTGTGTGTCAGTTCCCTTTTTAGCTTTGTACAAAGGAATCTCTTACTGGAACTTGGCATCAAAACTAAATTCAATATCCCAGAGTTTAAATACAGCTATGAAAAATGATTGCTGAATCACTGACAGGCTCAGAAACATCCAAGTTGGAAATGATGCATAGATCTGTCAAAGGAGAAAATGCAGAATCTGTCCTGACCATTAACCTGAAACCTTATATTTTAATGAAAGCAAGTGGACAGTCTGTTTGGTCAGTCTCATGTTGTTTATGTGGGTCAGTCACTTGTTTTGTTCAATTTCTCGGTTATCTGTACATCTGTGAAACAAGGAGTACATGTCTATTTTTAAGTGCTCTTAAAATGGAGTCACGTCCTCTCTTATCTAGCCAAGGAAATAGATTTTGGCAGCAGTACCAAAAACGATGAATCCATGATCTGTCATGGAACAAGTCAGATGGCTTTTCTCAGCACTGCAGGGAACTTCACCTCATCTCCTATTTGAAGTATGAGTGTGGCTCTAAGCCCAAGCTAAATGAAAGCATTGTGCGTTTTATCAGAGTTTATATCTGTAACAGAATGCAGAATGCATATCCTAAAACAATATGTTAGATTCAACTCAAAGTGACCTCTCAATTTTTAACAAGACCTTTCTAAATGCTAACAACAGCCTGCTATGCTCACAATAACAATACTAACATGCTGAGGTCAAGCAGATATTATGTTTGCCATGCTCACCATCTGAGTTTAGCGTGTTAGCATAGGCACTAAAAGAAACATTCCATCTGTGGCGGATGGGATTGTCATAAGTTATGCAGGTATTTCGTCATGAAACCAAAGTGCTGGACAAATGTCAAATTTGAGGTGATGATCGCGCAAGATGGAAAAAATAAAGGAATCATCACGGTTATTGCAATTCGTCCTGAGGGGCACATGGATATCTGCACCAAATGTCATGGCAAGCCATACATTTAAAAAAAAAAACAGATTTGACCCTAAACCACAAATGTTAGTCTCATGGTGGTACAAGAGGATGACTCTCCAAAGTCATTGTGGTTCATGTAGGCTATGTCTGTTCCAGACTTCATCCAATAAAGTGATGCAGGGATGATCTACTTGCTCTAGGCCAACCCGGAAGTTAGCATTGGGTGCTGACCTTATCTACAAAAGGCTTTCGTCTTAGCATGACCTAGAATAGTTTGCAAGAGTGCGAGTATAAACCATGGATGTTTAATACATGACACAAACTTGACACAACGAGGCTGTGAAGGCGGTCTAGTGAGCAGATGAGTTTTCATGCTCGGTGTGATGACTCTTAATGTCCCCGACAACTTCTGTAGTCTCATTTAGCCACTCGTTAGCAACCGTAAGACACGCAAAAGCTTCAAAATGCAAGAATGAGGTATTTACTGACGTATTTTATGTCGTAGAACAAAACGTGACAATCTGTTAAGCTTGTGTTAACCACAGACCTTATTTCAGGCATCTAACCAAAAAAACATTTAAAAAATCATTGACTTTGAGAAGAGGGAACCAGAAGTGCTAAAATGCTAACTCATTTCCGGGTTTTAGGACTCATTCCTGCAACACACTATAATGACTGATATATTTTAGTCTGTACAAAAGTGGCTAAAAATACACAGATTACATAAACTTTTAAGCAACTGGACAATTGATGACTTTCAAATGATGACTCACAGTTTGCTGAATTGGCTAATAAACTCAAGCTTTCAAATAAAAATGTTCAAAGCTTTTAGTCTCACAAAATAAATAATCCATTCACCTTCATTGTATTGAGTTGGCAGCAGAAACACAGATCTTGAAATCAATCAGTAAGACTCAAATTATCTGCATGATATTCAAGGGGTAAGTAGGAACATATGTTGTTTTTGGTGATCAGAATGAACTGGTCATTTAATGAATGCAAAACATGACTAATGTTTTTAACTCTGCATTAATTGGAGACATCACTGACACTTTATGGTTTGCTGCAGAGAACATGGAGCTACTGCATGTGGCTGCATACACTGTCAATTTGGCAGTGTATTTGGAAAACAACAGAACATTATGTTAGAGAAGATCCAGACCTTGTTACACTCTGGGAGACTTTCCACCATCATCCTCTGGAGAGGATTCACAGTGACCAAACATCTGATGAGTGTCAAATCAAAATGATTCAATATGACATGTTTATTTGGAACTAAAGTAGAAATCTTAAATGAGCCAAGAATCTATGCTATTCTATAAAATATGTGTTTCCACAATTAAAGGCCTGATTCTGATTTAGTAAGTAAAACAGTAAATCTTGACCTGGCTCAATATGCCATACATTTCTAATGTATGAGTAAAGAAACTTATGGCTTATTCTTGATGTCAGATGCTAAATCCCACTGATTTATGTTGCCATTGGCAAACACTACTACGTGTCTGTTGGTTTTCTCACTTGCCTACTTCCACAAGGCAAACCTTGTCTCTGGGAACCACATACTTGATCTGGGAGTGCCTACATGACAAATAAAGATAACCCAGGACACATGTATACATAGTTTTCTGAGAAAAAGATGTCACCAGACACTCCAGGGGAATCATGCATGTGTGGGACGCAGGAGCTGTGCCCAAAAATAGATACAGACCTCTTGTATGAAGGTCAACTGTTTTTCACAGGATGGGCACGGGAAAGAGGCAAGGATCCTGCTGAAGCACCAACCACAACCTCATCAATTATATTAAGTTTGGTAAATTTGGGAATTTTCTTCAGGCCTCGTCCCTGGAGAGTCAAAATATCTTGGCTTTTGGCTACAACGCTGAGATTCCCAAAATGCCTTAATCGATCAAGGAAAGGACTTAATATATCCAGTGTACAGCTGTATTTTTCTTTGTTCACAAACCAAACATAATGCTGTGACACTGTCTAAAAGAAAATATTGCTAGTTTTGCATGTTTTAGTCATTACAAATCCTGTAAATTCTACACTGAAGAACAAAAACTTGGAAACTTAATTTATTGGTAAAAATCGCATAATGGCCATGCTGTATGGACCATTTAGAAAATCCTCATTGTTGGCCTGTTCTGGAAGTTCAGACATCTCATTTGAGAGTCAGATTCCACAAAGAAAGCATTACAAGTTATGTTGTCGGACATCCCGCACAATGGAAATAAATTGTAAAAGAAGATCATGTGATTTTGGCTGTTTATTGAATTAATTAATACATTGTTGTTTGACAGGTGACTGAAAAAAGTAAGGGTTCAAGTAAATGCATTACAAGCTGACAACATAATTTTGACAAAAAATAAATATAGACCACAAAACATTATTTGTGACAATGGATAAGCCATCTCACGGTTTTCATATCTCTAGTTAAGTTAATTGTCAAAGTAATTTTCAAACTTAAATGAATGGAACCCATTGGCTGCCATGAAATTAATATTTTGCTTTGAAAAATGGCCAACAGTAGTATACAGTATACACAATTTGTAGTAAATGGGCTTAAACATGCAAAACTACCAGTGTGTTGATTTAAGAGTTTGGCCTAAACACCTCATAAACAAAGATTGTATATTTACAGATATGAGCTCATGTGGCATTCACTGAACACTGCTGTGAACATCGAAAAAACATAAATAACACATGACAACACCACTGAAATGCCTCAGCACAAAAGGGATTGTCATGAATTATGCTGCTATTGTACCAGAATGCACAATGCACAGCTCCATCAAACTAAACAGGGGATTTTTCAAATAGTTCCTCTGTGATGCCCTTTTCCCTCGTAGTCCGGCAGGCTGCTCTTTAAGCCGTGGACAGTTTCGGTCCCGGCTGCCAACCCAAATAGTGAAACCACATACTCTGCGGCTCACGGTACAGTGAGCGCACTCGTCCAAGCGCGGAGAGACGGGAGGGATGGAGGTATTAGGTTCTCGTCCCCAGAGATCAGACACACCGGAGGCGCATGCTTGTAAGGCCTCCACCAGCTGTACTGGGCTGGTGTGATGGAGCTCCTTCACTCCTGAGGTCCTGCTGACGACTGAAGCACTGAGGGGGGGCTCTTTCAATTCAGTCCTCACTGAGACGATTTGATATGTTCATTTAGTCATTTAATTAGTCTAATTCCAAAATTAAATATCCACCACATCGACCTTTTGGAGTTCAGACAAATTAGGTGCAACAATATGTTGTACCTTATTATATAATTCTATCATGTGGTACTACATCATAATGCATTTATATATGTATTACTCATCAATTGAATATTTGCAGTAATTGAATAAAAACATGTTAAACAGTGCATTTCACATCCCATGTGATTGGCTCCACATCTGGACGGGGTTTTTCCGTACTGTAACAAACAGCTGCCAATAAACCACTTGAAATGAGTCAGGCAATGCTTCGTTGTTTTATTCAGAAGTCTTAAATGTTACAGTTAAGTTGAATGTTCAATTTCTACATTGTCTATTCATCTGTGCATGTAATTCATTTTTTGATTATTTAAATATATTTTTATAATGGATATATAGAGAAAGATGTATTTAAAATGGCGGAACAGGTAGTCGCTACATGCAGCGAAAACAGAAATGCAACCAGCAAACTTCCTATGTGAAAGCTGAAACTTGTAAGAATGCTTTTGATTTTTGGCATTAGGAGGAAAAGTTGGCTTGGAAAACTATTAGCAAGTTCTCATGTTTTCATATGTCACGACCACCGATAATTAAATGTAAATAATATTATGTATTAATAGATATTGTATTTGCATTCTCAGCCTTATAACCTAGTTTTAACAGTGGTGGAGGCCATAGTTCAAGCCCATTTATACAGTTTCCAACATGGGAACACCCAGATTTAACTTGATGGTTGATTAGTTACAAGCACAATTATAATATCCGTCCTTTAGGCCCAGATGCAGATAGTCAGAGTGTGACATTTGGCCAATGATGACGAATCGCGCTGTCAACTGGTATAAGTTAAGATGTCATATCATCTCCTATTGATTTATAGATGTTTTTCTTAGTGGAGAAAAAGAAATCACTTAGGACCTAAAGATCACTTCAACAGTTACTGTCACATCCATACACAATCATTCACTCAGTTATTATTTATCATTTTCCTTATTAATGGCCTTTAACAAGGTGACTAAAGCTTTATTAGTGACAGTTTATAATCATCACAGAGCTTTAACAAAACTTATGATAAGCGCTTTGAATCCCCACTTCTACATCAGTGTCATTGTTATCATACTGCTTACTAAGTGCTTCATCTGATCACAATCAGCGATGATGAATTACTGCAGCCTGAGTACATATTTGTCTTCATGGAGAATTTAGCACCAATCTGAATCTTCACTGGGATGATGGCTGCTGAAATATGAACTAATGATTGCAGAGCATTGGTATTATCTTTGTTCTTATATTGTAGTATAAAAACAAAGTTTGTATTATCATGTGTGTTTGAGTGTACAGATGAAATAAAAAAAAAAGACAGAGAGCTACTGCTAAATCCAGCAGTGGTGGAAAAAGTCCTCAGATCCTTACAAAGGATCCTTACAATCCTTACTTAGTAAAAAATACTATTACCTCAATGGAAAATGCACTATTACAAGAAAAAGTACAGAAGTATTATCTGAGAGAAGTATTTCCCTGTAGTGTCAGAAGTAAAAGTACTCATCATGCAGAATGGCAACTGTTAACATTTTAACGATATAGATGGTCGAGGTGGACCTCATTTTAACTACTTTATACACCACTGAGTAGTTTAAACCATAATAAAGCATCATATCTTATAGGTTAATCATATGTTTTATGTAAAATCTTAACTTACAAAACTAGCAACTATGGCTCTCAAATAAATGTAGGGGAGTAAACAGTACAATATTTCCCCGTGAAATGTATTAAAGTAGATAACATAAAATCAAAATCAGAATTGTACTTAGATACAGTACTTAAGCAAATGTACTTGGCTTCTTCCCCCCCCGAGCACAAAACTGAATTCATCATATAACTTGTGACTTGGGGGTAACAGTTTATGTCCAAGTTTATGAATCGCTATGTATCCTTTTTTAAGTGGAGTGTTGCTGCTATCTGGCCTGCAGCCACATTAACATTCTGCACATAATTGTCAATTGTAAACGTATACGCCAACACAGAGGGGAAGCTGTTGGAGGTCAAAGACTAAAGCCAGTTTACTTTGCCAAGATGTTAAACAACAAGCTTCATGTGGTTACAGAAATGCTTTATGACTGCAATTGTTTAAGTGGGAGAAATACTCAGTAAACAGTATGTAATACCACTTGGCTTGTGTTATTACTAAATGGTTTCTGCACATTAAACAGATTTTTCTGTGGCTGAAGTAATCATATATTTGCAGTGGTTTGGTTTGGCTATAACTACTCTCCTTTCACACTTCACTCACTGAAACAAGTGTAGAGCTGCTGCAGACCCAAATGATGACTAACTGCACATAGAGGATTTGTTTTGAAAAGCTAAGGTCAAACATGGGGTTGTAAAGGCTAAATTCCACTGGGAGTTCATAGCTGGAACGGCCAAACATCACATTTGAAAATAAGGATGAGCCATGAATACATGTCACTATGTTGTTGAAGGAGATGAGGAGAGGGCATAAAATGTGTCTCAGCCAAATACAAATGGCTCTAGATAGAAGGAAGGGATGACGAAACATGATTCATTCCGGACAAGCGAGCGATCACATGGATCTTCACCTCTCCTGAATGCAATGAGGCCTACACAGGCAGGTTTGGGGAGAACATAAAACAGAAGTGACTCTCTGCCTTTAAGGGCCTCACTCCCACCACATCTTTCAGACACAAACACAATGCACACTCATGCAGGGAAAACAAGGATTCTCATAACAGGCTCTCTGAGAGTCCGGTCACGGTACACCTCAGAGGTGCAAAGTGTTACCCCAAACATTTTTTCAGTGTCGGGCTGAATGCCGTGATCAGCTTGTCAATGTGGAGACCCGGGACTGTGTTAGCTTTACCTCCCCCTCAGTCAAAGTCGTGAACCTGGGGAGAGTTTATTATTTCTACCCAGTTAGAGCTTCATCTGATACTCTGAAGGGCCTGTTTTTAGCTCCACACCTATATACAAAAATTAATTCAATTCAGGGGAAGGCCAAGTGGCTCATTAATTATTTCCTTATCACTGTAATTAAGAATGGCATTAGAGGGACAGTTGGCTCTAGCAAGTTCTCGTTAGGGAATATACTGTACTTTCAGTAGGTGGGAAGCTGCAGAAACATGTTTTCTCCATAGAAACAATCACACCAGTGAACCACAACATCAAAAATAATCTCCATGTGTTGTGGAAGTGGAGAACATTTTGAAGCCCTCCAGAAGTGCAATATCCCAGTTCCCATAAGGCCTTTAACATCTTGTGTTCTTCATTGGAGGAAAGCAACACGACCATTAACTATCATGGTATTTGGTCATAAGGTTTTGATTTTGCCGTGCTGTGCAGTCTTTTGTGCTTAAACACAAAACCATGATGACAGAAAAATGGAAACCAGCTGAGTTCCCTGCACAGTTGGCAAGTTTACTTAAACCTTTTGGTGCTGCTAATAAATTGAGCAGCAGTGATTATTGTAGAGGTGTAATTGTAATCTGGGGGTCCGCAAAGAAAACAATTACTGAAGCCAAAGTCTTGATAAAAGCTGGAAATAAAGCTGAAATTACACTGATGAAACCACAAGGTATTTTTTGGCCTCTGAATAAATACTTGGTGCTAATTAAAATGCAACTCATCCTGACTGGTGATGGTTAATGAGCTCTTGGAGACACTTAAACAAGCAGCTGATTTTGGTGCCAGTCTCAGCCTTGAAAAGCTGGGTTAAGTTGGCTCAAGTGTATTAAAATTCCCTTTTATAAAGGACATGGTTAATTCTTGAAAGGTTATCAAAATATTCAAATATGAATGAGGTGATGGTTCCAAATGATCCTAAACATCATGGTTTTTACCATGTACCATGTATATCACATACAAGTACCCCTTGTTACTTATTTAATACTATTATATTGTCACAATATATTTGTCATATAATTGATTTGGCCAGTTTGTTTACATTTGTACTACAGTACTATCACTTAGTAAGATGGACACCATATACTGTACATTAACTTGAACTATTTCAACTGTTTGCATTACTTTTAACTAACTGTTTTAAATGTGTATCTGTTAGTTGGTGGTGTGCATTGTGCAGGCAGCTTATCGTAGCTGGTAACCTATTGGTCATTGTGACAATAAATTTAATAAAAATCAGCATCACACCAATTTGTAATCCTGTTTTGTTGTTCTTTTCCTTCTGAACACAAATGTGGATATTTGTTCATATTTTTTCAAATTAGATGAGCTACTCCACACTCATTCCACGTACCCCGTGACAACTGCAGAAGTACCCCCAAGGGTACAACTACCCCTGTTTGGGAATCACAGGTTTATAAGACCATTCGGGTGTTTTTGGACAAAAATACTAAATTACTTCAGACTGGCAGTGAAAAAAGACCAGTTCAGTGAACTTGCCAAACATGACCTTTCAATACAAAAGTAAACCTAAGCTGGGCGTTGCCCTTATACAACCACCATGACAAATTTGGCAATAAACTGACCTTAATCTAATGTGATGGAGGTGTGTAGACAGTTAATGTCCAAGCACCAAGATGCAGATCGGTTGTACATGCAGCCTGCGGGACAGGAGTATGAGGGAAGATTAGTTTCAATTTACCTAACATCAGTCTGTAGATCATTAGCATGGCAAAACAGTCATACCAATGCAGACAGACAATGGATGCATTGATAGAAGGAGGACCCCAGGGGAAATTTAGGTGGTCCCTTAGGATGCCTGTAAAGGGGTCTGCGTGGAGTTTTAGATGGGAGGTCCATTTGCTCAGCTCTCTATCTCTCTCTTCATCTTCTGTCTTTCTCTTATTTTCTTGAGTTTGGCTCGTGAAATTCATTTCAATTTAACTCATACATATAAAGTTGCAGTGACATTCTTAATTTGCGTCACAGGATTACACATTATCAAAATAACGCTGAGATGAAAGTGAGACAATTGGTTGAGACGTTGAAATAAGCCACTGGGCTTCTCTTATTGCCAAGGTTAAATTTCCTGCAGTGTTAACTATACTAGATAAACTAGCCCCAGTGTTTGTCCTACCTACCTCATCCTACTGAAAACATGCCACACGCACGGGCACATACACAAACATACATGCACATGCACAAATCCAATCATGCTAACACGCAAACACATACATCCCAACCTATACCTCACAAGAACCTGCCTGACTGCAGTAATGAAATAAAACATCCTGCGAATCACAGTGGTCCAGAAGTATTCATTTGATTGAGTCGATAAACATTTTTACGTTCTGAATGAGGGCCCAGCGGACCCCTCTTTGAAGGACGGTTGCTCTTGAGAGCCAGTTGGTTTCCATCTCATTCTTTTTCAGGATGCGATGTAGCACACTGTGTTCCAACTTCAAGTGAGTGAGAGATTCTATATGGAGTTTGCTTAGTTTTCTTTTGTTGCGCCTTTCAAATACCAGTCCTCCTGTAAGTGCAACATAACCCAGAGACCCCCTCTTCAACCTCGAGATACGGTGTCATGATGTTTCTGCCCTTTTGATAAATGACTGTCTGGAGCTGGATCGTTCTCTGCAGTCTGTCCTCTTGATTACCGCCCAAATGCTCAGCAGTTGGCTATCAACAGTTCTGGTTTACAGAAATCCGCTGTATATCATTTTTTGTGGTTAATTATTGCAAAACTATGACCGACATGTGCATACTTTTCATCCCAGCAGCTTGCCCTATCCACACACTCCTACAGAGAGGTTTGGCAGAAATCTTTGTTTGCACAATTAATGTCTCAATAAACATCCAGAAAAGAAGCAGTTACATTGGACAAGATACGAGAAAACATTTTGCTGTCTGATCATTTGGGTTCCTGTGAGAGGACACTGCCCTTAGTCCATTTTGGTCTCCAGGAAAGCTGAAAAGTAAAACCATGTTTGGAAAGAGTCCTATCGAGCCTGGTTGGCTCGGGGGACTCCGGAGGCAGCTGATGGGTACCGGAGGGCCAAGCGGGCCTCGGCCCGGGTGGTTGCGGAGGCAAAAACTCGGGTCTGGGAGGAGTTCGGTGAGGCCATGGAGAAGGACTATCGGTCGGCCTCGAGGAGATTCTGGCAAACCATCCGGCGCCTCAGGAGGGGGAAGCAGTGCCCTGCTCACACTGTTTACAGTGGGGGTGGGAATCTGCTGACTTCGACTGGGGACATCCTTGGACGGTGGAAGGAGTACTTCGAGGATCTCCTCAACCCCACCGGCATGTCTTCCATTGCGGAAGCAGAGGCTGGGGTCTCGGTTGCGGGCCCGTCGATCTCCCGGGCTGAGGTCACTGAGGTAGTTGAGAAGCTCCTCGGTGGCAGGGCACCGGGGGTGGATGAGATCCGCCCTGAGTACCTCAAGTCTTTGGATGTTGTGGGGCTGTCTTGGTTGACGCGCCTCTGCAACGTCGCGTGGCGGCTGGGGACAGTGGCTCTGGACTGGCAGACTGGGGTGGTGGTCCCTCTGTTTAAAAAGGGGGACCAGAGGGTGTGTTCCAACTACAGGGGGATCACACTCCTCAGCCTCCCCGGAAAAGTCTATGCCAGGGTACTGGAGAGGAGAATTCGGCCGATAGTCAAACCTCGGATTCAGGAGGAACAATGCGGTTTTCGTCCCGGTCGTGGAACACTGGACCATCTCTACACCCTCTCCAGGTTGCTGGAGGGTTCATGGGAGTTTGCCCAACCAGTCCACATGTGCTTTGTGGATTTGGAGAAGGCATTCGACTGTGTCCCTCGCGGCGACCTGTGGGGGGTTCTCTGGGAGTACAGGGTCCGGGGCCCTCTGCTAAGGGCTGTCCGGTCCCTGTATGACCGGAGCAGGAGTTTGGTTCGCATTGCCGGCAGTAAGTCAGATTTGTTCCCGGTGCATGTTGGACTCCGGCAGGGCTGCCCTTTGTCACCGGTCCTGTTCATTGCTTATATGGACAGGATTTCTAGGCGCAGTCGGGGGCCGGAGGGAGTCCAGTTTGGGGACCACAGGATTTCATCTCTGCTTTTTGCGGATGATGTTGTCCTGTTGGCTTCTTCAAATCAGGACCTTCAGCGTGCATTGGGACGGTTTGCAGCCGAGTGTGAAGCGGCGGGGATGAGAATCAGCACCTCCAAATCCGAGGCCATGGTTCTCAGTCGGAAAAGGGTGGCTTGTCCCCTTCAGGTTGGTGGAGAGCTCCTGGCCCAAGTGGAGGAGTTTAAGTATCTTGGGGTCTTGTTCACGAGTGAGGGAAGGACGGAGCGGGAGATTGACAGGCGGATCGGTGCATCCTCCGCAGTGATGCGGTCGATGTACCGGTCTGTCGTGGTGAAGAAGGAGCTGAGCTGCAAGGCAAAGCTCTCTATTTACCAGTCGATCTACGTTCCTACTCTCACCTATGGTCATGAGCTTTTGGTCATGACCGAAAGGACAAGATCCCGGATACAGGCGGCCGGAATGAGTTTCCTCCGCAGGGTGGCTGGGCGCTCCCTTAGAGATAGGGTGAGGTGCTCGGTCACTCGGGAGGAGCTCAGTGTAGAGCCGCTGCTCCTCCACATCGAGAGGAGTCAGCTGAGGTGGCTCGGGCATCTATCCCGGATGCCTCCTGGACGCCTCCCTGGGGAGGTGTTCCGGGCATGTCCAACCGGGAGGAGGCCCCGGGGAAGACCTAGGTCACGCTGGAGGGACTACGTCTCTCGGCTGGCCTGGGAACGCCTCGGTATTCCCCCGGAAGAGCTGGAGGAAGTGTCGGGGGAGAGGGAAGTCTGGGCGTCTCTGCTTAGACTGCTGCCCCCGCGACCCGGCCCCGGATAAGCGGTAGAAAATGGATGGATGGATGGATGGATGTTTGGATGTTTGTTTTTAAACTTTCAGATTTAAACAATATACAACATTCAAAACATACCAAGAGTTATGTTTTGATGATATATTCAAATTTTTGTGTACCCACCTTTCCTCAACTTAATTTGCCTCTGTGCCCCACTCTCATTCAGTAACATTTCTTCCCTTTGCCCTGAATCCTTCACCTTCCATTGTCACATGAAACACAGTGTCCCTATTCAAAACTGCATTCTGTGAAGGGAAAACGTAGTCCTCCCCTTCTCCTTCCAAACACAGAAACATTGGAAGCAGTACAGAGCAGTGACAAATGATGGCCCTCCACACCCTCATCGTCAGTCTGTATTTGTGGTTTTGATTGAATGATATCGGAAGTGACGTCCGCTTCTGTACTTATCCCTTTGTGATTCTTTTCCAGCATCCAAACTGACGCTGGCCCTCAGAGACTATAATTGGCACTAGTGCTGATGAGGATTTGTGTTCAGACTCTTTTAAATACAATTTTGATTCCTCTGGAAAATGTCTGTTAATTTCTTCCTGACCCCCCACATATTTATTTTTATTTTTTTTACCATAAATCAAATTCAAAATATTATGCAACAACTGTTTACAGCCACTACAGTTTCCTGTTAAGGAGATATTTTCTTTTTTAATGTGAGTCGCTGTTTACAGCAGCATCCCTTTTTTCTGGAATTTATTGTCATAATGTGGATACGGCTCTTGTTCTTACAATGCAAAACCTCGTGCCTAATCTGCTTAATTTTCAGTTGAGGTTTGGCAAGTAGCCATCACAACAAGCAGCCCAGTGTTAGAAGTTATACAATTTGATTTAGCACTACAGAACGCCTCTGCACCTGCCCCCCCCCCCACCCCGACAGTGACAAACCAAACAGAATCAAATCTGCAGTTGAGTGAGAGAAAGTCGATTGCCAAAAATGATAAACACTTGACCGCAAGCATTACAGAGGCGAGCAGCCTTCACCACAACACAGCACTCTGTGCCAGACAAGATCAGAATCTAAATAATAAATCAGACAAAACAGACGACAACCAGCCGCGGTGAAGCTCTCCATCTACCCAGAGTAAATAGACAAATCTGAACTTTGGAGTGGGTTTCAACACTCTGAATTATTTGGTTTATAGTCACTTCTCCAGCTAATGTAAAAATGTAAAACTCACAGATTGGAATCTCACGTTGGTATTTGGTTAATGTAGCTCCATCCCACAGATCATTCATCAGTTTTTTCGCTGTATCAAAGAGTTGGAACTATTGTAAGTGCACTGCACGCCAGGAAATGCTTTTTGTGCTGGACGCAAGGATGACATGACTCTATGGGTAATCATAGCCTGAGGAAATAATGATAAAACAGTACCTCACTTCCTGTTTATGATTAAAATGTATTTCATTGATTTATTTAAGTTGGGACACATTCCCTAAAAATGATGATGACATCAAAGAGATGGACTCAATTGTTTTTAAGGATTTTATAATCTCCTGATTATACTGTAGCATATGGTCAGTGGCTAAATATGTTTAATGTAAATGTGTTTCAGGGTGTTTAAGTTCTTTTCATTTTTCAGCCAATAAATGGGTAATAATCAGAGCTCTGAATTACTTAATGGCAGCATCATGCTCAGTTAGCAGCCATTTGCAAGACTTTAATCTCATCTCTCATCTAAATCTGCAACAAATCTCTGTAAAAAAAGGGAAAAAAAAAAGATTTTGTCCAGGACACTTTGAAAAGACCCAAGAAACGTTATCTGACATCCATCAGAGGCTATAAATCATGATAAATGGAATTGTTGCTTTCTAAAGCGAAACAGGTTCTCGTGGCTCAATCGCTTCCATATGAGATACTGCAATGTAATTCACACACACTCACACACAAACACACGCACACACAAGGAGTGCACGCATGAATAGGTGCACGATGTACTACACATCCTTTTCAGCCTAAACTAAACCACAACCTTACAGACACACACACATACTGTACATGTACAAGGCACACACATGTTGGGTGGTGAGCACTCAGACCTGGCTGGTGGTCAGATCGAAGTCAGCGGTGTTTGATTTTGTCAGTAGATGGATCGTTCATCACTACATAAACATGCTTTATCGAACTGTCCAAGTCTCTGTTTGAATCATAGCTGCTTTTCATTCATTATCTATCCACATCAGCTCACGGCACGCTGACATCTGCTGATATTCTGACATCTATCTTGGTCAAATCGCTCACTGTGTTACTTATTTCATCAAACGATCTTAAAAAGAGAGCGATATCTGCCAAAGAAACTGTTTTGGATGCAGTTACTTCTATATGACATGTTTTCGAAGCCCTCAAAATAGTTTTGGCATGCCTCTCTGCTTTGTTTAAATTATGGTCAGCTTTAAGTTTTAAGTCCACACTGCATCTTGTAGCGTGGTTGGGGCGGGACTTGGCCCAGATTTTTATTAAATCATGTTCTGGCAGGCTTCTTGATCAACTGAGAAATTAATGTATTCTTATCTGCATCCTCAGAGAATAATAATTTAAAGTGAGTTGATAGATTTGTTGTATTCTGAAACGCAGACATACGCATTCACATGCTGGAATGTGTCAGGTATTTGGCTGATATTCACTTGTTTCTGGCTATATTGAAACTTAATCCCGTGCTTTAGGCTGGCGCTGAACGTATGTAGGCTAATCTTTTCTAGGAAGACCCCTTGGAGTTTCCACAAAGACTTAATATTGCTTCAATAAGATGTTTATTGTTCTTTGTATAGGAGGCTTAAGTGTAGGCAACACAGGGACAATGTGAACCTGCAGGTCAGTCTATAGTGCAATATGAAAGTAACATAGTTAATACATGGGATGAAAACACGATAAAGACATGCAGGTTTATTTAGCAGCTAAAAACTCCGTGATCGCTTCATATCAGCTAGCAAACCAAGCATGCACCTTAAAGTCCTTTGTCTGGTGTGTCTTCATTACTACAATAACTCACTAGTACATCCTACACATTCCCATGAGCACCTCTTCTTTCCATAGCGACAGCACTTTGGCCATTACATCATCACCCAGAGCAGCCTCGTTCCATTTGCTTCTCCCAAACGCACTTTAGGTTGAAATTAATTTGAGTTCCAGTGGGGGAAACAAGACATGGTGAATGGCTCAGACATACATAGCTGTGATCGGCAGCTCGCAGGAGAACTGTCCATTAAGGGGGCCAAACTTGACCTCTGACCTCATAGGAACTGCAAATATCCCTGTTGGCCCCAACTATCCGTGGGGCTAAAAGCTCGGCCAGTAAATAGTTTTGATGACCACACTATGGGGGTCAGAGGTCACAGGAAAGAGGAAATGAGGTATTGAGCAAGGCTTATGGGGCCATGCATGGTGTTTCCTCTGTATGTTGTGTTACTGACTGATCCTGTAGCTTTGGCAATGTGTCGCTGTCCTAAACATCATCATTGGTTTTATCACATCACATAACATCATTATCAGAGAACGTCATAGTATTGGTGTAGCAAATCAAATAGTTTAAATGTTAACTGGTGATGGCAGATTTCAACATATCCATCTTTGGAGTGTAAGACTTGTCATACACTCCTGTCCCCAAACAGAACTATTCTGTTGCATTTTTATGTGGGGAAACACTCAGCCCACAGCCTCATAAGAAGTCTTGTCACATAAAAATGCCTCTTATTTTGGGCTGTATATTTTACAGCTTCAGATTGATCTCTATACTTTCAGATTTCTTTGACATATTCAAGGTCTATAACTATACAGATAATAAGAAATATAACATGTTCATGCTGCTGATCTTTTTTTATGACTGGTTTTATGTCATGTTTGTTGTTTTCTTAGTGGGCAACAGTCTGATCTTCCTGAATGAGCTAAAATCGTATAACGCCACCTTGAGCAGGTTGTGATTTGTGTTTCCGCAGTGGTCCATCTAGTGCTCGCTGCTGTCCGCTGCCCTGTTCATGTGGATTTAACAGGACAATAAACAGCCTGCGGCTCTATTCCACTATGTGATCTTATTTCAACACCACATGAGAGGTGATAAAACCTCTTTTGCACTCACTATAACATATTAGCAGTGGCTTAATGGTTACAGACACTATCCACTATCCCTCAACCAGGGCTAGGTACGGTTGCTGCGTTCTGAAGTGTCACTGAGCAAGATGCTGAGTCTCTCCCAGCTCTGCATGTGAGAGTTTCAACGCTGTGCTCAATAAAATATTCTAATAATTTTATACTCTGAAGTAAAATTTAATGGAACTGAAGTAAGACACATCACTGCAAGTGCCTGAATCTGTTTCTATCTGCATTAATTATTCCGCGATGTAGCAACTGAAAGTCAGTAATGTAATGTGATTCATTTCAGTTACTTTTGGCATTGGCTTCCAAAATTAAAAAAAAGAAGCGATTTGTGACATTTAGAAGCAATACCTGTATTTGTCAGTATGTTGGGTGTAAATATACTGTATGTAACTGTTTAACAAAATGAAAATTTGAATAATAAGGATATCCTCACACCGTAAATGACTTTTTCACTGAAACAGGATTCCAAGTATTCACATCACGTCATTCAGTCATTTCTTTTCCAACATCAGTTACCATGGGTTTTTTTTACAGTAACTAGAACATATATTTGCCATTCTGTGTTATTCAATTATCTTATTTGCTACTCCCCAAATTTAAACATGTGGGTGCACGCACAAACATACATGCACATTTGCTGATATGAGGACATAAGGCTGACACACACGTCCCCCTCCCTGGTCAACCTCCATCACTCATCACATCATATGAACAACTTAAGCGTGACTTTCTTAACATAAAAAAGGGTTGTGCAGACAGGGACTCTCTCTCTCTGGTGTTTATTTTCAATTTTGGGATCATTTTTAATCTTCATTTAGCCTGTCTCAAAACCCTCAGGGCTAAACTATGACTGTTTAACATTTAATAAAGACCAGTGTTGAAATTGCCCATAAATCCTCCAGTACTTTTTCCATTTCCCCTATAATGACCTGCACTAAGTCGTTTTGAAGAGTGACTTCTGATTCCTATCAATGCAAACAGGAATGTAATGGTATAAGTACTCTTTCTGAATAACAGCAAACCTTGAGGCCAAAGTGCTTGTTTCATTCTGTGTATCAAGTTTCCTCGCTTGAAAGCGAAACAAAGGTGTCTTGCTGCATACACCCACGCTGCAGTAGCAGTGCAGAGCTTTTGCACAGGTAAATAATTCACTTTCATATATGTTGCTTTTCTAATATGATACCCTTTAGCTGGCAATTCAGTCAACGTTAGCCTTGCTTGGCTACACTTAAATGAAGAACTTGCTCAGAAATGCTCTACTATTTATTTATCTCCAGAGAGAAACGTTATCTGACAATAATTTGACGATATTTCAAACAGACATCTAACTTGTACACCTTATGTTTCACGCTGGAATCATATTTGTTTAAAAATGCTGGAACATTTTGCGAAGTTCAGTTGATTTAGTGTTTGTCTCTCCGAGGGCACACTGCGATTTATGTGTGTTTGGCACTGGCCGGAGTGAGAGATTGATAAATGAGCGCTATGTCGATTAGTCTGCTAAATAAGCTAAAAAGTTTAAAAAACATTCACCATGGCCGGTTTCCTGCACTCAGTATCACGCGTGGATCATCTAGATAACA
This sequence comes from Coreoperca whiteheadi, assembly GCA_011952105.1. Classification (NCBI taxonomy): domain Eukaryota; kingdom Metazoa; phylum Chordata; class Actinopteri; order Centrarchiformes; family Sinipercidae; genus Coreoperca; species Coreoperca whiteheadi. Next base: position 22,084,049 of record CM022472.1, read on the forward strand.
GATCCATTAAGGCCACTTTGATATGACATTATTTCCTCCTTTCAATTGTGATAAAGAGAGGAGCTTAATGTGTGCTGTGTCCAAGTGCAACAGAGGAAAAACAGACAACATTTGGGTGCTGAGAGGTGACGGGGGGGGGTGATGGCCAGCAAATGTAAACACACAGAGGATGAATATGGCTTCTTTTCTTATGAGATGTGCAAATATTCAGTTTTTGAATTGAAGCCAATAGAGCAAGTCTGGATTTTTAAATGTTTTTGCCCTGAAACCCGCCAAGCTGATTCCATTAACTTATGATTTATAACAAAAGTGAAAAGATTCAGGTGTATTACGAGCCATGTAACTTCTCTAGCCATGTTTATGTACACAAACAAACAGCACGCTATAGGAAAGCTGGACTGTGTCTAATTGGCAGGACATCTTGACCGCTCTCAGCCAGCTGACAAGGTAAACACACAGAGCCCCTTCCCCTCTGTCATCCTGACTCCATTCTGGACACCCCCACCTCACCTCCTCCTCTCTAGCTCATTGGGTCGACACCAGAAAAGCATTGATCCCACTTGTTCTGGGTCAATAAAGCCTGGAATTCCCTGTTCGGATCAACAGTAAAAGTATCCTCTCTGTCCTCCGAGACAGCTAAAAGCCTGTCTGTGTTAGAGAGGGGCGAGGGTCTCGTAAACCTGTCAGACCCGACGGTGTCCTTTTACCCACCTATCTTCGGTCTCGGCTCTGAGAATTCCCGGACACTCTTAAATGCCGGTTTATGGGTAACCTGTCAGATCAGGGATCATCAGAGGTTTACGGGTGACCAATAAAAATACTGCTGTGGTTCGGAAGCTCCCTTACTCCCTAACTCATCGACCCTCTTCAAACCCAACCCCCAGTTCATTCTTCCTGTCCTCAAAGATTAGAGGAGACCCCAATAAACTCATTACTTTTCCCCACAACTCCTCCATTTGCCTCCTGCATTCATCTCCCACATTATCTAAACCCAGGTTAGATTTTACAGTGTGATGACTTCAGCTTATCATTTGTGAACACGGCTTTGTTTTCTGTCATCGCAAAGCCGTCATGATAAACGATGACAGTTAATTTATAATCTCGAAGCTTATTGGGTTATAAGTCCTGATTTCCTTCCGGCGAATTTGTTATTTTTATAAAGGCATTGTTTTGGAAATGTATTCACTTTTTCGTGGAAAGTTATTTGAGAAAACATTGATACCACTCTCATGTGGTGTCATTCTTACAGTTTTTGTCTAGATTAAACAAACGAGATATAACGGGTTACTTAGAGAGCTTTAGAGGTGCTGGTAGGCAGATTAAGTAACCTTTTTATGAGCCGGGCTAGCTTTTTCCCCCCCGTTTCTAGTCTTTATGCTAAGCTAAGCTATCCGCCTCCGGGCAGTAGCGTCATATTCACCATACGGACATGAGAATAAATATTTCTCTATTTCTCTGTACATTTTTTCCTCTCAGAATTCTAACTGATGTTTGACTTAATATCCACGAGTCCAATAATTCACAAATGAACAAATAAAGAGAAAGAAAACATTTCCCAGAAGTTAAATTTAACATTTGAGGATCTGTTTTAGCAGATGATTGACTTGGCTGATGAGAGCAATTCAGAAGCTCCATACATTCGCAGTGAGAACGTCAGACGACATCTAAACAATGTCTAGTCCGTAGTACTGAACCAGTAGAAACAGCTGGGAAAAGGCCATGTTTTAAATTAATGACTCAAAGTCAAGTGAACATCCATTACAAACAGTAAAGATGGTGTATGTTGTTGCACTCTCGTGAGGTTTGTTCAGTCTAAGACAAATTGAGAAGCTTGTTAAAAGAGGTTTAGGATTCAGGGATTTAATTGGATTCCTCTCTCTCTGGCTTTCTGTAAGGCAAAATGGTATTTTATGTATTTTCCCTGTCTAAGTTTTACGTTTTTTGATGGTCAAACTTTACGGTGGCTGACCGTTCTTTGCTCATAATGTCCATCAAAGAAAACACGCTCCACTGTTTTCTTACCTGTACAGCCACAAATTAGAGGTGACAGTTTTAGACGGGACAGCTAAACATGGTCAGGGCCGCCCAAAAGCAGTGACTGGGGTCAGTGGCACGGGTTTACATGATGGTCTCTGGTTATGGTTTACATGACAGATGGTGAAGTTACGGCTAAATCAACATGTCTCCCACATACACCAAGGCTGGGAGGACCCGTCGTCGTCTTGTACATTTCTGTCTTGCGTTTTGTATCTGCCTTGGAGTGGGGCATTTGTGTCTGCATTTGTGTATTTGTTTGGACATCTGGTAACACTTTGTGATTTACTTAAGATTTTATTCTCGTTTACTCTAAATCATGATATCATTTTCTTATTTTCATTTTAAAGTTTCATTTAAGTTTCTTTTATTTATTTCTGATGTATTCTTTTTTTATTAATATTTTATTTTATCTAGTTTCACTTTCAGTCACAGTAAAAAGATATTCTATCTGCCAGATATTTAAAATAATTGTGGTGATTATATTGGCAGGTATGTTGTTTTTTCTGAGACTGGAACATTGTTGGTTTTCTAAATCTTGAATTCTTAGTATTTTTGGAATTAAATAGGTGGATATTTCCCACAGCTTTTGTTGCAGGTTTTTTATTTTTTATTTCGAATTCGTGTTCAGTTGTTGTATTTTGCTGTTTAGCTAAATGTTTCATGGGGTGGACAAAATGATGTGAGCACCCTGTGGTGTAGCCCTGAACTAACAGCCACTGAACCAGGGGAATCACATTAGGTTGATTAAGTTGATTGATGTCAGTTAGCAGCTGTAAACAGGGCTGGACAAACTCTACTTTTATCTGTTGAGTTACAAGAGATTATTTTACATTTTACAGTTGACTCCAGTGACACTTTTTACGTTGAAGTATCAATTGTGGAAAACCTGGGACTGAAGCAGCAAGGCCACCAGAACTCCTTTAACTGGATATTAGCTATGGATTTTGAAGGTTTGAAGATGCAAACTTCAGCATTTTTCTGTAGTTCAGAGCTTGCTTGTCTCACTAAGGATTAAAATGTTTATGATAATGGACAGCCAACAAGCTTGATTAAACATAACTCAGGATCTATGAATGGACGTACGACAGAATCTACACTGGCTCTGTGTGAGGCCTAAAATGATTGAACCATCCCCAGTTGGTGCTGAAATAGGAAGTCACCTCACCTGTTTTCTTTGCATTAAAGAACAACTTAATTCTCTTTACACTGAACAACAAAAAAATCTTGCTCTGGGCTTTTAGCAGAGCAGTGATTTGATGTATTAAAGAAGTTGTTTCACTCATACATGTTCCCTTACTCTCTGTACAGCTGTAAAAATAAGTATTGGGCTCCACTGAGGGGCTATTTATTTCAAATGATATTCATTCTCCCCCAGAAACAGAGGTGAGATCCTGGATGTGGAGAAATGCAACAGTGTCTGTTGACATGAGGCTTGCATACATTTATGCAACGACCTTGTATCTTTATTTTATTGTGTATGTATGACATGCAGTACTAACTGGAGTGATTTGAACACTGATGCACAACCAAAGTCCAAACTAAATTTAGTATCAAAGGAGAAGGAGCATATTGTCTCCATAGGCCCGTATCCTCCTGCTGATCTGTCTCACGGATATATGCTGGGGGACTCAAAGATATTCCTCCTCTCAGTCCCTGTGTGGGTGATTAAGGTCTGGATGAAGTTAATTTATTTCCAGCTCTGTGCTGCAGCCAAGCCTTCAGGTTGCTGTCTGTACGTGGACATCTTTAAGTCATGTCTGTCTACTAAAAAGTACGAGAAACACACCGTCCCGCCGCTAAAGACGTGAAAAACATACCTACTGTGCAATCAAGGAACTGTTTTACATTAATATAGCATAAAGGAAATACTTTTAATTTAGATGGCCCAGGTTTAATTCCCAACTTAATAACCCCAACTCTGAGGTAACCATAGCCTTTTTTGACAATTATTCAATTACTTCCGATTAGTGACACAATACTTGCTCACAGACGGGTGACCTGCCTCAGCCAAATTCATACATGTATATCTGTAAAGTCCTTAAATGCAACTTGGAGTAGTTCCCCTTAATTTTAATTTAAAGTGTTCTAATATAGCAAAATTTAACTAAACTTACTTGTAATAATGAATTGTATTAGAAATGCTTAAGTAGTGAGTATTAAAATGGACATTGCAACAACATATCAATGCAGTAGAGATTACGTGGGAACAAAATACAGCTGGTGTTCAAATTTGATCTAAGTTAGGCCTACTTTAATGGGGGGAAATAATCAGTACAACACTCTAGAATCTCACCACAATTTTTACACTTCAAATGTGGGAATTAACATCACATATTTGACAAAAACTTGTAAAATAACTGACTTGTTCTAAATTTATCTGGAGAATTTGAAAAACATCTGCCTGTGGCGACCACAACCCCTCAGCTGTCAGAGCTGCATGCTTCAAAAGGACATTCATCTTTAAAATGACACTTCCATGTGTCCAGTTCAAGACATTTGATTTTGCTTTTCAACACAACACATATTTTAAAAATATATGTGCTGTGCTGCTGATGAAACAACACTTTTTCCCTGTATGTGAAACACAACTGCCACTGGTACCACAGCACCTCAGGTGTCAGAATATAATCCAGTCATCCATTAACTAAATCCATGATAAACACATGCCAAGCCCATAGTAACACTTTCCCTAAATGCTCGTGTGTGTCCCAGAGCTTGACCCCATGCTCCCTCTAAGTGGACCATAACTCTCATTTAAAAGTCATCTGGTCTGGTTTACAGCCTGTAGGGGGGCTCAGAAGATGGAGCACTGTTAACGCTATCACTATCTGCACTAATCAGAGCTGCTTTGTAACGCTTATCAGTCATGTGGATTAGTGACGAGATGAGAGCGGTGACAAAGTGAGAGAGACAAAGCAGGTCAGACAGAAAAAATAGACACGGTGGAGTAAAGGGAAGATAGAGGCAGGAATGAAACAGGGGAGAAACAGCTTATTATAATTAAGCTCAAAGTGCCAAAAAAAAGGAATCGGGCGATAAGGTGATTATGTGTCAGACAGCAATGAAAATGCACAATGGCAATTGTTTTTCTCTCTCTCTTTGGAGAGAAAAACACATGAAAGGAGATCCAGGCAGGTGTTGCTTTCCCCCGAAGTAATTGCGGTGATCATAGTCTGTCAGCCACGTAACAGTGATCTGAGACGGCACTCAGATGGACATGCTGATAGGATAAGACGGAGCTGTTGACCTGAGAGAGAGACTGATCCATGTACATGTTGGAGAGCTGATGGTAGGAGATAATATGCTTGGAGAGCGAGCAAGAATACAAAAAGATATTGAAAGATAGATTGGGGAAAAGGGAGTGAAATAGACAGCCCTGAGAAAATGAGAGAAAAACTGAAAAGCTGTTTGAGGAGGACTGTTTGGAGCATGAGGTGATGAGTTGAGGCAATGGTTTGTTTAAACTGTCTATAAATCTCTCTCGCAAGGAAGAGTTGAATTACAACAATGAGTTTGGGTCCAAAGCATATGGAGGGGAGTTGAGAGCAAGTCAAGACCAGAGCAATCAAGTCCAACATAATATCAAAAGAGACAGTCTGGTCTCATAGTGGATAGGAGTGATGGCAAACACGCAACAGGGAAAGGACCTAAATGCAGACAGCTTGACAGAGGATGATGACTTGTTTATTTCCAAACTATGGCAGGCAGACAAACAGATCGTGGGCAGGCATAAAGCCAAACGCACTGGCAGACAAAACCCACAGAGTACGAGCTGACAATGAAACAGGGGAAACACAAACTAAATAAACTCTGGAAGCCAACAAGATACAGGTGAACTAATTAACACAGGTGAAAACACTCAAAGCAATCAAGGAAGGGCTGCAAAACTACCAGACACATGAGGCAGGGAGAAAATACCAAAATAAAACAGGAAATCATAGAAATGTTGGACTAATACTAGTGTTGGGTACTGCAGCTCTAAACAGAGCTAACATGTAGTCATAGACTTGACGACATGAGGCACACCACTCTTCTGTGGTTTCTAGAAGCCTGAACATTTATCTTAGCTTAGCATAAAGACTGAAAACTGTGGTGAACCGCTAGCCTGGCTCTGTCCAAAGTAAAAAAAAACAACATCTGCCTGCCAGCACCTCTAAAGCTCACTAATTAACACTTTATGTCTTGTTTGTTTAATTTGTACAAATGGTTTTACAGGGTTGCGCAGAAACAACCACTATTCCATTTTCCTCTCTCACAACAATGGTTAAAGAACCTGACTCTGCTTTCATTTTATTATAAAACAGCACAAAGTTTTGTCTTTTTTATTTCCTTGGGGAATGCAAGGTATTCCTGATGGATAATGTAAGCTGCCTGGAGTGCAAAGAAATAATCACCTCTCTGGATTCTGTGTGAATCCAGCCAAACACTGGTTTTCATACTCACAAGGTAAATGAAGGCATAGAGAGAGAAACACTCCAAGTGAAATTCCTCTGCTTTTTAATGGTTTTTACTGAGTCGCTCTTTGCCTCTCTGTTGCCCAGCTCCAAAGGTATGAGGGGGACACTGTCTTGAAACGCTGCAGCAGATGTGTTACAGAGCTCATTTCCACACTTTGTGGATTTTTACTGCAGAGCAAAGTTGACCGTAATTTTTCACGTTTACCTTTTACGGGAAAGAGGTCACAAAATGACATCTGTGCATCGAAGACACAGTTGTTCACGTGTTACTCCAAAGCCAAGGCATGTGTTGCAGATGGACAGACCGTGTGGATGAGTTACTTTGATTCTGATGGGCATTTCTTAGGTGCAAAACATACAGGTTGGTGATTTAGAAACACGGGAGGGGAAGCATAAAGATTTATCATTTAAGAGTGAATAGAGGTGGCCTTCGCTGGCCTCTGGACCTTGGTGTAGCTCAAGACGTTCTTAATAACATTCATTAAAGCCTGAACATCACCAAAGGCTCATTCACAGTCCGGTGCTCAAAGGTTGACCATGGACTTAGACACATGAAACTCTCCCTCTTTGCATTTTTTTTTCCCCTCAATGGCAGCTTCTCAGCCTTTGTGGGCCGGCCACTGGAACGAGATGGGTTTTGAATGATGGCTGTCCGTTTGTGTGAAGCAAAAATGTGGATTGAAAAGGAGGGCCAAAGAGGACTCCTGTTTGCGATTTGCCTGGAGACTTCACAAAACTAACATCCTATAGAGTGGTTTCTATAGAAGCCAATGTTTTGTCTCTGGAAGTCATGGGGTTAATGCTATTCGGGAAGAATTTGGGTTCCAGTTGGTTGTTCTATGTGTTGAAGTGGTCCTTGTTGACTCTGTGTGTTTGTGTGTGAGTGTGTGTGGGTCTGTGTCTGAGCATTTTCCTGGTGTGCTCACGCTGGTGTGTAGATGTCTCGACAGTCAATCAACAAGTGTATTCATTTGTGTTTGTGCAAGAGTTAGGAAACATGATCCATAACCAACGGTCCTAGTTTGTGAAATAAAAACTCTGAAACACTGATATGGTGTGTGAATATTATATGATTTCAGCTTGAATAATGAGACTATATGGCACTCGACTTGTGGTGCTCAAAGCCCCAAAAAATGCGTTTGAAAAAGTCAACAGCAATGTCCCTTTCCAGAAATCATAACCGGGTTCCTCAAGATAACCCACAGACGTCGTTGTGAGCAGTTTCATGTAGGAACTATTTTCTTTCTACACAGCTCCTACATGAAACTCTTCACAACAAGGTCTGTGAGAAACAAATTTACAACTGATAACATCGGGGCGTGAAAAACAACTCCGCCGAAGCTGATGCTACGCCAGCTTATGCCAGGATAGTAGTGGAGCGGTTGCATTGTTGTGTTGGTAGCCTGAGACCAAGTTGTAACACAATGTGTGGCTGAGCCTGAGACTATCCCAGATACTTTCACTGTGAGGGAATGGTGCTCAGTGATTGGTTCGCTGAACGTATACTGAACGTGAGCCCTGAGTGATAGACAGTCACTGAATCGCCCGAGCCCACCCCTTTTCTTTTTAATGAACTGATTCTAATGATTCAGTGCACTGAAAATACCTGCTTTGCCCATCACTATTAACAATGATTATTGACTTGGCTTTTCATCTAAACATGCTTTAACATTGTGAATTTGGCTGCGTGAGGGCTGAGGAGTGATGATCCCCAAACCCTGTGGTGGGTACTGGCACAGAAGACCTACTCATAAAATGCACCGACCACACCAACACCGAATCTCACTCCGAACTAAATTGAAAAGTTGGCAGCGCTTCCAAGCTAACAAGCTTGCTAACTGACAGATAACAAACAACCCTCAGGGGCCTACAGCAGTTTACCAACTATCCCTGTGAGTAATCCCTACGTCAAGCTTGTCATGCTCACAGAGGTCTGGTGAAAATCAAACAATTATGAAAATGAGACGTTGAAAATTCTGCTGAGGATTTTTTGTTTAAAGAACGACAACAACCCACTGTGTTTTCACCCTTTTGTAAATAACTTTTGCTTGAATTTCTAAGGTGTGTGTTTTGTTATGGGGTAACAGATTTTTCTTTTGTGTCTCTTTCAGTGGAGAACCCAATTTCCATTGAGCTCATTTCAAAATATCTGAGCAGTCTGGAGCAACTCTGCTCAATCTGCTTCCTTCCTTCCCGTCTTTCCACAGCTTCATCTTCGACTTTCCACTTTCTTTCTCAAACTTCACTTTTTGAAATGAAAAACCCTAGCATAACAAAATACAGATCAGCATATTTGATATGCTTTTTTTTTTCAAAATATCCATAACTCTCGCCTAAAGCACAATTACAATTTTTCTTGGCTGGTGTGTCTATTGAGTTATCAGGGAGGAACACTGACAGCAAAGAGGAAATCGTGGCTATTGGAGAGCTAGAGGAGCCTCATGATGGGGGATTTCAGCTCCAAGCAAACTGGCCTTTATTGAGGTGTAAAAAAGGGAGTATAGAAGACTATAGGAGAACAGAGCCTGTATGCCAACAAACCCCTTAATCCTCAGACATGGAGGCATGACGGGACTGCCAACACTCCGAGTCTAAACTCAAACAGATTGACACAGTGATTGAGACGTTTAGGTTTGGTATTTGTTTTGGTGCACGTTTTTCCTCCAGGCTGGTGGGCATTAGCTGTTTTGGGCGTAAAGTGTATGCCTGGGGGAGTTTTATCTGACCGAATGTGTTTGGAGAGTTCATTTCCAAAACACTGGATAGCCTTTTTTGTAAATACCTCCAGTTTCTCATTCAATGCCTTAAAAACAAGAAGGTCGACAAGTGCTAAAATTTTTCCACCAAGAATATGTTCATCTTTGAAAAGTCAATTTGTTATCTTGTAATACTTGTAACAGTTGGTATCTATTATTTTATTTTGTTTTTACATCTATTGTCTGTCTTTTAGCACAGCGTGAAACTCTTTTGTTGACGTTTCAAATGATCCTTAAACTAACTTGGACCAGTTAAACATACAGCTGAGTGTTGTCAGTGAAATCTAAACACAGATAAATGATTTTGGCAAAGCAGGACTATAAAATAAATCATTTTGGACATATAGAAATCCACACTGACCCTACATTTCTATCTTAATGTTCATCTCAAGTGCAGCTGGTGCGTAAATGTAATAATCCCAAAGCAGCATTTGAATGCTAATCGCTGAAGCCCTCCGCTGATTAAAGCAAACAATAGAGAAAGTGATGAATCTAGTGTTTATGCAGTAGGAATTGCCACACTCGTCTTGAACTGAATAGGTATGTACGGCTGAATTCAACAGACATCCGACCACATTACTGTGTTAGATCGTTTTGTGATGAACCTGGCATCATAGACAATTTTGACATTTATGGGTGCTTTTGGATCCAATTTGATCTAATTTTAGATTTTTCAACAGCCAGGTGGTAGCCTTGTTTTAGTTGTAAAAGAAAAACTTATACAATTCATTTTGGTAATTATTAATCATCACGGATTAGGGGCCTTTGTATAAGGGGTGGTGAAAGAATTTACAACTTGAAAACGAGCAGGGCTTTTATTTTTATGCCCTCATGATGGTCAGATGAAAGAGAAAGTGAAGAGGAAGTGATGGAGGAGAAACTGGTGCTAAGTGGATTGACCCCAGCCATCATGATTAAGGCTATAAAGAGGGCTCTGGTCAGAGGTTGTTAAAGGATTATAAAGGGTTATGGAGGACAGGTCTGGAGAAGATTAGCCAACACTGCCCCTCAAATCAACACCGGTCCACATTCTACATCACAAGTTTACACACCAGAGAGATACGGAGTCAATTTAGCTGACTTGGAAATCATTTTCTATCACTGCCTTGTTGTTTAAATTTTAAATTGAAATATGGGTATAATAATGAGTCTTTAGGGTAAGTTATGCCTACTCAAAAGAACATTTCAGGAAACAGGCGTTTGAACGCTGTGAAGAGGAAAGGATGTAGAACGTAGGTACAAAGCAACAATTTTGTTGAATAGATGCCCTTTGTGCCTTTAAGGAAGATCAGACGCATCATCGAACAGGTATGGATGCAGCGTCGGAACGCGAGACTGAAAGTTTTGAGACCAGTCATAACAGAAAGTGACACAGTTACTGTTACTTCTCAGCAAGCTGGCGAGTCACCACCGTAACTCGCCGTCGTGTTGTGATACACAATGTTTGGTGCTTTGTCCTTCCCCTGGGTCAGAGAGCATACTGTGGTAAGCAATCTAATATATCAGTTCATTTTCTACTTCTTCTAAACAGATCTGGGATTGCTGCATTCATGTAGTGCACCCAGCCTCAGTTCACCATGTAAAGACTGAGTGGGGGTAGATCTTCATCATCTCTGTTGAATATTTGGATTTGACGCTGTGTTTTGTCTCCAGATGCTTTGGTCTTGGTCTTTGAGATCTTGGGGAAACCAGCAAATCATCCGTCTTTTCGCATGACGGAAATTGGAAAAACAGGATTTAAGTTAACAACAGGAGGCACACGTTCCGATCTTTGAACGACCTTAAAGAGGTAGGTGGTTTAGTGGGTTGTAGCTGGTTTGACTTCGTTGATTCTCTTTTCATGAAGTAGGAATATGATTTGACTGCTGTTGGATTTGCCTGTTGTTTTCCAATAACTGTTGAGGCAGGTGATGCAAGGAGGTGATGGAGATTGCCCAAGAATCGAAGCAGTTTATTAAACAGTTTTAAAGCTATGCTTCGGGTGGATGCGAGCAAGAGGATTATTCCCAGTGAAGTCCTCAGGCATCCCTTCATCCCACAGAGAAACCTTGGTGTACCTCTACAGTCAGATGAGCCCAGTTCCAGCCAGTCCTGGACCGACTTCAGAAAGACAGAGACTGCGACTCAGGCTGATGACAGGTACAGTAGCGATTGATTCATCGGTCTCTTTTCCTGCTGCCGCTAGATATTTGTGTGGTAGAGAGGCCACATATGCTTTCTTTTCAACTTCAAACCTTCTTTCCTTTTGTGACTCAGAAAAGAGGTGAAGGTACCTGAAGGAGATGTTTTTGTAAGTGAAGTTTTTAATCACTGCTTCTTTAACAGCAGAGCCAATTCTAACCATTTAATGGTCCGGGGCAGAACATTTTTGGGAGGTCCACATTGATCCACATTGCATTAATGTGTGCCTGTGTGAGAGATGTGCATGATTCTTCTGAATATACTATAATACATGCTTTAATATACTGTCTGTGTCTTCACTGTGTGTGTTCAGTACCCAGGCTGGCCAGACTCAGGGCTCTCAAAGCAGAAACACCACATTGGTGTGCCTCATTGATACGCTGAGCTGTGCAACTCTAATGCTGGATCCTGACCATGCTGCAGCTCCTGGCACTCAGGACATTAAGGAGTAAAGTTTACTTAATCAATGTGGCAGTCTTGGCTGCAGGGTTCATGCTTAAAACAAACTAATTTGTACAGGATGATGTCTGACCACGCTTAAAGCCAGAAGTTTTTATACCTGTTCCGAACAGCCACACTCAAAGCAAAAAGCCTCAAAAGCCTGACCTCTCTTCAAGAACTCTGATTCTTTTGAGTGTCTTTGTAGTCTTGACACAATTCATTGTACAAACAAAGATTAGAGCGCACACTTTTGGGCAGTCCTTTCTCAAAGGCATTCATGGTGCTGCACTCCTTTGTACACATAAAGTAACAGAAAAAGTTGTGTGAAGAATAAAAAAAGAAAGAAGTTTAAACTCTGCGTGTAAAAATACGACAAGCACTTTGTTATAAGCATACAGAGGCCTTAAAGTGAGACTATGTAACTTTTGCTTAACAGCGACCAATGTGGCCTATACCTGTTTATATTGTTACTGCTAAAATGTAGCGTAACAGTAGCACAGGTAGAAAGGAGTCATAAAGTCAACAATCTAACTCATCTGCATAAGTGTACACAACAATATCTGTCCAGTGTTTGCTATCATTAGCTAAAAGCTAACATAAGCGGGGAGTAATCAAATTTGTTTTATTTCTCATTAATCCATCTTTTCATTTGTAAGTGGACGAATGTTTAACTTCTTCTTTCAAAAGTTACATAGTGTCTCTTTAAAGGGCAGCACGGTGGCTCAGTGGTTAGCACTGTTGCCTCACACCAAGGTCCCAGGTTTCAGATGTGGTGTTTGCATGTTCTCCTTGTGTCTGCATGGGTTTACTTCAGGTGCTCCACTTTCCTCCCACAGTCCAAAGACATGCAGATTAGGCTGAGTGCTAATGAATCAAATAGCGTTTTTATGAAATCATGTACAAATAAATTACAGATAACTGATTTCATAAATCTGTGTCATGACTTTTAACTAAGCAAGGATATACAATATATTTATTTAGATATAAGCAAACAAATGCTACCTGACTTGTGAAATGTTATTATCTGAATAAATGCCAAACAATGTATTTTGTTGAAAAAAATCCATACATTAACAAATTGCAAACAAAGGGTTCCCGACCATGATAACTTAAAACCATCATTCCTACGTTCCACTGAGTATGGTTTATGGTATGCTGCTAAAGGTTTGTTTATATCAGAACTGAGTAAGGACAGGAACAACATTCAAGTTTTTAGCCACACTAGAAGCGGGCTGGTGGGTTGATCCACACTGACAGGTAGCGCACAGTGGGTTTTTAGAGTTTTTTAGCTGAAAACGACACTATGAAATCAGTGAGAGAAACCCAAAACAGTGAAGATGTTGGCCAGACATCGAAACAATGACCTTAAAATATAAAGCTCTGTAAATATCAGATTCAGGTGATAATTCGCTGTAGGCTCATCACTAGCGACCCCTTTCACACTGTCAAATTGTCTTCGCGGCTGTGGCTTGGTGGCAGAGTGGTCGCCTACCAATCTGAAGGTCAGCGGTTCGATCCCCCATGCGCCATGCGTCGAAGTATCCTTGAGCAAGATACTGAACCCCAAGATGCTCCCGAAGCTGCGCCTTCGGTGTGTGAATGTTCTCATATGTAAGTCGCTTTGGATAAAAGCGTCTGCTAAATGTAAATGTCTGAAAAATGTCTGTTTATACATTGTTATTATAAAATATATTGGTTATAGCAGCTTTAATTCGACGATCTGAGCGCTCCTTAAACCACTGCCAATACACAACATTCTCACCTAGAGAATATGTGAAAATGACAGAGGCCCTATGTCTGGGTCCCCTAAATCACTAAATCCGGCCCTGCCTACGTCATCCTCCCGCACACCTGACAGGTCCAGAGAAATGAACTGGGTGGTAATGGGAACCAGAGCACCACAGCTTCCTCAGCTAATCACATGGAGCCACCAGTGAAGACAGCACCACCATCACTCTCTCACTGCATCCCTCAGTATGACCGAGGCCTGAGTTTAGTCCCAACTGGCCCCTGCTGCATTCACTGTTCATCCTTCTTATGCCTTTACAGCACTGTCCCCCTTTGCTCCCCTTTTTCTTTGTTGTGGCCCTTTTTCCATCAGTCAGTCTTGCTTTAAGCTCTTACTCTCTCTCTGTCTTTTTTTTCTCTCTCTCTCTTGGACGGACACACACACAAACTCTGACTTTTGTTTTAGCCATTTATCAGCAGCTAATCTCTGTCGTCTGCTTTGAGGTGTTTTGGGGCCACGTGCTCATAATGAAAAATAGCTCCCGGGCAGAGTGAAAAACAGATCACTGTGTGTGTGCCCGTGTTTGTGAGTTTCCTCACTAGTGACCAGAAGTCTAACTTACATAAATATTTGGTCCCATAAAGGCCGTTAGCAGCGACTTATGAATCATAAAGCTTGTTAAACAGGAGTGTAAATAAACAGTAAAGCGAGTCCTGGCGCCCCGCCGAGCTCTCTCTCCTTCCATAACTCAGTCTGGACTCCGCCTGCTGAGGACAGATGTGTTCAGCTCTCCACCTGATCAACAGGTCCCACTGTTTGGCTCACTAACCTGTTCAGCTTGGCTGAGTTGTACAGAGTAAATTAGCTGAAGGTTGTTGCTTGGGTGTAAACCGCTCATTGGAGGCTAATGTTGTGGACTTGTTTAGAAAAAATCCTTTTGACACTTGTTTTCTCAGAGGTGATTTTACGGGGTTTGTCGTTAGGAAGGAGTCTAAGTTTATGATGCATGGATGATTTGGTCATAACACAGACCAGGCGGACAGAGTGAGTGTGTGTGTGTGTGTGTTGGTACTGAAATTTTTTATTTTCATGCATTAAATGACCTGTGTTTTAATTGTTTGTCCTTACTGTTAAAGCCTTTGACTTCCAGACAAGAAAAAAACTCAAGCTTTCTTCATTCAGTATACTTCTGTATTTGTTGTTTCAACGGATTCAGCACTAGCAGAGTGGATTAGTATGGACGTAAACTAGCTACACATTTTAAATATATTACAGTTTGATGCAACCGAGACTGGAAGGAGGAGTTATTTTATTTTTCAGTGTAACACCTGTTCATTTTATCGTGACTGCTTCTAATTTTACATCAGTAAAGTTCTTAGCGCCAGCTTTTAGTGTTTAATGGAGTACATTGTACAAGTGCAAAGTTGTATGAATGCTTGCTTTAGCAAAGCACTTGAGTACATTTTCCCATCATTAATCACAATTTGTGTTTGCATGCTTTGTGTGTTTTATGGAAAAGTGAGCGAATGTCCCTACAGGAGTACATGTGCACCTCGTGGAGGGTCTGAGGTGCACCCGAGGGCATGATGTCTGCGTGGAATTATATTTATCAAACCGAACATCTGCAGAGATACAGAGCCGACTCTGACAGTGATAAAGTGGAGAAGAGATCTAAGCCCATTTTGATATATGGACCATGATATCAGCACTGTGAGACCAACACTGGAACCCAAATTACACAGTAACCACAAAGATCCATAACACCATTTTTCATCTCTATTTTAGAAGGGATTACCTGGGCCAAAGTGCCAGAAGGATGAGAAAGGTTAAGAAGCACTTTTATGAAGCATTTTCAAAACAAAATAAACTAATATAGCTATGATATAATTTGTGTTTCAGTTGGACAGAAAGTCATACTGGTAATACAATACACTTCATACCTCCCTGTCTGTCCTGAGTCACACTTCACTCTCCCATATCTTCTTCCTCTACATGCTCTAATACACTTTATCTTAACAAAACAATACATTGTATTAATCTCCTCAGCTCTTCTTTCTCTTATTACTTTTCCAAGCATTTCTCTATCCTACATGATCACACAGGAGCTCACAGGAATATTTTGTTACACACCCCAGTGCTTTTTCTTGAAGTCTTGGCTAACTAGAAAATTCAGGTACTTTTACAGTTTTTCTTATTGTGGCTCACTCCTTAAAAAGAGCACCAGCCGAATAAAATACAAAAAGCAAAATGTAGATATGTCAGTCAAATAAAATAAATTCATGATACAGTTTTGTTCTTTCCAATCTGTGGATTTCACCAGTTTTCCTGCTGTTATAAACAAGGTGTTACTTTATTGATTCTTGAAAGCAAATTCTTTTTTTGCTTTATCCTATTCAGGGAGGTCAGAGCACAGAGTTGGCTATGCAGCACTAACCCTGGAACTGGAGGGGATGCAGGGTCTTGCCCATCAGCAGGGCAGATGTTTGTTGATGCTGGTTTAAAACAAGCCACTCTGCCTGAAGAATCATTACTCTGACCCTGTCGCCCAGAAATTATGTAAATACACTACTAATTGCAACAGAAAATACTTTGTGAAGGAAACATAACGCTGCTTGGATTCCTGTTTAGTCATGCGGCTCTAAGGATGGCAATGTCGGTCTGGCAATCGGTCTACCACTTTGGTCCAGACTGAAAGATCTCAACAACTATTGGATGGGTTGCCATGAAACTTTGTACAGACATTAATAATCCACAGAGGATGAATCCTACTGACTTGTGTGATAGTTTGATTTTTCCACTAGTGTCACCATGAGGTTGACATTTGTGGATTTGAGTGAAATATCTCTACTGTTGGATGGATTGCCACTATTTTTGATACAAACATTCATTCACCAGTCAGGATGAATTGTAAGAACTTTGGTGATCCTCTGACTTTCATCCAGTGTCATCATCAGATCAAAATTTCAATTTAGCCAATATTTGGGTTCATGACCAAATACCTGTAAAACTAATGACATTCTCATCAGCCTCAGCTGTATTTGGTTTACGGCTAATTAACAAATGTTAGCATGCTTACATGCTAAACTAAACATTATACCTGCTAAACATCAGCATGTTAATGTTGTCATTGTGAGAATGTTAGCATGCTGATGTTAGCATTTAGCTAAACGCACAGCTGTACCTATCCTCACAGAGCCGCTAGCATGGCTAGCAAGGCTTGAAGACATGCATAATTAACGGTGAGGCTACTTTGAGTGACAGGTGGGTGGCGACACTGGTGGCTACCTATCTGCTAGCTCCACCCACACTCCACCTCTTTGCCACCATTTTTGGATTAGCCGGGAGTAAGGCGGTGTCAGGCACTGCCAAGATGGCGACGGCCGGAGTCATCACACTGAGCTTCACAGTGGCTCTGCAGAAACGCATGTGTGATGTCACGAAGACTACATCCATATTTTATACAGTATATGACATGAATGCCATTCTGGGAGACACAATTGTATCAACTGATTCCACTGCCCAAGAAGAGCCACTTTTGGCACAGGAAAGCAACCACTGTGCCTTATGGGGTCACTGTAGTGTATGCGATTCTGGTAAAATGGAAAGTTTGTGGAACTGCATTCTAAGCAGACAAACCTAATCTGTTCTTGATCATAAACAGCTCAGGCTGCAGCCTGATGCAATGGAAAATGTATTTTATGATTTAAAATAGAACACAATAAGATTCTTACCCAGCCACTGTCAACCAGTGTAAATAAAATGACTTGCACTTATGGATCCTAAAACATTGTGGGCGTCAAACTACTTTGCAACCACAATGCAAACACACTTTCAGCTGGACCGTTTAATCCAGGCATCTGTTGGCATCTGTGTAAGTGGTGTCTTCAGTGCTACCGGCTCCTGTGTTAACCTCCGACGTGCTCTCCTTTTGTTTGCTGCTGCATGGTTGATGTGGTGACCTCGCGAACCCTGCGGTGATTGTTTCGCGCGGTTAAGTGCCTCCTGATTGTGGGCAGAGCTGACTGGTGATAATGTCTACCAGATTCTTCTCCTGTCACACATGCTGTGCATACATGCAGCAGCACGTAGGCACGTATTTCATCACACGCACAAACCTACACACCGACTGCTCTTTGCTCTCGATCCCAACAGTAAACAGTTTAGTGATTTACTGATGCTTCCGAATGTTTTCAGATGGTGGAGGAAGCCTCGTCAACACGCTCAATCGCTCTATTCTCCTGCTGATGTGTTGACAAGAAGATGTTGAAACATGTCAAGCGTCTTCTGGCGTGTTTGTTTTGGAGGCTACAAACTCATCGCCCAATCAGCCTGACTTTCTGTAAATGTTCATGTTGATGACCTAAATCTCCCCTTTGCCTTGGTATCCCTGCCATTTGCTGTGCTAATATCCTGCTCTCAATAATGTAGGCATCTATTTTACATTTATTTATAGTGATCAAAGAACTTGATGGAGGATGAGGTCTTGTATGAGTGAAAAGCGTGTGTTGATAGAGACCACAACATAAAACACACACACACACACACACACAGTACATATCCACACTCATGCATGCACCTCAGCGACCAATATCACCAATCAGCCCTCCACCCCTCTTCCTCTTCTCACCCCTGTAACCTCAGCCTCCACCATGGTGACTTGAACTGTCAACAGATGGCCGATCCCACAAGGAGAGTGTTGATTTAGTCAAAGATGTGAAAACAAACCAGGTGCCCCCCCCCCCCTCCTTTCCTCAATTCTCTTCTCGTGCCTTCTCTCATGCAGCCTGTTCCTGTGATGATCAGTGGTGTTAGGGGTGATGCGAAAACCTTTTTTAATGGCGAGGGACCCTCAAAGGTAGATGAAAAACTCCTGCACCTGCCAGTATACTGACCATATATACTGGGACTATGACTGCAAACATAGCTTCTCTCAGATAAACAAAACTAAAAACATTTAGGTAATTGCATGCATCATTTCTCATTGAAACCAACTTTTGCTGGAATTTTGAAGCTAGCAGCAGTTATGGACCTTTTTCCAACCCTTTTTGACACAGATCAAGGAAAAAATACTGTAGGACACTATACAAAATAGTATAGAAAACGTCTTGAATGCTGGTTCTGCACGAGATAATTAACAACGTTGAAGGTATTGCGAGTGACAGGCCCCGGGAGAGGTGGGGCGTAACACGACAGGAAAAAATACATATTGCAACCATATAAATATACCACAGCCACCTGGAGGCAGGGGTGCTGCAGTACCCCTACTTACCGTGGCTAGCTCACATTTCTTTCCATGTTGCCACGTTATTTGGACCATTCACACACTGTTAGTACTAGACCTTCCTGGTTTGATTTTTGTAATATAGTTGATACAGAAAAAGAAAAAGGTGACTCTAACCTTCTTTTTTTTAACATTGGTACTTGAGCAGGCAGATACCTTTCTAATCTCAGTTGGTCTTTACCAGGCACATCACTAAATAATAAACAAGCCAAACAGCACATAATTCAAGTACATCATCAACTCACTAATTATCTGGGAACCCAGATTCCCCCTCAGTATTGCCAAAACCATGGAAACTTTGTACCAATAGGCAGATCCAAGGTCAGAGCTGGCCACTATTTTAGGCACATTTTATCATTGCTCTGCACTCTGGGGCTTAACATTCACAAATCTAATGGAAACTCGGCTTGGGGATCTGTTTATAGAAGCTGCTGAGTACAAGAACAAACATGGGGCAAGGGACTGGTTATAATGTCCTTTTTGACATGAAACTATTATTATGGAAACAATTCAGAGGGTTTAAAAATCAGCATGCAACTCATCAATGGACAGAATGTGATGCTGAACATGGTCTCATAAAAAACAACCTTTTAGTGGAGTAACAGCTGCAGCTAATCGATGAATAAAAATTAAAAGTGTGACTGCTCTATGAGTGGACCCTCAGTGTAGTCGTATGCCCTAAATCTGCTAAGTAATGACAATCATAGAGGCAGATGTCTTACACAGTATTCCCCTGTAGGGAGTCCAGTGACACACACAACCAGATCTGGCTGAGGCTTGTGTGTGGTCTGCAGTATCTCAGGGAATTCATGCATGCTGCATAAACACTGTTGTATTAAGGTTAATTTGCAAAGCTTTTATTTCCCTTTTGCTGGACAGAAAGATACAGAGAGATACTCTGATATACTGATACTCCGTAGACTAGGAGGCACACAAACACACGTGAAAGTAAAACAGACACATTTTAAATACAGATACTTGGAACAAAGCTGTGCACACACACACACACACACACACACACACAAACAGACACACACAACCAGACACACACACACACCTGCCCGTCTCATCTTTAATCCTGCCCGTCCTCCTGATCTTTTCTTCTCTTCCTCGCACTGTTTTTCTTTTCTTTCTCAGTTTCCATTGAAGCCACCTCTCAACCATCTGCTCTTCTATTCAGCAGGGTCTTCGGCCCTGGGCCTGCCACCAAAGGTCAGAAAGTGTGTGTGTCAGTGGACAATGACCCAGCCGGACAACCCCCCACATGCACTTCAAACACAGCTCACTGAGACCTTACACCACATCTGCATCTTTCAAGACGGGTGTTAGGTGCGTGGAGAGGTGAGAGATGAGGAAGGAATTTGTGAGTGTGTGTGTGTCTCTCTATATGAGCTCTGTCAGCTCACCTCCACATATCTGTCACTGTTTTCATACACAAGAGGATCAGGTCCTTAAAAGCAGCACAGATGAGCATCTGATCAATATAAACAGTCCAGAAGAGTTAACGTCTGCTCGTCTCCCATGAGTAATTCTAGCTTCTACTCTCATTGATTTCTAAAGGAAAGATCACTATGGGTGGCTGAGCTGTAAACCACTTAAGGTTTTTTCTTCTTTTTGTGTGTTCCTTCATGGCTCAATAGTGGACCAATCTAGCGTTGCCAGAGATAAAGCTTTGAAGGACCAAACACTCTGAAAGCTTTTGCTATTCTTGTTTTTATACACTTTGCATTAGTTTGCAGCAAATGTGAGGAATATAAAGACTCAAACTGTCACTAGGTCAGGAGCATTTTAAGTTCTTCGAGTAGATTGGGTATATGGGTATAGCTCCAATGAATACTAACTACTGCGTCAAATATGTATTAATCCACTGCTAAAAATTGGCCATCAAAAATGTTATGTTATGTGACATTTTGTCACCTTTTAACTTGATATGGCTATCAAATATAACGTTGCTTATTTACACATCCATCAGCAACATTATTATTAATGTGGAGCGGTGTTTCTGGCCAGATGGCTGGCTCCGTCTCTTTAGCCGCTAAATGCACCACTATCTTCACCAGATAGTTGCTGACTGTGTCTGTCTGCTGTTTGGTGCAGCTTTTTAGCTGAAAACAGCTCTCTGCTGCAGCCGCAATCAGCGCTATGAGAGCTGTGAGAGTGAACCAAAGCAGTAAAGTTGTGGGCTGGACAGCTATATAATGAGCTGAAACTATACAGCTCTGAGGAGCTGCAGATTCAGGTGATAATTCCCTGTAGGTTCATTGCTACAAGTGTTGCCTTTGAAATTGTCACATTGCTACCACATTGTCATTTGATACATTGTTATTATAAAAATATCAATTATAGCTGCTTTAAAGATTTACATCTTAAGTAAGATTGGGGCTGAGAAACACAGACAGGGTAGGGAAGTCAGAAATATTGAAAGACGGACAAACACCGTTGGTTTTGGTCTTTTCATGGGATTTTTAAAAATAAGAAACATAGACAATTACACCAATCTTCTCCTTTAAGCTGGTGTGATGGCAGTGATGGCTTAAACACCTGTTGAAAAGTCTAACATAAACAGCACATGAGGATCCTCCTTTTGTCCATTTTAGATGATGAAAAACCTTCACATGGTGCATGTTATGCTATTTCTGTCATACTATTATCTGTGTCATCAGCGTGGGAAATTCTGAATGTAGTGTCAACTTAAAGACAGATATCAAATGTTAAACCTCCACCGGATGCTCAGTGACTCACAGTGAATAAATACAGCTTCCTTAGTGAGCTGATGGCATATTTCACAAACTTCACTTCACTTTGTTTTAAAGATATAGACATGAAGCCCCATTAGACGTGTGTTCACTAATTAAGCTGTAACATCAAATCTACTGTACGTTGTCCACTTCTGCAAGAATAACCGCTGTAATGCCCCTCATATTTCATACTTCCACAGGGTATAAGAACACTTTTTTTTAAAATTCAGCTCAGGGATCACGAAGAAACCTATGGCCAACCTGTGCCACTGTTTCAGAGGAAAGCAACATGCGGACTTTGATCTGTCACGTCACAGTTAGTGTGAGGATTTATAACTCTCTTCCATCTGGGAACCATCTCACAGAGACTTCAATGGGCGGGTAAAGTTCTCTTCTTGTTATCCCTCAGTCTAGAGAGAAGAAGAAAGAGGAGGAGGAGGAGGAGGAGGAGAGCAAAAGTCCTGTCATGTTTTCACAGACGGGTCATAAATTGGCAATACTTGAGAGGAGAGGACTCATAATACCAGTTAATGGGCCCTCCAGTAAAAAGCTGAGTGGCCAAAAATCGTTTGGGCAACTTTTTAGTCTCAAAATGAAACTCAACGCCCAACATGATTGTATTAGATAATGTGAATGAGATCAACTGTAGGATTAAAAGGAGGGATGTTTACACCAAAGCATAGCACAATTCAAGTCGGAGTCTTTTTATTTATTACAGAAGGTTTGTTTAGAAGTTCTGGAACTCGTCACTCATTCTTCCTTGTTTCTAGTCTGAATATACATGGTCACCATTCAAAACATTTTTTGATTAACGGTTGGTCATTTCAATGATATTGCATTCTATTATGACTGTATTTTTATAGCAGTTAATCATAAAAGGGCCCCATCATGAAACAGCACATCCCATGAGAGGCGCTGCTCGTTTTTAGATGAGAAATCAGCAGAGTTCAGTCTGAGATTGAGCAATAAATTGAGCAACATCTGTGTTTATTCCTCAAGAACTGGACATATGTTCAGTCTAATTTCACTGCGATACCGTCCACACATGTATTAAAACAGGCATCACGTAGTCTTGTAATGCAGACCTGGTATTGAAAAATGGAAATCTTCGAGCAAAAGTGCAACCTGTGGATTAAACAGTGTTGGTCATGTTTGTTCATTCTTAACCAAACTCCTCCTCTTGACAAATAGTGTTAAAATTCAAATTGTTTTTGTATTTCCAGAGAGAATAATAAGTCAATAAGGGGGACTCCAGTGAGATGCCTGAACTAACAACTAACGCGGCGCATTATTACAGAAATTACTGTAGCCACATAGTGACTATGAGAAGAAGTGTATCATGAGGCACATCTGTAATGGCATTAGCACTCACCCATGGTGGTTCTGTATGTGTCATCCACATTTACATTGTTTTATTCCATCCACAGTCTTTAGCCACACAATAACAACATCTAGTCCTTAATAAAACTCCATGTATAGTGCAAGTCTAAGGTGGTTCGATAATAAACGTGCAGGTGTGTGTGTGTGGATATATACCTGCCTTCATACTTGAACTAGTGTGTATGGTTTTGTGTGTGTGTGTCTGTCTGCAGATAACCAGTCTGACTGCCCTGACTGGGTGCACTTTAATCTCTCTCTGTTGGCAGGACGGCTGCTGATTACCCCTACATTAGATCCTATCAACTCTCTCTGCTGGGTTTTCTCTGCTGACGGGGAGGACAGGCTCTAATGCTCTGAAAACAAGCCTGCTGCGGTCTGTAGATGGATGGAATAAATGACTGGTAACATTAGAAGAGGCAAAGAAGACGAGAAAAAAAAAAAAACGAGATGCGGGGCGAGAGTGAAGACAAGTAAAATGACCAAATTGGGGGAAACTGAGAAGCGAAACAGTTTGTCGTGAAATGGCAAACAATAAGACGAGACCATTCAGAACATCTCATTTATCGGAGTGAGTTGTTTGACACTAATGTACTCACAGTGGATATCAAGATGGTATCCTATGAAAACTGATGGTCCTAGTTTTTATAACACACTAAACTTGTCTTTTAAGCAAATAAATTACCAAGAGACCTGTGGTGAAGGTTTGAGTTAAAGAAATCTTGTGATAAAACTTGTAAAAGACAACATCTTGTCACAGGTAGTGTAGTGGTTAGGATGACGAGCAGCGTTGGGCAGTAACGCATTATTTAGTAACAGTATCGCTACAGTAATGTGATTACTCTTAATAGTTACGAGTAGTATAAGGGATTACAATTTGAAATTCAGTAATTACATTACAGTTATCTCAGTAATGCCACGTTACATTTTGGAGGCTCAGCTTGTTTGCTGTCTAGGATGGAAGGGTTGATCATTTTAATCTCTATGCGTTCAGTAGAGAGTATTTTGCCCCAGGGGCTGGAGGGGCTGGAGGCGTGGTAGCTATCTGCTACCTTCCACCAAAACAGGTCACATGTTGTGTGTTTGTAGATGGGAAGTTAGCCATTAGGTAGCCACTAGGTAGGACACCAGTCAGGAATCCGCTGGACGTCCCACTTTGAGAACCGCTGGCGTGCTGCAGTCTGCAGCTGGTAAACCACAATTGCCAAGTTTCCATCCGAATGCATCGGAAATTTTAACCCGAATTTCGAGAATATCGGCAAAAGAAAATCCAAATTAATGCACAATCCACTACTTTTCTGTGAATATTAGGATTTGTTTTGTTGAAATAAACAGCTGGGGGTCATTGGGCGTCGCATCGTTTAGGTCACATGCTTCATGTAGGTCATGATTTATTCGTTTCCAGTGCACTTTGTCACATTTTGCTTTTATCGACACACCAGCTTTTCCACCTCAGCCAAGCATAAAACCCTTTTGCAATATTTTGAAATGTCTTCGTGTTTCAGGGTTTTTGATGTGCAAATTGAAGACACACATGAAAGCAGGTCGATGGAAATGCCCCTAATGTCCCCCCCATTACACATGTAATATACAGAACATGTGAAGTGTGGTTGTAGAGGCTTTGGAGTTGCCAGAAGGTACTTTCAACCTTTTGACCTGAGCTGAGTAACACAGCTAGCATGTAACAAATTCATTTTAATGTTAAGTAATTAGTAATGCATTTAGTAACTGATTACATTTTTCTGATTATATTTTCACTGATTATGGGGCCGTTTTTGGTTGGTCTTCATTATTCCATCTCTGTGCAGACATAATTAATGGCCCAGTCTGTAATACCAAAGAATTATATTCATATTGGAGTATTCTGACATACACTGGTCTATCCAATGCCAGCGTTCGGTGCCAAGTAGGAACTAGTATGATGTTGGTATAGCATTGTTAAAATTAGGCATGTGGAGGACAGGTAAGCATCTTCAGCTTTAACACAGAGTCAGTTTAGGCTTTTGTTTTTTTTATTTAACCATGGCAAAGGTCCCTAATTTTAACCAGTCAAGGCACCACAGCAGCGTAACCATCACAGTTCTGTTTGGCTCGTGGATTGAAATGAAACACCTATCCAGAAACAGGCTCTCTCTGTTTAACCCAAGATTATGCTGGCTGCCAAAGCACAAACACTCAACTATTGTAGCTTTAGCAGTTTAAGAAGAGAAAGTACTGCCTGTTTCCCACCTGCCAAAGTGTGAGTTCTGGCCAGGCTGGGAGCAGTGAGCAGGACTTAGACTGATACTGGCCGTCCAATCTGTCGGGGTCATGACCTTAGCTCTGTCCCTTTAACTCTGAGGATCTCACCCCTTTCTGGCGTCAGCGCTGGCCTCCTTCCACAGCGCTGCTCTGCTTGTTTGTGTGTCGATCATGAGGTGCTGAGAAGCCAGCGCTGGAAATAATGTGAATGTGTGCTGTGTCTGTGTGTGGTTTTTAAATAAAAGGTGTGTGTGTGTGTGCCAAAGCCAACAGATTTGTTCCTGATGTGCCAGACATACATCCCATTAAGCCTTCAGAGCCCATAAGTAATTTACATCACAAAGACAGCATCCTTTCTCACTCGACTGCACAGGTTGTACACAGTGAATTGCCTCAGAGCAGAACAAACTACAGATTTAGCAAAGAGTGAACTCGACAAAATGCTTCTGTTTGCAGAGTTGTTACTATCAAAGCTAGAGCCTGAGGATGTGTGAGCCAAAACAACTTTAATTTGCCAAGGCTGAAAAGCTCAACAGAAGAACATATTCTTCTGTTAAGAACTCTGCCATGTAACCTGGTGTTTTCAATTTATGTCCTGTTCCCTCCGAGTCCTCTTGGCCTCCGTCAGCTTTGGCCTGAGACAGACTCTGGGAAATTAAGCTTCTCAGTTTGAAACGGAGCCCTCAACCTCGCATTACCCTGGGACTGTTGAAGGAGGAGGGCCGAACAGCGGCCGGCATTAGTGTTTTCTACCAAGAGTCTCAAGAGGTGATGTCATGAAACCTGTCACATCCAGATGAAGTCTGCATGTGCTGTCAGTGCACACCCAAAATCTTTGTATGTGTCATCATGCTAAGTGCATACTAATGCATCTGCACGCAATTGTAGACAATCTAATCTGTAAAATAATATGAATGTTTTGCAAACCAGCCACTAATTAGTCAACTTATATTAGTAATATTTATTTTATTTTAAATGATAGAACACCAATCGTGCTTCTTTTGCACTCCTGAAAACTGATGCTGTTTCACAATTTTCTGTTGCCAGTCTGCATCCAACTCTTCAATTGTTGAGTCTCTTTACACTGTTGATTGTGTTATTTTCGTTGTTGATGCAGCGATTGTCATTTTGTTGTCAACATTTTCTTCAACTTCATACCATTTACTCAACTGTTTCCTGAGCAGAAAACCTCTGTTCTCAATCGTGGGCTCCCACAAATGCCGAGATCTATTGCACTAAATGATCAACTTGATTAAGAAAATGTGAATAGGATGAATTCCAGAATTATCAAGGACATTTTCTGCATCCATATTTAAGAATTTATGGTGTATTTGATGAATTTTTAAGGGCAGTTTTGTCCCAAGCCCTTGTTCTCATACAGATCTATAAAGAGCAGCCTTTACATACAACAGACTTGCACACTCATTGTGGTTTGACCACACGCCTGCGGTCACTGAGCGTTCATGATGCAGCCCATCCAGTTAGAGTTCGAGTTGTGATGAGCATCCCTTCATATGGCCTCCTGCTCTCAGCATATCCCTGAGAATAGGAGCAAAACAACTGCCTAGCATTAAAAACACAAAAGGTCTCACACACTTGAATGTGGCACCAAAGGACACCAGCACTCCAGTCCGCCCTGTCTTTTCTCAGCATCCCATAGTATATACGGTAAACACATGTCCTGCCCCATACAGGAGCTGAAACCATGGCAACAGGGTCAGATACAAACCATGTTCCTGACAAATATATGAAAGACGAGACAGATTCGGAAGCGAGGAGGAGGAGAGCAGAGGAGGAGGCAGCCATTTTTCTGCCTTTGTTTAGAAAGCATCTATTGAGTGGCGTTTGGTGTCATGCCAGATTCTCTCCTCCACAGGCGGGCACAAAGTAAACTGGATTAGTCACTGAGAGGCCTTTCTTCCATAATTGACAGCCAAGGAGAGCTGAAAACTTCAAACACATTCAGGACGTTTCTACCTAAAGACCAGACGCTTATTCAAATGGAAATTCCTTTATCGTCCCTCTCTGCACCCTCTGCGTCCATAGCTTTCTGACTGTATGTGCTGTACATGTGAATGGGAAATGCAGGATTAAAATGGTCAAGAGGCGGACTCACTGAGGAGCTCGCTCCAGTTTTAGTTCAGCTAAGTCCTCTTTGGTCTTTAATCATCGTTTCTTTTAGACTGCTACTAGGCTGCTGCCCTCTCAGTGCTCATACAATGTTGTGCTATTATTTGCATTGTACTCATTTAAGCCTGTTGCATAGTGTGTGGCTGCAACATTTCTTGTCATGGCAGTGTTTGTCGATTAAGCGTTTCTTACTTTCAGGGGTGCAAATTTTCACTTGTTTCAATGCTCTAGACAGTGTATTATTATTATTTTGTAAAATTATGTTGTACTTAATCACTAACTACCACCAATCCATCAAAAAGTTGTTGACATATTTAAATCTAGACCAAAGTGGTCGACTAACTAACCAATCAAAAGACCGACATGCCCTTCCGAGAGCCACGCCATTAGCCTGGCTAGAAAATAAAGAACGTGTGGAGCTGCAATTCAGTGTAAAGCAAAGCCTTCTATGATTACTGATTATTTTATGCCTGCATTTGAATCATACTGCTGTGCAGATGATCTCTTTTACCTTTTCGCATACTTTTTGAACACTTTATAAAATCAGTAATTTTACATTGATTTAAGAATAGTTTTGATGACGTACTGTGCAGAAATGCATTCAGAAAGGTGGGAATAACAGATTAGCCTACAGTTATGGTGTTACCGCCTGCACAGGAAGATATTGCTTTTTTATTTTGCTGTGAATCTCTTATTCAATCACAAGGCCATCTCAGAGAAACCTCAGAGGAGGCGTTGTGATAGAAATATCACTGATATACTTGGATACATTTGAATATCCATATTGAAAATGTCAGGATGCCGTATTGGCTCTGTAACTGGAAGTAGTAGTAGTAAAAACTGTTACTCTGCTTGAGTTTTACTTGAGTAGTTTTCAACACAAATACTCTTTGTGCACATTGTTGTCCACTGAGCTGCAGCATTTTTGATCCATTAATAGTTAAACAAAAATATTTGATTTGTTACTGATTAACGGACTTAAATGTTTAATGAAATCATCAAAGCCCCATCTCGCTAAATCAATCAGAGGTGTGTGTGTGTGGTTTCCCCCTGAAAAGCCAGCTGCTCAGGCTCAGGGGAAGATCTGCTAACTGATAACAGCCCCCCCCCCCCCCCAAAAAAAAAAAACACTTCACACACGCATCACACACTCGCCCCCCCTCTCTAACCCCCACACACACCTTAAACCCCTCAAACCTCCAGTTTATCCTGTTTACAGAACCCTGCTTCAAATCACCCCCATAAACACACATACAAACACACACACACACACAACTCCAGTACGTCTTAAAGTTTTTTCCTCTCAACATAAAATCCAAATTCATTGCACCCATTAGACTGTAAATCTATAGGCTAATGTAAACTAGCGCAGCCACCTCACCCTAACTAGATGTAGCGGGCACAGTTTTAACTCAACACTCTCCCGTTTTATGATCGGCTGATACATTTGGTGCTCTTGAGAATTTTTCCACATGTTGATTAATGTGTGTTTACATGGCACATTTTGAGCCTCTCATGCAGCCTCGGCAGTGATTGTGAACTACTGTTTATCTTAGCCCAGTTGAGGGAAACCTTTCATCTGCCCTGCCACCATAAAATAAAACTCAGCGCTAGACTCAAATGGCTGGACAAACACAATAAACTCTGGATCACAAAGCAATCTCCACACAGAGATCCCGACAGGAAAGTCGGGATCTGCTGTCGCATGGGAGATTACAAAAAAGATTAGTCTGTGTTTGCTTGGGTTGATTTTTTACATGGAAGGGCATTAAAGACATTAATAATGTGTTTGTGTGGGTTTTGGTTTAAGTGCTATGACAAATCTTCCGATGAAAGATTATTATTGAAGTGTGACAGACTGCGTGTATTTTATGCTCTTTAGTTCATATGGCAGAAAATGGGAGTGTATATGTACGTTATTCTATCAGGTTATAGTTTACATCACAAAGATTTTGTGTGTGTTGTGTGTTACTTCACTTCTTAGACTACTTTCTTGTGCAAATTCACTGCAAACCATGAGCAGAATCACAGCGGGAAAACAGCAGGTTTGTCAGAAGGAAAAAAACATTGGGATGTTTTTCTTCTCATTAAAAACCTCATTAGTTCCTATTTAACCACATCCTTAAACGTCCTGTTGTGATCAAGGTTGTGTTTTACAAGAGACAATCACATTTACAGTGAAAATGAGAAAGTTTAATGCACCTAATAACTTTTATTCATGCAATTACTTCATTCAAATAGGAAGGTGTTGCATGCATGTGTGAACCTGATGCAGACCATCCACACAGGCTAAAGACTAGTCTGCGCTCTATCGTATCCCTCATCATGGCAGCCATTTGTGCAGGCTCGTCTATCAGGACTGGTCCAGAACAAAGACCTGGCAGCCCAATTGCGTGAAACCCTATACAGGGACATGAAACACTGACCTTTGACCCCGCGTGTGATACAAGTGGCAGTGTTGTCCCACAGGTCAGCGGTAAACGTGCCAAACACATTCCCGGCCTCCATCGCAGTCGTGCTCCTGTGGCGTGTTAGCGCTGGAGCGGCTAAAACACTTCTGACATTTGTTTTTGTGTCCCGGTAAATACAACTCTCAGCGCTGTGATGATAAGATTGACAATATTTCATTTAGTTTGGGAGTACAGGGGTTTATCTGAGCTAACTTGTAAATGTTAGTGTTTACGGGAAACATAATACAGACTTATTTTACACCGCCAAACATCCCATCATAGAAACGTTACATGCAAGGTGTGGAGCATAAAGCAAGGTTGGGCTTCCCTGTGAGGCACTGTGTTTAATCAAATCCAACCGTATAAACTCACATGTGTTTCCCAGCTCTGCTTAAAAGAACTAGTGCTGTGGTCCTTTATAAAGCCCATAATCTCATACACAAGTTATTACGTTAAAGGGCCAGTTCATCCAAAATACAAAAATTACTTTTTTAATATCTCCAACAGAGTCTAAGCATGCAGATAGTTTTGGCTTTATTTGTCCAAGTTTTGAGATTTCTGTTTCCACCCCAATGCGATGGACTTGAATGGAATTTGGTTTGTGGTGTTCGCAAAATTGAAAAATTTTATTTTAACTTAATTTGTCAGCAAACGATATCATGTTACTCTGGATAACAGATGATGACGTTTTGATGATGGCCCTTTGACCAAAACATTCACCTTTTGTCAATCTTTTTCACACTGTGTAAGCTTTTGCACATGGAGTAAATAGATTCGTTTTTGTATCTGAAGAGCCTCTTCTACTGTTTTTGAAAAGCCTGGATTCAAGAGTACAAACTCTTCCACAATTCTTTTACTCTGGATAATCCACACTGCTGTTACTTCTGCCATAAAATAATAAAAACACGTTGTGTGTGTCAAAAAAACAAAGTCAATTCCTCAGAGGTAATTTGATGTTTTTCTCTTCACAGCTCAGTTTCATCTCCCCAGTTGTAATGGCAGTTATATTGGATGACTCTCTGGCTAACAGTAAACACCCTCTCAGGTTTACAGCTTGCAGCAGGGCTCGGACCTGCTAGTACTCTCTCAGCACGCTGCCATGGTATGGGCCTGTAAACTGCAGGGGAGGAGTTTCAGTGTATGAATTGACAGGCCCTGTTTAGCAGGGTATGGTTTTATTGCCGGTGGTGGTGGTGGTAGGGGGCTGCAGATGGGGGGGGGGGGCGGAATCACCCCAAAAAGCTCTGACAGTGAAGGCGTCAAGTTCTGGCATGTAGACCAGTTTCAGTTTACCGGCTGCTGGATTCAATGCAGCAGAACGGAGGGAAAGGAGACAAAAACATGCATGATTGCATGCATGTTTGCAGACACACACACACGTCGTACACACATGCATAGACTAAACTAACTGCACAGCAACATATGCACACACATCTGTGTCCTGTTACATTGTTGCTCACTGTTTTAGTCCATTCTTTTTCCCAGGTCTCCATCAGATCATCAGTTAGAACAAGTGCTTCAGAAACATGTGAGACATCATGTCCTCGAAGGATTTTATTTACTCCCTGCCTGTTACAACACCCACTCTCTTTTTGCTGTGTGTTTGCCACATCTCCTGTAGATGTCATCTAACACGCGATCTTCAGGCACAGCTAAATCACCAGTGTTTAAGTAACACGAAGTGGTCAAATAAACACTAACTACACTATGCGTAGTTTTACACACCATATCAGCTATTCAAGTGGGCAGACAAAAATCCAACCAGCACTTGTTAGCTTTATATGTTACTCAAACATGTTAAAGGAGCACTTTAACATTTTGGGGAGTACATTTATTCACTTTCTTGTCAGGAGTTAGATGATAAGACTTATACCACCGTTGTGTCAAAATACTGAACTATTCCTTTAATACATCAATCACTTGATAATTGGCTGAATCACTTTTGCAGATGTTAACCTTTGCAGTTTGCCTCACTGGTTAGGTTATTTTCTTGGGACAGCGGGAAATAAGAAGCTCATTAATTGATTCAATCAATCAATCAATTTGAAGAAATGGGAAATATTAAAATTTGAAATTCATGTTATTACTTTCTGCCTCAGCCAAATAATGCATTTTATCCGCCTTTATAATTTTGCATGTTTTTTATTTTTAATTACACTTTTCAGCCATCATATGTCCACTGCTAAATGTTTTTTGTAGTATTCATATTTATATATTTTGTTTACATGGCAATGCTTAGTGAACAACAGAAAAGAGAACAAATGAGTCAGAGTTGGCGAGAGCTACTTTTCATCTGTTGTTCCTGGCCAGATGTTAAAAATGCACCCTAAATTTTATCCACAATGTTTTCTCTACTATGTAATGCCTTACAACTGTCCATAAAGATTCACAGCAAGAGGCGGAGGGGGGGGGGGGGGGGGGCAGACTGTATTTTCTGTGGAAGCTAAACGTTACAATTGACAGAAAAGGTGATTATTTACAGTTCTTCCATAGAATCAGTCCTAAACTTGTCTGCTGGTACGAGAGCCTAAATTAGCAAAACAGGAATCCACTTGGCAACATTGTCGAGGTGGCCAGAAAAGCCATCCTTGTCAGACACTTTTAGTCGCCAACATATGAGAAAATCAGACCCACCCTATCTTTTTTTGGTAGGAATTTGACACCCTCAAATCTGGTCAAATATACTGGTTTCCAAAAATGAACTGCAACAGGTTAAATTTTATTCTTATTCATTTCATTTATTCTTATGCAAAAAAAAGTACTACAAACTGTTTTTCTTCTGCATCATTTTAAATTTGATTTGAAATATGTCATCTGAAGCTGTGAAGAAATCAAACATCATTTGGTCTTCATTTTCACTCATTACTTGGCAAACAACAGCAGCCCATCGCAGAAGCGTCCTTTCTAGATGTCAGTTTATTTTTAATAATCTTTGACCGACAGATAAGACACAGAAGTCATTCACAATTAGTTTATAAAGTAAATCCACAGTTATTCTCACTTGTATTCAACGGAGCTTTTCCCCTTCTCTTTTGAATGATACATTTGTGAAGTCTAAACTGTCCTTTAATAGTTTCATCACAGAGCACAGAGTGCAGCTGACGTGAAATCCAGAGGAGCCCAATAAAGACATGAACCAGGCATCACGGATGGGAGCTGAGTCAGACGACAGGGAGTCAATAAGTGGGGGAAAGAGAGACACGGCCAGAGGGGTACAGAAAGAGAGAGAGAGAGCAAGCACTCAGCTGAAATATACAACAATATTAGTCCAGCAGCGGGAAGCTCGAGCTCTGAAAATAGTCTGAGTGATTTGTGGTGGAAGCTGCATGTACTCTGTGTGTGTGGCAGGTGGCAAGAAGGGGATACACTGAAAAAATGGGTGAGGAGGAACGAAAAGGAGGACAGAGATGATAAAAGAGCACTAGTAACAGATAAAGTGAGAAATAAAAAGAGACCAACTGGAAAATGGAGAGAAATCAGTGAAGAGAGCGAAAGAATTCCCCTCAGACTTTCTCCTTGACTCCCAGCCAACACATTTACAATCGAGGAAGTCTCTACTGACTCGCTGCTGTGCTCCCCCCCCCTTCTCCCCTCCTCTCCGCTCACCTCCTCGCCTCTCATGCTGGGACCTCCCACCGCCACCCCCACCCCCTCCCTCCTGAGAAAGTGGGACTCCCACTGGCTCCCTCCCTCCTCACTCTCGCTCTCTCCTATCTGAAGA
Organism: Coreoperca whiteheadi; assembly: GCA_011952105.1. Classification (NCBI taxonomy): domain Eukaryota; kingdom Metazoa; phylum Chordata; class Actinopteri; order Centrarchiformes; family Sinipercidae; genus Coreoperca; species Coreoperca whiteheadi. The sequence goes on from CM022472.1 coordinate 22,117,588, forward strand.
TTTAACAGAGAGCAGAGCGGAGCTGGCGGTCACACTTGTGCCCTGGAGTGTAGCAGAGAGCGTCAGAGAGAGAGAGCAGCCCTCCTGCAGCCTGTTAGCCCACCACCATGGATGTCAAACTGCTGGCACTGATGGCTCTGCTGGCCGTGGCCACACATGTACCAACTTCCAGCGGTGAGTCCAGGAGAGGGGCGGGAGACTCACTTAGATTTTAGTAGTTCAGAGTGACTGTTGGTTTGACCTTGTTTTAGGGGTTTTGACTGATTTTAACTGCATGAGATGTTTTAGGGTGAAAGATTGGGAAGATGCTTTGTTGCGTATCGTCTGGATGTCGAGGCTTCTGTTATTTGGATTATTTGAATCTTGGCTTTGTAGGAACTTTTCTTACATGTCAGGATTCAGTCTATATTAGAAAATCCGGTGAATGTCTTACATTTAAATTAAGATTCCTTTTGGCTTCATGCTTTAACTTCTTTTTCATTATCAAAGCTTAACTTTTGGCATTGTTGGTATTTCTTTGTCAGGTTATATTTAAGTGAATTTTCATGGTTGATGAGTTTCATTTGTTGCAGACAAAATTGCTTTTTGACAAAGCCCCTGGTTGCACTGATTTTAAACTCCAGCACTTTGATGCTTTGCTTTTGTTTGGTTACATCTCATATTTTTAAGACATGGAAAAATAGTTACCAGACAGTAGACTTATATTCCATCCACCGTTTATCGGGATATTTACTAAATGATTACTCAAGAGCTGTATCAATTAGTCGATCCACAGAATATTAATCTGCAACTATTTTGAAAGTTCCATAAAGGTCTCTGGTTTTATTTTTGTTTTGCTTTGCTAGTTCTCTGTGAAAGCATATTGAAAATCTTTGGATTTTGGATTTTTGGTTGCAGAAAACAAGAAACTTGAAGATGTCAGCTTGGACTCTGGGAAACTCTGAATTGTGACATTTTATAGGCCAAAACAGTCACTTATGGAAATAATCAGCTGCAATAAATCAGGTTTCAAATGTTCCAGTAATTTTGATATTCAGTTATTTGGACTAAACGTAACACAAGAGGAGTGCAGTTTCCACAGTGACCCTACATTCACGTTAACCTTGGTAGGAGACCAGTCAGGGTGTTGACTCGTCTGGCCTCGCGTTATGCTAAGCTTGTTGTTTTGGCCCCAGTAAAACCCCTGATTGCATATTAAAGAGTTCAGTCTAAATGTGTGTATTTGTCTTTTGCCCTTTGCTTTCTTTTAATTAGTTTCTAATTAGGGATAAACAATGCAGCGGTGATAGCAGTGGATGCTTGCTTCTGGCCCCGGTGCTGCATAATGATCCCTTAGTTTCCATGAGAAAAGACCCTTGAATGGGTGTGAATCATTAGGCTGATGTTACTGAGGATTTAGCCATTTGTGGCAGGACATTTGGTGTTGCCTTATAAATGTGCATATCAATAGGAATATGTTGAACCCCAGGACAAAAGGTCTGTTTGTTACACCAGATGCACCTGATTTAGTTGATTTGTGTGTTTATCTGGGCAGGAAATGGCTGATACAAAGTATGAGTTGTTGCAAGTTGCCAAATATCTGTAAAATCAGCATCTGCTCAGTGACCTTTTATGATTTCTTGACACACACTGCAGATTAACGCAACAGTTTTTCTTTTAAACCATTTGACAGTGATTTATGGAGTAAAGCACTCTGCAGCATCAAGGCAAATAGGATGGATTCCTAATTTAAAGTTTTATTGCAAGTCGTTTCTCTTCACCTTTTCACTGACATTTTTACAACCGTCATCATGTCTATGGAAAATATGTAAACTGTAATTTGAAACAAGAAAAATAAGTTCAAAACTGCAATCAGTTTGTAAAAGTGTGCATCTGTGGTCCTCCCCCACAAGCCTCCATGGAAGCACAGGGGTGATTTGTAATCATTTTAAGAATGTACTTGAGGTTATTTCCACAAAGGCTGCAGATGCCGTCTGAGCTGCAGAGTGCTCTTTCATAAAAGAGGCAAATATTGGAAATTGAATGTCGAGGACCCTCCTCGATGAGAGTGGCCGGGCTGAATGCTCTGGGAGTGAAAAGGTGAAATTCTGCATGTGTGTGTGTATCAATGAGACACTGGTCAGAAAAGGGCTAATCTCTTTTTAATGAACATGTTGTTCAGAGCCATAGCAGGTAAACCTATATGTTCCCATGCTTTGTAAAGTCTTGTTACAGTAGATCAAACATGCTTTTAACTTGTCCACTGAGGGAAGTGATGTGTGTAATCACAAATGAAATTAAGTAGAAGCTACTGTGTTTGAATTGGATTTTAATTTAAGTTGATGTAAATATTTAAATCCTCATCTCAACCAGAATGAACCCTTCTCTGTTTCATGAGCACAAAACATTTAAATTGTTTAAGAGGTAGTTTACCATATAGCAGTCAGGTTATTATTATAATATTTACCATGAGCAAAAATAAACTTGTGTTGAACAAGCCTAAAATAGGATTAAAACATTTTGATCCAAATTAGTTTTCTTTGTCACGTCATCTTGAAGTCTGATTTCTGCATAGCCGTTTTTACATAAACAAATAACAAGTGTGGGAATGTGTGTGTGTGTGGGCTTGTTTTACTATATCCGTGGGCTCCAAGTACAAGGAGCCCACTATACTTGTGGGGTCCTGACAGCTTTGTGGGGACAAAATGCTGGAGCCCAAGAGTTTAAAGGGCTGTTTGAGGGTTAAGACTTGGTTTTAGGGTTAGAATTAGGTTAGGGTTAGGGGCTAGGGAATGCATTATGTCAATGACGGGTCCCCATGAAGATAGTGCCACTAGGCTGTGTGTATATGTGTGTGTGTGTGTGTGTTTAAGTGTGTGACTGCTCCTCTGTTCACTTAACTTCATAAAACTGTTCCAAGTATTTGTAAGTGGGCCGAGCAGCTTAAATTACACTTCCCACAACACTGAGTTTGCTATGAATTTTTCTACTTGTTTTAACTGCAACCTAACTTGTCTTGTAGTTTTATCACATTTTTCATTCACTAACATTTGCTTATTTGTAATTGTCCTGTGTTTGCAGCAAAGCCCATCAGTCTGGTAGAGCGGTGCTGGTGTCGGTCCACCCTCAACACGGTTCCTCAGCGGTCCATCAAAGAGCTCAAGTTCCTCCACACACCCAACTGCCCCTTCCAAGTCATGTAAGTAAATGAGAGTAAAATAACTGTGGTGATTAGCCTCAAGACATGTATTTCGTGATGGAAACGTTTGATGACTGCTTAAAGGATTCTGTCACTTTTGTGGCAATGGTATTTCCTTTCATTTTCGGTGTATTTAGGTGACTTTCAATGGCTGTGTTGGTCAGAGTCATGAGTGAAGTCAAGCTTCTAGTATTCTGCACCATGGCCGCTCTCCATAAGCAAAAGGTTTAAGCACCTGGTCCACCTCTCTGACAACCTAATTTGTGGCTGAACCTTCTTGGGTCCATGCACAGCGCTCGCCTGGACACGAGGCCCTCTTGATTACATAGCTGAACACAGCAGCATTTCGGTTGTCGAGTTTTATCCATTCACCAGGAAGGGAAGTAATGTGACGGCTGTAATGTGACATTTTGACTACAATACCACCTATGTGGCACTAAACATTTTTTTGATCTCATCATTTTGTGTATTTTTGCAGTGCGAGTGAGTGTGGTCTCCCACCTAGAACATCTTCATAGTGAGATGCCGAGAAAAAGTTCATTTAACGCAATTTGGTTGTAGAGAATCTTCAGGAATGCAATAAGTTGGGATGAACCAAATGATGAAAATAAAAAAGATCTTAAAGGAATACCAGAGGGGTACATATAGGAACAGTTATTCACACGTTTGAGAAATCCTTCAATCTTAGAAATATTATTAAATCTTCATTAAACTAAATGATTTCTACATATACGAAATTATGCCATTATCGTCATGGGGCTGTTTAAATTATTTTTAAAAATGTTATGATAAAAATAAGATAAACCAGAATCTGATTTTTTTAGTGAACACTTCAGAAACAAATATACACTCATAATATGCACACACACAGTGTACAACAGAAGATTTAAGAGCAGCAAGTGTCAATAGTCAACTGTTTCACTTCAAAATGCACTGAAATTAGTGAGCCATCAAAACTGAGCTGTCAATGAAACAACACCATAAAAAAAAAATCACGTATTCATTTGCACTACTCTGACGATTTTATTGGATTTTGCTTGGGCGCCTAAAACTCTAAATCTCTTAAAACTTCAATTATTGTGCTGATATTCATTTATTTTTTTCAGATTGAAGGCACTGGGAAAATGAGCTTTCCTTGATTTATATAAAATTGTTATAATTGTTGAGGTCTGTGTCACATGACATCTAATCCCTCTGACTATATGTTGCAGGCCTGGTGCCTCATTATCCTTATGTCTTATGTTTACTTTTTGACTTTTTATTTCCCTCACTTTTCACCATTGCTTGACTTGATTAATTAACTAAATACAATGTAAAAAGATTGAGAGTGGATGTGTAAAGTATGGTGTTAATATCCTTCTATTCTTCCCCTAATGAGAGGCCTGAGTTTAAAACAACATGGTCCTCTCAGAAAGAGAGGGGGCCATTTATTTTTTGCTAAGGAAGTAATAATTAAGGGTCAAAGTGATTACCTTTGTATTTCTGCTGACCCCGTGTTCCCTTATCCAATTTTTTATTTCCCGCCTCAAACTGCCCAGCAACACTGAGTATAATTGTCACTGGTCTGGAACGCATTAACTAAAAAGCTTCATTCATTTGTTTGCAATAGAAAACAGGATGGCAGACGCCTCACAGCCAAAAGGCTAAAAGGCTGTGGGGCTTCTGCCAAAAAAGGGAGGGGGGCTGGTGACTGTTAGAAGGGGTGAGCGAGTGGCAAAAGGTCAGAGAGGACACACGGCGCTCTGGCCAGGCCGCAAACTCCCTCTAACCTCCTTCCAGAACACTGCCAGAGGAGTCGAGGAGTCAAGAAGTCATTCAGAAAAGGAGCCTGCAGAGTTGCTCCGATATCTCTATTGAGGCAGATGAAAGAAAGCCAGTAACACTACACCTTCTGTCCGCCTTCCCCCCGTCTCCCACCCGGCGCCCTCATCCTACCCACCCGTCCCAGCATGCTGTTGGTATTAACTTGCTGTGAAGTAATTACTACCTGCTGGTTGTGGAACTCGGGCACTCAAATTCCAGCCAAGTCAATTAGGGTTTAAGCTCTCGGTTGGTCATCCAGACAAGCAGACAGAAAAACAGGATGAGGGGAGACACATCAAAACAACAGAGAGCTCCCGAAGCGGATGAGCTGGCCACCCCTAATAAATAAAAAAGGAAGGGAAGATGGGGGCATCCCTGTAGGAAAAGCAAACGCAGATCCAGTTACTGAGCTGTTTGGCCTCCTGACTCACATGTTAGTTTGAGGGATTTGGGGATGATGCTTGGACTGATGCTACTGAACTGCTCTTTTAAGTTTAGGGGCCATTTGCTCATTTGCCTGGGTGTGTGCATCAAAACGGGGCGAGGAATAGGGGTAGAGGAGAGTGTGGGGGTTCACATTAAAGCAGTGATGAGGGAGCAGTTTGAGGCAGAGAGGAATGTGTTTAATTTGCAGTCGTGTGATGGAGGGAGGAGAAAGAGGAGCAGTGAGGCGAGACACCTCTTGAGATGTTAACTCTCATACATGACCTTTTGCCACCGAGGTGTGAGATCCACATGTTTGGAGGGGGCAAGACCCTTCTGCCCGCCCCATGTTCCCCCCAACTGATCTGACACTCACCCAGCAGGGTCTGATAACAGAACAAGTCCTCTCCTAAATATTTGGCTCAGCTCTCCATCAACAGGCCAGACGTCACTCGCAAGAACACACACTGTGCATCACAAAGTGGGATCACTCTGAAACCCTGCTTCAGTCTTATAAATACATATTAAGCAAATAATATCCATTCTGATCGGTAAACACAACAGACTTGTGAAATCCAAGTTTTCACTCTATCAAGAAATGACAATGTTCAAAGAAAAGTTTTTATTAAAGGGGATCATTCAGTTTTTCAAGATACTTATTGTGTTTATAGTGTCTTGAAATAGGCTGTCAAATGTAATCGCTTATTTAAGAAATTATTTCAAAAGTCCATTACTTGACAAAACTCTCTAAAAAATCATAAGGAGCAACAAAAAACATTTTTCATTTGTATTTACTTATCCATATCAAATAGTGATAGAGAACCTAAAACTATATATTTCGGATTTAATTTAACTGGGAAAGCCTCACTGAGATTGGACAAGATAGGCCGCAGAAACAGATGAACAACATATAACACAAATATGCCACAAATTACAGAATGAAACAGAAACGCAATTTTACAATCATGAAAAGGAAATCTAATACAATCATTTACAAGATTTCATTCTATAAACAGCCTGAATAGCACCTTAAAGCAATCCAATAGTGATAGAGAACTTAAACAGGCCTTTTGGAGGTTTTACCATAAATCTAATTGAGATCCTATGGAAAAGTACAGTTTCCACACTCATTAAATGCTATTTTTACTCTTGCCTAAACAAGCTGATACCTAGGGCTTTGTCTGTGTTCTAGTGTCGTAAAATAATTATGGCAGGTATAATAAATAAAATGTCTGCAACAGTGAGTACAAATGCCCCTTTTGAACGTGTGATGTGAGATGTAACCCACATCATCTAGGATCCAGTATCATTCATGACTTTTAAACCAAGTAAGCCTGACCAAAATGCTTCCCCGCACAAACTCTCCATCAGACTATGAGTTAAGATGTTTTGTGTGCAGCGTAGAGACAGCTTTACAAGCCATACAGTACAGTGTGATCTGCGATGTGAGCCTCCCCTCCAGATGTCCCTGAGTGGAAAGAGAGAGCTGTGATTTTTCACCGCCGACCGGCGGCTGACAGCCTGTTATGCGCAGTAATCCTCTGGTTTTCAGCTCGGGTGTGTTGTAAGATGTGCTGAGGTGTTTCTGAGCTCAGCCTTCGTAAACCATATCAGATATTATCCTGACATATTGTGTTCGTTTCAACATCAAGGTCCCGTGATTTATCAACACGAGTCGAACCGTAAATAGAGCAGATATATTTATTTTATGTCATGATATGCACTAACAAAGGAATTTGGGTTCCTTTTTTGGTTAAAGAATAATGCAGGTTCGCTGATGTTAAATTAAGCAGCACCCCTGTGATTTTTTTTTGCTCTCGACATTAAGGTGACAGCTTGTTAGAAGTAATAATCCCCTGGTTTTAACTGGGATGTGTTGTAGGATGTTCTGGGGGTTTTGGGGATTAAGTTGAAGTGAACTTTCATAAAAAATAAATGATATTATTGTGATTTATTACCCACAAAAAAGCTTAAGTTAAAGACATTATCGCTTCCAAGAGCATTATCTCTTCAACTTCAAAACAAATTGTTTATATCACATCCCTAACATGCAGTATTACGCTCTTTGTAGTGCTTTGGGGAATTATAAAAGCTACTTATGACACATTTATGTTTAAAACACCATACCAGAGGTTTCTGTGCTTAAGTTAATAACTGTAAATTGTCTCTATTGTACATATCTGCCCACCAAAACTTAGAGCAAGATTATCCTCCAAAATGAACTAAGACAAAGAATAGCCTAATAATAGGAGTGACTGAATCATAAAACAGCCTAGTTCTGTATTCAAATGTCTGCAGAAAAAGAAAAACTAAACCCACCTGCTTATTCAAGAAAAACTCTAAAGTTGAAAACCAACTATGGAAGAGGAATGAGCTTCTTTAAGGATCCATGTTAATTAAAATGCCAGTCACATTTCCTTGAGGTTACTGAGAGGTCTTGTTACAGTCTGGATGACCACACAGCTAATACAATAGATACAATCTCTGCACTCTACACCAATGCCGGATGTTCGGCTACAAGAGGAAGCCCAGAAGTGAAAATATTCTCCAGTACACGTCCTTGAACCTGATTTATTACATGTGAGTTTGGATTAGGCTAAAATACGTTGCTTCCTCTCTATCTCAGCTGCTCCTGCTTCATGTGAACAACGGTGTAGAAATTATAAAAGCAAACTCAAGTTTAAAATGGGATTATCACACAAAATTATGACTGTCTTAACAGTAAAATCCAGCCATTCAGGACATTTTAGCAGAAATATCCATGAATGTGGCATCTAATCCCTCAAATAATGTTTTTTTTTTTTTTTTCACCCACAGTGCCAAGCTGAAGAGCAACAGGGAAGTTTGCATCAACCCGGAGACCAAGTGGCTGCAGCAGTACTTAAAGAACGCCATTAACAAGTAAGAAAAAAAACCTCCTCGCTCTCTCTCAGCAGACACAAGCATCGCCGACAAAGATGGAAATGAAATACAGTTCTCTTCTCCACTGAGTTTAGATGTTACAAAGAAGAAATAAACAACTGTTAAAAATGGCCATTTCTCCGTTTCCTGCTGACAATTACTCTCTGAAATCACTGACATGGTTGATGTAAGCAGCTGAGTTATTATCTGTGAAATAATTAGGCATCAAGTAAGAATAGTGATAAATCTGCCACTGGTGTATCAGCTTCCTTCTCTCTCATAAGGATGTGTCTGAGACTTCAACCAAGACTGCAGAAGCGTTAAATGTTCATCATGTTTACACGTCTCAACTCGCTCACAGTAGTTAATGCACATGCATTGTGTGTTTATTGTATTTTTAGCATCACTTTTTTTTTTTTTTCCTAAGAAACATTTTCCACATTATTATCTTCACTAATTGCACATCAGCGATAGAGTTGCTCCCAGCATTGTGGGTGAAAACTATTCATAGTAAAAACTGCAGCAGCTCATTCAGTTTTTAATGAGATATGCAGTTAAAATGTGTGCATGCCTTATAAAAAAATTTTTCCCAACATGTCTGGCTGCATGTCTGAACTTAAACACGTCAAACCCAATGTGAAAACAAACAAAGTAATTTCTGAGGATTTAAGAGATATTGTTTATTGTGTTAGTAAAGGACCTGCGTGGATACAGATTCTTTTTAAATACAGTTTTATCCTGGGAGTTCACTTCAGTTTCATCACTGAGATTGAAGCAGGAATGTGGCATAACAGCAAACAGTCTGTCAGACTGTAAAACTTGACTTTTCATTTTCTGTCTAGTGTCAATGCATAATGCATGTAGAGAGCCGAGTATCCATTGCACAGCCTAACTGTTGAACAAAAAACATCAGCTGAGTCGCAGCCTTGTTTAAAGCCTTACCACCAGCCATGATGATCTTTTTCAGTAAGGTTTTATATACAGCAAAAATGCAAAAATTACTAAACTGCAGTTACAAGGTTTGGCGTGGGAGCTAGTTAAGTGTGTTAAGTGTGTTGCAATCTATAGGTGCTCATGATAGCAGTCCTGAATGAACAGAGTGAGAGTAACTTTAAAAACTCCTGTTCACACCAAAATCCTGTTACAACAGTGTTGTTTTATTCAAGAGGAATGACCAGGAATGCCTATACATATAACAATAAAGTGTGCTCACGTGTATGTAGTGTGTGAGTGCGTGTGTGTGTGTGTACAGGGTATATAGAAATGCAGTCTCCTGTCTTCACATAAAAAGAAATAACAACTTGAATTCATTTCAAAACCTTTTTATAGAAGGAGGGATGTTTTTTTCTTTTACAGCATGGCTGCTCTTTGTCTGCATCACCCTTTTTCATGTTCAGTTACAGACAAATTACATTTATATGCTATGATGTTCACCTATCAAAACTGTTTGCCAACACCTGAGGCCCCTAACATATCCATGCCTGCTCTGCTTAGAACAACATGCACACTCTTTTCAGAAGTGCCTTGCTGCACATTCGTGTCCTCTATTTGCAAAGATGTATTTCACATGGACAAATTCAGATGGGGAAATTCGATAGCCAGAGACATTTCTGCAACACATGTTTCCAAATCATGGCGCAATAATAACCTTTACCCTTTCTAACCTTCGAACATCCACCTCTTCCGTCATACAGACTTTTTGGTGTGTCAATTAATGCCCATTGAAAATGTCTGTTCTTCTGACAAACCTTCTTTAAACCTAAAGAACTTGAATTCGAGTCCAGTTAACATGTTTCCAAAGACCAACCAATAATGATATATGTCATGCTGAATTATCAGGAAGTGCGAACGGAAATGTGCAGAAAACATCTAACATTTTCCATTTGATGTAATGTAGCCACAGAAAAGAAAAGTTTAAATATTTCAGTAATTATTATTAAGGAGCCAAAACAAGAAGATACAAGGTTGTATTTAATTCTGGAGCTATTTAAGGGCGAGGTTAGTGGAAATATTGGGAACATAAAGGTTCACGTTTAATTATTAAATGTTAGTGGCTGGCTAGACTAACCATCGTCTACTGACATTTGTGGGTTTTCAAAATATGCTTTTTAAACTGCAGGAAATCCATGTTTGTACATCATTCATCATTACACTTGATGTGATTGTATGACAACATCTTCAATGAATCCATTGGTGCTCATTCCCATCTGGACCTTGTTGCTCTTATCAGTCTCATCAATAACCTGTCCTTCTGAATCTCTCTCCAGGGTGAAGAAATCCAGAAGACGCAATAACAAGAAAAACTAAACAACGGAAGACACGTACTGTATGCAGTCCGACCTGGCATCCCCGAGTCGAACCTGTATACCTCCCTGTCACTGCTATGGATGTATGTAAACACGCTGTACGTGCCTGTCCACCTCTCTGGACCGCTTGCAGAACCAGCACTTCTCCGTGCCGTCCCCAGCACTGCCACCGATCCGTCTGGACACCGACGCAGTCACCTCCAACTCTCCACGTTAGCACCAAGTGCAATTATACCCAGGGATGACGAGACGCATGCTGATGTCAGATATATGTGTGTGAGTGCTGGGTGACTGGCAGTAGAGAGAGAGAGTTTGTGTGTGTGTGTGTGTGTGTTTGAATGTGCTTCAAATGAACTAACTCTGTGTGTCTGCATATAGTATTTTCTGACTTCACGCAGCTATAAAGGAACAATTTGAGCTTTCTGTCTCACACAAGGCATTGTGGGTGATGCCACCTTCACTTACTGTCATATTAACTCTAAATACAAGCTGCTGAAACATTCACAAAGTTTTTTAATCTTGAATCTTGAGCCTCCTAGCAGTTTGGTAAACTGAAGCAATGTGTCATTGACAAATGGGGAAACGTAAAGGAATTCACCCGAGTGAAAATGATATGTTATTTTACGGTTTTTTCGTGATCGTTTTGATGCAGCCATCAAACTCAAACTCCACATTTTCAAAACATTTAACACGCAGGCCTAAACAGAGGCACTCATGGTCAAAATGACACATTTTGTTTGCAAAAGGCTCTAACCGCGCCGAAACATTTAAAATATGCAACAAAAGCAAATTTTGCCTTCAAACAACACAACTTGCAAACAAGTATATGAGCTCTTTCAGTCAATCATTACACAATGGACCACAAAATACAGAACTCAGGGCGAAACAGTGCACCATCGCTTGTCATTGTAGCCTATTGCCAGTGACATTTGTTGTCTTTATATATAGGCTGTGTCAAATTTGCCTTTTTGCAAAGAATTGGATCCAGAATAAGAAATGCTTTGATGCGTTTTTTATTGATTCCATGACATTCGTTTTTTTCAAACCGTGTCTGAAAACTGAGATACTGTAAATATTACAGAGAATACATGTAAACTAAAATACAGTAAAAACTATTGGAGTACAAGAGTATAGCCACTTACTATATACTCACTCTCATCTGCCTTAGACCTCCTCCATCTATGCTGGCAAAGAACAACACAGAAGTGGCATCTTTTTTTACAAGGCCTGCGCACTGATTGCTAATTGAAGGTTTGTGTAAAGGAGTGTCGAACAGGTGCTTCAGTGAGTTCATACTGATCTAGGTAGTTTCTAATAGTTAGGAATAAATGGTTTCTGTTTGGTTACCATAGCTAAAACAATGGAGTTTGGACTGCTTGAACAACATCCGTGTTAACTGTTTTGCAAAAGGGTGGGGAAAATGTGTAAATCCAATGAGAAAGAGTTAACACATCCGCAAGACGCATCTTCTGCTCTGCTGAGATAGTGATGCTGAAAACTGAGTGGATACTAGTTCTTTAACCGGCTCAAAGCAATCAAGAAAAAACTGTTACAGCAACACACTTACTTCCACTTAATGTTTTTTTGAAAACAGTGAATTCTACATCTACTTTACATTCATTCAAAATATTTGGGATGGTGATGTTAAAGACTTCTTCAGATTTCTATATGGAGGTGAATTTGGCATTACTCCAGGACTGAAGGGTCATGGGACAGACCCAGAGAGGCTGGCCAATGGGGTCACAAGTGACCAATCAGGGCAGGCCATGCTACAACAATATCTTGAATTGTCTTCAAGCTTGCTCCACCATCAGGAACAAAACAGATGGACGCTCACACAGACTGCTAAGAAACATGCACTGATTTTATGGTGCTATATATTCAGTATAAAGGCTCAGAGCCATTGACATTATATTTCACTGTTTATTTTATGCAAGATTTAAAATGGGATGTTATGACTTTTATGTCTTATATGAAACACAATTATGTTTTTACCAGTCAGAGAATATTTAAAGCGCTGTTGTTAGAGTCTGATATGAAAAATTAAATGGAAAGCTGATGTTATGTCAAGGCCATACTGTACTGATAAATACTATAAAGAAATAGAATGAATCACTTATCGATGCAGCTTTTTTGTGCAGTAAACAGAGACCAAATATTTATACAGTAAAACATGCAACATGAAGAAACCTGTGAACCTCAAAAAAGCACGACTTTCTATTTCATTTATTGTTAGAAAAAGGTAGAAGGTCATCATAATTCTTAATTTTGTTTTTTTTACACCTCATCAAAAGGGAGTAGGTAAATGTATATCATGACAACAGAGCAATTCAGCTGCAGTGTTTTCATACCAGCACCTGTCCTTGGTAGGAATGAAAAGCTAATAAATTGTCACATAAAACAGCAGAATTATAATTGTTACAGAGGGACTGTTCACGGTGGCAAAAATAAAGTTTTTGATTATGCTTTTTTTATATATATTTGAGCCACTTTATTATCAGATGTGTCTTTTAAATGTAATTGTTTTATTTTTGTATTGTGTATAATCTTACTAAATGCTTTTTTAATAATGCAATGTACAGTAGGCAGTAGCTACTAATTGAAGGCTAGTCCATAAAATGTAAGAAGCAGTATTAAACTTCATTTTTAAGGTTTCATGCAATATTTCACATATATGTAATGGTTTGTTTGCAAATATGTTATACACAGTATGCAACACATTCCTTTTCCAAAGGAATAAAATGCTATTTTTTATTTTATTTTTTTACAATGTGGACTAAAAAAATCCGCCTAAACAAATCAGATATCGTCCTCCTGGTTTGTTGTTCTCTCCACACTGTTTCCTTATTAACCAATCTGAGATGTAACGAGTGTAAACTGAATACAATCTGTGAAGTCCAGATCACAGTGATTGAAAACAAAAGCTGCTGTCATTGTGTTGCATGAGTCAGGAAACTGTTCAGCTCAGCCCACCAGTGGTCCCCGTCGAACACTTGATTTGGGTTTTTTAATAGTTATACTGAAGTTGATGTATGATGTGTCAATAGAGCCACTGAGCCAAAACCGAACAAAACCTTTGAGTTGAGATCCCAACGACCAACATGTGCTTTCAATCTGGACACTCCCAGCACCCCACAGGCTTTCTTTTCTTTTTCACTCAACTGCTGCCATGCCACAGAATTAGAGCCCCTTTTCCCCCGAAAACTGTAATGGAAGTCCTGGTGGTTGTGGTCATTGTTACGTCCTTTGTTGTGTTTTGTTTTACATGTTCTATTTGCAGATTGCCTGCTTGCAGAAGATAATCATATCAATTTGCAGCTAATGGTGCAATAATCCTGTAAGTGTAATTCATTTCCCATTAATGTAATAGAGCTTAATGGACATTAATTTTATGTTATTATACTAATTTGTTTAAACACATTGCTAAATAACATAAAATGTTCCAGTTTCCAAATGGACTGATATGCAATGATAAATGTCTAATTTCATTCGTTGTGTAAATTCATTACAAATTAGTTTTTCTAACTAAATTGCAGCGCTACACCCAGGGAGAAGATTGTTTTTAACTTCTGTAAACGTTCTAATGTACAATGTGGTAATTATCTCAATAACAGGGTAAAGATGTTGCATTACCTGTGGTAAAGCTTTATTAACCACACCGATAGCAGCGTTTGTTTCATTGTTGATTTATGTTAATGAGATACACATGTAATAAGGTAACTGGTAATTAGTTTTATTAATCTGACTTTAAGTGTGCCCCTGTGGAAACATTTAACATTTTAACTAATATATATATATTTCTGTGCTTTTACAGAAAGTTTTTGTGTGTATTATTTGGACCAAATAGACATTCAGGTTCACTTTTACTCGCAATTAGTGTGACAATAAATTAATCAAAGTGGGTGCATGTGTTTTACTTTGGACCCCGAGACAATGTGAAATAACATTATTTCTTTTGAGGCAGCTTCTGACACATATTCTTTACATAAGTGAGATGAGATTAGAGTATTACCCTCTGTATTGTCACTGTTTGTAAACCAAGAGGCAGTATTTTAGCTATGATACTCAAGCCCTTTTCCAATAAAGTCATATGAAATGAAATCAGTTACGTGTCTATAGTCTTTTCTTTGTGTATTTCACTGACTTAAAGCTGCATTAAGTGATTTCTGACCATTAGGGGGCAGAGGGGTTTCAAAAGAAATGTATAGAAGAACTTCCTGGATAGACTATCGGCTTATCAACTTGTTACGGCTGGCCCGGTAGTAAACAGATGCCTACTTACACATCCAGCAGACATGGGGCCGAGTTTCTGCCCACCTGACTGAGGCTCAGTATTCACTTTCCTTTGAGCTTTACCTTGTTCCTTCCGATCCTGAGAAAAAGATCTGGGTCTTTAGCTTGTTAGATGATGTTTGACGTTCTGCACCAGTGACTGGTTTATTTTGGCTCGCTGCACTCGGTGTATCTGTAAACCGTCTCCTGTTTTGTGAGAGGATGTTGGTAAGAGCCATGAGACACACAGTCTATGTGGTCAACCTGTGTCCTAGAAATTACACTTATATGCAATTTATCTGCAAAAGAAAATACATTTTGAGGAAAACATTATGCCGTCTGATTTACTTTTTTTACCAAAGTAATGAGGAAAAATATTTAAGGACTTGATCTGGCAAGTCACAAAAATGTTCCTACTGAGACTGTTCTCCCAAGAAGAATGACAGTCGTTTCAGCAAGTGCCCCAAATAGTTTTGCCAGTTTACGTTCAAGTGGCAAAACTCTCTAGTGGCCGTAGTTATGACGGAAGCAATGGAGGAAGTCAGATGACTTCATTACAGAGCAACAGAGTCTGTGTATGGAGGAGGTCGGGGTTGATGGATGGGTCAACAAAATAAAATCGGACTTTAACGGGAGACAGCTGTTTATATGGTTTGTTTGTTTTTAAAGCATGACCACCATTGTTCTGTAACCTTAACCGAGTGTTTATTATTGTAATCATAATGACGAAGGTCCGCAAACCTTAATAAAAGAGTCATCTTAACCCAATCCAATAGCTTTCCCTAAACCTGACCAAGTCGTTTTTTCACCTAACCAAGCCCTAACCATAGTATTGTCACATCATAAAACAGATGATTTCAACAGTTTTGGAAGGCACAGACAAATGGCGTCCTGCAGATAGCGGAATCAGATCAGAAAACTGATGAATGAACAAACATGCAACCACTGTTGCTTTTTCACTGTTTACCAACTGTAATTCCTCACTGACTATCAATTACATTATATTCAACACTCAACAATACGGAATAAAAGGACTGAGTTTTATATTTTTTGTTCAGAGATGAACAGATGTGTCGTTCTATAGGGGATGGACAAACAACGTATTTTCTCATTTAAATTGGAGGACTTGTTGTTCATACTGATTGTATCTGCAAAATGACCAATGCCAATGTATTTCATTTGTTTTCCAGACAATATCTATACATATATATTAATAAAATATAGCGTATCCACTTGTAACAGCTACAGCATGATTCAGTTTTATGATTATTTTAGACATTCAAACCACTTAGTTACATTGCAGGGAAAATTGTGGTCTTGTTCAAACAATGAAAATGTCTAAAAGTGACAGGGTGTATCTAGCTTATTATTACTAGTCATTTGGTTTAATAGTAATATCTTAAATATCTCTTGATGCAGTTTTGAAGTGGAAAATACCTAGGAGAAGTGCTGAGAAACTTCTCTCTTTCAGTAACTGTTACTTACTCACTTTGATGGTAATAAAAAGTGGCTCCACCACACCTCAGACAGGTGGAATAAGTTGTACTACAGACCATGCAACCTCTCTTTCCACAGAGAGAAACAAACCACAGGAGAGCAGGTTCTCAAAAAAAAACCCCAGTTCAAACAGAAAAGCATCACCAGACCAAAACCTCACGCAAATAAGCCTCAATGAATAATTCAACAGACTATCACTTGACATTTTCCACCTTAAAACGGAAACCTATTCAGCAAATCTTTTTCCAGTAAAGGAGTGAAAGGAAAGGCACATGTAATGCCCATTAACATCCCTGTCTGATATTTTAACACCTGAGGTTTTAGACGTATTCATTTGTGCTGGTTCATTACTCGTCCTCTGCACCAGGGAGCCTATGTAGTTTTATAAAGCTGTCAGCTCTAATAAAGTGGAACCACATAGTGCGCATTAATTTCATGGTACAGCTCTTGCCTCTGACCTGTGTGTAGATGTATACGAGGAACATGAGACATGGTTTGGACGTGGACCAAGCGGTTTGGAGGTTGAGAGTTGCATGTTTGGCCCTTTTGGGCACATTCAGAAATGATTATGGGATTTCTATACTGTGCTTACTCAGCTGAGACCCAGCCATGATGGAGGTGGCTGACATACGTACAGAATGTTTAATAATGTGTATTTTCACTGACACATTGCTCTGATCCAGTTCAGAGGTTTTTACAACAAGAGAGAGGCCTCAGATCAGTGTGTGAAATATTCTCAATAAAACTAGATAAAACATTACAAGCCAGTTGTGACTAATAAAATACAGTCCAGTGGGCTAATCGGAGTCTGAATCAGACATACGCTATCCAACTGAGAACAATAAAAGCACAGATTGATGAAGAGACATATCAACAGGTGAAGCAGTAGAGTAAATGTTGACTCAGTACAACGGTACAGGAAAACTGGACCTCACATACAGTTCAAGGAGACAGCGAAGGATATATGATGAAGTGTACTGCACGCTACACACTTATTATACTACACAGTATATGTCGTACTACGTCTGATCTCAGTCAGCATAAAATTTTGCTAACATGCAAACTGTGTATAAGGTCCAAAGGCAATGCAGGAGTATTCATATGGCTGAGTGGGTTATGACAAAAAGCGGCCTAGTCTAGCAACAAGACTGAGTCTACAGCCATGCTATCAGCTCTGTGAGGCTGTACCCAAATGCTAATGTTGGCATGCTAACATGCTCACAATGACAATGCTAACGTGCTGATGTATAATGCAGGTATAATGTTTACCATGTTCACCATCTTAGTTAAGAGTGTTAGCATGTTAACGTTTGCTAATTAGCACTAAACACCAAGTACAGCTGAGGCTGATGTAAAATGTCTGTACAATTTTGGCCTGATGGTGGTGCTAAATGAAAGGTTAAGAAATCACTAAAGTTATTACAATTCATACTGAGGGGGACATCCAATCCATCCAATAGTTGTACGGACATTTTATTCCACAAAACCACAAATGTCAAGGTGTCACAGTGGGACAAGGAGAAAAGTAAGAGGATCAACAAAGTTAGCAGGATTCATCCTCTGGGGACCATGTATGTCTGTACAAAATTTCATGGTAATTTCAGTGTGGACCAAAGTGGTGGACACACCGACACACCTTGCCCTTCCTGGTGTTGTGCTGTTAGCATGGCTAAAGGTAAAAATGATCTGTTAATAAAAAAACATGGTTCTGACTTTGACTCCTTTTGGGGTCTGTGTATGTGCTTCAAATGGTTTCATTGTCACAGGCTGCATTGATTAGGTTCGATGTTTATCAGATCTGACTAACAAATGGAAAGGGGACATTTCAGAGATCATAGGTGGTGTAGTTTGGCAGAAAATGCATAATTTCTGCAGGTTTTGTCAAAACCGTTACAATTTTTATGTCACATAAGGGACAATTGAAGGGAAATTAGAAAAAGTTATTCACCTTTTTGCCTCTTACTTCATAGTTTTCCATTATCGATGTATATTCAAGGAATTACAACATTTCTGGGTGATTTTAAACTTTACACTCTACTGTTTTCTTTTGACATTGATTATGTTCCAGATCTACTGTGCATTGAACATTATGGACAACTAAACACCTAAAATGTAAAGAGATATTTTCTGTGAATCTCCTCTCCGTTTGAATCACGAAGTAACCACATGAAAACAACACTGCCTCGCTCAGCACACAGCAGCCTTCAACTCAAATCACCTGAGACAGAGAACATAACCAGGTTGGACAACAAATTGCCCGGTTGATTTGGTCTTGGAGGTTGTGGGTAATCCAGTGTGATTTAAGGCTCTCGACTGTACATCTTTGAACAACTTAATACCCAGCCAGCTGAATGGAAGTTAATAGGAAACATGTTGGCTGCAAAACCATGCAGGGCAGTGTGTCTGTGTGTGTGTGTGTGTGTGTGTGTGTGTGTGATAGGGGTAGTGACAGTGAAGGATGTCAGTGGGACGGGTTCACAATCTGAGTGTAATTCCTTTGGTTTCCTGAAGAAAGTCTCGATATGAAAAGAAAGCCAGGGGAAGGAGACGCTAACATGATGTTTCCTGCTCGGGATATGTGAACATGGACCTGGTGCTGAAAGATCAAGTGAACATGCACAGTTACACGCACACACACAGCCCTTAAGAGAGACTAAACACACTCAAAAGCATACAGGAATGTATTGTCAAGCATTTTGTATGGATGCAGACTTTATGCTTAAAAGGAAAGTGTCAACACACACATGCAGAAGCAAGCAAACACAAGTGCAGTAAGTTGGGACCCTCAAAATATGAAGATGCAAATTTAACTGTAATGTGCAACCTGAAAGTGCCACCTTTCGAGTTCATATGGATAATCTGAAAACTGCAACAAGAATAATAAGCCTGTAGTGTTCTGCATAATGAGTGTTTTTCATTTTTGTACTTTAAGTATATTTTGATGTTAATACTTGTGTACTATTACTTAAGAATCATTTTTAATGCAGGTCTTTTACTTATAACGGTATTACGGTACTGAGAGTACTGAGTAGCCCCCACTGCTTAAAGCACCTGTTTACTGATATGAGATGATGATTACTTCACAATGTTACATAAAGTTGGAGCTATACAGCTGGTGGAGGCTGCACATACTGTAAAACTTAAATTAGGCACTGTATGTTCACACAAGTCAGTGCAGGCTGTGAAAATACACTGAAGAATATGAAGCACACCTGATTAACCTCACCTAGGAGTTGACCACTCTGTGATCCTTTCAGCAACATGTGCTTGAGTCCCTCATCTCATTGACTGTGTGGTGACCCCTCCACATACACGCAAGCCCTATTTACACCCCCCCACAGATGTTCAACTCCAGGCCTAAACACACAGACTATCAACAACTGGCATCAACAAACACAGGCTCAAAAAGACAGACGAGGTTTGAGCTGCCTTCAGTGATCACTCTTTTCATTTGAAAGAGGAGAGAGACAAAGGCAGTGCCATTGTAGAGGCAGAGCAATAAGGATGAAAGAGTTCACAATTCCAGCAGTCACAGAAACCACATATCCCACAAGGCACTTCTTCTCTATCAAACCGACAGGCGTTAGCATAAACAGCTCTGGGGGGTTTTGGAATGTCCTCAGATCCATCATGGCCAAGCGCTCAATGTTTCCCTAACCTTACAGCCGAGTAAAGGGTCATGGGTAACGCTATTGGAAACAGGTTGATCACTGTTCCCATACAGGCACATCCCTTTTGTTTGGGATTTGAGAGATATGAGAGACAAGGCAGAGCACAGGGGGGAAAGAAGGAGAGAAAAAGAGATGAACATCATCATTTATCAGCAATGAGTCGAGTCCCAATTGTTCCATAGCAGAGAAAAGGACGTAATACATCTTTGTTTATTAGCATTTTCTGAAAAAAGGGGGTGTCATCATTCACGGCCCATTTTGGAAGACATCACGTACAAAAGACTCGCAATGATTCCCATTTAATGGGTCATTCCACTGTGATGCAGAACCAAGCAGACTGTGTCTTTGTTGCCTGGTTATCAGAGTCCTCTGCTGGCATTTAACAGACAAGCATCATTAACTTAGTGGAGAGTTGACATCCCAGCTATTTCCTTTTGTGAGGCAGACATTCCCTGCAGGCAATTACTACTGAACCACTCTGATTCCACTGTAAAAGGTGACACGCAGTTGAGCTATTTATTCACTATTTAAGGTGCAATCAGAATTTTGATAATTCCACATAATAAAATAATCATACAATGTTTTAATAGAGTTGCTAATGAATACAAAATAATTCATAGCTCAAGCATGTAAAACTCATGTAACAATGTGGGATTTGTTATCTATTATGTAACAACCAACAAGTACTAAATACCAGTGGGTTAGGGTGAGTAATTCCATTTAATGCTACTTTATACTTTTACTCTCACATTTCAAAAGGGAAATATTGTACTTTTTACTCCACTTCATTTAACTCTTTTTTGAGCTCTTTATGTAAAAGTCTAGATTTTACATACAATATATATGATGTCCTTATAAAATGTGATGCATTGTTATAGATTAAGCTACCCAACAGTACATAAAATAGTTACATTAGCTCCACCTCGACCAACTAAAATGCTACTTTCACATTAATTCATCATTAAAAATAATCAAATAATAGACTTATAATAGATAATAGTATAACACTCACAGAGGCCATTTGGGAAAGGCAGGGATGAGAGAGGGGCAGCAAAGGGCCTGGGCCAACCCGGGCCGCTGCGGTAAGGACTTGATATATGGTAACTTGTGAGCTACCAGGGCGCCTTTAGTGCCTTTTTCCAATACACGACTTGTACCTGCCACTTTTATTTAATAAGTGGATCTGAATGATTGTGAAAATATAACTAACACTCCAGCGTAAGCTGAGCCACAAGTTCATCACCAATGAGATTCCTTATATCCCTCAACAAAATTCATTCTTTTTAGATGTGAATAAGAAGTGAGAAAATATCCCAGTGATTAGAATATTAGTTCTTTTTGAATTTGCCTTTAATCAAACTTATGTTACTTATTTCAATTAGTGAAATAATAAAAATGATCACCTTATTTTCAAGTTATCATTTTATCTGCAATTGAAACATATTTTTACATAAAACTTTTCACCTCATTTACGGATTAAGGCCTCCCCTAGTATGTGACTTAAGTTTGAATATTATATAAAAGCTATTATGACAGACATTTTTTACAGCGTAACTCCACGGAAGAGCATTTCAGAGCCGGGCCTTTGAAAGCGACATTTCTCTGAAGTCTGATGAACCACGGAGCGCAGAGTTCAGGCAAATCCGCCAACATTTCTCTCCAGCACGTCGTAATTCGCTCGCCAGGTCTGAAACAACATAAATTACGGCTACTGCTTTCTCTCAACCTCGTCATTGTTTACCATTATTCTCAGTGTATTATTGCTTTACTGTCTGCTGTGTCATCTGTTGAGTATTTTTCACACATCGGTAACACCTTCTGGTGATGGAGGCAACGGTGTGAATATTCTCCATGGTGCTTCAGGACGCCTCCCCATCACAGAGGTGTTGTGAGAGAACAAACATACGTAACAATGTCCATCTTTTATTCAGCATGGAAGAGTAAAAGTATGCTTTAAGAATTTTATTTTAGTAGTATTTTGTTTTTAATTTGATCATATTTTACACCATATTCAAAAGAGATGTTTGCTAGATTAAAACTGCATTGGAAACATTTAATGTTTTCATTCAGCAGTTGGATCCTCTTACTTGTTTGAAGAAAATGTATATTGCGCAAACCCAAATATAACATTTAAATGCATTCTGCCAAATCCAAATTCCCCTCCAAAAAATCGTCAGGTATGTTCTTTCGAAATATTTTTTTTTAAATGGTAAAGCTTTTAGTGGTTTGGTATCAAGTTAGATCTGGTTTAAAGCCAATGTAAATGAATTATAATGTTACCAAATGTGTCAGTTCCTGTAAAACCAGCAATTTGAGCAAGGTAATGACAAGCATGGTCTCTCCTGCACAGTTTCTAAGGCTTTGGCCCAAAGCAGAGCACAAACAAGCTCCCAAGTTTTTCTTTTCAGTGTGGTTATTGGAGTAAGCCATCAGATTATATTGGACTGGACTTTCCTGGCTGACCCTCGAGAGGTTAAGTTTTTCTCATACCCAGTGCGGAGTCCAGATCATGAACTTGCTTTACTTGGGAAAAGGGCAAAGTGAAGTCCTCATATGTGTTTCATAAGTTTCTGTCTCATGGCCTCATTTTGTAGGTGTGATGTTAAATACAGTGTATGGATACATGGGCAGGACACAAACACCAAAGGACGTGACTAAATGTAAACACATATAACTAAATTCATTGGAGATAAATTGCAGGCAAATTAAATACAACAGTTATTTAATCATGTCAAATCAAAGTTCAACAGCATTGAGCACAGCTTTATAGGCTTAGATTTAAGTCAATACTTCCTCATTTTTGGATGTTGGAGACACTCATCAAATTAAATTCTCATGGCTCAAACATGAGGCAGGGTCACGCAGTGTATTTGCCAAGAATTCAGACGTATCTTCACCGCTTGTTCCTATGTGAACTTGAACCATAATTATTCAAATGTTAATGCACATGTACTGGATGGATTCCTCTGGTATTACTGCTCTGTTCTGAGGGTAGAAGAAGCACCACGTTTAGAAACGCAAGCTTGTTAACTGTAGGGTCACCAGTTCAAATCCCCAGACTGGCTGAGAAATGTGGGTGGGAAACACAGTGACACTTCTCCATTCCCTCATCAACAATACTCTTAACCCCCATCTATTACAACAGAGCAGGTCAGTGGCCAATATGTGAAAATATTATGGTGAAGGCATCACAAGAAAATTTTCCCTGGATGAATAAGTTTAAGCAGGCCTTATCGATGGGTGTTGTTAATGGTCCATTTAACAAAAAAAGTCTCCACTGTTGTTCTATTACAAAATACTGAGGGAAAACCCAACACTATGGATACGGCATCATAGGGTACATTTTAAAGATTGTATTTGGGTTTACTGTCCAGTGAAGTCTTTGTGACTAACTGGAGCCATAGTCCAAGTCCGAATTTGGGCAAAGGGCACCTAGAAGCATGCAGTAAGCCAAGTGTGATAGGCTGACACACCTGACAATCAAGCAAGCACGCTTCCAATCATACCAATACTAAGTCCCTCTCTTAATAAAACTATATCTTTCGCTCTAGCTCTACTTGTCTATATTTTTTCTTGAACTTATGATTGCGTAACCTGTTTTTGGCTGCCTTAGCTTAGCTTCCACTGTAGCTCCTTGCCTAGCTTAGTTTACTGGCTTATCTTATAGTCATTCACAGTTATGGTGGCATCTCTTGCTATACTACAGTGGTTTGTACTAATTTTACCACCTTTGCAGATAGAGTGTGTCTTCTATAGATGCATGCCTCTACATTAAAACCTTATCTCGGCTACTACAGATGTTATGGGCACTCCAGATAGCCCAAGGCTTCCCAGCGCCGTTCGCAGTCCTGACAGGGTTAAACGCATGCTAGTAACAGGGGACTCCATTAATGCAACCGCAGGGGGGCACAAGCCAGTGTCTTCATGTGCCAGTCCCAAGTCTGGATAAATGCAGAGGGTTGTGTCAGGAAGGGCATCCGACGTAAAACACATGCCAAACTAAAAATGCGAATCATGACAATGACTTCCATACCGGATCGGTCGGGGCCCGGGTTAACAACGACCGCCACCGGTGCTGGTGACCTACAGGGTACCGGTGGAAATTGGATTACTGTTGGTCGAAGACGAAGAAGGAGAGGAGGAAGGTGTGTTCGTAGGCAGAGAGAGAAGAGGAAAGCTAAGAATGTAGGACTGACAGTAGGGACTTTGAATGTTGGAACTATGACAGGGAAGGCTAGAGAGTTGATTGACATGATGCAGAGAAGGAAGGTGGACATACTGTGTGTCCAGGAGACCAGGTGGAAAGGTAGCAAGGCTAGAAGCTTAGGAGCAGGGTTCAAGTTGTTCTACCATGGGTCGGATAGGAAGAGAAACGGAGTAGGAGTTATCCTGAAAGAGGAGTTTGTGAGGAATGTTCTTGAGGTGAAAAGAGTGTCAGACAGGCTGATGAGCCTGAAGCTGGAAATTGAAGGGGTGATGTTCAATGTTGTGAGTGGTTATGCCCCACAGGTAGGATGTGAGTTAGAAGAGAAGGAGAAATTCTGGAGTGAGTTAGATGAAGTGATGCAGAGCATCCCCAGAGGTGAGAGAGTGGTGATTGGTGCAGATTTCAACGGGCATGTAGGTGAAGGCAACAGAGGTGATGAGAATGTGATGGGCAGGTTTGGTCTTCAGGACAGGAACGCAGAAGGACAGATGGTGGTAGACTTTGCAAAGAGGATGGAAATGGCTGTAGTGAACACTTTCTTCCAGAAGAGGCAGGAACATAGGGTGACCTATAAGAGCGGAGGGAGAAGCACTCAGGTGGACTACATCTTGTGTAGACGTTGTAATCTGAAAGAGACCAGTGACCGTAAAGTAGTGGTAGGGGAGAGTGTAGCCAGACAACACAGGATGCTAGTGTGTAAAATGACTCTGGTGGTGAGGAAGATGAAGAGGACAAAGGCAGAGCAGAGGACGAAGTGGTGGAAGTTGAAAAAGGAAGAATGTTGTTTAGTTTTCAGGGAGGAGCTGAGACAGACTCTGGGTGGTCAGGAAGTGCTCCCAGATGACTGGACCACTACAGCTAATGTGATCAGGGAGACAGGTAGGAGGGCACTCGGTGTGGCATCTGGAAAGAGGAAAGTGGACAAGGAGACTTGGTGGTGGAACCAGGAAGTTCAGGAGTGTATACAGAGAAAGAGGTTAGCAAAGAAGAAGTGGGACACTGAGAGGACTGAAGAGAGTAGACAGGAGTACAGGGAGATGC
Source organism: Coreoperca whiteheadi (assembly GCA_011952105.1). NCBI lineage: Eukaryota > Metazoa > Chordata > Actinopteri > Centrarchiformes > Sinipercidae > Coreoperca > Coreoperca whiteheadi. The sequence continues at coordinate 22,142,887 of CM022472.1, forward strand.
AGCGTAAGGTGAAGGTAGAGGTGGCAAAGGCCAAACAAAGAGCATATGAGGACTTGTATGCTAGGTTGGATACTAAAGAGGGAGAGGTGGATTTGTACAGGTTGGCCAGACAAAGAGATAGAGATGGGAAGGATGTGCAGCAGGTTAGGGTGATTAAAGATAAGGATGGAAATGTATTGACAGGTGCCAGGAGTGTGATGGGAAGATGGAAGGAGTACTTTGAAGAGTTGATGAATGAGGAAAATGAAAGGGAACGAAGAGTAGAAGAGGTGACTGGTGTGGAGCAGGAAGTAGCAAAGATTAGCAAGAGTGAAGTGAGGAGGATGTTGAAGAGGATGAAGAGTGGAAAGGCAGTTGGTCCTGATGACATACCTGTGGAGGTATGGAAGTGTCTAGGAGAGGTGGCAGTAGAGTTTCTGACTAGTTTGTTTAACAAGATCTTGGAGAGTGAGAGGATGCCCGAGGAATGGAGGAGAAGTGTACTGGTGCCAATTTTCAAGAACAAGGGAGATGTGCAGAGCTGTGGCAACTACAGAGGAATAAAGCTGATGAGTCATACAATGAAGTTGTGGGAAAGAGTAGTGGAAGCGAGGCTAAGGGCAGAGGTGAGCATTTGTGAGCAGCAATATGGTTTCATGCCTAGAAAGAGCACAACAGATGCAGTGTTTGCTTTGAGGATGCTGATGGAGAAGTACAGAGAAGGTCATAAGGAGTTGCATTGTGTCTTTGTAGATTTAGAGAAAGCGTATGACAGGGTGCCGAGAGAGGAGCTCTGGTATTGCATGAGGAAGTCTGGAGTGGCAGAGAAGTATGTTAGAGTGGTGCAGGACATGTATGAGAGCTGTAAGACCGTGGTGAGGTGTGCTGTAGATGTGACAGAGGAGTTCAAGGTGGAGGTGGGTCTGCATCAAGGATCGGCTCTGAGCCCCTTCTTGTTTGCTCTGGTGATGGACAGGCTGACGGATGAGGTTAGACAGGAATCTCCATGGACTATGATGTTTGCAGATGACATTGTGATTTGTAGTGAGAGCAGGGAGCAGGTGGAGGAGAATCTAGAGAGATGGAGGTCTGCTCTGGAAAACAGAGGAATGAAGCTTAGCCGCAGTAAGACAGAATACATGTGTGTCAATGAGAGGGACCCAGGTGGAACGGTGAGGTTACAGGGAGGAGAGGTGAAGAAGGTGCAGGACTTTAAGTACTTAGGGTCAACGGTTCAGAGCAATGGAGACTGTGGAAAAGAGGTGAAGAGGCGAGTGCAAGCAGGTTGGAACGGGTGGAGAAAAGTGTCAGGTGTGTTGTGTGATAAAAGAGTATCAGCAAGAATGAAAGGAAAGGTGTTCAAGACGGTGGTGAGACCAGCGATGTTGTACAGCTTAGAGACAGTGGCACTGAAGAAAAGACAAGAGGCAGAGCTCGAGGTGGCAGAGCTTAAGATGCTGAGGTTCTCTTTGGGAGTGACGAGGGCGGACAGGATCAGGAACGAGTACATCAGAGGGACAGCTCATGTTAGATGTTTCGGAGATAAAGCCAGAGAGGCCAGATTGAGGTGGTTTGGACACGTTCAGAGGAGAGACTGTGAATATATTGGTAGAAGGATGCTGAGGTTGGAGCTGCCAGGCAGGAGGTCTAGAGGAAGACCAAAGAGGAGATTTATGGATGTAGTGAGAGAGGACATGAAGTTAATTGGTGTGAGTGAAGAGGATGCAGAGGACAGGGTTAGATGGAGGCGCATGATTCGCTGTGGCGACCCCTGAAAGGGAACAGCCGAAAGGAAAAGAAGAAGAAGAAGAAGAAGAAGAAGAAGTAACAGGGGACTCCATTATCTTTAATGTCAGCTTAGAGAAGCTAATCTCAGGGTGCTGTCATACGGAGAATTAAAGGAAGACTGGCACACAACACCACGACTAGCTTTAGCACCATTGCCATCAATGTCAGCACTGAAAATGAGAAGATTAAAAGAATTTGATCTGCCTGAATTTACTAAGAGCAACAAATAAGAGAAACCAATGACATGACACTCAGATAGTGCTGCTATCTCAACTTCATTCCTCACAAAACATGATGTTCATACATGACAGGACAATGGGCTCTGCAGCTAGGGGGTACAGCCTTAGAGGGCTAAAACTCTATCAAAATATTCTCTGGCAAACAATGTTGTCCTTTGGCTTTACATCAACAATGCAGAGGCACCTCCTTACATGGCATTCAAGAAATGCTAGCTATAAATAAGAACGGAGCTTTTCCCCCCTCCGTCAATCATGAGAATATTTCTCACGACTGATGGCTTGACAGCTTTATATTATAGACATTAAACTGACAACAAGTGAAATACGCTGACCACTGACCCTGTTGGTCAAACATGATTCATAACGTGGAAATCCCTCATTCAGAAATGCACACACACACATAAATAGACACTCGCGTACAGTATATGTACTAAAGCATGCATACACATACTCACAAATACACAGAGGCCTCATTTTACAGTGTAGTTTTGGGGCACAGAGCTGATCAATTTTCAGTTGGTAAACAAATAACTCAAAGTGCTCACAATGGGTGAGAAAGTACAACATAATGCTACAGTGAAAAAGAACTGAGCCGTGAATCCCTCCAGTAGCGAGACAGGTCACATGATTTGACAGCCAAAGAGGGATGTCACATAGGTCGAAGGTTGTGGAACTACCTTGGGTGGTATAGTTTTGCTTTCCCTTGCAAAATCCTCCCTCAGGGAGCCATGAGCAGACTCATAATAGATGTGAACCGGGAAAAAAAGCATGCTGATCCCTCAGTACCCTGCTGCGACTTCAAATCTACACACTATTCCCCAGCTAGACATCAGGGTGCACTGGGAACGAGCTGGTGAGAGGCTGTAATGATGAGTGTATGGATTTAGAGCAATGGACAGACGGCGGCACAACAGGATTTTGCTATGCACAGATAGTCATGGGCTTTCAGGGCAATGTCCATGCTAATGCGAATAAAGTTCAAAAATCAAATTCTCCTTTCTTTCTCCTCTTTTGATTTATTGGTAGTTGATGAAGAACAAAATTGTTCTTTAGTTCTGGTAAGGGTGAGATAGTGAGATGGGGAACATCTCTCTATGTCAGAATACATCACGTTCTTTGTAACTTTACACCTATCTGATTTTTTTCCATTTTTAAAGTGGCTTTGAAGTTGCTTTGAAGAGATCCTATTGTCAACATCCTTTCTGCTTTATACAAAAGTAATTTGAACATGGCTCACAAATGCTACCAGCCAACTAGCTACGGCCAAGGTTGTAGACCCTCATTCAAAATTGCAATTACATAAAGTTATTCACAAAATGTGCTCCCAACCCTGTGTGATTCTGAGCTGCACAGAGCATCAGAAAATACTTAATGTGTACTTTCAGCAGTAGTTCAGGTACCGTAATCAATTTGCTTATAACAATTTTAATCTGGTGAACAATAACAATGACTAACCTGGGTTATTCTAACATGCATCCCCCACAAAATATACTCCTTAAATAAGGCTACAAGTAGAGACCTGCGTATATGCAATTCATTTCTGGTGTATGCAGTGCATCATCTGCATGGTTTGCCCTGTAATGTATGTGGATGTGCGTGTGTGTGAGCATAAACTGATTCACGTCAAATGTATTCATAAAGAGCTTTTAACAACACAGGTTTACAACAAAGTACTATTTAGAGAACACAGGATATAAACAGAATAACCATCAGCCAATCAGATATAGAAGACATTGCAGGCAGGTAAGCTTGGTCTAAAGGGGATTTCAGAAGGCCACAGGAGACCACTAAACCAAAATAAAGACTGCTGGTGCTTTCCCCAACCCTTGAGTCCTCACTTAAGTCTTCACTAGATGGTCTGATAGCCACTTGTAAACAGCTGGTAGATCCATAATTCTATGCTTTGGCCGTCACTGGGGCTAGACAGGGACAGCCTTAGACATAGTCCATTGCCGCCACACATAAAGCACTTTGATAAATTCAAGGGAGGATCACATTAGGTTGAGAACAGCGAATGAAGATGTAAATCTGAATGAGAAATGGGAATTTAGGGTCAAGGCGACCATGGTCTCTAAAACAGCACATTCGTTGTGAAGAAATATGGCGTTTTGAAGTCGAGAGATGCGTGAGCAAAGACAGAGACATGGAAGACGGGGCTCGCCGTGCAGTATTGTCCTCAGCTGATTATAATCATAAATCTTTTGCTCCCACGGAAATATTCAAGATGCACATACCTTTCAGATGATTGAACCAGTCTTTGTTGCCGTGCTTGTCACAAGTCAATGATCGGGTTGCCAGAGGTTGAGTATGGTGTCTGGGAAGCATCAGATGCATTGGCCAAAGGTAGAGCTGGGAGACAGGGGACAAGCAAGTTATCCAATATATCAGCATAATTAGCAATTAAATGTAAATAATAATGATTATTAACACAATAGAACTGCTACATGAAGAGCTGTTAAACAGCAATATGTAAATGTACCTGAGATGTCAAACGTGACACCTCATTTACATTCACCTGGAAAAAAGACCATGGTTGACATGATGTTATTAGTGTTATTAGTTCTTGTTTGCCATGAATGAAGTCCACCATGTTTCTTCCATAGTTGCTTTGTTAATCATTGAATAACACACTGCAAAACAGAAAAGGCAGTTAAGATGCTAACATGCTGAAGCCAGTAGCTGCCATTGCCATCCCTAGGGACACACGGCTGGAGAGTAGTAGCTATAACTAGTTATTTGTGTTACAATACTGCACATACAAACTGAAATTGGCTTTCTTGTGGTTAAAATAGCGTGGGGAGGGGGCTTTTGTCCAATGCTGCTTCCCAGGCCAATTACACAGTGATTCATGTCTTCTGGTGTCCTAATCCAATCCAAAATGAGGAGTGTTCCGTGGGTAGAGTGTGTGAGTGGGGGGGTAGATGTGTCTGCGTATACACGTATGCATGCATGTGTGTGTTAAGCATATCACCGCCAGCACAACAGGGTATTTAGCCATACGTTGGGTGTCTGCCCAGGCGATTGGTGTCTCTGTCGACAGCTCTGTCAACAGAGCATGACTGTTCACGCCGCATTTTATCTGTTGACTGAGGAGGGAGTGATCCCCTCTGAGGAGAAAACCTCGTGTCAAAAAGCCATTAGTCTTGATTAGCTATCTTCGTAATTATTCATTTTAAAACGCAGAAACAAATGCTGCCATCTGGTCTGGCAACTGCTGAACGCACAAGTTAAAACAGCCCAGAATACAGAGCAAAGTACATGCAGGCTGTCTATATTCAAGAGACATGTTGCAGTATGAGTGGAAGGGCAGTGGGGCAAAATGCCTCGGGCACGAAAAAAAGACAGAGGGCAAACTGGCTGGTTGGCAGCGCTGCAGTTTAGACACAAAAACAAGAAAATAGTGATGATATTCTAATGAGCGACCAAAGCAGGAAAAATCTGAATCAGTATAGCTTTTTAAAACCCAGAAAGGTGAGGAATGAAAATCAATATGGAAGTGGAGGGGAAAACAGAGAAAATACAGAATACGATGGTTGGTGGTGACTATAATGGGCATAATTAAGAACCAGCTGTGTGGTTTGATTTCACTTGTGATGGCTTTATGCAAAAAGCTGATAAAGGTAATAACCGTGTTTTTCTCCATGCAAGCCTCTACTTAGCACATTGATGTTTCCATATGTGGGACTATTTTTGCCAACAAATTTAAGGTGCAAAGACCACCAAAGTAAGCAGAGATTCAAATGAAAATGGATAATAATAGTAATAATAGTCCTTGGAGAGGGATCCCTCCTCTGTTGATCTTCCTGAGGTTTCTATAACCCTGTTAAACGGGTTTGGGGGTTTTGTAGTAGTTTTTCCTTATTCAAATAGAGAGTCTCGGGACAGAGGGTGGCGTATGTTGTACAGATTGTAAAGCCCTGTGAGGCCCATTGTGATTTGTCACTGACACTGCCTGCTTATTGTTTGTAAGTGGCCATTGTATCAGCGTAACATTAATCATACATGCCAGCAACAGCTAATGTAGCTAGTCGCTAATGTTAGCCTCTTACCTGCTGCCCTGTCCGCTGTGAGGTTGTTAACACTCCTTTCACTGGTGACTTTGTGTGTGAGGCCACACGGACAGACATGTTAGCACACTTTGTCAAGCTGAAGCCATAGCCTTCCAGCCCTCGCTCACTCTAACGTTACTTGCTCCGTTTTGATTGCAGTGTGCGCTGTGGCAGTCAGAGCTCCCCCTGCTGTCCATAAGGTGCCTCTGTTGCAAACCCTCCCTCCAGCCTTCGGGCCACGCCGCCTCATTTACGCACAGCTTGAAAATCCAAATGGAAAATGCCAAAGGCATAATGGAAAGTGGAAAAGATGAAATTGAAAATGTCAAATGCCAAAAGGAAAAGATAAAATTTGAAATGCAATTAATTTATGAAATGCAAAATGATAAAGTGCAAATATATAAAAAAAAACCAACATTTTTTTTACATTTAGTAGACGCTTTTATCCAACGCCACTTACATACTCACAAACTGAAGGCGCAGCTTCGGGAGCAGTTTTTGGGGTTCATTATCTTGCTCATAGATGCTTCGCATGGCTGGGGGAAGCCGGGATCAAGCCGCCGACCTTCCAATTGGTGGATGACCGCTCTGCCACCAAGCCACAGCCGACCAGGCTTTAAGCTCTTCCGTTTCCCATTTTGAATTTCATGTTTGATGTTTTACATTTTCTTATTTTTAATTTCATCTTTACAATTTAAGCGTTCAGTTTGAGCATTTCCATTTAAGCTTGTGCATTTTGAAATTCCCTTTTTTCCCTTGTCACTTTACATTTTCAAAAATTCATGTTCTTTTAAAGTTTAATTATGACCTGATTATTCCTAGTAGTGTATTAAAATAATAATTCAATAATAATCTCTTTTGTTTACTATTTTCACTTTTAATTTGAATCATGACCAAAAACATCCTCCATACTGAAACACATTTTATGTTTTCACCTTTAATAGAAATGTTTAAAGGTAATGGGTTGGGATGGTGGGTGGATACACTTTCAAAATATCAAACTAATCATTATCTATGTATTGAATTGCATATGCATGCATCTGTGTATTTGAAATTAATATATTAATGGAATACAGCACATTTCCACCATGGTCACACATAAAAACTAAACATGTGTTGCAACCACAGATCTCTAAAAAGATGAAAGATAGACTAGTCTTTTAACCATCCTATGCATTAGATTTGAGTCCTGCTGTAAACACAGTTGTATTTGTTGAATCTGTGTTTCAGAGTAATAGCTTCTAGATCAGAGATTAGTAACCCTGTGAGTCATCTTTGGCTCTTTGATAGATATTATATGGCACCTAAATAAAAAGCATTCTGGGGAGCACCAAATTAAATGGTAAAGAAGGACATGCCTATTCACTTAAAGTCTCATGAAATCCAAAACCTTAATTGATCTCAATTTTGAAATTAAAATGTGTATAATAACATATCAATTTACAGTGAAATTTACTACATACGAACACATGGGAATAACTTAGAATTTGGGGCAGTTAAACTGTGCACTCAAAATTAGTCATTTCATGAGCACCACCTTAACTCTCCTCTCCATGATCTGAAAACAGTCAGGTTCACAAAAACAGCCTGCCTACACAGCAGCCTTTGTTCATATATCCCTGAGGAGGGCTGCACCCTGCTGTTAATGCAAAACCACTTTTTTCACACAAAGGCTCAAATCCACCAACAGCAGATACATTATGTCATTCAATTCTGGACACTGAAGAAGAGAGCTCAAGTCTACTGAGGGTCAAGCTGTTACAAATTAAATTAGAGTGCAAATAGGACTTTTAAGGGGAAGTGGGCCGGTTCTGTTGACAGTATGTAACAGATGCACTGCAGAAATGTATATTTGTCTTCATGTATAATGAGTGACCATGTTAAGTGATTCATCATTGTACATTCCTGTCAGTTGTACTTATGATTGTTCCTGATAAAGCAGACTGATGTAAGGTCACCTGAGGCTCAGTGCTGGAGGGTGTAAGGCCTCAGGAAAAAGTCCTGTTCAATGTCAGCTTCAAGAGAGACAGCAAAGTCCTGCATGGCCAAGAAAAGGCCTGTGGTGGTACTCGACTATAGTGGTCTAATAGTAGGATGAAAAATGGAAAGTTAAAGTCAATGTTAATGGAACGTAGGTTTGATTAAGGGATGACAATGATTGGTTGTTTTGTTTGTTGTTTGTTGAGTCCAGCTAAAATTGGTGATCACCTGACTTTTCCTCTAGCGCTATTTGATAGATTTTCATACAGACATTTATGGTACCAAAAAAATGGATCTTAATGACTTTGGTGATCCTCTGACTTTTCCTCTAATGCCATCAGCAGGTTGACATTTGTGGTTTTGACAACTATTGGGTGGGTTGCCATGAAATGCAGACATTAATGTCCCCCTCGGGATGAATTGTAATAACTTTGGTGATCTTCTGACTTTTCATCCCATCAGCTCTGCTGTCCTTTACTAAGAAATGTTAGCATAACAAGCTAAACTAACTAACCTGTAACCTGTCAAACATCAGTATATTAGCTATCTCTTGTGAGCATGTTAGCATGCCGACATTAGCAGAGCTCATAGTACTGCTTTGCCCATGTACTGCCCCACCACCACTAGCATGGCTGTAGACTTGTTAGCAATCCCCTTCTTTTACCAATGAGAAAGTGTCTTAATTATGTGTAACATCACTGGGAATCTGCACTAGCATTGTTAATTTAAAGCAGCTATAACCAATACTTTTCTAATAATAATGTATCATTTGAAAATGTGAAAACAATGTGCCCATGTGTAAGGGGTAGCTCGTAGTGATAAACCTACAGAGAATTATCACCCCAATCTCCAGCTCCCCTCGACTTTACAGAGCTTTATAGTGACTTTCAGCTCATTGTTTAGTGGTCCAGTTACTGTTTTGGTTCACTCTCACTGCAACATTTTCAGCCCCAGCAGGCAGCAGAATAAGCCATTTTTATCTACAGAGAGGGCAGTAGTCAAGAACAGACAAACTAATCACTGGCTCTAGATAGGGCCTTTCGCGAGTTTTGCGGCCACCATAGTTTCTCCTACACGCTCGGAATTGGAGGATAATCCGAGCGGCGTTCAAATGGTTGCAAACTGCAATTTCAATGCTAGATGCCAATAATTCCTACATACTGGACTGGGATGATGTGTCAATGTTGTTTCCACTGCCCCCAAGGGGCCAAATTACATGACATAAATAACTTGTATTGTCCAAAATAATAAACACAAACTATTTTTTTCAAACCAGAATATTGCCCCACCAAATGAATAACTGTTTTCCGAGCATCCAAATCAGTCACTGCGTATTACTTTAAAAACTGCTAAGTCGGTGTGGGTGGATTTCAATATAATCATATCACATATTAAAATGCTATTGGTCAGTGTGATACTAGATGTCCCTTGTTCACCTTTCCACGAAAACAAATGTTAAATTATAGTGTATGGGTGTTGATATTATCAGAATCGGTGTGTATTTGATGAGGAGTTATAAAGTAATGTCCACTGAAGAGCAGAGGGCCTCCAAAAAGATGACATATTGGTGCTCACGTCTGCTTTGAGATCAACAGGAGACTGCTAATGTCATAGTAAAAATAAACCACCTAATCATGACTGGAATCTATCACTAACACTTTGCCTCTGTTTGGACAAAGTCATAACCCAAGAACCTGGGGAAACAGGCTTTAACATAAGGGTTATGGAGTGTTTCCTTTCCTCATCAGGACCAGATAACATCAGCCATTAGTTAAGAACTTCATCTCAGCTGTAAAATGGTGGATTTCACAGTCAAAGCCGATGCCTTATGTGTCTTAGCTACCTGCAGTTGATGGCAATGCAATACAGATGCTTTTTAACCCATGAGCAATGGTCATTTATTAAAAGTAGGAAAGATATCCATGCCCTGCAGTGTTTATAGTAGTGTTAGTAATCACTTTTGGGATGATTTTCCCTAAAGCTACCTGACTTCACAGCCTCCGCTGTTTATTTAGACACGCTGAAGATACACATGAAAAGTGCTATTAGGTATGGTGAAATGAGCCTAATGTGGGTTGAAGGTGTAAAAGAAAATATGAAACATGCTTAGGTAGAGGACAAAAAAAGAGCCTTTCTGATGTCTATCAAGTATAACATTTGAAGCCAGAGGGGACTTGTGCAGGTCTACGTAGCTCAGAGTCCTGGCGTCTGCTGCCAGCTGAGCAAATAACACCACAGGAGGAAACCAAAGGGTCAAAGGATTGAAAATGGAGGAGATGAGGAGGGAGATATAGGACATTTATACTCATCGTTTGCATTAGAAAGATATAAAACATGGATGGATGGAAGATGGAGTGGGTATAATTCCTCAAGCGTAGTGATGATCATTTTGGAATGAGATGTTCAATAATCATCTCATTCCAAAACTATGGGCATTAATCTGCTGGTAAAACAGCCACTGCTCTTCCAGGAAGGTTTTCCACAAAATTTTGGCACCTGGCTGAACCTGAACCTCAGCCACAACATCATTTGTGAGATTAGTGAGACTGTGATGCATGGGCGATAAGGCCTGGCTTGCAGTTGGCGTTCTAGTCAATCCCAAAGATGTTCAGTGGGGTAGAGATCAGGGCTCTGTGCAGCCCAGTCAAGGCCTTCCACACCAAACTGGGAAAACCATTTTTTTATGGTCCTGGCATTGTCCTCAGAAGTGTTTAAACAGGAGTGGGTCCTCCCCAAACTGTTGTCACAAAGTTGGAAGACCACTACTATCTACAATGTCATTTTATGCTGTGGAGTGTCCCCAGACCTTTGGCCATTTTACATTCTGACATAGCTTTTTGCATCTGCAAGATACAGCGTCGTATATAAAAAAGACAGTTGATCAATATCAACATTCTAAATGGAATATTTTTGCTGTGATTGAAAAGGCCAATATTCAGTGACATGGGTTTTGTTTACAATCTGTATATAAATCCTAAAACTCTGGAATTAAGTAAAATCAATATGTCCTACCATTTCTCAGTAATTAGCTTAGGTACTCTTAATCAATACACCAAATCCAGATGTTCCAGTGGCACTTCCTGCTCCATGGCCACCCGCAGACTGCGGCTGTAGGCAACTCCCAGATGTGACTCTGAACATGAAGCAAGCTGATGATAAAGAAGAACAAATGTGGTAAGTGAACCTTCCTTGGATAAAAATAAAAGTGTGAATTATAATTTAGAAACTGTATGAAATTCGACCACAGCTCTGTTTCGGCTGTCAAATTGATATAGAGCAGAGATGGATTTTGCATTAATGATAGGCCCTTAACGCTCAATTAACACAGTTAAATTGTGATGATTTTTTTTTAAAACAATAACTCATGATCCATCATACATACCACTCACCCCACAATTTATTTTGGGAAGATGAAGAAATCATTGGGGGCATATTCCAAAACAAATACCCTGGTAATTTGATGTATAAATTACCCCAATTTACACTCTCTGTTAGGTGTAAAGATTATATAAACATGCCATCCTGAATCCTAAAGAGCTGCCAAGCTGCCTGCCCGACGGCATAGTGAAATCTGTATTTATTGAAAAGTCAGTACTGGAATTTAACAAGATACAATTCATCACACATATGTATGATGATGAAACCAGACAATTGTCCCAAGCAACATCTGTGCAGACAAGAAAGACAGTACACAGCTGATATTTCATGGACGATGATGTACAGGAGACTGGACTCTTTTAAAGTGATGCAGGCACCAAAAACATTGTTTCAGTGTGGGCAGCTGCAGTAATGATGAGATGTGTTTGCACTCGAACTGTGGTGCGATTCACGTGAACAGTGTGAGAAACACGGACTCGGGAGCGCTCTGCGAGTAACCTGCGAATTAGTTTTAGCCGATTGTAATGTATAGTTCAATAAAACACAGTAGTGGTGACGGTGTTAATGATTTACATCGGGTGTGAGCAAGAGCGAGCTTGCAGTGTATTCGTGCATCGCGCATGCAACCTCCTCAGAGTCCCTCTGCCCCCTACACCCAAGGAGTTGAATAAATCAGAAAAGTGATGTGCATAGTTGTGACCAAAGTAAATGTAACTGAATCAAGCAGAGTATGAGTTTGAGTTCAGCAGAGAAATGTAGAGTCTAACCTCAGTGTGCCAGACATGGAGTCTGTATACCTGCACAGTGTTTACGAGAAAACCTGGAATCCCCCTGCTGAACAACAAAAGGGGGACGTGTGCGTGTGCAAGGGAGCTGTATTTGTGTGTGTGTGTGTGTGTGTGTGTTTGCATGCACTCTCAGACGAAACAGCGCTCCAGCTCAGCAGCCTGTTGTCTTGACTGTATCTCTGATTTGTTTAGGTGTGACCAGCTCTGTTTGGAGCCTGGCCTCCTGCTCTCTCCCAGCTCCCCTGCCTCTGCTGGGCAGCGAGAGAAAGAGAGCTAGTGAGGGAGCAGCCCTGACCTCCGGCGCTCGAGGCGGATACAATGGCGACGCGCCTCAGGGTGACAGCGGGAGACAGGAACAGGCACAAACACAGGAACTGTCCATTCTGCCACTGAGACAGACCTGCAGAGGCCTGAGAATCTGGAGGAGGAACTGTCTCTCTCGCTCCATTGCTCCCTCTTCCTTTTTCGATATGCCCTAATATGACAAAAAAGTGATACACTTGTTGATTGTATGCTGTTATTAGCCAGTGGTCCCAAAGGGAGAGGCTTTGAGCGCCACAGAGTCGTAGGGAATGAGACAGGGATATTTTAGGACACAATGATGGTCTCTTTCAGCACATATACCTTGCACAAGAACTCAGAAGCTTCATTTCAAAATAAACACCATTTATCAAGACCAAAGGTCTACAGCCATGCAATCAGCTCTGTGAGTACTGATGATGACGCTAGATGAAAAGTTAAGGGATCGCAAACATTTTATCAATTCATCCTAAAGGGGGAAGTAATGTTTGTACCAAATGTCATAGCAATCCATCCATCTCCCTCAAAACCAAATGTCAGCCTCATGGCGGGGTAGGTGATCCCCAAAGTCATTGTGATTCATCCTCTGGGGAACACAAATGTCAGTACCATATTCCATGGCAATCCATCCGAAAGTGGTTGAGATATTTCAGTTACGCTGCTAGCATGACTATAGAGTTAATAGCAATTTACTGATTTACTGACCGTAATCTGTATTTTTAAGTATAGTATGAAAGCAATTTCCAAGGCTGACTACATCTGAATTACTGACTGAATTTTCTGCATTCTAAACATTGTGAATGATTAACTTTAGGTGAATAGAAATACAATAAAGTAATTTCACGGGCTTTACAAAAGCAGCTTGGCCTGTCAGAGGTCCTTAAGGATAACAAAGGACAGATAAACACAAAAAAGGTAGAACACGTGTGTGCCCTACGCTCATACAGTATGTATGCTTGTATGCTGGTGTAGATGGAAAGACCAGGCGATACCCTGTCAGTTCATAGCAGAAATAATTAATGACAGGCTCCAGCTAACAGTTAAAGCAGGGTGTAGTCTGTGCTGAACAAATGGGCCTTGAGTTTGGACTGAAATACCAAGATTGTATCTGATTCCTTGAAAAATATACCAGGTTCCTGAAATCAAGTCTTTCGATTTTTTTCTTGACCTGGACAAAGGAAAACTTTCAGTACTAAAAAGTGAACAAGAGCAACACATTAAACCACAATGGTATTTATTATTTACTGGTGATTTTGACTCATGAGGAGAGTGACACTTTTTTTTAAGATATAGTGATAATACTGATTATTGATATGATATATCATAAGAAAATTGTAAAAGCTCAAGTTTTCACCTCAGTATGTAATATACTGATGTTATTACACTATCCATTACTACAAGCTTTCTAAGTTATCCTCTGTTTTCAATAAGTAGTGAATAGTAGGTAACAATCTTTGGTTTTGGAAAAAACAATTACTTCATATAGAGTATGTGACCCCCTCATTAACACACGTCAAATACATCTCTTAACTCACAACCTGGTTTTCAACACATACTCCACAAAAAGCTTCTGTGCAGTTTTTTCTCAAAAATATTTTTTTCCTAAGCAGTCCAGATAAAACTGGACTATTGGTTTTGAGGCTGTGTGTTTTGGTAATTATTACCTAATAATTTTCACCATATGCAAACACACATACTGTAAATGAGCTATAGCCAGTTTTAGCTTAATTCATCTCATGCACAGCTTTCTGAAGAGGTATTAAAGGCATACATTAATCATGGCTGTATGGTCTCTATGTTACCGTGATATTTTTCTTCCCCAAGGCCACAATTATTTAGGGGAGATGATGCTGAAAAATGAATGTGTACTGAGCTCATTTGTCAACAGCTTTCTCTCTGTATAATTAGAACAGGAATAATGAAAAGTGTCCGTGGTTCAGCTGCTGTCTTAAAAAGTAATGAGGTATTAATTTACACTTGAAGCATTTCATTTTCCAATTTGCTCCTTTCAGCAATCAGCAGCACTGTCTTATTAACAGTGGGTTCTGGGAAAGCCGACATGCTTTGGAGGAATTCTCTTCTGGCAGAGATTTCCTTTTCTCTCTGAGGATGTCAGATCACTAACAGTAAGCATGAGTGTAAAATAATGCATGCGCCAAAACCTGACCTAGTCACAGTGAACTTGGCAAACCCAAATGGGGGCGTCACATTATTGCAGTAAATTACCTCGCTGGAGAAAAAAATTGTGAAAACTAGACAATAAGAAGCCCATAGAGCAGTGGTTTTATCCATCAACACTGCCTGCAAGTATCCAAACTGAATGTTCTCATTTGCTGTCAAAATGTTGCTGTGAGCTAATGCCAGCATACTCAGTGTGACTTGAGGTCTATTTGTTAAACCGACATTCAACGTGCAATCACATTCAACTTGTTTTTTTGGTCTCTTGGGGACAGTAAAACCAGTTGTGACCAAAACACTGACATACCTTTTAAGTCAATATGGCTAGGTTGTTAGCAAACAGTTGCATATTTACACATCCAGCAGTTATTGAATCATTTACTTGGTGTCATGTTTCTGTCCACCTGTTGAATGTAAGCCCAATATTCAATCTGTTTTTTGTCTCCACCATATCCTGAGGGAACTATCTGTCTCTTCAGCTGCTAAATGCTTCACTATGTCCACCAACCGTGTCTGGTCAGATAGTGTACAGAGGGTTTTTAGAGCTTTTATAATAAAAACAGCTGCTTACTGTGTCTGAAAACAACGCCGATGAGAGCAGTGAGAGTGAACCAAAGCCGTAAAGTTGCTCTTTGGCCCTCAAAACCAAAACAATGAGCTGAAAGAAGCTAAAAAGCTTTATAGCGCTGAGGGGAACTGCAGAGTCTGATGATAATTGTCTGGGTTAGTCACTACGAATAAAATTTCCATTCACATTACACGTAGTGATTTGATCCATTTAAAAAATGCAGCTTTAAATGGCAGATGGAGTTAATATTATTCAGCTGCAGGTGAACAGGACCACCAACATTTTTTCATTCAATTCTTTTAGTTAGACAGGTATGAAGTTAGACATGGTCAGTCATTTTCTACCTGACTGGAGCTTAGCCTTAGGCGGGGTACAACTATGGTCAATTTCGTGTCATCAATTAACCTACACATGCATGTCTTTGGACGGTGGGAGGAAGCCACAGAACCCGTAGAAAGCCCACGGTAACACGGGGAGAACATGCAGACTCCACCCAGGAAGATCATGGTCTGGTCCGGGATTCGAACCCACAATCTCCTTATTGGGAGGCAGGCGCGCTAACTGCTCTGCCACCGTGCATCCCAAGTTAGACATGGTTTCTATGAGATTTACACTAACAAAACATGCAACATGTGCATAGAAATTGCACAAAATTGTGAACGCAGTAGTAGAACAAGGTTGTACAAAAACTATAACAAGTTTTATTGCTAACACTGCAGTGATTAAACCCAAATACGTTGCTTCATTTTGGTCACAAACCCACCTGTGTGCCTATGTGAGCACACCAACGGCTACTTTGTCTGGACTATATTGGCAGCCTGAATGCAGCATGAACAGAGTAGATCCATGGGTGTCAACTGGGGCCTTATTCTAAAAATGTATGCTGCCATGGTATTGCCTACATTGTTTGCATTTTCGCTGTATTCCATTGCCTATTCTACATCTACAATAGCTCACAGACTATTCTCACTTAAACTGCATCTCATAAACTGTAGTTTACACAATGGACCTGCTGATAATGGCCCGATTGAGCTATAAACCTGCCAACCGCCAAAACACTAACTTCCTGTCTTGCTCATTGTGCTGTATTCAAGGTAAGTACTTGAAGTACATCACTCAGCACCCAAAGGGCACCTACAACCCCACCTCACCCCAAATTCACACCGCCCTGCTACCTCCCTCCCTCATCCAGTAATGTGGCATTGTTCAGTATTGATGAGATTGGCCTTGAGGAAATCCCCTGCAGCTCTGGAGTGGAGACTGTCAGTCTGACGAGTGCTGCCAAGGTAAACACAGTTAATCAGCCAATCAGTCTCCTCTGTGTCCATCTGACACCTGTCTAATGAGGGAGACTGTTCTCACCTATCATCAATCAGGAATGTAAAACTGGAATGGCACTGGGAACCGTAGGGACATAATGTTGAGAGCAGAGTAGTCTTCCTCCCTCCATCATGCATTAGTCTCTGAGGCCGAGGCTGAGTCGCGTTCCTCTTTTCAGCAGGAACCCCCCGCTGGGTGAGGCATCGCTTTCAAAGAATTCAAATGTGCAGCGTGGCCCACAAGGCTTTTCTCTATAGGTCGGGTGTGAGAACCGGTCCGGCATGCTGGCTTCAATATGTTTTCTAAGGGAGGGAAATTTTACAACCTAGATTCAGTACAACTAGGGGAAGTACAGCCCAGTGGGTCAAATGGGTGCAAACGTTGTACATATTAACCCATCAACTTTGCCGGGTTCCCCATCAGCGTGTTAATGTGATGTGTTGCATATAGGTCCCCTATCATATGTATTTAGAGCACTTAATTAACCTTATATGGACAAATGGAGCATATATCCAATCCAGTGCCATTTGGGAATACAAAATCCAAATAGGGAAGACTATCTTCTTTTCCCTTTTCCTTAAAAGAAATCAATTTTTAAATGTCCCCTCAGTACCCAGACACAAAAATAGAACGTTTTGTTGTGGATTCCCTGGTGAAAGAATGCTGTACTGTTAAAAAAAAAAGAGAAAAAAAAAAAGGAAAAGACATTTTGGGTCCGGTTCAAAGGAGTGAATATTTGGGCTCCGTGTATCAAACTAGGAGACATTTCACCCCAGAACACAATGGATGTTGTGATGCAGATTATCCATTGTCTATTGTCAAATTCCCCCAGCCTCACCCTGTGTTACCCCCACAACACATCCACTAAACTATTACTGGAAAAAACATCGGGTGAACCAGTGAATCCCTAACTCTTTTTGTTTTCAAAAACACGAGATCTTTGTGTGGCCTCGGCCTGCGTTGCCAGAGCGGTGGGACTTGATGCTCCGTTCAAAACAACTGATGAAACAGAAGATGGCGTGAAGCATGTCCAAGATCATGGCTTCCCATAGCCGCTTACAGCTTACAGATCACGTCTCCCAGTCCTCCTTTTTCCTTTCTTTTAAAAGAAGAAATCCTTTCTGTCTCACTTGTCATTAGCTCTGCTATCCCAGTGTACGTCTTGGCACTTTAATAGACTTGTGTTGCATTAATTCAGCAGAATTCTTGAATTTACTTTGCAAATAAATGCTTGTATTTCATTTTGTAAAGTTTTACCCTTCAATCCATTTGTCAAAGAAACATACAGTGTGTTTTATAAAGTCCAATTTGTGCAAACACATTTTTGCGTTTGTGAGTACAACAGACAGAACCGTAAGACAGCTACACTCATCAGAGCGTCCTATAAAAAAGAGCCGGGTGTATTTTGTGTTACCAGGGATCAGTTGGATTTCCTGCCTTTTGTGGCTTTCAACCAAATGTAACTCTTTTCACTTACAAAATAGGATTTCCCATCAAATATAGAAGGCTTCTAATCAGACTTAACGTTCGTCCCAACTCCATGTGTTTTAGATTTCCTTGGAGACACAGTGGATAACAGATATAAAGGAGATCAGTGAACGTAGGGGGTAAAAAAAAAAAAAAAAAAAGCTATATGCTACATTGCAGAGCTCAACTGAGTATCCTTCACTAAATCTTTCTGGGTTACAAAAAAGAAAAACAACCTGATAAAAGAAGCACCCTGTTGTATCATGATTGGAGAGTATACTGCATCACCGCTTTCTATTTATAAGTTTATTACTTATTATATTCAAAATTAATATTAATATGGGCTCACAGGTTGTGTTCTCAAACCAGCACACCCTTCTTCAAAATAATTGTAAATGCCAACAGTAAAATCCCACTGCTACATGACTCTGACTCAAAATGCAGAGCTTTGTGTGTAGCATAACCCCAGTGATGTCTACTTGGAACATGCAGTAGAAATATGACTATTCATTTCCCTCGTCTCATTACCTTGTCTCAAAGGTTTTCTCCATCCTGCCCTCCCATCCACCTGCACATTCTAATGAGGTGATCACAGCACTCAAATACCCAGTGATCACATCGCATGCCTAGCCCATGTGTACACTTTCCTCTCTTTGTTGGCCCGCAGCCTCGCAACGCACATGTAGACTCGGGCTGTTTCCTGCAGGCGAACCCAGGGACGTGTGTTTCTAATTATAAACCTGATGCAGGGTTAAGCACTCTCTCTGCAGGCCACCACAGCCACCAGGATTTATGGTACCACGGTCCAGGCTCCCACCCCTGAAACCCACCAGAGATGCAAAACTGTTCACTTTCTGAGGCTATAAATCAGAAAAGTATGGCCAGTAGCTGCCAGCCTACAGCAAACCGATGTGTTGTATCCTGCAGGGGGTGAGAAAACAAAGCTGCTCCTTGCACTCTTGTTACTTAAATGTGTCCCCTTAGTGCCTTTAGTCCTATGGGCCTCTCAATATTAAGCTTTATCTTTAGTAATCCATCTCACACAATGCTACTTTTGGCAACTCCTGTCCATGCCATGCCAGAGTCCTGCATAGAATACAGAAAAATGATCGAGTAACTCAACCAGCAGGTGCAGAGTCAAGCAATGTCCGTAAGCAGCTTTAGAATATGTGGGATCCATGCTGATCAGCTGTTGATGTCTACTATGAGCAGTTAATGTGATTAACTGGAAATATACTAAAAGAAAGAAAAAAGCGTGAAAATACACAATTTTACAAACAACACTTGTCCATGCCATATTTGTCACAGACAAATCAGTACTTATTGTCCAAGGACAATTTGCTGTGTATGTCACAGTAAAGGAAGAGTACAAAATTAGGAAACTACACACCAGTTATTTCTTGGTGAACGACGACAGCAGCAACTCCCTTTTAAATCTCAAATTGCCGTTTTAACTTTTCTGTTTGTGTACTAATTAAACAAACGAGATACAACGTGTTTATTAGTGAGCACTAGAGTTGGTGGTAGGTATATTTTTTTACTTTGGATAGAACCAGGCTAGTTATCAATCTTACCATCTTACTCTCAGCAAGAAAGGGAACAAGTGTATCTTCCAAAATGTCTAAGTATTCCTTAAATGTCAACTCTTTGAGAAAAACATCACTAATAAACACTGTATTGTTTTGTTGTGTCACATTGTTTCAAAATAAGTAGGGATGTAGATTTAAAAAAAAAAAATCACGTTACCACGAAAATAATACGTATTGTTAGTTCATATGAGGAAATGAGCCATATATTTGGACAATGACAGGCCAAGAATGCCAAGGACTGAAGTACAGTTTTGTATAATTGGTTCAGGTCAAACACCAAATATCACTGAACAAAAACAAATAAAAAAAATATCAAAGGCCCACATTGTTGCTACTATCCTCAAATAGTCTTTAAAAAACCCACACTGACCTGAAATTTGAACTAAGCCAAAATGAATCCAACTCTGGATTATTTTAGCCTGAGCCTTTTGATTATTGAAAACATGAGGAAATCCTTCACAGACAGGAAGGTTTCCCTTTTGTGTAATAAAGATCCAAAATATTGTGCCAGAAACCATCTGGAATGTGGTAAACAATGTGAGGGAACAAACTACTTGCATGATAGATGAGTGATTACAAGGATCTGGCATGGCTGGACAGTTGGTCATAACAGCGTCATGTCAACCCCAGGGAGCAATGGCCTTAGTTTAGCACTTATGGGGAGTGATACAAACATCATGGTATCCAGGTTGCATTGTGATAAATGCTTCTTTGGGAAAACACAAGCAGTGAGGCATGCCTAAGATTATTACACATAAATTCTTAAAAGCTGCATGCACCTTCCTACATATTGTTAATGACTAATGAGTCAGAGTAAAGCAGCCAAAATCTTCATAAACACAGGAAATTGTATTGAATATAAAAGCAAAATCACTCTGGCAGCGAAGGAGTCGAGGTCAATGCAATATTGTTGATCATAGGAAGCTTGTCTTGGTTATTAACAATGACAAAAACAAACAGAGGTGGGTCTGCAGTTGGACGTTTTGGAGCAGGACAGCAACAAGTAGAAGTGGGGTTTTCCTACAGTGGAGCAGGGCTCTCCAGGGCCCTTCAGGACATGAAAGAAGGCCCAGGGGCTGCCAGAGTCCCTTTCAATACACAGAGGCTTTGCAGAGGAAAAAAACTCCAATCCAGGACCTTTGTTCCTTTGTTCATGTTCTCAAGTGTTCTTCTGGGAGCCCATAGGTGAACTGAGGGTGTTCTAGGGTGTGACTGCGACCAAACAATAACACCCAGTTCAATCCCTATCTGCTGGACGTTTCAGGCTGAGTGGATGTATAGATTAACGGAACACAGTAATGCAAACAGCGAGCCATAGGTAGACCATACAAATATGACAGTGACATGTAAACTGTGCAGTTCCAGTGCATTCTCAGTTGGTGCCGAAGCAGGACACATGTTAATGTCCTCCGTGGCATCATACCGAAGAATGGAACGAAAAGATACATACGGTATATAACGATATAACTTAAAGTAACAAACAATGATGCTGCGGAGTTTGGTGAGGTTTAATATGGTTACACCACATAATATTCACATATCAGGCAAAGGGAGCAAGACAGCAGCACCGACACTCTGCTCAGATGCTGAATTAAATGATATGATCATTTGAGACATCACTCAGGTACATTACATGGAGTCTAGTGACACCTGGCGGTCTAAACAACACACTACAATACAGAGTGTGACGTTAATGGTGATGAGTGGGAAAAATTGACCTCCACGCATATCAGTGAATGCAAGCATGGACAACGAAGAGTCTGACTGCAGGTAGGTTTTCATAAAATAAGAAAATAACACTACAGCAGTTTATTTCAAAGAACGCAACCAGAGAGGATCCATATGAACTAATAGGTGAAATAAGATAAATATGAACAGGTTTTTAGTAAGGACACTTAGTAACCTAAATGCCAAGATTTGTAACACAAGAAATGATCCCTCTGCATTGTGAGAAAACAAATGTCTTGAAAAATAAATAATTTGCAGGAAAATGTGTCATTTAGTTCAAGTGTTTATATTTAATCATAAATGGTTGAAAACCTTCGCCATTACATGTTAAAACCGCTTTGTTTGATAATCAAAATGGTGAAACCTCCATTTCTCACAACACACGCTTCGGATGAGGTCCGCCTATTTTCTTTTGGTGAGAAATCGGATTGGTGTAAAGTCTTTGGATCTAATCATTGAGCATGCCTCGTCTCTGCGCGAAGAACTCTGACTGGCTTGTTGTTATAGAAACCATGCCCCCTTGCATTCTGCCGCCTTTCGACGGGCTGTGAAGGCAGTGTTTAACAGTTTACTTCACAACCGTCATTTGGAGGCAGGGTATAATCTCAAATAGTGAAAGTGATGAGTAACTGCACATATGGGGCTGGCACTCTACTATGCTTTACAATTTAGATGTATGCCTTGCCTCAGTGTATGTCCAATTCCTGCATGAATTAGTTAGATTAATGTAACGCAATATCTGCAGTAAGTTAATCATTTATTTATCACCGCTTTGAACTTGGACCTAACCTCTCTCTCCACCTCTGCCCTTTCGGCCTGTCACAGTTCCCTATCAGTCATTTTATTGCCATGACATTTACATTTAGCAGACGCTTTTATCCAAAGCGACTGACACATGAGAACATTCACAAACTGAAGGCGCAGCTCAAGGATACTTCGACGCATAGCTTGGGGATCGAACCGCCGACCTTCCGATTGGCAGGCAACCGCTCTGCCACCAAGCCACAGCCGCCCCATTTAATCAGAAACTATATTGCCAAAGAAAGTTGCAAAATGTAACCAACAGTTTAAATATTCAAGCCACAATTCAACAATCACCAATGTTATATCAGACACTGCAGTTACCATTTTATCTATGCATCTGTCCCACTTTTTTTCTCTCTGCTTCTGGCGCCAGAGAGGTACAGCAGCTCTGTACTTTGTCTACGCGGCCATGGAGGAGACTGAGAAAAACGAGACCATCCTCCCGTCGCCCCAATCTATTTCCCCGCAGAGCTGCACTGGCGCGAGGCCCTGGCTCGGGACCTCGAGTACTTCTATGGAGAGGATTGGGAGAGCCAGGTCAGCAGAAATCACACAGGGGCTGCACGTCGGTCTCAGGACAAAAAGGTCACAAGGTGGAGCCTCAGACATAGCCGGCCTTTTCTGGACCATAAATAACCTGGTTATGAAAACAATCTGATTGAAATTAAGGCGTGGACTAGTGTGACTTCTGTCAGCCTCACTGACTTTCATAGCATGTTCTCCCTCACAGATCAGCCTCTCTGCAGACACCAAGCCTTATGTTGAACGATTCTCAAGAAAGTGGCCCAGAGGGCTCAGAAGCGGCCCTCAACGGGCGAGGGTCTCAACCTCTATCAGTTTGAGGGTATCCACAGTCACAAGGACTTCAAGCAGCTTTAACAAAAGTAGGATGAAAGAGCTGGAACTGGATGTTGAGACCAAAGAGAGGATTGTGGACGAGTCCAACCGGGCCTTTGGCCTTAACAAGATGGCGAGGGAGCAGGGAGGACAGGTTGGGAGAGTCCTGACAACAGATGTTCACACAAATCATCATGATAGAGAAACCCAATGCAGAAAAAAGGTCGACAAGAAGACACATTGTTTGGGAGTGTCAAGATAATGGTATGACAAAAATCTACTTTTATTCTGAAAACAGGTATTCGCAGATCTTGAAGAGATTAGGAAGACCATCAAAGAAGAAGTCCCAGATGCAGAGTCATGCAGAAATCATGGATGGAGGTGATATCAACAAAATGGCTAAGAAATCATTTGGAGGGTTTAGGTCTGAAAGAAGATCTATACTAGAAAAATAAATTTTAAAAAAAAGTTTTCTAAACAGTAAACAGGCAACAGTCCCCCAGTATAAAAATCACATTTTTAGACTGCAGCCCCTACAGTGTATTTATGAAATAATAAGTGAATTAGCATCCAGATACTTCAGGAGAAGAAAAATGCATTTAAAACTATATATGCATGGTGAAAACGAGCAGCAAAAATGTAAAGTGTAGTTTAGGAGCTGAAATGGGTCCTTCGTGGTATCCCGCTGGTGGTTGTGATGGGTCAGCCTTATGATGATGATGATGATGGTGAGTCAATAACCATTTCAATATCATCGACAGCTCTATGTCGGCCTGTGGGCCTTAATACCAAACAGCAGCGATCTGTCACCATCACTGCACTGCTGCACAGTTACATCACACTAGTTATAGCAGAAACTAAGATAAGCATCACTCAGCATCCAGAGGCACAAACATTGTACTACTGACTTCATGGCCTATATACTGAAAATGTGAAGTGATTAAAAGTGTCTAAAAACCTTCGCAAAACCCTGTTCGTCCACCACACGTCCAAAACGTGTGGAGAAATACAGCGTCTGTGGACTGCTGTATCTCTTTAGTTTCAAAATCGTCTCGTTTACCGAGTCCCCTGTATCCCCGATGGTCATAACGTCCGACACAGGCATGTAGAGATCTTGGCGCCGGCCCCAGAAGGTGAGGTGGGACACTTTGAGCGTGGTCTGGGACGGGTCCAGGTACATCATCCCCACAACCCTCATGAAGAAGTTACTGGCAGTGTACAGCATGACACCAGCAAACAGCGCTATCCCTGTTGTGTAGCTGACAAGAAAGAAGGGGACGTCTCCCCGGAGGTAGAGGATGAACACTGGGGGCAAGATGACCATGGTGATCGCCGTTTGGAGCAGTTTGAGCCTGGACACGGCTCTGATGTGCTTAATGTGCGGTAGGGTGTAAATCATAGTGTACTTCTGTGTGGACAAGTCCGAGTACCTGACCAGGGCTGTGGTTTTAGGTATAGAGTGCTGGATGGGTGTGTGACCTGGTGAATGAGGCTGCACACCGTGAGGTATCCGACCTGCGAGTAGACATGACCCTCTGGTACAGGACAGGATGTGGGAGGTCAACCTGCTCAGCAGCACTGACCTGATCTGTAGAAAAAGAACAGATACATTTGACACTTCACTAGAGCCAAAACAATACGTAGATCAATTGATCGATAGAAAATCCATCTGCTGAAATCTAGATTTTTTTTTATTTTTTTTATTGATTTATTGTTGACATTTTTAAAGCAAGAATTCCAAACATCTCTGGTATCAACATCTCAAATATGAATAGTTGCTGTTCTTAGTCTTTTATGACATTAAACTGAATACCTTGGCCATACAGCACCACCAATGTAACTGCTACTACATAAAAGTTGAAAAGTCTCAACTAAATTTTAACATAAATAGCACATACAGGTGTTACTGTTATTTTGGCCACCCTGTGCATAATAAGCATCATCATGGCCGCAGATGCACTTTGCGTGATGGTGCTGCGGAACAGGAGAAAGCCCCCTTGCAGCCAGCTGGATAAAAGTATTAGCAAATGAATATTAGCAGTAAAGTACATGCACCTGTTGTTTTATTTAACTTCTTTATTAGAAATGAAGTAGACAGAACTAACAAAAATGTAAAAAATATTGTAGGCGAGTATAAGTTAGAGTAAAACACATTAGAGATAACGTTACACAACTCCCGACTGAGCTGTCATTCGTGGCTAATAAGGCTATTTCCACTTTTGTTTTCTGATCTCTTGCAGAACACTGAAAGCATTACGAGAGTTTGAGAAAGAAAGAGGCTCACCATGACCGGCAACAGGATACATAAAAGGAGGAAAACACAGAAACACGAATCTTCTTCCTAGAAATAAGAGACGTAACGGTCCCCCAGGCTACACTTTGAGAGGCGCCTGCTAGCTAACGTGCAGTACGCACTCTGACCCGGATGTACTAAACAATGTTAACAATTTTTTTGTTTAGTTTTTTGCTTGTGTGCCCCATGCGGGAAATATGTAAAGTGTTACTTTTGATACATTTAAATTTTTAAAAAAAAATCACACCTGAACCTAAACCTGTAAATGTTGCTGTAAAAGTATTTCGGCTTCCGGAAACGACATGTAACTTTTTTTTTTTTTTTTTTTTTTTTTTACTTGCAGCGGAACGTAACGTTAACGGTCAGTGTCCTTGCTGTTTCTCTTGGTCACCAAATGTCGGATCAGTTGCAGGTTTTCTCCCGGGCCTCAGGGTTTTATTAATCGGTTTCAGTAACGTTAGCTAAGGCGGAGCATGACCTTATCGCAAATAGGGCGTCTGAAGAAAGTAACAGGTAGAGCCATACAGTCTATGGGTAGGGCGGGTAGCTTACGTTAGCTGACGTTAAACTGACAGGCGGCGGCGCATTTGCTACCAGGTGCTACTTTCTGTTCTTTGACAGAAAGACAAACGGGGCCAACAATGCTGCAGCTGGGAGAAGACGTCGTCTTGTACTCGGTCGTCTTCGTGGTGCTCCTGCTGGGGACACGCAGCCCGCTGTGGACAGCCGCCCTCACCGCCTCCCTTTACCTATTTATGGTCATGTTCCGGTTCCCCCAGGTACCGGCCAGCCGTGCCCAGCGGGTGCTGCGCCCAACCCGGGGCGCGGCGGGCTCCGGCATGGTGTCGGTGGTCGCTCATCGGGGCGGTGCGCACGACGCACCGGAGAATACGATAGCAGCCATCCGGGAGGTGAGAGGATGGTGGAGGTGGTTTGTTGTTGGTTTTTTTTCCCCCTTCACATTTCCTGAGATGGTTCCTCTCACTCACAGCCTCCCACAGCGTGTGTTACCATCGGTTACAAGGCGCACACCGCCACTGCAGGCTGAAATAAAGTTATGTCATGTCTTCACCCCTGACGAAATAGAAACATATCACCATAGTTCGGTAACCCCTCCATCAGGACATTATGTCCCTTTCAACCACAGGTTGCCAACATTGTTAACATTCAGCACTACAGCTGCACACGTTATCCACGCTGCCATTCACCGAACTGTATGCATAGCAGTAGTGTATAGCATAGACTGCTTGGACACTCAAAATTGTGTGAAACTTATACACCAAATAGCCTCTATGGCCCGACCAATACTGTATTTTTAAGGGCGACACTGATATTTGAGAATTAAATAAAATGATAATATAACTGACATTTTAATTCAACAAATAAACCTGTTAATGCTGTCCAATGGTCAACTACACAATGGAGACACTGTATTTAAATTACATCATACATTTCTTTGGCATTTCTGTATTGCATTGTCTTTCTACCTATAGAACCGATATGTCTCCAATAAGATAATATCAGCTGATATATAAGCCTGGTAGTTCTCTTTATGTAAGGAGTCACACAAAGTCAGTGTGAGAGTCCCAAATGAGATTAAAGCTGCGGTTAAGACTGACTTTTTACCTTTTTTATGTGAAAATTTTAACACGTCTGGCCACGACCCGAAACAAACTCTCCTGAAATACTTACAACCCGCTTGTTTGTCTGTCCTGCTCTAGGCCAGTAAGAATGGGGCAACAGGCGTGGAGTTGGACCTGGAGTTCTCTGCAGACGGCGTCCCAATACTGATTCATGATGATACTGTGGACCGGACCACCAACGGGTCGGGACCACTCAGCGAGATGAGACTGTCCGAGCTGGGTAAACTGGATGCAGCTGCTAAACATCGACTCAGGTAAGAAAGAAGGAGAGAGCTTGGAATGCACATACAAGCACAACATTTTCTTTTTTAGGAATTTATTGCAGCTGATGCTTTAGATTTAGAATGATACAGGTTTCTGCAGGCTGATACAGAACCAGTAGGTTTAAGGTGAAGTTACCGCTAGGTAATAGTTTGTGCCTTTTCCACCCGTTTGTTATTATTCTCAGGGTGCAAAACATCTTAAACAGTAGTATCATGGTGCACAGACATTTTCCATCAAAACGCAGACTTATGAAATTCTTTTAAAACCAACTCCTCCTTAGGACAGGTTGACAAATTAAATATATAATAAAATGTACAATCAAGATATACATTCAGTGGTGAGATTAGATTATTTTAAAGTGTTGTTTATTTGAAGTCAGTGATTGGATATTGATGAAGATCCGCAGGGCCGACCTGCTGCATCTACACCAGACATGACTATCAAATGCGAGGCTGTATGCAGTCTGTTAATCATTGTTTATAAAACCAGTGGTGGTGAGAGAAATGAAAGCTGATTGGCACAATATTTGACAAAAGGAAGGGATAATTGGGAAATAGTGTTTCTGCTAAATGTCCTAAAAGTACCAAACTTGTCAAAGCCTGGGAGGTGTGGCAGCAGGTAAGAAAAGTCATACCTGTTTAGTGAGAACACTAGAAGGAGCTCTCTGGTCCAAAGTAAATAAAGTGCAATGTTTCCCAGGTAAACAGTACATTTATTTAAAAAGCCCAATATGCACGTGAGCCTGAGATCGCAAAGAAACATTTGTGTCCTTCGTCACCAGGGACAAGTTTGCCGGAGAGAAGATCCCGACTCTGGAGGAGGCAGTGGAGGAATGCATCAAACTGCAGCTCACCATCTACTTTGATGTCAAAAGTCATCCAGATGAGGTGCAGCCAACAAAACTAACAAACAAAGAAAAGACTTGATTACGTGCAATGTGTCATACTTGTTGATGTGATTGATCTGGACCTAGTCAACATTGCAATGAAGAGAGCTTGATGTTGTGATTATAATTCCACTAGTACAACATGATCATAATATATCTCCAGGGGTTTGGAAGGGTTCTTTAAATGTTCTAGTGTTGAAATAACTTGTCAATTAATTAATTAATCAAGAAGTTACCAATGACTCGGGGGGGGTAATCCCATTATTTACTGTAGTTTTGTGTGACTTTCTAAAGGTTCTACCACTCCTATCATACATCTCTTGTCTATTGTAGATATAGGCAGGATTTCCCCCACTACGCAGTCTGATATACATCACCTTATTTCTCCCGGTGTTATCACTGTGAAAATCCAAATATAGTTACATTACACTACTGCATGTCTGCAAAAAAGTTAGGTGATCGCGCTTAACACGGACTTGAATTCTGGCTGCTGATCAGGCCAGTAAAAAGAAAAAAGATATAACTTTGGGTTCATGTAACCCGTGTGGAACATAAATAAAACACTGGTGGATTAGCCAATAGTTAAATAACTATTGCATGCGTTAACCAGTGGGTCACAATTACTTTGGCAAACGCTGAGATGTACTGTAAGGCGTCCAGAACAATTGTTCCAGTTTGTGCTGAACTTTGGAACAAACCAAACCCCAAACAGACACAGACACACACATTTCCAGCTGCTCACACTTTGAGGACGTTGCCACGGACATGTTTTGTGTCCACGGTCACATTTCACTAGGTCGTTTCTTGTGGATTTGTGCTCAAACAACTTGGAATACTACCAATATGTGATGTGAAGATATGACTTCATTGTTTGTGTCTGGACAGTCAGTGTTGCAGCTCCTAGCTGAAAGATGCAGTTTTCTCGATGGCACTTAAGCTCCAGTGTTCGTACAACTTAATTCTGCATATTGGGAAGCTAAGAGAGTACTCTTAACCACTTGACGAGTGTTTCCTTGCTCAGCACATTTTTTGATGAGTAAGGAATGCAGAGCTGCACTGTTGGTTGTTTTTTCAGCCAGTGAGATTCTTGAGTCCAGGACCCACAGCAGTGCGTCTACACACACACACACACACAGCTGCTAGGTACCACCAAGTGGTTGTACAGGAACACACACAGTGATATAAAGCCTCCCAAACACAACTCTAGACAGCTGACTGTCTGACAATGATCAGGTGCTTCTCCTCCCATCCCAGGCAGCTGCAGCCCTCAAAGAATTGTATAAAAAATTTCCAGTCCTCTACAACAGCAGTATTGTCTGCTCCTTCGAGCCCAAAGTCATCTACAGGGTAAGAGGGATCTTTGACGTTTGGGTGTTGGGCCAGTAGTATACTGTACCTGAACAATGCTGTGTTTGACTGTCAAAATGCTGTGGAACGAAAGCGGACGATTAAAAAATGAGTGTGTTTGAAAACATTTTTTGGTAACTTGCCTGCACACATTACTGCCAACACCACCAAATGGAATGGTTAGTTCCGGTCACATCCCTCCCATATTGCCTGCATAAATACTATAATATAGCAGGGCTCAAACACTTCAAACATGAGCTAAATTTCCCTTTTGTCTATGACTGAGTAGGAAGCCTGACCACTGTGGGAAGATGAACTTGCATCTCAGGTGATGCTGTTACAAAGGAGTTTGCATGTTTGCCATATTTCCAGAAGAAACCAGTATAACTTGATCTGACTTTGACTGAACGAGGACTTTATGCATATTTGTCTCTCAGTGGAAAATGTCAATACTCCCAGTGCTCAATGCTGAAGGCTCGGACTCATCTCTGGCACACCAACAATGCTAGCTATACAAGCTGGGATAACCTGACCAGTGCAGGCTACCTAACAGACATTCTGGATGATAGTAACACTTGCAATAACAAGTAAATTACATTATTTGGTTCATAGGCCATTTTGAGCCGAAAGTCCAATTCCCAACATTCTGGTATAAATACATGCGTATATTGTTAGCCACATTTGAAAGACGAGACAAAAATGATATATTTACTGATTAAATAAATCAGTCCTGCTGCTGTATCTATCATATTGCCAAAAGTCACCATTACTTGATCTCTGTTTCTGCTCCACTCTGGCCCAGATGAGACAGAGTGACCCAGAAGTGGTCACAGCATTGACCCACAGGCCGTGGAGCCTGAGTCGGCTCGGAGATGGTGTCCCACGTTTCTCGTCGCCATGGAAACATCATTGGACCACACTAATGGACATCGTGTTGGACTGGGCGCACCATCACGTACTATGGAAGTTCTGTGGCATCTCAGCCTTCCTTATACAGAAGAACTTTGTCTCACTGTGAGTTTCTGCCGCTGAGACCATACGGTCATATACTCTCACTGTAACTACCATCTAAATTCTTTATTTAATGTCGGAGCCATTAAAGGGACTGTTTTGGACTGTTCAGGAAGAACATGTTACTGGTACACCCCTTTTAGAGACAGTGCAACCTGCTTTATTACATCCTGGGTTTTTAGGTTTTGTTATATTATATATATAGATAAAATAAACTTTATAATTATAAGATGATAAATAATACAGACAAGCTAAGATGTCATAACATACTACTTAACTGTGAAATATTCACAACCTGTATAACAATCACACCAGAGAATAACTCTGTTTCCACGTGCTGTCTGCAGGGACTATGTCCAGTACTGGGCCGAGAGGGGGGTGGAGGTGGTAGCCTGGACAGTCAACACAGAAGTGGAGAAAGCGTATTACCGGGAGCTGCTGCAAGTCAACTACATCACAGACAGCCTCATGGAAGACTGTGAACCCCATTACTGAGAAACACATGAACCCAGCACACAAAGTGTTCACACACATACTCATTAAAAAGATAAAACCCACATGGAAGGAGCATTTCACTGTCTGCGCATCACCCATAATGTGGCATCAGATAAGAGAACACTTTTATTCCCAAATGCACACTGTATATTTTTATTTGAGGCAATCGAACTGACCAGACTGGGTGCTGCACTTTGTAACAAGAGGCCAAGTAACATGTTTTATTCTGATTGAATTTATTTATTTATTTATTTTTTTAAACATGCCACCTCATGTGCATTTATAGACATTTTGATAATTAGTGTCTATAGACCTTAATCAAACATACTGTATTCACCAACTCAGGACTGCAATGGGGTTTTTTCTTGTCTGTCTTAATGTCCTACACTGTCTGTACTTTTTACTCAGCGAAGGCCAGGAGGAATTAAACTACCTAGAAATTATTTTTATCGCTTGTGGAAAACTAATTATAAAACTCTTGAACAAATGCGCATTTGGAACTGAAATGTAGAATAGTACAAGGTTGGCATACAAATAGTGAGTTTTTGACCTTGCATCACTTACCACTGACTCCAGCTTTCTTCTGTTGAATCCGTCTCGCGTGGCTTACGAGCGCCTGTTCAGCTACAAGACGAGGGATTACAATTGCTCTCGAGCAACACAATTTAGTAACACAGTACTGCATATGGAAACACAGTAGCACAGTGCGGGGTGAGCAGTGGAGTCGGTACGAAGGTGAAAAGTGCAGAGCGTGAGATTGGTTGAGGCTTTAAAACTGCAGCAGATCTACAGAAATGTGTCCTCATACATGACCGCCGGCAGTCAATGTAACAGGACTGGTGATACATGAGGCAGCGGCACACAACACATGACAGACAGCAAACAGCCCTTTGTCACTGCAGACGTGTGTAATAGCAGGAGAAGCACAGGTGTAGCTAATAACATTAATGACGTCAGTGTTGCATTTAGGTGTAAGTAAGCTGTGCCAGTGAGCTAGCATCTGCTCTTTCAGCGCACTAGAACTGGAAAACCCCAATGGACCGCAGCCGTTACTCATGTTATTCTTATCTGCGTTTGACAAGTTAAATTCCCGGTTATATAGGTTTTCAGACGGCACAGTGCTCTGAAATAAGTAAAGACGAAAGCTAGACTACCTCTGCTTGTATGCTCTTTGACCCAAGTTTCAACCGCATCGGCATTTGATCGGTCTTTGATTAAATCTAAGCTGAGCTGACAATTTTAAAATCATTCCAAATGATTTCATGAATGAACAAGTGAAAGACTTATTCCACCGTTAGTCTTAAAGCGGAAGAAAAAAAAAATCATGCATGTGTTTTTTGTGGTGATGCAGAGTGGAAATAATGTATAATAATGCTGGATATCTCATTTTAAAGTGAAACTGGTGTGTGTCATTAGACGTGTGCTCGCTCCTCGGGGCAGCTGAGACCCGGGGACACCAAACAGGCCCCTAAAGATCCGCTGTTTCAGCTGACATTCTTCGACCAGGCCCCCTACGCAGGACTGAAATGATTCAGTAGATCAACACGTAAACCAATGGCGTCCGGCATACTCATTGACATACTGTCTCAGAAGTCCACAAAAACATGTTTCCAGCCATAAATGCTTTTTTTACCAGATTACACGACCAGGGAAAGCAAAGTGTTAAAAGGAACAAGTGAACTGCGCTGCCTTTCTAATGCATACTGAGAACAAAGTATTGTGAAGACACAGCCTCTCATCTGATGGGAAAATGAACTATTATTTACCTTGTTTAATATTGAACATCTGTCCACGCTGTCTTTAACAGCTATTGGCTTTAGAAAATTACAGGGCAGTGGGACAGCTGATAAATGTAAGCGATCATCATCGGTCTGTGGTTTGGCCCCTGCTGTTAATGCAAGCCTGTGTAGTGTGGACTGTTGATGATTAGCCTCTTCGCCTGGAGTCTTGGGTGATTGGCCCAGATAGTACAGATGAGTGGGTGGTGTAGGGGTAGATATCACCCCGGATAAGCCTGTCTGAGCGCTTCTTGTCCCGGCTGATCTTCAGTTACTAAACACAGCAGCTCAGGTGATTTTCACCTGAACGACACAGGTTACCTGTGATATTATTTATAGCTATTTGAAAAGCCCTTCTATGGACTTGCATTGGGCATGAGCAGTAGCTATAAATGCTGTGATAATTGTTATGCAATTCTCTATGTATACTGTGTCTGTGCCTATCAAATAGACATTACATGAAATTACATATATATAAGATCTTACAGGGAAGCTACAAAGGTATCCAGCAAAAGATGCCCTTATATGAATGCCGTAGTGGATGGACTACAACTTGAGATAAAATAAGAGGGGGAAAAGAAACTGTTTATTATAAGCTCTTGTGTGACCCCGTGCATGCCGTCAGTTTTTACAGAAATATGAGTTTAATGGTACATTTTCGTCAGGCTCTCTCGGTTATTATTATATAAGCAATTAGGTTCACATCTAATCTACAAACTGCAGAAAAAAAGGCAAGTTTGAGTTCAGTTTTCTTCATGACTGTCAACAAGTTTATCCATCTTCGGGTTTGGTTTAATAGGTGAAAGGTGATCGCCCCCCCCCCCCTCCCCCCACCACGTCTCAGGGGCGTGCAGTGACGTCACTGAGGTAGGTTCCTGGTAAAGTCGTCCGACCAGAGATAAACAGAAACAACGAAAGCGGAAATGAAGAGACTCTAACTTCAACGTAAAAGCCCCAAATAGTGTGTGTGTGTGTGTGTGTGTGTGGGGGGGGGGGGGTGGGGGGGGGGGTGTAGTAGTAGAGAACGTTTAATCCATACTCAGTAGTTAATAAAGCCTAAAGTCAACTGAAGAGAATAATTAAAAAGTAGACGTGGTAATGATGTTTTGCATCTCTGCATGGATAAATAGGCTAATAACTGTGACTCTGAGATCTACTATAAGCAATGGTCCTACTGCATATTTACAGAAAACACACACACACACACAATACGAAAATGATGTATCTTTTCACCCATCCTGTGGTATCTAACCATACAGACAGTGTTGGTTTTATCTGCCCAGGTTTGGGAACATGGATGGAATTTTGTATGTGATGCTAAAAATCATTGAAATAGATTTATTTTTCCATTTCAGAATCTATGTCCCATTCACACTCATGTTTTAACTGTAACTACTTTCCGCTGAATAAATAAAAACTAGTGGAGAAAACACAACTAATCTATTAAAATAGCAAATGTGACCAGACGTCTACAGTGAAAGCAGAAACAAAGCAAAATATTCATATTGAAGTGTAAACAATAGCATTTATAGCACTGAAACACACTCCATATCCTACTCCTTGTCCATTTTAAAGAAAATCCCGACCTTCCCAGTTCATGTGCACTATATTTGCATTTACAGGATGTCAAATAGCGCATCAATGAATTGTATTCTTTTCAATGGTGTATAAGGCTACACAAAGTGGGGTTAACACTGAACATTAGAAGTTCTTTAAAGACTGGAAGGGGCGCTTGAGTTTTTATTTGAAAAATTTCCACCGGAAGCCCTGCACTTCATTCTGTCTGGCTTGCCGCTGTCTAAGCATGGTAGCTTTCCGTCCTGATGAAAATATCAAAGTGTGCAGCGTCCTTGTATTCCGTCAGAGAGCAGAGGTGTTTGCAGTCAGTCCCGGAGCACAGGGGCAGAGTGTCCGGCCTGGAGTGTCACTGTCCCCGGACGTCAGGAACCACAGTGCCGCCCCCCCCTCCCCTCCCCTCCCCCTCCCCGCTCTGACTGACTGATCCCCGGCATGCCGAGCCGCTTTCTCCTTGGATGACCTACACGCAACCTCTCGCAGGAGCAGCGGACGTCGGTTCATTACAGCTCAACACCTGCTGGTTAGGAGGTGCAGCGGGGTGAGTTACGCACATCCAGCGGACAAGAAGTCTCCTGCAGGCTTCAGGCCGACTCTGGAGCAGCTGACCCGGGGAACTAAATACGACGAATTTGCGGCTGTTGTATTTTTTTTTGTTTTGTTTCCTTTCCTTCCATCGTGGCTGCGTCAGGAGGAGCGGACAGAGGACTGGAAGTTGCAGAGTTGACAGTCACCTGATACTTGGAAAGACACCGGCAATCTTGAAACACGGACACTACTGAATTTCTGGAGGTTACTGGCGTTCACATGATGTACACAATCACCAGAGGTCCCAGCAAACTTGTGACACAACGGAGGACAGGTTAGTGGACGTAAGCTTTTACCTGAAGCATGATGCAATGTAACATCAGAATGCTTTTGCACCAAAAAATGAAAAGGAAAGTTTGGGGCCATTGCCACAGTTAAAACGACTCTGTGTTTGCACGCGGAGCGTTGGAAGGGTGCAAAGCATGAAACTATTTAACTCTATTGAGTTTTGTCTCCAAGGTCCCACACAGCAAATCGAGAGCAAATTCAGCGACCTGAAGCTCAAGCCGACGTCTTGGCTCACAGCAAAGTAAGTAGCTTGTTTTGGTGTATTTGCTGTAAGATTATTCACGCGGGCTGGTTTCATAGCGTGGGCCCAAAATACTCCGCACGTGCGCCGTGAGCGCGGATCATGTAACACGTCGGTGTGACTTGGGTGACGACGCTGCATCCATCGTCGGACACAACGTTCCCCGCAGCCCAGCCGGCGCCACCGGCCATTACCTGCGCTTTTCCCCCCAGGTGCTGCTCGCAAACACCAACATCCCTTGGGACAGTTCACCCCCAAATACAAAAAATACGTATTTTTCCTTCAAATGTTTGATTTTGGGGTGAACTGTCCCTTTATAAGATACTCTGTTGCCAGTGTATAGCTACAACTATCTAAACCCAATGCAGTCTATAACAACACCTCTACCTCATTGACATAAATGGACAAAATATTAAACACCTCTTAGTGTATTGCAATACAGTTTAACAGCACCACAAACTACAGACTCCAAAATGCCCATACAGTTGAATCAAAAAGAGTTTCAACTGGAACATGATCACTTTCCTGAATGTAGGATGTTTGCAGGACTGTATCAGAATGCATTAGTTTGCAGTGTTTTTCCAGTGCAACTGAATTCAAAAACAGAGACTTTCAACAGGTCTGCATTCATATTTAATATGTAGCTGTACAGGATGCCATCCACTCTAGAAGAAGCAAAGTAATAGGTCATTTACAGGTATGTTCCAACAGCGAGCCTCAATTGACCAGAAAGCATTGCAACTACATGATCTGTTGCATTTTGAGTAAAGTTGCAAGTCTTTCTTTTTCTCCACTGTTACAAACTCTAGTGGTCTTACTATTGCAATACATTACATTGCCCTTTTCCTGGGAGTTGCTGGGAAATCTGTTTCTCTGAACTCCCTGCTGATGAAGACTGTCAGATATCAGAACATAGCAAGGAATTATTGCTTGTTTTGTCAAATATCTATCTATCTCCAAGGTCAATCATGAACCTCCGTCTAAAAGCTAAAGACATAAACCGAGGCTACAAGCATCACTGCATGGCGTTAAGTAATCCAACACAAAGTAAATTTACATCCCTGTCAGTCAACTTGGAGTTTCCAGACATTAACTGGCAACCACCATGATGCCCCCGGTGAGATTTAACTCTTGTTTTGTTGCAGGCTGTCCCAATCCCCAAGGCAACATTCTTTAATTAATTCTGTCTGATCTCTGCAGCTCGCCGCCCCCGAAGATCGTGTTTAATCGTCTGAACGGGAAGCGCTACCACAGCGCGGCCACGCAGAAGACCTCCAGCCCAGCAGAGGGGTTCACTCCTGCACATGAAGAAAACGTCAGATTTGTGTACGAAGGTGAGCGAATGTGGGTCTCAGTGCAAGGTCCGACCTCCAGGGCCAATCCTGAAGCCCGTTACAAGCTCGGAGGTTGTGAGGATTGAAATTTGGACATTGTGATGGGCAGATAACCAGTTTGTTTTGTTTGTAACACTTTTTCAACATGTTTCTCCCTGACTGAGCATGATTGGTTGCTGCAGGTTCACAGTTTTCAAAACTCCAAAAATAAGTGGTGCCTGAATGTGCTTTTTTATTTCAAATTAGAGCTGAAACTATAAGTCGATTTCAATGGACTAATCGATCAACAGAAAATTAGTCAACTGTTTTTATAACCGATTTCATTTTTCAAGAAAGAATACCAAACATTTGCTGGTTCCAGCTGTTCAAATGTGAGGACTTTCTGCTGGTCTTTGTCATATATGAACGTTAACTACATGTTTTTGTCTGCTGGTCGGACAAAAGAAGCCATTTAAAGACGCCACCTTGGGCTCTAGACAATTGCTATCGGCATTGTTCACAATCGTATGATATTTTTGAGACTAAATATTAATCGATTTAAAAAAGAAAATAATCGTCAGATTAATAGATAACGAAAATAATCGTTTGTTCCAGCCCTATTCTAAATTTTCAGCAGCAGTAGTTCAGTTTCTCAGCAGAACCTGTGCTTTACATTACAGCCTAGCGGAAACAGTCAGATGTGAGATGGCTTGTAACACTTTACACTGAGGTACACTAAATCCTTTACAGTTACTAGTAGTGAACAGTGTGCTCCTAACTTTATCTACTGTATACTCCTTGATTGCTTAAACCGCTTGTTAGATCATTTATTATCAGTAAGTCCCTAATTTCTGTGTGCTTTGCTGCACAGCACGATACAGTGTAAACGTGTTTTGTTACAGTGTTCAAAACTGCAGCCACATATTGACTCAAGGTTAACAGCAGTTGCGAATCAGGTTGAATATGCAAACGCACCTTCACAAATGAAACTCAGTGTGGCACTATTGCGAGAACTCGACAAACTGTACAACAGAGAGCACTTCATAAGAGAGTTGCTTAGTCAGTAAAACCCAACAGTGACTAAAAACCATGACTTGAAGTTTACCCAGCATGCCTTACTGCTGACCAATATTCATGCCCTGGTGGAAATGAATGACTTAGAGGTTAATCGGCATGAACCATCTATCTGTGTTACTCTTGGACGGCTGCCAGCAAAGACTGCTCTGCGGCGTCCTTTTGTGACCAGCCGGGGGAGAGCGCTTCACGGCACAGTCCGTCGAGTTGTGTTAGGATAGAAAACCTGATGGGTCTCACTCTAGCTGGACATCACTGTGACAACAAAGAAAAGAAGAAGCTGAACATACAAGAAATGTCCCCCCCAAACATGTTTAGACAGCATTTTGCCCTCCCCCACGCAGACATACAACTGGTCTGTTTATGTTTGACGTCCTATTTGAAAACCTTGACAGTTACCTGGGGGGGGGCTGGGAAACCTTCACCCTCAGCAGATAAAACCTACACCACAGAGCTGTTTAGCCCTCTCATAAGGGGGCCGGGATGTTCGAGTGTCAGGTGTGAGTTCAGAAATGTAGAAAAAAGGTGAGATGTTAAAAAAACCAAAAAAAAACAAAGCCTACGTACATCCAGGTATCAATTCAAATCTGATTCCTGGTGACCAGCGTGTATATTTCAGATAGTTCAGCATCTACTATGCATGTTTGCTTGCTTGCAGCATGGCAGGAGGTGGAGCAGAAGCTGGCGGACGGTGGGGAGTCAACTGACAGCCCTGGACCCATTCAGTACACTGAGAAGACTCCCAGTGCTGCGATGAAGAGTAAGTTCCTGCAGCTCCTCTCTCCACATCTACACGGGGATCATTAGTGTTCAATTCCCATTCATTCACTTGCTTAAAGTCTTCAAAGAATATGACGCCCAAGTAAAATCCACCCTCATTAAATCTAATCTCACTACTCAGTTTTATGGCATCCTAAAAGATAACCCTCTTCCTGCTTTGTAACCCCCTGAACTTTGAACCAGTAATCCTGCCAAGGTTTTTTTTTTGTTTATTATTCCTGGTTACTTAAACACTGACTGGCTGCTCTGGCCTCTCCGCGGGAATCACACATGTGCCAAGTGCTTTTTGGCTAGGCTTTATCTGCAGCCAGAGGGCAACTGCTGTAATAGTCTGCGCTAATTTTTAACTCTTCTTCGGTCTATGAGAACCT
Source organism: Coreoperca whiteheadi (assembly GCA_011952105.1). NCBI lineage: Eukaryota > Metazoa > Chordata > Actinopteri > Centrarchiformes > Sinipercidae > Coreoperca > Coreoperca whiteheadi. The sequence continues at coordinate 22,181,826 of CM022472.1, forward strand.
GACTGCTGCCTGTAGCTTGTCCCGTCTTGTGTCACACACGTCTGCGTCGGGGTCGTTCTGAGGCTCGCTGCCCTGGAAGGTTGTGACAGACTTTTTATTTCATTTATCATTTTAGGATTTGAGGCAATTGATTCTTATGAACAGCAGTTAAAATATGATAAATGGAAAATCTGTGCGTATTTGAGCTCAAGTGAGACTTCATAAACAGCACCTTGGATCATGTTTGTTTTTTTTAGCCACACCAGCGCTGTGGTTCTAGGGATGGTTGGTGGGTCCACCACTTTGCTCAGTACTGACATATCTCAACTACTGGATGGATTGTTGTTCAGACATTCATGTTCTCGCTCAGAATCAGTGTTGGCAACTTTTTTTTTTTTTTTCCAATGAAAGTCGCTAGCACTAGCTCCAAAAGTCAGAGAAAGATTGAGAGAGAAACACAAACAAACTGTTTCTACATACTTACAAGCTATCCCAGTCCGGAGATCCGGAGAGAGAGTGGAACTGCCCCACACTGACTGCCTGCGACTAGCGCAAGAGGAGAGGAAGAGAGACTGTTGGCAGAAGAGCATGCATGGGAAGGAATTACTATATAATTGAATATATTTCTTGGTTTTTCCCTAATGGTCTGAATAAGTCGCTAAATTTGTTGCTAGTCGTTTTTTAGAAATAGTCACTAAAGAGGGTCTGAAAAGTGGCTAAATCTAGTGACAAAGTTAAAAAAAACACTTCTCAGAATGAATTGTGATCACTTTGATGATCCTATAACTTAATCCAGCACCATCATCAGGTCAAATTTTTAATTTGTCCTATACTCTGGTTTTTGACCAAATAGCTGTAAAACTAATGACGTTCCCGTCAGTCTCAGCTGTACTTTGTGTTTAGTGCTAGTTAGCATGCTAAACTCAACTGGTGAATATGGTAAACATTAGACCTGATAAACATCTTCATGTTAGCATCACTTTTCACTCTCTGCCATATTTCTCTGGCATAGTTTACGTTAGAATAGTCTAACCAACAGCAAATGAAAGATTAAGGTCTCGGCTAGAAATCAATGTTTTAATATACACTAATGTTTTCTTAAATTAGGTGGTTCATGATTAAAGTCATGTTGGGCATTTGTGCCAACCAGCGCCAGCACAGGGTTGGCACCTGGGGCCGTTTACGGTGCATTTATATTCCTAATCTTTGTTTTCCCTCTAGACAGATTTTTCTCTTTGAAACTTATTTGAAATTCTAACAATTAAATAACAAAAATCCCATCTGCCTTTTTGGTTTTGTACAAGATCAGATACAACACCAGCTCAGTATAGGAATACACTTCTATACTTGGTTGACATTTTGTTACCCCCTCTGGTTTTGGGTTTTTTCATCTGTACAGATCATCCCTTGGTATCTATGTGACAAAATGAATAATTAATAAACAAAATTAATCAATGTTAGAAATTGGATTACACTTTAATTTGTTGTCCCCTCTGTTTTTGTTTCTGAGCAGACTTTGTGCCCATAGACCTGGAGGAGTGGTGGGCACAGCGCTTCCTTGCTAACATTGCCAACCTGTCATGACTGGGTGAGGCTTTGATCCGGGACAGGAAGCACCGCGTTGATGCTCCATTGGTGAAGGCATCACGAGGGTGGAGAGGAGGTGAGTTCGTCTCCAGGATCTACGGTGTGAAAGGGTCGTGTCTAATTTGGAATCTGATTTGATGCCCTGGGCTTCACGCCGCTGTAGAGAAAAGTGGTTGCACAACACAAAACCCCACCCCCCGATGCAACACCAGCGACCTGACTGAACTCTGACAGCGTTGACTTGAGGTCGTGCTGCTTCGAAGGACCCGTCTCTCTCTACTTGAATGACGTATCGATAGAAGTTGCGAGGATTTGAAGAACGTGCCTCCTTTCTCAAGTGTGCTCAGCTGTATGAATGTCATGGCTGATCTTTTATGAATCTGTTGAGCAAAGAAAGTAAAATATTCTTAAAAAAATTCCTGTGTGACGAATTATTTCTTTAAATTTCGTTCCCTTTGTTCTAATTTGCATGAATTCCTGACTTGACTAAACACATTTGGTATTAATATAGTTGGTAAACTACCACGTGCTATAGATAAATGTTTGTACCGTCACATACGTGGGATGACTAGAGGGTGTGAAAATCTGTTTTACACATCAAATGAGAGCGGTGTGATTTTTGAATCCGAGGAACCGTTTGTGTTCTTGGGCTACAGCAACATTTACCATTTTTTATTTTCACATCAGAAGTTCATAAAAAACGGAACATTTGAAATAAAATACATAAAATAAAAAATATGTCCTGAAGAAACGTCTAACAGTTTTAAACAAAGTGGTAAAACCTGAAGTCTATTTAGGAATCAGCCTAGTGCCACCTGTCCAGGAGCAACTACAGTCTTTTTAAAACCCGTCATAATTGTATTTTTAGACAAATGTTCAAAGCACTGAAGTAAAACCTGCCACCTTTCACAGTTTCTTCATAAACCTTTCTTGCAGTCAGAGTTTTAATGCGTGGCTTTTTTCCTGCCCGCTCCGCTTTCACCCGCTGCCTTTGCCCCCTTGCCTGTCCTCTTGCCCCACCTGCGGCTGGGTGCCGGGTGGCCCGGCTTGGCCGTGGTGAAGGTGATGCACTGGGAGTCCAGGTAGTCCACCAGCTTGGCGAGACCCAAGCGGATTCCAGCCGCCTTGAGGCGCTCCTGGAGCTGGGACAGGACCAGAGGTTGGTACTCGAGGATCTGACTGTACAGCCCGGAGTCGGACAGGATGAAGGAGCGCACCGCCTGGAGGCGATCCTGGAGGTGCGTGGCCGCCTGGGAGGCAGAGAAACCGCCATCACTGTCCGTGTCGCCATCGGAGGAGACGCACAGCTCTGGGTTGGACCTGCTGGGAGCGAGAGAGGGGGAAGGGGTTAGATGCACATACTGTATGGGTGGAAGTTATTTCAAAGCGACAAGAAGTACCATATTTATGTGACAGTACACCGTCTTGGAACCCTAATTACAAAGGAGGCTGAGGAGTGTTACATTCCACTTATTAAAATCGTACAAGTCTGCCCTATTTGCCCTCCAAAAAAAATGGTCAACTACAAACACTTACCTGCTCACAGGAAGAGACAAATTGAGACTTAAATACAAAATATGAAAGAATGCTCTATACTAGATTTTGTCTCTGAAATTAAAATACAACACAACACAATTTCCCAGAGCTTGGTCCTGTCAGACCAACAGTCCAAAATCATTGAATTTCCAATTATATATACACAACAGAGAAAAGCAGAAAATACTCAAATTTTAGAAGCTGGTACCAGCAACTGTTTGGCATTTTTGCTTGAGAAGTGACACCGATTATCAAAATATTTGCCAATAAAGTTTCTATTATATATTTTGCACCTCTAAGTATCCAAGCCCACCTTGGTAGCCTGAGCACGGCCTGTGCAGTTGTGTGACAGGATTTCTAGTGATTGTGTCATTTTGAGCCACCAGCATGAAATATTGCATTAGTGAAAAGAATTTTTATGGAGCCCTCTGACAACATGTATAGCAACAAAACAAATGTGCAGTTACGTGACACACTTGAATACACCTTTCAGATTCTTCACTGGCAGCAGTTGAGGAGGTGTTCGAGCCCTGTGAGGCAGACAGCAGCTCTGCCTCCTCGTCTCTGTTGTGTTTCTGAGGGGAGACGGCGGCGGGTGCTCTGGGCTCTTTAAACTTCAGTGTCTGGGCGCAGGAGTCTGCCACTGAACTGGTGGACGGGGGCTTCGCCTGGGCTGCGCGGCCCGCAGAGGGTGCCTCATCCTCGGAGTCGGAGCTGACCAGCTGGTGGGTGTACTGGTGGATTTCCTTCAGTTTGAGGATCATCTGGCGCTTCGGTAAAGGCCTAACACCAAACCTGTGCAGAGGAGAAGGCAAGCGGCATTTGAAACGGTCGCTGCGTGACAAAAAAAACAAATGGACGGGAGGGAAAGAGCCTGAGTAGAGAGCAGAGCCAGACAGATTAAGTCGACTGTGACACCGTGGGAGGTAATCGGATAGGCTCCTCAGTTAATGTTCTTGATTAAAGAAAAAAAACAAAAAAAACACGTGACTCTTCAGTCTTTAACGCGAGGGCGGGGATGAGAGTGAGACAACTGACCTGTTGAGTTTGTTCTTGAGCTCCGGCGTGTCCATGTCCGAGTAGTGGGGCAGGGGAGTGATGGGCACCGAGGTGTGATGCCTTTTATTGTGTAATGATGCTGGAAACACAAACAGGAAGACACTGTTTTAAGACCCCAATCTGATTTCTGCGCCCAAACTTAATAAATAAAAGATAACTGAATGCAGTGAAATCAAATGTTCAAGGTTAGATACTTCTTTAAATAAATCCTAACCAAACTGAGATGAAGCACACAGTTTACGCACCCTCTCTCACACTGTGAGATATCATTTACATGATGTTCAGGGAATAATGTGTCACCAGTGAGGAACCGTTTCAAATTGGATTGTGGCTGATGTTCTGTTTTCCATCAGCTTGCCTCGTCTACTGCAGTCAGTAATTAACGACATTTCCCAGAATGCCGTCAGAGCAAAACCAGTCATGACATATGGACTAGTGGTTTTCATAGAAAGGTGGGCAGTGGGCACATGGAAAAACTGTAAATATACTGATTATACTGGTGATCATTTAGCCAAATTGTGTGAGAACAAAACGTGTGGCTATGCATGCAGCAGCACCAGTTCTTGGTGCATGTCTTCAGTGTTTCCCAAAACCTTTGGGCAGCTGAAAGATTTCTCTTATCAAACGCCATTATAATGCCCAACTAATATGGAGATGTGCCACCATGTTGTCTATGTTTGGCCAACAAAACACTCAACAAAAAGGTCGGGCTGAAACTCAGGACTATTTTGATCATTGATTAATCTATCCATTATTTTTATTCAATTGCTTTGTCTATAAACAGCAGACAGAAAATTATTTTTAAAAAATTGCCCTCCACAGTTTCCAGATACCAAGATGATGTTCAAATGTCTTAATGCGTCCAGCCAACAGTCCAAAACCCTGAAGATATTTAATTTATAATGATATAAAACAGAGAATAACAGCTAATCCTCCCATTGCAGAAGCTGGAACAAGAGAACGTTTGTTGTTTTTGTTTGACACTTGACTTCAGCTTTTAATTAGAGCTGACACGAATAACTGAATATTGGGGTTATTTGATTGTTGCTCAGACAAAATGAGACATTTGAAGATGTCAACATAGGCTTCGAGAAATTGTGATAGACTTCCCTATCAATTAATAGAGAAAATAATAGCTCAATAAATTATGACCTAAATTTAGACAATCATCTGAATTGTTGGCAGTTAATTTTGAATAATCAATTAATTCATTATTTGTTTCAGATCTAAACATCAGGCCCAGAAATAAATGATACATTAGAAAAAAACACTTTTTAAGCATTACAAGAAAGGTAGGGTAAAGTTTCTTTTATATTTTCATTTGACGTTGCAGTTATTGTTGTGCTGGCTGTGTTGAGGCCTTCTGGCGCTGTTGGACTAAAACAATGTCTATATTTGGCTGTTTTTGTTTTACTTACATTGCTTTGGATTGTTTTGTCTTCTTCTGTCTTGATGCACTGGTTATTTGTTTTCAAGACGGATGACAGGTTTGTTTCTACATAGGTGACACAGTCTTGAGAATACCATACTCAAGAAGTAGAACACCAACTTCACACTTACACCATAAGTTGCCCCTTGGACCAGATGATCTGATTAGACTGATCAGATCCTGTATACTGGTGTTTTTTTGCCAAATCACAAGTACTGCAGCAGTGAGAGTACAACTACTTACGTGGTGTTTTGAGCTGGGCAGAAGGGTTCACCCTCTGAGAGAGAGGAAGAGCCTCCTCTTCCTCCCCCCAGCTGTCCCATATTTTGGAGTCCAGGAGGCTGTTGTTGATCTCTAGTGTGGTCCTGGTGGTGGGGTCAGGCGCTGAGGGGGTGTAGGAAGGGCCTGTAGGAGCCTGTACCCTGGTGGATGGCTGCGTACGGAGGGCTTTGGATGGAGAGGAGGCAGTCACACCGCCACGACTCTTCGATGACTGGATACAGTGACTAGATGGGGGAGGTGGACAGTCGGTAGAGGAGGATGGCCTGGCTGTTTCACGTTGTCCTGGGCTGCGCTCTTGCTGGCTGGATCCTCTGCTGTCCTCCAGCCTCAGACTGAAGCAGCCCGGGTTGGCATCTATGCAGGCGTCGAGGCCCCACGAGTCGTTGAAAGCTATGGGGGGCTCGTCCATGGCCATGAAGCTCTGCTGGAAACTGAATTCTGCCTCTCCAGTTTCTGCTTTTGCTTCTTCCTGCTCTCCTTCATCGACCGTGTCTTTATTTCCACACTTCATCTCTCCTTCCTCATTTCTTATTCCCCTCCTCGTCAGCTCAGGCCCTGCGACGTTGTGACCGCTGGACTCAACAGAACGTCGACTTTGATGAGAGGAGTCGCTGTGTCTCTGTGAACTCTGAAGACCTCTGTGGGAGGAAGAAGATGGTGGGTCTGAAGGGTCAGACAGGGGGGACAGATGAAAGCTCCCTAACTCTGTCTTCTCTGGGCTTTCAGATGGCGTCCTATCCCTTCCTTTACTTGTCGACCTCTGCTTATCAAGGCTGCTGTGGAGCGGGGAGGTGGCAAGAAGAGCAGGGGGCTGGTGGAGCTCTGTGTGCAGGGGAGTGCTGCCGTAAGGTTGGGGCTGGATGTGGAGGGGAGTCGAGCTTGAAGGGTGTGAGAGCTTATGTCGGCATGGGGGAACTGCAAACACTTCTCTATCCTTACCCACATCACATCTAGTGGTTCTTTTAGGACAATTGAGATCGAAGCTGGAGCTACAGGGAACGGTCGCGTCCACTTTTAACCAGGGAACACTGCCCTCTGTTGGGCCAACGTGGGCGGAAACTCTGGAAGGGCTATTGGAGGTCTGAAGTCTGTTGTTAAACGGTAAAGCAGAAGAAGAGAAAACAGAGGGTGAGGAAGTGTCACCTTTAGGGAACAGCTGCGTCCTGCACATGCTGCTTTTGGTCTGAGTGGAGGTGGTCATGGTGCTTCTTCCGGGCTGGAGCGGTGTGGACGGGATCAGCCAGGACACTTCTGGAGACCAGGCTAATGGACTCTGGTCACAACCGGAACCTGGATGAACTGGATCATCAGGGCTAAACTCTAAACTACGCGACTCTTTATTCTCCAGCGTTGGTTCACTAGGTTTCAGGATTGGCGGAGGTTTGATATGGGTGTAGCTCTGCTGGTTCTGGACGGCGCAAGGAGAATGTGGCGAAGGAGTGCGGGAACCAAGAACTACCTCCATCTCCTCGCTTGAGTCAGACAAAACTATGAGCTCAGGCTCATGCTTTTTCTGAGGCGAATCAGGAGAAAGAGGGACACAAATACTACGAGGACCTTGGCTTTCTCGCATCAAAGGGAGACCTTCTTTAGGCACGTCCAGTTCGACAGCATCTGTTTCCTTGTCTCCTCGGCCACCCCAGTCATCCAGTTTACCAGGTGACTGACCCGGGACAGGCAGGTTAGACATACTGGGTGGAGGGCCGAGGGAAAGGTCGCCAACTACGCTTGCTGAAGACTGAAGCAAAGTTCTGCCGGACAGTTCAGATGAGGGTTTATGAGGGGACTGGTGTTGGGATTGACTGGTGTGTGTCTTAGCTGGGCCAGAAGTAGAGGGTAAGGAGGAGGGATCTCCTTCCTCATAGACCCCCCAGGAGTCTGAGAAGAGGCGGCTGTAGCTGCGATCCAGGCTGGGGTCCGGCTCGAGCTGAGAATTTGGCTGCAGGTTTTTTACGTTGAAGCCTGTTGAGCTTCTTCTGGGTTCTGTCAGGTTCGTGAACACCTTTTCTCCCTCTTCTTCCTCGTCTACGGGCTCCTTCTCCTCCATGCTGTCTTTCGCCTCCTCCTTCTTTCTCTGCGTGGCGGCAAACTCATAGATCTCCTCCAGCTCTTCCTCGTTCACTTTCTCCTCACGAACGTCGCCGTCGCCTGACGTGAGGTCACCGGCTTGACGATCTCCTTCCAATCCTCGCTCCTCATCGCTTCCTCCATCTGTATCCGTACCGTGGATGTCTTCATCCTCTTCGGTCCACATGGAGCGGAGCAGCTCCGTGAAGGCCTGGTCTATTTGGTTGTTGGCGTTCTCCTCTTGGCTCATGTAGTCGTCCTCATCTCCCTGAGTCGCTGCATCTTCTCGGTGGAGCTCGCAAAGCTGCTGTAGCTCCTGCAAGTCAAACCTTAACAAGCACAAAAAGACGAGAGAGGATTCAAGCGTTCTCACCAAACAACAATGCCGCATTTTAAGAACGTTTGAACAATTTCCGTATCCATCTCTTGAACACGAGCTATTATTTTATACACAAATTAATTTAAAGGTCTCTGGAATCAAACATCTGTAACACAGAATACAATTTATTTCTGCACCTGAGCACCAAAATATAGTTCATAAAAGCCAGTGAAAGCTATATGACAGATTCCAGAAATGATCAAATTATTTTTCTCATAAAAGGTCACCTTGGGTCAAATAAACTTGATTGGACATTTAACAAGTTAATACCTGAGGGGGCATTCCTTACTGTGATTATGGGATGAAAAACAGAAACAACAGTAGTAGTTCTGGTTTCTTTACAATTATCAGTATATTAAACATACACATCAGAACAAAAATATGAAAACAAAACAATAAAATCAAAGAAGGTGGTGACCTTAGCTCGACCACAGGTGGACCAAATAGTTTTTTATTGCCAAAATATCCTCGACTGACCACACTGCTCATTATAAAAATGTGTAGAAATGTACTGGCTCGTTTACTGCTTACTAACCTGGATGCAAGCTCCAGTACGTGAGGCCGCAGTGATGCTGGGATGGAGCAGCTGCCTGTGTAGAGGTACCGCAGCAAAGCAAACACTGCCTGTCCCGGGACGTCGCTCATCAGCACCCTCTGCGCTGCAGGCATGCCTTCCTCCTGCGCCCCAAAACCACTTTCATGTACCTGTGAGAGGAGCAGAAGAACAAGGAGAAAGTGACGGGTTGAAATGCAAAAGCGAGTACAAGTAGTCAAGTACTAATGTTTCTGATCAAAGATGTATAAATGTAGACCTTGTAAAAATGTTATTTAGACTGACTGAATATGTAAAATTATGACTCAGAAAGATTTTGTTGTCCATCACAAAGTGGTGAAACTTTGTCTTTGACATGGCTCACAGGTAAGCACACAAAACAAACACATTATACATTCTACACAGTACAAAATGTCACCATTTTATTAGTGCTGGGCAACGATTAAAATGTTTATTCGCGATTAATCACAGAAAGGTATGCGCAAAATTCAATAATGAATACAAAAGTAGTGTATTGCATACATTTATTTTAAAAGTGCTGCTATTTGAACAAAAGTGCAATAACATATGGTTTGCAAACAAACAAGGTGCTTTTTTTACAGCAGTTAAAAGTTTCTTGTAAATATCAACTTAAACATTAATGTAATCAAATTAAATATAAAACCAATACTATTTGCCACTGCCAGGGCATTAACGTTTTGTTTGGTTTGGTTTGGTATAAAAAAAAGGTTTTGTCTAAAGCCTCAATCATAACATTATAACAGGCCCCTTCCAATCAACAGCATAAATCTTTTATTTATTTATTTAACCAGTACCAGCAGAAACATTTTTCTTTTATCAGGGAGCAGCATTCTCCTTTGGAGAATTTCAGTCAAAAAAAAAAAAAAAAGTAAACACTTTCAGTGATACAGGTTGAGTAGTAACTTCAGACTCGAAGTACTCCGGTGATACGAAAATTTAGCTTTGCAGTGGTTACAAATAACTTTACTTCTATCATCTCCGCCGTGTGGAAGAGATTTAAAATGAAAATGTCCATTTAAGAGTTCGGTACCTTTTTCCATTTTTCTGTCTGCACCAGATATTTTCGGTTTCGCGCTGCGGCTCACCGCGAATGCACTGATTGGTTGAGACGCGTGATGATGCCCATCCCAAGCCAGTACTGATCAACATCCCACTCCTGTGACCAATGGTTTGTCTGTATGTGTATTCAGAGGCAGTGAGCAACGGGCTTTCAATATAATAATAAATAACTACGTTAATGTGCGATAAAATAATTGTCTGCGTTAATTAATTAATTAATGCGTTAACGCGATAATAACGCGTTAACTTGCCCAGCCCTACATTTTCTAAATAAAGTTTTGGACAAACTCAAGTCCACATATCACTGCTAAAATCCTTTCAGCTAAACTACAATCCACCGGAAAGCCTCTGCTCGGCTTAATTAGAGGAGCTGAAACTATTACTCGGCTCCGTAAGTGTCATATATTATGACAGATTTTTGTCTTTATAACCATTTAGTAAGTCCTCTTTCAGTTATACTACGTTCATCATTTAAAAGTGAAACTATGAAAACAGAACAGATTTCTACATAAGTATGCAGTCCTGTAGTGTTGCTTTGCAGCACAAAAGGCAAGATATGTTACCATTTCTGCCAGCAGGGGGCAGCGAGCATACACCATGAAGGAATGAGCAAAGTAGACCTCTCCACTGTCCACCTGAAGCTGCACATCACTGAGCTGAGGGTTGTTCACCATGCTGCTCAGGTCTGATACAAGTCTGGATAGCGCCACCTACAGAGGAAACACCAGCAGGAAGCCCTGGGGTCAGTGCACTGCAGAATGGATACATAGAGGCACACCAGACAAGACATACTGCATGTGTCATGTCAATTTGGAAAAGCTCCTACACTCACTCCTGAGAAAAAGTGACACAAAACACATGGCATATTATATATTACACAATGTTTTTGTTTGAGTATTTGGGGTCACTATTTTGTAGTTATATATAGTATTCAATAATGGCACATGTGAAAAAATCCTGTAATTTAACCAACATACAATTTATCACAGGGGGAAACCAGTTCATACCTAACAGAAGACATGCAGTAGTGTCAGTTCACCACTGAATGATGTAAAGACAGAAATGCAACTGATGAGATTTAGTCGGATGCAAATGATGAAAGAGAGGAGAAAGAGGAAGTGTGAATACGACTGGTCTTACTGATCGGTGGCGGCCTCGCTCTTTATCTGCTGCTGGCTGATCAGTGGTCCTCCTCGCTTGGCCATGGGTGTCCTCTGAGCGTGTGTGTGTTGTTTCTGGTAGGAAGCCGCTCCCACACGGGTCCGCCTGCTCCTCTGACTCCTCCAGGACGAAGCCGCTCAGATGAAGGTTTGTGATCTGACCAGTGGTCTTGTCTGTGGAAATACAGACGATCAGGACCCTGACCGATGACCAATTAAGTCACTACTTAACAATTTGGGTTGGCAAGTTGCTCCCACGGGTTACAATGGTGAAGCAGTATATATGAATTCTAAAGTTGAAATTGAAGAAACACATTTTTTAGAAGAGGCACTGTGGGAGTATTATCTGTGTATGTGCTTGTCTCTACTGGTAAACACATATCTTACAAGACAGTTTGTGTATTGTGTGTGTGTGAGTGTGTGTGTGTGAGTGTGTTACCTCTGTCAAGGCCTGAAGCAGTGTAACCACACTGGGTGAGGGTAATGCCATCTTCAGCCAGCTCCATCAGTTCTAGGAGTGCCTGGCTGCCCACTGGGAGCTGCCCTGTCCCCGGGGTGGAGGGAGTCGGGGAGGGGGCGGCTGTCTGGCAGGGGGAGGGCAGAATGGAGGCCCTGGTCCCTGTGAGAGGAGTCCTTCCACTCACGGGCTGGACAGAAGACTCAGGTTTGTTGATGGAGGAGGAGGTGGCTGTATCGGTCTAGAAGAGGAGGAGAACAGTATCAGTTCTACTCAGCTGTAAATTGATTTCGGTGAAATATGCAAAGCATCATGAAAGCTCACAGCCCAACCGTGATTCTGTTTAATTTAAACAACAAGCTGTATAATGTAATCTACAAAGTGAAATTATGAAAAATATCTACAGTTTTCTTAACAACTGGCTGCCCGCGTTTCTCAATCCTGAGTTAACGCTTCACACAGCAGCAGTCAGTTTTCATTGGTTTGACACAAAATGCACTCAGTGGACGCACCTTTAAAATTTGATGGATTTTCTTTTCTCTCATTGATATTCAACCACCACGGAAAACTCTATTTACAGACCATTTTGCACAAGTTTTCATGCTATTTACATTAAAAACCTAAACACAAAATTACTGTAGATTAGACTGCAACTGCTACATTTAAAAGATTCAACCCAAATTCAGGCATGCAAAGATCCTTTCCCAGGTGTTTTGCAACAGAGGACAAATAAGAATTTGTGGCCAAATGGACAAGACAGGGTTGACTAGCACTGCTGTATTTCTATATCTGCAGCTCTCCTATACAAGTATGTATAGTGAATATATACACTGGGATTACTTCATACTGCAGCATCTCTGAAAAATATAATGTAAGTTAGCACTATAGTGGTCATTTTACCAGTTGTCAGTGTTTTTCTAGGTCATTGTGTTACGAGTGACAACGGTTTTCTTGTTGGGAGACAAATGTTGTCGGTGTTCGAGTACAAGAGTTGATCCTGAGAGGTGTATGAAGTGTTTTGGTTGCATTTTGCATGTGAGATTAACTGCTGTGCTGAGCTACATGTCGGTGAAGGAAAATGTGTGAAGAGTTTTGAGAAAGTGAACTTGTAAAGAGGAATGTGTTGAACCAAAAGAACAAAAACAAAACCCCAGAAAATCAAGGTCAGTACGAAGTAAAGGATGTAAAAGCTGAATGGAAAAAGCAGTCTGTTCTAGTATTTCTTTGAAAAATAAAAATAAAAAGGGAAACCTTTATGCAATGTTAATAAATCCAAACTACTTATTGGTGCAGCTGGCTTTCCAGTCTCAAATCAATGCATCACAGTGTATTTAAGTTTTTTTTTCTACACCCTTATAGGTTTTAGTATCTGAGAAAAACAGGTTTGCTTTAAAGTTGAGGCATATTAATACTTATTAATAAATTAACCAACATAACAACAGCAACTGTGAATTCAGACAGAAAATGATTGATAAATAACAAAACACAGCGTCTCCCTTTCACAGTATCAGACACTTTCTATCTTAATCTGCCCATCTTTATTTCTAGTACAGGACAGAACTACCAGTGTGTGCTTCTCTAACTCGAGTGGCATTTGATCAAAAAAAAAAGAACACAAGCTTAAAAATCAGTCTGATTTCAACTCCCCGTTCGGTTCAAACAAAACAGAAACAACACAACAAAGTGCGCAAACGTGTCTTTGGTCTCTCTCACCATCGCCGATTCCCAAGGCGTGATGAACTCTCTGAGCTCTGGAGTGTAGAAATCAGACAGACAGGTGGAGCCTCCGTCCAGTAGTGCGCTCTTCTGCCAGAGGGGGGCAGCACCTCTCCAGCCAGGCAGACTGCTGGGGCAGCGGGTTGGCGTGGGGGGAGAGGGGGCCCGGCTGCGTAGGAGGAGAGTCGAAACACGTTCCTGCAGCCTCGTCAGAGCTGCCTCAGCGTCCTGAACGAGGAGGAGCGGAGGAGGACGAGGGACGATGCCCTTTTTCCTCTTCCCACGCCCCTTACCTGCACCAAGAAGACGGGGGTCAGATGATGCAGAGCTCAAGTTTTTAATGGTATAATCTTTTATTTGTCATACATTACATATATAGTACCTATGAATTTAGGTACTACACTAAAAATTAAATACAACATACTTTCCCAACACCCACATTAACACAATAAATGAAAACACAAACACACAACTCCATACACAACACATAGAAACGTATCCAGCCTGTTTTAGAGCACACTGGAATTGGATTCCTTAACGCATTAGCGTCGCATAAAAGCAGTAACACACCTGAGTTTGTGCTGCACTGTGAGACATAGCACTCCCTGCTATATGTAGTGATGCTACTGTACCTGCGTCCGGCCTCCACTTCAGTGCTGGAGTCATGGATATGTGTGAGGCAGCAGTCTCTGTATGTAACTGTCTCTCTGACTCCCTCTCTCTATACTGCTCCCTGTCCTGTTCCAGCAGGGAGGAGGACAGAGCCAGGGCCACCATGGTGTCTTCGTCCACGGGTTCTGCCTTCTTCCTGGGCTTCTTCCTCGCTGGAAAGGCCGGCTTAAACGGGTCTTTTCTTTTAGTGCCTCCAGTCTGTGTGCTGAAGAGGGAGAAAAAAATCTAAAATAAACACCAGACAAAGGCTAGAATGACATTTGATTCAGCATTGTAAGCACTTATATACTGACATTAGGTTTTAGGCAAGCTATTCCTACAATAGGAAAAGATTGGCAAGCAATGAACATGACCAGGTCAAGTTCTATATTCTTTTTATGTTAATTAGTCTGACCTGAAATGATGCAAGCTGGGCTATGAGAGAGAAACTCGTCCATGTGTGAATAGTAACAGCCAAATTTTAAATACCTCAAAAATGCTTTTTGAGTAGGTGCAAAAACTATTGCGGCTGACAGTAAGCTCAGAGGTGTATTATGGTACTTTCGTGTGGCTGGACTGAAGTATTGAGGCTGACTCACAGTGTGTTAGCAGTAGGGACATTCTGGGTCTCCTCAGCCTGTCTCTGCACAGCCTGCAGCAGCACAGCCGGAGAGACGCCCATGTCTGAGGAGCAGCGCTTCAAGTGGGCCGAGCGACTCTTCTGGGATTTGAACTTCTTGCCACAAATGGGACAGTCAGGGACACCAGGGGGAGGGGGAGGAGGAGGAGGAGGAGGAGGATGGGCTGGGGCACTCTCTTCACTCTCATCCAAACACCTACAAAGAGGGGTCATTCTCACACTCAGTGTGTCCACCAGTCCAATGCTTGCCTATGGCTTGCAATTAAGATGTGCAAGTTCATTTTACAGTTACTAGATAAGCGCGTCAGTCAAGTGTCAACACTAAATATAAATATCCAGACCTGTTGAGGTGCTGTGTTCGCCCCTCAGAGGTCATGTGGGACAGGTCTCTGTGGCAGATCTGACAGAAGAAGAGCCCTCCGTCCTCCAGGTCCACCGTCTGGGCTTCTGCTGCCTCCCTGTCCAGCTCCTGCTGCAGTCGCAGGGCCAGAGCCTCATCACTGTCCTGGGGGTCCGGGTGGAGGCCAGAGCTGACGGATTCTGGAGGTTCTGTGTACCGCGGGGAGGTGGGACATTACAGATACAATTAAAGGATGTGCTAAAAGGGCTGCAATTATAGCGCTTTTCTCCAGAGCGCTTCACAATTTATCTTAATCTTATTCTCACCCTCACTCACACAGAGATGGCAGCGCTTGCTGCTCACAGCAAGGTCTGTGGATTATCTTGATACTACCATGACAATTGGGAATACTGTTTCATGTCCTGCATGTGAGATCAAGGTGCATTAAAGCCAGACAAATACAAGCCAAACAAGACAAAATATGACCTACAAAGAGGTGTAACAAGAGGAAACAGCTTGTATTATCTCAATCATGGATGATGAAATGTTTTAAAAGCACATCTGTATTCCCTCTGTTCGCTGGGCAACAATACTGCGTACTATCAATCTGGGCCAAGAGCATCACGTCATCTCACCTCGTCCTTGTGCCAGAGGTGGAGGAGGAACGCAGTCGTTCTGGTGGTTCGTTGGCTGGCTCTTGTCCTTGTGCACCATCCTCTGTGGACTGGCTCTCTTGAACTGTTGCATTCTGCGGAGTACTTTGTCTTTCGCCGACAAACCTCTCTCAGCTGCTGCAGGCACAACTGAAGACCCAGCATCTCCTGAATCCTGTCCAGTCCCTCCACAAACCACAGCTGCTTCTGTACCTGTACAAACGGGCGGCGTCCCAGCACACTTGGACCCAGAGACACCATCTCTTTTGTTATTTCGCCTCCTGTTGTGTCCATCGCTTGCCTGGCTGGAGGGCTGGTGCTCTGCTTTCCTTGGCTGTCTGGGCTCACCTGGTTTCTTGCGGACTCGTTTCAGCAGCTTTGAGCATAGATCCACAAAATCCTGGTCTGAGTCATCCATGTTGGTGTACTTTGTCTCACATTAAAAGGCCACGCCAGCATGTGCCCAGCTGTAACGCTCAGCCTGCAAAGAGAGCTCGTTTAGGTTGAAGCAGCAGGTGTCCAAAGCTGGGTTAAGGGACCAACAAGGGTCCCCTGTGACAGAGGGACAGTCACTTGCTCAAACACAAGGTTAACTTACATGTCAGCATGGCTTAAAGACTCAGTTTAGCAAAATACAAAGAAAACAGCTATGCTATTCTCCAATGCAAACTCACATCTACAACATGATGTTCTATCTGGGACAATTTCCTCACAAATAACGCGAACGTTAATGTTTGAAAATATCAGTTAGCCAGCTTAACGTTAGCTGCTCATGCTAATACTTTATCCACACCCAGGTTTGATGAAATTCCTCTTCGGCCTTCCCGCTTCATCGCTGTTCAGTCACGAGCCTGTCGCGGTGGCGAGTCTCATGTATTCTAGTTTATATGTAGCATTATGTATAAATTATATGGCTAATAAAACAGGCAAAAGGCCGGCGGGGTTTGTTTTCATTTCAAAAGTACGGTCACTCAACCGCTTCATTTGGCGCTTCCCGTCATGTGACAATGAACGAACGAATGAGCGACTGCAACGCGTTGCTATGGCCCAACAGGATCATTTAGCGTTTCTAATATCCCGTATACACGCTGGGCCCATGTTACTTCATCATGACACTACCTCCAGCCAAATAGACAAATGTATATTTTGGCATCAGTGATTAAATCACAAGCAATTGCATTTATTGCAAAAACCCTAGAATTACAAAAAAATAGGGCAATCATTAAGTAGTAAAAAGTGAATTGAGAAATGTCTGTGACTGAGGCACCTGTCACATAGCGTATCCCAAATGTTCCATATTGTTCCTGATGCACAGCCCTCTTGTTTTTATCCTGTTCCTGTCCTGGTACAGGATACCACATTAGTACCACGTTATAGTCCCTGGTTGTCAATATTAAGTCCTCTTTTCAATACAACTGGCTCACTAACTTTACTCAGACCAGTTAAACCTATGTTCTTATATTACCTCATGTGAGGGTATTGGCAATGTCTGTGACTTAACTGACATTAATGAAAAAGTCACTGCCGGAAGCACCATTTTGGTTTTAAGACAGGATACGCACGCCCACAACCTCAAATCCTCCTTCCATCCTTCCTTTGGCTATTGTGTCAAAATGTATTTGTGATCCTGGAACCCAGACTGATTCAAATATCTCATCAAAACAGTACATGTTTAGAAAAGTACTGTGTTCTCATCCCACTTAAAAGACCCGAGCTTATGACTTAAATTAAAGTAACCATTCACCCCAAACTCAAAAATACATTTCTCATTTTACCTATAGCGTTGTTTATCCATCTAGATTGTTTTGGTGTGCGTTGCAGAGTTTTGGAGATATTGGCTGTAGAGATGTCTGCATTTTTATTTATTTATTTTTTTAATATAATGGGACTATATTGCACTCGGCTTGTGATGCTCAAAGTGCCAAAAATATACGTCTGAAAAGCTCTACAGCAATGTCTCGTTCCAGAAATCATGACCCGGTTACTCACGATAATCCCCAGACCTTGCTGTGAGCACTTTCATGTGGGAACTGTCGGTAGAAAGAAAATAGTTCTTAATTGAAGCTGCTCACAACCAGGTCTGATTTCTGGAAAGAGACATTTAGTGTGAATGTTTTCTTACCGATTACAATTCTTTTGAAAGGCTCAAACGATTTTGCTTCATGTCAGATTTTCCATTGGTGCTCGAGTTATTTGTTCTAACTTGACTGGGTTTTCTAAATTTAATTATAGGCCTTTACTTGAGACTCAAGGAGAGCTGAAGTGGACACTTATTAATGCTTTATACCAGAAGTGGGTGTGAAGGTGTTCACCCTTCACCACGTCCCTTCTAGTAACTGATACAAATAAATAAAACTTTGGTAACCTTTTTTCAGGTTTCTGACATGAGTTCTATCAGCAAATTGCTTCATCACTACATGAAAACTATCCATAACTGTGATCATGCAACAAACCTAAAGAATTAAGTTGCAAAGTAATCTCAAAAGAAATAGTTTCATTAGAAATATATGTGATTTTAGGGCAGAGACAGGGCTTCAGCCACAGTTGCACAGCTGAGGGACACTTTTCTGACCACTATCACCTTGTTTTTGTTTTTTTAAAACCACACACCGTTGCTGGTGATCGGATGATAAAACACTGCAGAGTTGAAACAAATGAACACAAACCAACAGGATTGATGCTTCATTATTTTGTCAACAGAGTACTGGAGTTCTTCTGTTGCACACAGTTTTATTTAACAATATGGTATATAAGTAAGAAATGAGTCCTTTACCAGTTTATACAGTGATTTGATTCTCTCTTCCTTATATTTATAGTATTTTGCTTAATAACTTGATTTAGGAGAAATAGGAGAAAAAGTAAATCCCCCTAATTCAAGTTTTTGTGAGAGAGGAATGAGGGTTGATAACATTTAGTTTTCCTCAGGGTGAATCTCAAAAGTGCCCTTCATCCCTAGATAGCACACAGCTTAGTGTAAAATTTAGAGGATGGGGCGTCATCCGAGATGTGGCCTACAAACAACTGGTGATCATTCCACCTCAGCTTAGGGGGCTGGTCTCTTTCTCACGCTCTCTTTACACTTTACAACATTTGTATGACAAAAAAGTATGACAAACTCTTTTTCATGTCAAAAATTCTACAACTGCAAGCAGATTTTCCAAATTCCAGGCCACTGAGATGTAGGATGCAGTCCGTGTTGTCTGCGTTTGTGAAACTGGTCGGAGCTGTAGTTATTTTAGTGACTGAGGGTTTGTGTCAGTGTCTTCATGTGCGCCTGCATACATGCCCGTGGATACACAACCTGCCGCCGTCCATTTCCTATTTTAATACAACTGAGTGCTCTTCATACACAAAGAGGAGGGGAGCGGTCCCTGAACGCATCTTCTTGGAGTAATGGTACAACACTAGATTACAATTGCCAGAAAGGACAGCTTGATTAGAGAACTACAACCAAATTCCCAGACAAATTATTTTACAGTTTCAACACAAAAATGCTTTAAGTTTCTTTTCAAAAAGGTACAAAATAAAAAGATATGAATAATATAATGCAATTTTACATTTTCTTTAAAAAAAAAAAAAAGAAAAGAAATGAGAAAGGCATGAAACCATACCAAAAACAAACCAAAACTAAATTGAGTATTGAACACATTTGGTCTCAACCAAAAAATATATTCTTTGTGATTTAGATTTAATTTAAGAAGCAACTTGCAAATCCCTCAACATCTTAAAGAAGAAATACCCATCACTTGGGATTAGGAAACAATTACATTCCCTAGAAGTGTTGACTTTTTTTGTTTGTTTTTTTTCCTCAACCAAATTTTCTTTTCTCTTTTTACAACAGTTGAAATTCTTTACATGTCAGTACAAAAAAAAAAAACTTTCTCAACCTTAGAAAGAACAAACAAGAGTCTGCGGGGTCACTAGGAGGAAGAGGAGTTGGAGGATGGGTCCCTGGGAGCGAGATTTTATTCTTCAGTTCCCAGCAGAAATGCTACAATCCCTCCACAAACTTCTCGAGAGTGTCCCCTGTAGCATCTCCCACCATCCCCAAGTCACTGTTCAGTCCCCCTCGGTTGGGTGTGTTAAGCTGCGGTAGCATGGCGCTCTGTTCTGGTGTCCCCAAGTGTCCCTGCTCCATGGACCCTGACAGTGGGCCCCCGAGTCCCGGGTGGGGGGAACCCGAGTGGGGTGGATGTGGGTGCTGTGGCGAGGGCTGTGGCTGGTTCTGGACCTGTGGTGAGGGACTGGAATGTGGCCGCTGCTGCTGTTGTGAGGGCGGACAGGGGGATTGAACTGGTGCGGGGGAGCGGACCTGGTTGCTGAGGGCATTGGCTAACGCGGGCTGGCCGGGGAGGTGGGCTCCACCCTGGGGCTGGCCGGCCAGGAGGTGGGTCTGGGGGCTCATGGGGCTGGGCTGGGCAGGAGAGCCCATCTGCTGCTTGAGGATGGCCTGCTGCTGCTGCTGGGGATGTTGCTGCTGCTGCTGGAGCATTCGTTGATGCAGTAAGTTCTGGGTGGAGTCCATCCCCATGCCAGGCTGGGCCATCTGAGCCATGGGTGGGAGCTGGCCCATGGGGCCCCCAGCTGCTCCGGCACCTGCCTGCATGGCTATCTGCTGCTGCTGTTGCTGCATGCGGAGCTGGGAGTACGTAGCTGCTGTACCCTGCGCTTGAGCAGGGAACTGGCCAGGATGGCCCTGAGGCATCACTCCCTGATGTTGTTGTTGTTGTTGTTGTTGTTGTTGCTGCTGCTGCTGCTGTTGTTGTCTTAAGAGCTGCCGACGGTAGAGCTCCTGCATCTGGGGGTTGGTGTGTGCTGCGTTCATCAGCTGCCCTTGAGCCCCTAATGCAGCCATGCCCTGTGCAGGAGGCTGTTGGGGCTGCTGAGGGGGCATCCCTGGTCTCTGTACTGCCCCTCCTGGCATGGCCATGGCCTGCATTGTTGGCATGCCGGGCTGCTGTTGCTGACCTCCTTGCTGCTGTTGCTGTGGCTGGTTGGCATGGTACTTGGCTGTTCGCTGTTTGATGAAAGCAGCCATTAGCTGAGGGTTTGATTTGAGGATGTTGAGGACTTGCTGTTGCTGCTGGGGCGAGCTGGGAGACTTGAGGGTACGAAGAAGGTCCTGCAGGGCATTGGGTGCAATAGCACCAGGTCTCTGGGGTGTTTGCGGCCGGGCACCAGGCTGCTGTGGAATCAGCAGCCTCTGGCCCTGCTGAGGTTGCTGCCCTGGGGGCATCATGGCTCGCTGCATTGTCATGGCCTGCTGTGGGGTCTGGCCTGGGACAAGGCCTGGTTGTTGAGCCTGAGCTGCCTGCATGGGCCCTGCAGCTCCAGGCCACTGTCCTGGGGCCATGCCCGGTTGCATTACCTGTGGTCCCCGGGGCCCTGGCACCATCTGCATGGGTGGCTGCATTGGTCCGGTCAAGCGCTGCTGTGGGCCCATGTTGACCCGAAAGTTCTGCTGGTTCTGCTGGGCTTGTGCCATCATCTCGATGTGCCGTGCCATCTTGACTGCAGCAAGGGGAGGCTGCTGCTGCTGCTGCTGTAGCTGCTGAGGTGGCTGGGGCGGCTGGGGGATAGGGGACTGCTGCTGGTGTAGAGGGGAGGCCTGGGGCCCAGGCTTGCCCTGGGACACTGGTGCTTGAGGCTGGCCATTGCGAGCTGTGTTGGGAAAGGAGGGGGACATGACCCCTGTTGAGTTGGGGGTCTGCGGCTGGTTTGAGAGTGGCTGCTGTGGCGTCTGGGGAGTGTTGGGCTGGGCATGGGAAGTGGGAGTGCTGGGAGCAGCTGAGGCCGGTGGGGACGGTAGCGGCATGGTTCTGCCTTGCATGGTAGCCATTCTTCTCCTCATCAGCTGAGCCTGCTGGAGCCTGTGCTGCAGCTGCTGCTGGCGGAGCTTGTGCTTGATGTTCAGGCAGAACGGGACAGGACACTTGTTCTCCTGACAGTGCTTTGCGTGGTAACAGCATAACGCGATAAGTTGCTTGCACACAGGGCAGCCACCGTTGGTTTTGCGCTTGCAGCCCTTGGTGTGCTGCACCACTCGCTTCATCTTCTGGCAGGACGGCAGAGAGCAGTTGGCATTGCGACACTGACAAGCGTGGACCAGGGACTGGATGCAGCGTTGGATACTTAAGCGCCGGCTCTCCTGTGGGCTCTTGGAGGCTTCTCCACTCTGGCTGCTGTCGTCGTCCAGGCCAAGGCCCCACTTCACCATCTGGTGCTCGTGCCCCTTCGTGTTGTAACAACTAATGCAAAGATCAAAGTCCTGCAGAAAAGGGCAGATGGGGACACAGTAATTAACATGAGTGTAACCAAGTCTGATAAACTGTTTTATTTTTTACACAGTGATTTTAACAGTTTCACACACAGGACGCTGACACAGGAGTAATTTCTGTGTAAAAACACAATACAGCATACTAATAGTAACTCACCTCGCACACAGTGCAGTGCCAGCGAGTTTCCACGTGGTGCTTGCACTCGTTGCAAGTGTAGACAAAACGGTCCTGTCCCTGGTTGTGCAGCTCAACCAGCATGCACATGGTGCTCCACTTGCACCTCCTGAGGGAGCTGAACTCCCAGTGTTTGTCCCTGGCCAGAGTCAGGAAGGCATCGCGGCCATCCATCAGGTCACAAGAGAGCAAAGGATCAGGGTCAACAATGGGCGGCAGGGTGTTGGCCATAGGACCGGAGTGGAGGTGGATCACAAAGAACACCTTCAGCAGACAGAGATAAACACACAGAAGTGACAGTTAGAGAAGCACAAGCCAAACTGAAACAGGTATTAAAACATTAAAGGATTTGCATTCTAAATCACTACATCCAGCGTGGAAGTATCATCAAGTCAAATAGTAAGGAAACTATAGTGTTATAATCAATATAATCAAACTATCGCCCTTTGTTCACCATCTAATACACAAATGTTCATAAAAAGCCTGTTTATCTTAAAACATGCTGTCAATATCTAGTATAAACTATATAAAAACAAAACTAGTCTGACCTCTTTGTGCTTCTCCATGGTGGCGTAGAGCTTCTGGGACAGATCATTGGCTACATTCGGCATCCCAGGCTTCTTCTTATTGGCTCGGCTCACGCTGCTCTTGTTTTTATTGGTCTTCTTGTTGTTCTTCTTCTTAGCGTTTTTGCTGTCACTTGGCGTACCCTGTGAGATACACAATGACAAATTATCAAACTATCACAGGTTCATTATTGACAAAATCTCCATCTGTCATGTTTGTTCTCATTACAGTGAGGATTATGTTTATGTTCAATATGCCATGTGTTCTTCAGTTACACTGCGTTATTCTTTGTAGACAAACAGGAGTAGCCTGATTAGACTCAGCAAAAGACCTATCTATTTAATTAGTATTTTAAATAATGTGGCTATATAAGACCTGTGCTTGTATTGTGTATGTGGGTGTGTAAATGTACTATTATGTACATTTATAAAACTAAATAAATACATAAAACTACTACTTCTTCTAGGAGTATGCACACACGTCCAAACCAAAAGAGGGCAGATGCTGAGCGAATCATGAAATTAACAAATAAACAGCTGGCACACTGGAAGGTTTCTCTGTCCACTTATTTATTGCACCAAGGTGATGTTTCAAGCACAACTGCTCTTAGTCAGAATAAAGTGACAATGTATGACACCAACTTAAATACACATGAAACAGTTACACTGAGTCTGTAATGCGACATAAAAATTGCATTCGAAGAAGAGCAGTTGTGCTCGACATGTCACCTTGGTGCAATGAATAGGTGGACATTAAAGCCCTGCAGTGTGCCAGCTGTTTATTTCACGATTTACTCTTTGTTGTCACCTTGATCCAACTTCTTATTAGAGATCATTAATATTCATCAAATTCTATTCAATGTGTGTTGATAACAATAATTCAAATTCAAAGCTGGGGCGGCGGTGACTTGGTGACAGAGCAGTCGTCCACCAACCGGAAGGTCGGTGGTTCAATCCCGGCTCCCCCCAGCCATGTGTCGAAGTATCCTTGAGCAAGATAATGAACCCTAAATTGCTCCCGAAGCTGCGCCTTCGGTATGTGAATGTGTAAGTCGCTTTGGTTAAAAGCGTCTGCTAAATGACTAAATGTAAAAAGGAGTGGTATATGAAAGAATATTTAATCTACAGAAGCATGGAAGTGCAAAATAGCTGTTAAAGGCATGACTAGAAAGTGGTGTTGTAAATTTGTATCTAGGCTAGTACCACGCCATCAACGCATGACAATGTTTGCACCTCAGGAGTTTCGGTGGCAGCTGTGTTCTCCTCCTTCTTCCTCTCCTCCTCCTCCTGCTCCAGCTCCTTGATGCTCTCCTCCAGCACGTTGGGCCAGAAATCGCCTTCAAAGTACGGCAGCTCATTAGCGCTGGTCAGACGGTCCTCAGTCGCCTGTTTGAAGATGTCCTGAGAGGAAGACAAAAATGGATGATTCAAGCTATTAAAAAAGGTGTATTTTACTTGTTTCCAGTAATTCAACACACCGAGAATTTACGTGTTTCATGTGTTTACCTGTTAATACAGACAAATGTGTTCAGTCTACCAACTAGTCACACAGAATTCTACCAGAAAACGTGATCAGGAATGCAGAAAATCAAAAGACAACACTTTCCATCTACAAATGAATCAGTTTTGCATGCACGTGTAAATTTGTCCTTCGTTCTAAATATTAAACACCACATATTCAGACGTTAGCCTTGTGACAACATTTAAAAGAAAAATGTCTCCTCCTTACCTTGTAGTCATGCAGAATCCTCTCTGCAAAGGCCTTGTCCAGCATCTTCCTGTACCACTCCTGCAGCCTCTTAGGCTTTGGGATCTTCTGGTCAGGAGGATGGCAGTGGAAGATGTAGTCGTCTCCTTCACTGGGCGGACATGCCCAGATGTGGCCCTGGGTATATCTGCGAGCATACACAGACTAAAAGTAAGTCCAGAGAGACAGTGTACAAGTTGGGATTCCTTCTAGGGCCGCAAATGTCCTATCACAAAGTTTACTCCATATACCCTTCCCCATGTATCTTTCAAGAGGTGAGGCAGAAAAGGAGCAGTAGAGCAAGACGTACCCGAGTTTCTTAACATATTCAAGATAGCCGATGAGGATCTCGTGGTACACTGCTGTTCGCAGAATTCGAGGTCTGAAGAAGTGAATACTGTCAAGGTATGATATGTAGACCCGTCTGCAGAGGTAGCGAGATGGTAACATGGTAAATTCCACACATAAAAAGTACCTGAAGTGCCATTCCTTTATTGCCATGTACTATATACAACAATTGGATGTACAGACCTAGTGTTGGGGAATGGGCACTCCGAGCCGTACTCCTGCACGTGCATGCCAAAGAAGCACACGTCCACACCGTCAATCTCCTCAAAGGCGAAAAGTGCTTTGGTTCTGTAGGGAAAGGTCTCAGGCATTTCGCCCGTATCCACAAACCTGTCGTAGTGAAGAAAAATCAAATATTAATGTGTGAACGGCATAATGTGATCTCTACTTAGATGGAGAAGCTGGAACATTTTGTGATATTCAGTCTTGGGTTATTGCCAGCTAAAACATGTCAGTTGGGTGCGATATGATGTTGGCAGGGTCTGCTTCCGGACACAAGGCTCAACACAAAAGTGTGGACTGTGAAAAGATGTGGATTATGTCATTGTTTCTCTTACTATATTTGGGTAAAGCTGTAGCGGTATGGTGCAAAGTCTAAGATCAAATAGGGCTGGGCGATATAGCGAATATATTTGAATATTAATTAAAATGCGTTATAGCAGACGACCGTGTGGTCATATTTGAGTTTTCAGTGTTTTTGCTGGTCGCTGCTGAGGGTAGTTATGTTACTTTAGTCAGCCATAAATTGTGTAGATAAGCTCAGGTTGCTGTATATTAATTAGTGAAAGGCTGTGTGTCATGTTTGCTGCCAAAGAAAATTAATAAAACGTCCTTGTTTGTGTAATGTGACTATGGCATCATCTGCTCTGAATGTGAACATAGCTAGTTAACAGCTAAGTGCCGGGGGAAAAAAAAAAAAATCCTAAGAAAAAACGTGATCAATCATCTGATCGCTCTCATTAAGCTACCTGCGGTTCCAGATTGCAGCTCCGAAACGTATTTGGGAGACCTCCCGTTTTAGGCTATTTTAAATTGACATCAGCTTGATTCAAAGCTGCTAACTAGCTAGCTGTTCACAGTCTTTAGCAACTCTGCCGTGGAGAGTACAAGACGCCGCCGTAGTAACGTTACATAAAGAGGGACTTTTTTTTTCCTGTGGCTGCAAACACACAGCCTCAGTAACTATTATAATGTACGGTACTGTAGATGTTTAAGGTTAAGCTACTTTTAACTGCCTTATATAATGTTTGGTAGTTTAAGCTACAGAAATGCATCATATTCTACAAGTTCATCATATGTTTGCACTATTTAGTGCAATTCTAACATACCGTAGGATTTATGGTACATTATTTTAGAGAAAATGTGTATATTGAGATGCATATCGTATATATAACAGGATAACCTAAAAATAGAGATTAATTATAAGCCATATCGCACAGCCCTAAGATAAAATATTCCATAGGTGCACAATACAGTACATACATTTTTATAATAGTTCAAAATGCTTTTTATTTTATTGTGACAATAAAGGCTTCTAGGAAACAGCTGCCTGAAAAGTTGCCTTCTGTGTGGCTGCTTTTAGCGACACTCAAGAGGACAATTCAAGTCAAGAGGCCTTGAGTCAATAAAAAGCAAACAGCCTTAAAATCAGTCAACCTGAAGATAACAGGGTATTTGATGAGGGCCTCCTCTCTGCAAGGATGGGACGACCATAGCAGACTTTGATCTTGTGTGATGAAGGAGTGAACAACCCTCTGAGGTACGTACGAAGGTTGTGCACGCCATCTAGTCAAACATGCAGGTTCCACAATCACTCTGATTGGGTATAAACTTTATAGAGGGTGTTCAACTTTCTATAGCAGCGACAATAAAAATATGTTCAAGACAAATACGAGCTGTGCCAGTGCATCGACATTATGGCCTCCCACATCTCGGCTGTTGACTCTTTGGTTGTTCATTTATTTGACCAAGGCAATTTTAGTTGATAGATAATGCACCAAAGCATGCATTTCTTAGAAATATAAGACGGTTGCTGGAGACTCGTTGTCAGCCAGTCCTCCGGTCTTCCTGTCAGTGATGCTCTCACCTGGCTTTCATGCCTGGTTTAACTTCCACCGTTTTGTCGGAGCTCGCCACCACTCGCACAAACACCTCACCGGCCTCCGGGTGGTTCTGTCTCTTCAAGTATTTATTCACACGGTCCTCTATGTACATTCCCAATCGTGTCGACTGCAGCCCTACAGTGTACAAGCACACAGGATAGGTTAGAGAAAAATATCAATTCTTTTAACATTTCAGGATAAAAGAAAAGGAGGGGTTAACACATTGGGTCTTAAACAACCTCCTCTGGCCTTTAATTTAAGAAAAGCACCAGAACTGATTTATATGAGACCATGAGAGCTAAAGTCTGTTAGCACCATATGTCAGAAAGGTCATATGTTCTCCAGGGCTACAAAGATCAAAGAGAAATACCAGAAAAACCACAAGGCCAACATCACAATTAACAGGGCCGTCACTGCAGGAAAGCCACTGAGAGACATATGCAGCCCATGTGCAGGTGGTTTACATTGTCCTGTGTCTTCAGTGCTTTTCAGACAAAACGGCAATAATCTGTTGAAAGTTTGAACATAAGGAAAGCCGATTCAAAGACTTGATATTTAAAATTCAAATGCAGAGAAATAAACTAACGTTTTGCAGAGAACTTGTTCTCCTTCCGTGTTTTTCCACTCTTCTTTAAACAGTTTTCACAGATGAATCTGGAAAGAGAAAGAGAGACAAGTTAAGGTTTGTTAGGTTTGTTGAAATAAGCTCACAAAATCCCCGAAACAATTACGCAAACCAAGGAACAGTAAGGGCTGGCATCTCACCCAGATGGCCAAATGACCTCGTAGTGTAAGACGCATATCTGGTGCATCTTCCGTCCACAATCTTTACATTCAACAAACCTGAAGAAATGTAAGCATACAGTAAGACATTTCCACATTTTAAATCAGCTAATAAGTTCCCAGATCTCCACAAAAATCTTTGTCTTACATGTCTCCTTTCAAAGAGTCCCTGAATAAGACATCTATCGCTACCTGACTCACTCTTTGCTGCCCAAATGGTAAAAATGCAAAAACCTGGCAGTACTATGTCAACAGCAATTGCACTGTCCTGTCACTGTTGAAGCAGCACTTCCACATGTGCTCCGGCAGGGATGACTGAGGATTTTCATACGTATAAAATAACCAAGGCAAAACCATCAAACACTGTCCCAGTTCTCAAAACTGCCCAAGTCAAGTTCCTGATGGCCATCATTTGTATGAACCTCTCAGGGAAGCAACAAAAAGTCGTTACGCACTTCCAAGCCAGCAAATGCAAGGTCACTTTCGTGGGAGGATTTGACACCAAGTCACCGTGACAATGTGAAAGGCAATCACTGCATATCAAGGAACTAAGGGCCGGTTTTCTCTGATGGAAAAACTCTCAGTGGCCACACGGAGTTTTACTCAGCATGTGACGCTGCCGAGTGGCCCTGGAGCTTCAAAGAAAGCAAAAAGATTGATCAGAGAGGTCCAGAGAGAAAATATGCCCTCTCTGCACCAAAAGCTCACAAACAATGCCAGATGTGGGTGGCAGAAAATAACTTAAGATGTGATCCGAAACAAGTAGGAAAATACAGTAAAAAAATGATTCAACACATTTGAGCCCAACGTCTGAAAAAGAAGCACAGAAAGAACATGCTTCTCTGCCAGTACTAGTCCTTCTTACTGAAAGGGTGTGGGGTTTGTGTCTACTTACGGTTCAGGGTCAAGTACATCATTCTTCTTCCGTTCAAACTGGTCTTTTGATATCATCCTGACGTGTCGGAGGAAAAAAAGGGGAGCGGTAGTGAGAAAAACAAGACTCAAAAACATTTTTCTGCTTTCAGTCATAGGCCGAGGCTGCGTGGGGGCCACTATAACAATATACACACACACCACTACAATAAATGGGACTTGCAAGTTAGTGTGTGGGCATGTGGACTGTTGCATACATGATAAGCATCTAAAAAAACAGTAAGCGTTGACAAATGTGAAAGTAAAATCCAAACAATAAACTAGTTAAGTGAGAGGGAGATTTCCCTTTGCTTTTCAAAAATTATTTGAGTAGTTCCAGAAAAGGGGAGGAAGTCTCCCTTCATAACATGTTTCTAAATATGCAAAAGTGTGACTTTTTTCACTTTTCTCTCGTTCTAAAATGGTGGGTTTGTAAGTAGCAAGTTTACTTACGTCTGTGGCTGTGCAGGATCATCTCCTAACGTCACACTCTCCCCTTGGATCTCATTGAAGCACTTCTCACAGAAATGATACCTACAAAATTACACATTTAACACTCAGCACATTCAACGCTATAAGTGTAGCTGAACAACAGTTGAGTGCAGCTCCTCATGCAAGTATAAAAATGTGTAATATTACAAGTGTTTTGTATTCAGCTTCTCATTTATGTTTGTCCAATACAATTGTGCCCAAAATAACACTTTTGTTTTGTAACGGTGAGCGGGGAATCCCTCAGCTCCCATTGAGAGTGTAAATGGACTGCGCTGCAGGAGCCTCATGCTGTCTGTCAGGCTGTGCTGTATCACTACTGCTGCTGCTGTAATGCTCCGCTCTCCGAGTGCCCAGTGAAAAGTGTGAAAAAAGGGCTGCAGTTACACAGTTTAAACTAAAGGAGGTGCAAGGGAACCTGGTGTAAAAGCAGTCATCTGCTGCCTTTCAACTGAATGGAAAAGACTGATGGGCATCTGTCGTAAAAGAGAGGGGGGCAACAACACTGAATTCACTCAGTCCCTTGATGGATGCTGAGCAAAAACCAGTCACACACTGCTTTGTTGCCATCAGTGTCTGTTGCTCTTTTGGGTTTAGGGTCTTCAGAGTGTTTTACCATTTATGTGCCATGCTTGAACCTGGCTGTTAATAAATGTTTCTGTGAGCAAAACCATTTTATAGTCCCATGCTGTGCCAGGACCGCGAGGCAGAGCCATAAAAACTGAAGCTTTCAGGATGACACTACTGCCTGGACCACAGTGGTCCCTCATGAGCTACAGAGGAACAGATCCCAGGGTGCAGGGGATGGGTAGTACAGTTCGAATGGCTTCATTTATTGCCCATCAAAACACTTAATAAACAACTGTGCATGCAAATGTGTGACGCCTATAAGATGATTCAGTGGGATTAAAATTCCAGCTAGTGCAGTATTACCCGATTCATAGTTGAGTTCACAGCCAGCCATAAATGCAAAGATATACACCGACAAACTGACACATTTTATCCAGACACACAGATGCAGATACCTGTTCTGGTAACTGTAGTATGTGCCTCCAGTAGATATGGTGCAGAGCTGCTTGCCGTAACAACAGAGGGTTTGAGGGGAGAACTCGTACTGCAGACACAAGTGAGATGACAAAGGTCAAAACATGTCAAACAAAATCATTAAATAAAACTTTTCTATTAGCTTTAGGAAAATTAATCAGTCAGAGTTATTTAAAGTTTAGCTCTTTAGTTCTAGAATCTAAATGTGCCTCTTCTTTAGTGGCGGGCAATGTGGACAAAGCACATCAAACATGGACTCAAACTCATTCTACTACTTAAATAATACGCAGACTGTTCTTGCGTGCTTTACCAAACAAAATCCACTAGCAAGCAAGTGGATTAAGAGCACGTTAACATTGAATTTATAGTAAATGTATGGCTAACAGGCAAAATCCTATCCCTCACATCAATGCGTTTCCATTCTTTCTTGCTCACTGTATATTTAACTTCCCTGTTGTCCACCCCCTTTATCTCACCTTCCTCCCGCAGCAGTATCCCAGGCCCTGCATGACAGGGTCGATCTCTGACTCAAACACCTCGGCCAGCTTGGAGCAGTATTTGTAGACACGCGACGTCTTGCGGTTGTAGAGCCAGGCATTGTTGAACATCAGCCAGACATCATCTACGTACTGCCAGGGTTCTTGGTATTGGCCCGTGTCAAGCTTACGCTTTATTGTGGACAAGTCTATTGGGTTCTTAACAATGTCAAAGTAGTCCTAGAGTGAGATAGACAAATAAAAATGTTAGTTTTACAGACCAAAGAGCTAAAACAGTACAGCTGAAGTATGTGGATCCACCAGAACTGTTCAACATCTAACTATAAGAGCAACACATTTCAAAGGTTTTATTTAAGTAAAAAAAATGAGATGGAAAGTGCATGTGTGCTACCTACCGGGATACCCAGAAGCATGGGGTCTACTGGTTGTCTGAAGGGCAGCGACTCAGGGTCCTGCCTGTAGAGGGACTCCAGCGTCGGCATCAGAGCCTGGCGTAACTCTTCAGGCTTAAAGACTGAAAAAAGAGCAATGAAAAGGGCAAGGTAAGTGTAAGTAATCCAAAAAGAGAGAACGGTTAGTTACTATACAGAAGAGAGAGACCGCTAATATAACACCTGTTCATAAATTCAAATTAGCGTCACCAAGTCAATAGACCGCCTGAACACTGCAGAGTACAACTACTAGCCTGTTAAGCCGCGTTTCCACTAAGCAATCCATTTCAGTTTGTTACACATTAGAACAGGTATTTTCACGTTTCCGTAGGCAAAAGTTGTGGATGATACCAATAGAACCCCTCCACTCCGTCCTGTTTTATAGTTACCCCTCTGTTGAGGTTCGAAGCGAGCTGAGCAGACATTAAAAGGTGGAGTTAAAACACTGCAGACCACTGATTGGTCAGCGAGAGAATCAGCGAAACCAGAGCTGTCTCGTCGTCTGCGCTCGGTTGTTTCCCAACTGCTGGAGAAGTGAAAGCGTTTAGCCCCGAAGCCCCCGTAACAACCCGGCCTACATTAGGAGTACTGTCTGCAGTGGAAACGCAAAACAGATGCAGGGTTTAAGTACATGTAGGTACACGTTCCAAGGGTACTCTACCTAAAGCGTTTGGTGGAAACGCAGCTTTAGTCAACAACAGCAACATTAAATCCTGGCCTAGTTGCATTTTGTGATCTGTATTACACCAACCGGTTTCTAATTATCTTACTAATTATTCGAACAACTAAAAAACAACAACACATCAACACTCATGTAACATGACTAATTTTATATTCTGACGAACACCAACTGCCTGGTAAATTTCTCGCTCCAGTCCTGTGTAAGAGCTTTGACTATTTCTCAATTTAATGCACATTGCTCCTTGCCTGCAAATCAACTGCAACGTTACGTTAGGTGGCCTTCAAGCGGGTATCATGATTTGTAAGATATATTCTATCAGCAGGTGCACAGCCTGGTCATTATTTGTGGAAAGTGCTGGCAAGATCAAAGGCGGCTTACGAGAGTCTGGACATCGTTCCGACGCAGTGCCACACTAATGTTGTTGTAATATGAAGTTCAAATGAAACCCAAAATAAGTCATGGCTGTCTCACAGTGGGCCCAGAGTGGGTGTATTAACATTACTGGCAATGATGGAAACGCTCTCTGCTTACTGAGGGGAACTTGTTTCAGTCAGTCGTAGACTCCACACAGATTTTATTCATCGCTTGGCATCAGACTCACTTTTCCTCCGTGACTGAGAGGGGGATGAAGACGTTGTGCTGTTGGCCCCACCCTCTTCCTCGGGCACCGTCTTCATTTCCGGCTTTTTCTCATCCACCTCCATTGGCTCCGGCTTTTCCTCTGGCTCCTCCTTCTTCACCAACATAGCAGAGTCTTCCTCAGTCTACAGACAAAAAGGCAAACGACTCATTATGCCACAGTCATGTTTTAAAACTGAACACAAGAGTTGGATAACTGATAGCATTTGTCTCTCATATGTCGACATGCAATATCTCTCAAGACTTTGATGATCTGGAGGGAAATATGTTTTTCCTTGGCATTACCTGAAATGTGATCTTGTGTGTCACTGTAATAGGGTTGGGTACCAAACCCGGTACTTTAAGGGTACAGACCAAATCATATCGGTACTACCGAGTATCGATTCACGTTAAATTAATTGGTGCCAAATGTCGGTACCTGACAGCGCATCTGGGTGAAAGAGTAATACACAGAGAGAAAGAGAGAACGAGACTACGTCACCCCTGTTGCTTGTTCAAGTCACAGGGACACGTGTGTGTGTGTGCGTGCGTAGTGAGTGTGTGGTTGGCCAAGAGAGCGGGCGGCAGAGAGTGACTTTGAATGCGAGCGGTGCTGAGGAAAAGGTGAGCAGTGAAGCTGTCAAACTGTAACCTACACTGTACATTTACTGCCAGACTGTCAGTGAATAAAGACTGCAGCTTCTCAAGACCAAAATAAAGCTCCTGTGTGTTTCCTAACTGCTGGAATAGCGTTGACGATCCGCTCCGCCTACGTTGATGGGGTACTTTTCGCTATCTAAATCAGAAACTGGGGCGGCATTATGCCGACGATGTTTGGTTCAGTGTAAAAAAAGCAAAGCGGGTCTTCTTTACTGCAGTATTGCGGGGTCTCTGTAAAAAGGGCTGCTGAGTCAGGGCAATGGCGGGCTGAAAGCAGTCACAAGTGCGGTTACACTTTTCAAAACTTGAGGCAGAAAACACTGACTGCATAAGCTGACCAGGGCAACACGACTAACCTGAGGAAAAACCTGGTCAAACACAAAATATCTCTAAAAGCTGAAGAGGGTAGCCTACCGTGTTTGACAGTCTGAAAGCCAAGTCCCCCGCAGCAGCCGCAGCTAACGTTAGCACGCCTGCAGCCAGCAGGAAGAAGTTAACTTAGCCTCCATGGATGACTAAACTTTAAGTGAGGCAGTGAGGTAAAATGTTCTAAATAAATACCAATGTTGAGATTGTTTTTTGCCATTTTTGTTACTAGAGAGAGTAAAGTACCAAAAGAAAAGGTACCCAACCCTATACTGTGAGGAGTTTGTGTGCAACCCTTGAAATTCTCACTGTCTTGATAATCTGGTAAATTCTCAAAATTATGGATGGAGTGAAATTATACGCATAGCATGCAGGTGCAAGGCTATTTAAAAAAAAAAAAACCCAGCATCAATGTCACTAAAAAGGGAAGATGATCTGACTTGGACCGAAACACTGTTTATTTGAAAACATTTTGTTGCTTGGAGTCAAGTGTGCAGGCGTTAACACTCCTCTCAAAATTAAGGATGCACAGACCCAACCTTTTCTCAATAATCATTCCACTTCAATTCAGTGAATCTCCATATGAATACTCCAATCATCGGTCTCTCTCCCATTGGCTGGTATACTTAAAAAATGTACCACCTTTAAAACTGCATAAAATATGATGTCATTCAGAACCATTTCGAGTTTGAGCTTCTCGTCTGTGGTAAGTGACGGTGGACAGTGAAAGTCAAAGAATTGCGATACAATTATTGACGGTCATACGCTGCATGCTGCCATCAGTGTGCAGAGTCGATGCAAAACAAAACGCGGTCAATCAACTTATATTTTGTGGTGAAGTAGGCCTATTTCAGCAACCTGCCAATGGTGGCTGACCTCATTTATTTTATTTGCCAACGTAGAGTTTTACTCAATTGGTGAGTGCTAATTTTGAACCCTGCTGATAGTGTAAAACACAGACTTTTATAATGACACTGACAATTTAATGTGGATCGATCACGAGGTGGATGATACCCGATTTGCTTAAGAAGGTCTGTATCCAGGCTGATACCGATGATTGGGAGCATCCCTGCTAAATATCATTAAACTATATAGTAACCTGGATGAAGCTTATTCTACTGTTGCAATGTCCACAGATGAAAAGATAATTTGCTCCTTAATGTTTTGTTTAGGTTCAATCAATACGTCTAGTGATTGTTTAGGTTCATTCAACTTGGGAACTATGAAGGAGAAATACGTTCAGGAGTAATAATTATGTTGTTTCACAACGACAAGACTGAGGACTTGCAAGTTCAAAATATGGAGGGTTTTTCAAATAAATTTAAAAGGGGGTAATGCCAAATTACAAAATATATGAATTGATTAACAAATATATAGATGATCATGAAAAATTAACTATTCAGGCTATATAAGCTCACTGGAGAGAGAATGCAAAGATGAGCGTTAAAGCAGCAAGAATCAATGAATAGACAGATGAATCAATTTACGTGTTATTGAACACATAGCTTCGACCCACCTCCATCTTGGGCTCAATTTTGCCACCAGATGACTCAAACTCCTGTTGGTCATGGTGTGTCTCCGTTTTGACTTCCTGGACTGGCAGGTCTGCTCCGACATGCTGCGAATGCAGGTCAGCGCTGGCGGCTGAGGCCGGCGTGGGAACCCGGTTATCCAAACTGGCCCCTGGTTGAGACAACTGAAACACAGGGGGATAGAGGCAGGAAAAGAAAACACAAATATGAGGTATTGGCAACAGCTCAATTGCTTTTTTGCATGCAGCGCTGAATCCACAACACAGATGAACACCTCCCATATTGATTGCATTGCTGCCTTGAATTGAAAGATGTAACATTCCCATTATGATGGATGCTACAGTGGTGAAGATGCTGTTATCACACAGAAAGGTGGAGGACGATGGGACAGGTTGGTACATGGCAGTCACAGGGATTGGCGTCTGCAGGGGGTGGGGGTGGGGTCAGAGGGGAGGGCATGCGGAGGGTCTCAGTCTCACCGGCGTGGTAGGGGGCTGAGGCGGGGGCTGCGTCTGTGCTGCCGCGGGGAGCTCCGCCTGGGGTTGGGGCTGGGTGGGGCGGGGTGGGGTGGCACCCGGGGCTTGGGCAGGGCCAGGGCCAGTGAGGGTGGGGGTGGAGCTGCGGCTGGAGGGCTGTGGGTGCGGCAGGTTAGTGGCCCCCCCAACCGTGGAGGCGGAGGAGGCAGCAGGCGGAGGTGTGGAGTGCAAGGGGGTTTGGGAGGAGGCTAGCTGAGGACCCAGTGAGGGGCCAAGTGCATTCAAGGGGAGGTTAGCGCTCTGCTGCTGCTGCTGCTGCTGGAGAGAAGGGCACAAACAAACAAAGGGCAGGCGGACATACGCATACACACACACACGAAAAGCAGACAAACATACAGTCAGTAGGTCAAATAGAACAAACACAACACACAATTTGAGGTTTAGAGAGCAGCTTGTGATTGCCATGACAACAATTTAAGAGCAATTAGTGCATCGTATGATTGGTGAAAGTAGTTTGAGTTTAGTTCTCCAGCAGCTGGTCGGAATTAGCACAACTTTGTAGTAACTCAGCTATCGGTTCTACTACAGCTCCACACACCTATTAAAAATAAATAAATAAAAATAAAATAAAAATCACAAAATTGATTTAAACTATATACTAAAAACTGTAAAATGGCAAAACCTGGATAAAGCTTATTCTCCTGTTGTAATGTCCACACATTAAAAGATCATTTGCTCCTAAACGTTACGGCCTTGTTCAGGTTCATTCAACTATTTGGTGAAGGAGAAGGAGAAATAAGTTCAGCAGTAAGAAATAGGTTACTGAACAACAAGGCTGAGGACTTTCAATATCAGACAGACAACTCGTCTCTCTTCGTGTCTCACCTGGGTGACGGCAGCCTGTGCAGGTGGCTGGCCCATGCCAGGTCCCACGGTGACATTCATGGCGCCCGTCGCAGCAACCGCAGCAGATCCTGGAGGGAACTGGGTCTGAGCCAGAAACTGTCCCTGGCTGGCCGTCTGGCCTACCATGTTACCACCGCCATGTCCGGCCATCATGCCCTGGGCCTGGGGCATCCTGGAGGGAGACATGCCCATCTACAAGGCAGGAGAAGATTATGTTACTATGAGGAGAGTGGCAGGAGTTTCCACTGACCAAACCAGAAGCATGAGCCATGGTAAAGATAAATTACATTATTGCCATTCCAGCTTCATAACAACACAGTGATGGTGTACAATGAGTTGCTTCCATCTACAATAAGGATGTATGTGTTCGCTTGTGTGCATGATTGTGGATGAAGGGCTGCAGCAGTGTTTTGTGTGTGTGTGTGTGTGTGTGTGTGTGTGTGTGTCACTTGTCTAGATTTCACTCTTTTCACTGTCTTCCTGCTGACGTCTATAGTGCTAAAATAATTAATAGTGGTAATGGATTCTTGTTTTCATTATAAAAACAAAACACAGCTAAGTGCTTTCTATAAGTGCACGGCAAGTTTTGTCACATCTAATTTTTGTCCTCCAGAAAAGCCGGTAAAATCCTCACTGACTACAACATTTTGTTTTATTTCATATATGTTTCAAAATATTTAATGTGAGAATCAAATACCTAATTTACTTGGAGTGTGCTGTGAAAATAGCCCACGTTAAATGCTAAAATAAAGCTTTAATCAGGCAAGAATCAGGTTATGACCAAAATCAGGAAAAGCATGAATTTTGCATTTCATAAGCTTTTAATGATTAAGAGATTTTTTTGGCTAAACGGAAGTTATCACTATATTGATGACACATGATTCCAGGTAATATACATTGTTGAAGGATTATCACAGATGTATTGGCTAAACAAGTACACATGTACTTGAATACTATGTAAAGATTGATTCTTAGAGTATAGCTACACAAAATGTGGGGCTTTTTTAGATGCAAAAAAGCCTCTCTGAGCAGCAGGTGAAACGCACTCACTCACTCGATTAAAATTAGCTATGTGCGCTAGGGTGGCAGAGTGGTAGAGATAGGGTGAGGAGCTCGGTCACTCGGGAGGAGCTCAGAGTAGAGCCGCTGCTCCTCCACGTCGAGAGGAGCCAGCTGAGGTGGCTCGGGCATCTGTCCCGGATGCCTCCTGGACGCCTCCCTGGGGAGGTGTTCCGGGCATGTCCAACCGGGAGGAGGCCCCGGGGAAGACCTAGGACGCGCTCGATGGACTATGTCTCTCGGCTGGCCTGGGAACACCTCGGTATTCCACGGAAGAGATGGAGGAAGCGTCTGGGGAGAGGGAAGTCTCGGCGTCTCTGCTTAGAATGCTGCCCCCGCGACCCGGCCCCGGATAAGCGGAAGAAGATGGGTGGAGGGATAGGCGTTGTTTGCAGGCATGTGATTCGGATGACACTTGAAATTCAGAATAAGGCGGGAAGTGAAAGGCAGAATGGACGAGATGGAAGAAAGCCCCTACTGTGCTAGTTCTTGTTTCCTCATTGTGTCGTCCCAGTCAACATGTGTGTGAAATCTGGAATCGTCAAATTGTTATCTATTCAACTGTGAAATATGGTCACAATCTTCCCTGAGTTATCGTGTTGAATAATGGCCAAAAAAAGGACATTTTCCAGGACATTATGTCACAGTGAAAATGACCTTTCACATTTCGGTAAAAAATGTCATCAATTCAATCCAGGGCTCCAGACTAATGTTTTCCCCCACCGTCCCGAAGTGACTATAAACCGTCCCAAGATCAAAATGTTGTTTCTTTAATTTGTTAGTATCATCCAGAGTTGTTAGTGGCATAATAGAAGCACCATTAAAATGTTGACAAAGTAAATAATTATATTCATTTTGCTCCATTAAAAGAAATAAGTTTAAAGCAAAACTAACATAAATTAAATAGGACAGTTCAGTAACAGCAGCGGCGTTAACGTCACCACGACCACAAGGCCCACACAAACTCAAACAAGTCAAGGGAGACTGATCAGATCAGACTGAACAGAGAGCTAATGCATGTCATTCAGGCTTACATTAAATCATATTGTGAACATTACTGTCCAGGCTGGCAATTATTTGACTAGAAAAGCTACCATGGCTTTTCCCCTATAGGCCGACATTGTTGTTTGTTTTGTCAGATGACAATTACCTGGTTGGTGCCCTGGTTGACAGATTACACTCCATTTAAACAGTTTTCCCGGTCCTTGCAACGGCACATTGAAACGCAGCGGAGCCCGTCTTTAGCGCCATTAGCTGAAACACACTGCGGGACTCTGCTGCCTACCGGCTGCTAAAGCTAACCAGCTTTCCTCCAGCCGATTTCAACACGGATTTGTTGTTCACAATGTAGCATGATCAGGGAAAAAATAACATACTCACACACAAAGTTAGCTAGCTAGTAGCAGCCAGCTGGGCTAGTCTGTTTCAATCAAATGATGTGCTCAACTCATAAGCAGCGCAACATATTTGCGAGGTCCTGCCAGCAAGCCCCTTGTGACTGACGGGATAGATGGACCGTTCCCACAGTACCAGTCCATCTATACCATCAGTCACAGGTCAGAATCTTCCTATTTTTCGTGGGTCTCGTGAGTAGCCAGCCAGTGATAGTAACTATAATAACATACACACATACATAAATCCCTTTTGTACAGGAAAAGTTCTTTGTTACTACCAAAAACATATTCTATTGTCTCCGGGACGCCGTTAGTCTCGAGCCCTGAATTCATTGTTGTATCCCATTCAAATTTGAAATGGTGTCATAATTATCGCATCAATTCTTGAGTTATGGCCAAAAACGTTTTTCGTGAGGTCACAGTAATCTTGACCTTTGACAACCAAATTCTAATCAGTTCATCCTTGAGTCCAAGTGGACATTGTGCCAAATTTGAAGAAAGGCATTCCTGGGATATCATGAGAATCAGACGGACAACCCGAAAACATAATGCCGCCAGCACAGAGGCATAAAAAGTCCACAAGCCATATGAAACAGCCCGCCTCAACCCAAATTCTATGGAATTCTTTTGAATGAAATAAGTTTAATATTAAAATGAGTGTCTCTCACACTGTAAAGCTTCCTTTTACACAAGGTTCAATTTCACAAAATGGCAATGATGCAAACTTGATATTCACTGCAGTCCTGTTCATGAACAAGACATAAAATCAGGCAAATGGTTATATGTCCACCTGGTGACTCGGCCATCTTAAAATTCACCAGCCACTCACGACCTGACCAGTCGACTACATTTTTAATAAGCCTGAGGTCGCTTTTAGAGACAGCCAGAGTGTGAATTTACCAGCAACTGGGTGTTAGCTCATGTTACCTGTGTGTGTGTATGTACACTGTGATTTGCGTGCCCCTCTGCCCCCTGCCCTCCTCACCGCTGGGACGGAGCTCATGTTCATTTGCTGTGGGTGGTTCATGGGTGAAGCAGCTCGGGCTCCCATTGGTGACTGGGATATCTGGGCGTTGGGCAGAGCCATGTGGTTGAACTGGTTGATTCCTGTACAGAAGAGTGGACCACAATGTTCAACAGTGGACACACACACAATTTCAAAAACGAGTGCAGAAGCACTACACGATAGTGAAGTTCCTCTTCATTGGTACATCTTCCACATCTCTGTTTTCTACAACCTCCGTCATTCTCTTTGTTTCTTTTATGCCTTCCAGTGCCCCTTTTGCATAGAAATGTGACTTTCCCAGATATGTTTTCTGCATTATGACAAGCGTGTTTGCTCTTCATTCTGACTTCCAGTTGTTTTAACTGACTGTTTCTATGTAATCTGAAAATACCACATGCAACAAGCAACATCCAGGACGTACCTTGTGACACCTGCATGCGATTCATGATCTGATTTGGCATGTTGGGCAGAGGAACAGGTCCATCTATAAAGCAAAAACAAAAAACACTGAACCAAACGACAGCTTGAAGACCATAACCAGTTGTAATGAAAAAAGCTAAATACATCACTCAACACCTTCATTGCATGGTTTTCCATATAAGAGTTACTTTATACAAGAATACAAAACATTTATTAAAGCTACTGAAAACATAAATGGCTGATAGGGAAATATGGATTCAATCTTCTCTAAAAAATTATTTTTAATAAACAAGATGGAAATATGGGAAACTGAAAAAATATCAGGTACTTTATGTATTTCAGAGGACATGAATATTTGTCCAGGGTGTCCAAAACTTGTCCCATTTCAAAAATGTTCAGAGAAACAAAATGTTTTGTTTTTTGAGATTTTAGCTGAAACGCTGTACTCACTCTGTGGCCTTGGGCCAAAGGCACTGGGCTGGGGGAGGCCGGGCTGCTGGGTCGCCTGGGCGGCTATAGGTGCCTGGTTGATGATCTGCTTCTGTAGCCTTGAGCGCCTCTTCTCCTCCAGTTCCTTTTGGATTTTATAAATTTTCTCAGCCAGGAAGTGGTAGTACTCATCCTGAGGGGAAGGAAGGGGGAAAGTGGAAGGAGAGGGTAAAGTTGAAGAAAACGAGAAGAAATAATGGTGAGCAATTCAAGTTACGTCCTAGTTGAGGCCAGTTTCAGAAAAACCTACTCGGCTGTTTGCTGATTCGTACATGTCCCCCTCCACCTTTCTGGCGTAGGCCACCAGGTTCTCCATTCGTCTGTCCTTCAAAGCTGCCGGGTCAGGGGTAGGGAATATGGCTTGTACTCTGCCAGAGAAGAACCGCATTTGTAGCAATGAATATCTCTAACAAGCGTTCTCAAACTGTTCAACTCCCCAGCAGGGGTATGCACTTACAGCTTGTGTACGAGGTGATTGCGCAGGTCCTGAGTGACGTGCTCATGCCACGCTTTCCTGGTGCCTGTGGCAGAGATGGGTGCTGCTGTAGGCAGGTTGCCCATTGAGCCCACAGCTGAACCATCTGACAGCAGCTGACTGGAGATGGAACAGGAGGAAGGTTAGAAGTGAGCGCTTTTATTTCTGTGTTTTTATATATAGTGTCAATTTTATTTTTATTTTCAAAATAGCATCAGATCTAGTAAACCTGTATATTCTAAGCAGCTACTTTAAGTTTCCTGCAATTCAAAAACCGTTTAGGGTCAACAAATGCAATGTAGCTGCTGGCGGGGACTGACTTGTTAGTGTTGAGTGTGTTGGGAAGGGAGTCTGTGTGCAGGTTTGTCTGATCTGAAGTGGTTACGCCCATTGTTGCACCTCCAAGAGCCATCTGGTTACCTGTAGATACAGAAAGCTGTGAGCAAACAGCACCGCCCCGATTGCAAAACCGAGCTCAGTGTATACAATATGACTTGAATGGCCACCATGTCTACAACTGAAGGGCAATGCAAAAAAACACAAAAATAGCAGCTTGACAACAAACACTTACATTAAAAATTTAATTCTTTTTTACATTATTTTTCCAGACTTTTGCATCACAATTTCTAAACTCAGTTATGCCTGATATTGTCAGATTCATTTTATACACATTTTTAGACCATTTAGAAGCCTTGCACTTGTGTGTGCTGTGCATTTACAAGTCAATCAATGCATACAGTACATACATAAATTTGACAGTGGACCCAATATCATACAGTTTCTAAAAGTGCTCATAGAAAATACAGGAATAAAATCAGTTGTATGGCTTTACCAAGTGCATTGATGGGTCTCATCTGCTGAGGAATCTGCTGGGCCTGTGCGTTCTGTGCACCTGCTGTCTGTCCTGGGCCCGTGGCCTGCTGGGCCCCGGCCTGCCCAGTGGCCTGGCTGCTGTAGGGCAGACCAAGTGCCGCGTAGGCTCTCTGCATGGAGCTGGGGTCTATGGGGGTTGAGGTATTGATCGTGGGAGCACTGGGCTGGCCCACACCAACTGTGGACATGGGGTTCTGGAGGCCCGTATTGGGGGAGCTCAGCATGGCTGGCGAGAGAGACGGAGCAGTCAGTCGAAAACACTCAAATACAATCATACTAAATATACTGTCATCAGTTTGCAATGGTGACTATCGTGCTTACTCTACTGCTGCACCAGCTAGAGTATGTAAACAAAATGCAGATGTTGATACTGTGTGCCAAGCCCAATACATATAAAAATAATCTATTTTGGCAAAAACGTGGAATACTTAACCCTAACAGGTAAGACCAAACACACGTGTACACACATTGACCTCTGGCAAGATGAAGTCACATGGCAACATGATACACTGAGGACATTAATGTAAGGCTAAACGCTTTAAACAGCAGTGAACTGAATAAATGCATAAATCCCTTCAGGGGACAGAGCATTTGCATATTTTTCTGGGTTCAGGCTTTGGTCGGGCTAAAAAAGCTCTTAGCTTGTGCAGAGACAAAAATCGGAGGAGGCAGAACAAAGAAATACTGAGCTCTGTTTGTGTTGGCAGGAGAAACACAAGCACCAGCATCATGTTCTTTAACATGCGAGCCAAACAGAGACAGACCCAACACTGGAACGCTGCAAGTGATGAAAAATGCTGAGTAGAGTGGTGAAGTAAAGAAACAAAACTGGGAGACGGAACAGAAATGGGAAAGAAAGTTTAAAATTAACTGATGTAAGTAATCCAGAGAAGGACCAAAAGGATGATAGGTCATAAAACAAAAAACAGACTATGAACCCGTGACAACAGTTACATGAGAGAGTGAAAACCATAACAGCGATGAAAAAGCAGTTTTAGTATGAGGCGGAGAGAGTGTCAAACTCCGCTTTGCTCTAGTGGGGAGTAACAGTAAACAGCCCAACAGCCAATGGCTCAGCAGGACACCTCTAGCACACGCTTTCTGTTTCCTCCCCCTCTCCCTCCTTCACACTCCTATCCCTCCTGTATTTCAGATTATAAGCCCAGCAGGACCACACTCTTACTCAGAGTGCTTTTAGTCATCGCGGAGGAGCACAAACCTAGAAATACATTGCCTGAATGGCAAAACATACACATTCTTTCTAAAGAGCTCAATATACCAAAGTAATCTCCCGTAACGACAGAGATAAAGATTGAGGCATTTTTAAGACAAACCAAGAGCTTGCCACGTCTAGATGACCTGCTTATTCAAGACCGCCAATGGAAGTAATCCAGCCTTGTGTTTGCTGTCTGTGCTTACGTTGAGCCACTTGCCAATGGTTAAGCGGCAGTGCGCCGGAGCCTGCTACTTGTACTCACGCTGCTGGGTGCGCTTGTCGCTGGCGTTCTTCAGCGGCAGGCAGACGGGACAGTCATGTCGTGTGCAATTTTTCCAGTGGGAGATGATCTGTCTGGACGACGCACAGTGAGCCACTGCAGAGAGAAGGAGACCGAAAGAGAAGGAGAGCAACAGGGTTTAGAATCTTGATGCTGACAGTTTCGCGTATTCAGTCGCCACCAAGTACTCAACATTATGCATGGGCAAAATCACTCGAAATCACCATCATGGCTGTCACATTTATCCCGGTAATGATTAATGAAACAACAGCCATTTTCCAGCTTCTTTTTCTTCTATATTGCGTTTACTGAGAGCCAATGTGTGCCCACGTGGCCTAAAAGGCATCTTTTTTTCTGTACCAGCTCTTCATCTGTACCCACAGTCCCAGCAGCAGTATCTTCAACATTTGAGTTGCATTCTGTATCTGGACAGGGAACTCCTGCAAAATTTTATTACACTGCTTTAAACTGCCAGGTTAAACAATTTAGACATGACCTCTTCAGTTTATAAAAGATCCCATAAAAAGCACACCCTTGCAGGCAGTGACTTGTTGTTACTATGAGTTAGATGTGATTCACTGTTTTTACCGGTTGTGGCAAATGTTTGGTTAATTGCTCGGCCAGACTTAATAATACTGTATTTTTCAAAAATATCGGTTAGTCATGAGTTTCCTGGGAACATTTGTTTGTTCTTAGCCTGGCTGAAAACCAGTTATATGAAAACAATGCCATACACAAAATACTCAAAACATGGCGTTGCATTAAGATCAGATGTAGGAAAAACGTGCTCTATAAACATGATTGAAAGGATGGGTCCATTGGTCCTGTGAGAGAAAGGAGAAAAAGGCTACAAGGACAAAACGTATAGGACGTGAGACAGAGGGACAGCCAGAGTTAATGAGAGAAACTAGAGAAAATATGTGTCTCCAATAATTTCCACTCAGTAGAAAGGGAACCTAAACCTTATTTTCTGGTGCGTGACTGAACAAACTGAGGTGCTCCATTTCATCTGTGGCCAGGTGAATGTGCGAGCAGCTAATCTGACAGGAAATCACAAAGTGGCTAAAATCAGCCTTGCTAGCTGCCTGGCATTTCAAAGTACTGCCCCATATACCATTACTACAAGCTTCAAAGGCTATGCAAAAATAAACGCAATTAAATTTTATTATCTTTGTAAGAACGCCAAGACTACTGGCAAAGACTCAAACATAGCA
This sequence comes from Coreoperca whiteheadi, assembly GCA_011952105.1. Classification (NCBI taxonomy): domain Eukaryota; kingdom Metazoa; phylum Chordata; class Actinopteri; order Centrarchiformes; family Sinipercidae; genus Coreoperca; species Coreoperca whiteheadi. The sequence continues at coordinate 22,226,431 of CM022472.1, forward strand.
GGGCTATCATGTTGGTGGCTTTTTGTAGATTCAGTATGCAGTGATGAACAAAGAATAGGCTTCAGATTGAGGTCCAGAGCCTATCCAAGCACTAGTCATTACTCCAGGGTCCCTCAGGTGAAAATGACCTAAGCCAGACATCAGATAAATCTAAAATCTTAGGAGATGCTAACTGTGCTGGGGAACAAAATCTTTCTCTACAGTTATTCCAGGGGCACCGAGAAGCAGAGAACCTGAGCGAGAGGAAATGAGCTGGCATGCCGGGAGCAGAGACAGACTCCCTCACACCTAACACACCTTGGCCTCTGAGTATGTTTGGCTTGAAATTATTTAACTTATGCATTCAAGTCCAAGGCCAGTGCAAAGACATGGAGCCAAATTTAAATGAGAGTAGCTTGAGGGGAATCTTTTTATTACAGCAATGCTGGTGCTGACACAGGAAGGAAAGGAGCAGGGGCTGGAGGTTCAAGAGCAGGCAGAAACAGACGGTATCCCCAATCCAGAGAAACAAATTGGTGGAGGGAGGAACAGCAGACCTGGCCGGCAAGAGGTGAGTGTTTTTTTGAATGGTTGGAAATCCCCATGCTGAGTCTGGACTAGGCAGAGACAGAAACAGAGAGACAGGTCCCTATGGAGACCAGGAGGGGGTATAACTGAATATGACTAAACTAAATCTTGCATCCAGCCCCCTCTATGTATTTTTAGTATTAATGGTAACTGTATATATTTCTGTCTGTCATCATTAATTTTCTTCTGTTGTTTTAATGCTGTGTGATGAAGCCAGAGATGATTTCTTTTGTGGACAACAACGTTCCTCAACTAACTTTTAAGGTTGTGATTTGTATTCATAGACAACCTTTGAAAAAACCGAGCGCTTAGCAATGTAAAGAAGTCAAAATGTAAAAATGATCAATATAATTTAAGCAGATCATAGGTATTTGGAGATACTCATTTTACCAAGATGACGACAAAAAGAAACTTTTCTGAGTAGAAACTTTACACGATGGTTACTATAAAAGAGTATGACAAATGGAGGAGAAAAGATGTCTGGCTGCTGCTACTAAGAAATGTTATCCTTGAAAAAGGAAAAGGGTTAATGCGCAAATGTGAGATTATTTATACCAGTTCTTGGTCACATTATCCTGAAAAATAACTGGGATTATCATTGTGTATCAAGAAACCATTTTCCCCCCATCAGCCGTTTACTCTTTTCTACTAGAAATATTACAATATTCTGTGTGTTAATAAAACAAGCAAGCAATAAAAAAAAACATGATCATTACGAAGCAAAGAATTCGAAAATGGCATCAACAGACTCTCCTAATGGGACAATCGGATGTGCGTTGGGTGTTGAGAGTGGGCGGTTAAGATTAAATGTTGATAACAGGATGTACATGATGTGTTATTTTCACCTATTGTTATCGAAATTGGACTAAACAAGGTTCCACAAACTTGCAGCAGAAAAATTTCAATCAGTAGCTTGTGTACTCTGCTCTCTGTGTGAGTCAATTTTGAAAAATCCAGGAGAGGTGGTTGTGTGATTTATGCGACATCCCAAAATGTTGTCATTCAAAAGTCTCTTCAACAACTAGCTCAAAACAACCAACGCATGGGGATTTTTACGCAAGATCCAGAAATCAAATGGTTTCTGGACGGAGTGTATTTGTTCCCTTTTTTAAGATTTCCATGAACATTGATTCATGGCTAAAATTAACTGCATTAAGGTGTCCTAACTTTTAATAATGTGATCACGCAGCAGCAAAGTCTCAATCAGTAAAAAGGAGTGATGATGTCTACAAAATTTTCAACAACAAGAAATTAAATCAATTTGATTTCATTATCCGATAGTTTCAAATGCTCCAACTCACCCTGGCAGGATTTGCCGGCCTGGCAGTGGGTCATGTGGTTTAGGACGTTCTTCATGGTGCGGCAGTGAGGCAGGGCACAGGCCCTCACCTCCCCATTGGCCTGCTCCCGTCGCTGGCACTTGTGTGCGTGAAGCAGCAGGACCAGCTGCTGCTGGATCAGCTTACGCTTCTCTGGGTCGGCTGTGGGGCCTGCCGAAGGCACTGCCACACCTCCGCCGCCGGCCAGTGGGAGCATTGCCGCCTGCTGCTGAGGCTGCTGCTGGAGCTGCTGCAGTTGACAAAGAACAAGACAGACGAAAGTTGTAATGGGTTAAAATAGTGCCTTCAATCTTTTTGCTGGCAATACCACAGTTGTAGAGTGGCAAATTCTTGTCAGTCACTTAAGGTGAGATGATTCTCTATTTGTAGGTGCTGAAACAATTAGTTACTTAGCAGGATAAAATACATATGTTATTGATATATCAAACATTGGTTGGTATATTGCAGGTTACAGCTTCTAAAACATAAGGATTTTGATTTTCTCCATTTTATATAATTGTACATTAAATATCATTGGGTAATTTTACTGTTGTTCAGAGAAAATACGCAATTTTAAGAGAATTTTTCAGATGTGTTCATTAATCAGAAAAATGACTAATAAAGTAGTAAAGTACAAAACAAATCTACTCTTTATTGTAGGGGTGGGAATCTCTAGGCACCTCACGATTTGATTCCGAGGGCTACGATGTGACGATAAAACTACCGATGCAGCCTAAACATTTGCCATGATGCCCCAGCTCACTTGATCATTTTCCCCCAAATGTACCATTACCAACGTGTTTGACATCAGGAGCTGCACACACTTATCACTTTATCTAAAGTGAGACATGTCGGTTCAAAATCTAGAAGAAAACACGTTATGAATTTATGAGAGTTAAGTCCAACTGAAATCACATTTAGTCATCCCTTTTTGTATTTGAAAATAATGTTAGTGTTTCTTAAATTCATTGGTAATAGTTTTGTTTTTTTTATTATTAAAAAAGGAAGAAAAAAGGTCTTTGGGGAAATATCAGAAATTTGTCTCAGCCAGCTGGAGGGGCGTGTCGGTTACTGTGTTTGATTGACAGCAGCTGGCAGGTTGCCAGAGCGCCGGTGTTACAAAGTTAAAAAAATAGTGCTGTAGCCTACATGTCATGGGCAGCGATTTGTTAGCGGTCTCTCGCTCAACAAGCTAACGTGCAGGACAAGACGAGTGTTCGTGTCTGTAAGTTAGATAAGGAGAAGACTTTAGCAAAAAGCTAATGTGGGTTGTTGTTCAAAGTTTGCGGCTCTTGTGTTGTTTGGCAGCTGCTGTCTGGCTCCGTGTGACCGTCTGCTCTGCCTGTGACAGAACGCTGATGTTACGGCTTTATGCAAGATATGATTGGTTGCATCTAAATAAGGTGTGCCTGAACATCTATCATGTGTCTAATAACATTTGTTTAGTTATCTGTATGGTAATGTCTCAATATGTGTAACAAGCACTAACCATGTTTGGCACGTTAGTGACAGCGGCCCCTTTGAGTTCATTGGGGAATGGTGGCAGGCTGTTGGCAAGGGCAGCCTTATTCTGGAGCTGCTGCTGAGGGTTTAGCTGCTGGCCGGGCCCCGTGGCACCTTGACCGTAGGGCTGGGCCCCAAACGGACCCCCATTGGTGCCCAGGCCCATCTGAAAAGACAAACAGATGACAGAAAAGTTAATATGATAATTTAGCAGCATCAGTTGCACACACAGACAGTACAAGCTACTTTTTAGCCCTGAACACTATAGGGCCTGATTAAGAGTTTGTTCGTAGAGTTCAGAAATTCAAAACAGTAACATGATACTTTTCTCATTGTCCCACAAATTACTTGTCATTTACATCCAACTAATACCTGAAAACGCATCTCTTCTGTAAACACCTAACTGACAATCACTAACTTCTACTTCCTTTCTATCTCTGTTTTAAAAAAAATAAATAAATAAATAAAAAAGACTCCGCACTGCTCCTCAACAGCAAACAGGCAGTCTATTATATTTTTAGAAGTCTGCATATAATAAACCTGGGGGTTATTATTCACCTACATTTCTCAAAACACCACCAACGTGCCAACAAAGGTTCCGCCTATATTTCAAATGCCAATTTGTCACTACAAGACCCCTGCTGCCAGTCCAGGCCCCATCATAACTGTGCCAGGATGACTGTGCCTGGTTCTGTCCAAACTAGCTCATGTTCTGGCAGCATGACAACTCAGCAGGACACCAGCTATTGGCAGGAAGGACATCTCCAGCACTCGACTACAGAAACATTTCCAACCTTTTCTCCTCCGCCTCCCTTCTCTTCTCAAGCTAGTCGATAGTTTGCAACCAGTTGAATCACGAGAAACACCGTTAAAAACACTGCAGTAGGTAGGTTAGGGAGCCACCAGATTAATGATGTCCTATGTTGCTTCTATTAGCCACTTTGACAGGTAATAACTTGGCAGTCGTATTCGAAAAGACTGTAAAACCATAAAAACGGCCAACTGTAGTTTTTCAGCTAATTGGGGCTCATAAATAAAGACAATATGTACCATGAGAGTCTTAATTTGTGAATTTGCATATCTATATTGTGATAAATATCTATATCGTAAAGATCGTCTTAATATCATGACACTGATGCCAACCATACTGCTCAGCCCTATCGGACAATCAATAATAATAATTTACTAAACACAATATATGTAGACATGACAATACGAAATCTCACACAGTGTGAGAGTTTGCCCATATCACCGACACTCAACAAGAACCATGGCCACATACATTAAGATGTGAGGTACCAAGGGGAACAAATTGCTTGTTAGTGCCGCGCTTTACACACTGACCAACTTGCTGCTGTTCTCTCATCCACAAACGTGCTGGGAGACCAAACCAGACTCCGCCATGCCAGGCCAGGCTGTATCCCCTCAGGCTGTTGACACCGCTCCAACAGACCAGATAAAAAAGACCCAGCTGAGACGACCAGACACTGGCAGCCTTTCAACACAGCTGAGCCGGCGGACACACACAAACGCGCACGCGCACACACACACCCTCCACTTCGCTCTTCCCATTCAATCCCCCACTCTGACACACTCCACACATCGGCAGGCAGGACAGTTGCCAACTATCATCTCACCGCTTTGCTGCCAGGCCAGACTATTCAGCCGAGCTGCCCTCCCTCATTCTTCCTCACTGCTCTCGCCCTCTGTCATTCTAAATGATTAAGTGGTTTACAATACTGGTCTTACCCTGCGTGACTGACAGTGCAAGCAGCCATCCAATAAGCCAGAGAAACCAAGGGGAGGGTTCATGCGTATACAATAACAAAGAAGCATGGGGCAGGAAGGAGCGACAGCAGCCTCTAACCAACACAGTCCAAAAAGTCCAAAAAGAGATTTACAACTCCCAATTATGGCCCAATAGAGAAAGCCACACACAAGGTCCGGGTCTAGTCTTTATCTCTAGAGCTGTTGGTGACATGATAATCACAGGAGACCTGCTAAGCTTACAAAACACACCCATGCCTTCTCCTGCAAATGCTGAGAGTCCCCCCGTGTTGTGGTTACGTACCGTGTCAGTGTTCTGTCTCTGACACACAGCCAGTAAAATAGATGGCTTCCTACTGATTTCCTGTGAAACCACAGTGGTGGCAAGCTTATGTATAAGGAGTCAATGACACCATGAACTCACACACGCATAGAGAGTATATAGAGCAGTCCCAAGACTATTCTTCACAATGACTGAGCAGTTGACAGCAGTGTCAACATGAGCTCCTTGCCAAAAGTGAGAGGAGAGCTGCCAAGTGTTGAGTGTACATTTCATTTCGGAACAATCAGAGCTCTGAAAACGGGCGGAGGGGGAGAAAAGCCTGTCCAGATGAACCAACAGGGAAATATATAATATATACAGATGCATACACCACACATGCAAAAAAACAGCCAAGGGGAATGGCAGAGAACAAAAATCCACTGGCCAAGCATATTTTTACCAGGCAAATTAATAAATTGCCTTTTTGTGTCACTATACATTTGTTTCTGTACATCAGTTCATTGAGATAATAAGGTATTATGTTGAATACAAACTTAAAGAGGCACAATTTAAAGCAGAAGCAGAAGAAGATAGATGGATTATTTTAATATATTGATAAACATTTAATCAATTCAAGCCTCAATGAAACTCAAGAAGTCTTGATCTCAATATTCAACAAGTACTTAAGGATCAAATATAAAAAGGTAATGGCTCAAAGAGGACCTTAACACAGGACATCATTACCCATGTGAAACCAATAATCAATGTTGATTGTAATAAGGAAGTAGTTATTTTAACCCAAACCATGATCTTTCCTAAACCTGACCAAACTGTGACTGTCACGGTAAACTGCGCCGCGAAACTAGGAGTGCTCGAGACGGTCAGTTTCACGGCACTGTTTAGCAGCGCGTAAAAACACATATGATAGAGTCTGTGTGTGTGTGTGTGTGTCAAACTCTGACATGGACAGCAGAGGACAGATGCAGCGCGCCCGTAAATGGTCATCTGAGTGGGTCCCAAATAAAATTTGTGTTTTTTGACAAACTGTGGTGCTAAACTCGTGTTTGATGTTACAGTATATGGTTATCTATGTATATTGAAAATGTATCTGTAAATTAAAACAAATAAAAATCCCAAATTGTAAATACACTGAAAACACGCAGCTGCTGACAGAAAGAGGCCATATTATACAGAGAAATATTAGCTTTTTCTGGTGAATAAATGTTAAAAAGGGAAGCTGGAGGGCAACGAGAATGTTGAGCTTCAAAGTTGTATCAGGAGTCATTAATAACACCATCAAGCACATCATTTTAAATTAGGAAAGTAGTTTAAAAACACACACACAAAGGACAGCATTTACTGTATACTGCCGTTAGAAACTGAGTACAATTAGCTGATAAATAGCCTGATCAGCCACCATCAGTAATCAATACAAAACACATTGTTGGACTGTAAACCATTAATCAAACCAATAACTAACTGCAGTCAATGTAAGACAACCGTATCATACTTCAGCAGTTACCTAGAGTTTCTGAAGTGGTGACAAAACGTAAAAAAAAGAAATACACATCTGCTAATACTGTACGTATATTTTTTAACGTTTAACTGACACTCCCTGCTCGCTCCGGGAAATGTATTAAGCCAATTTCCCTTTAAGAAATATGACATTAATAATTGCTTATATGTCCGCAAAAACCCATAACCCTAGAAACAAAAGATAAAAGGCGTCATATGTCGACAGTTTTCTTGTAGGGGTGTCACGATTCTCCAAATCCTCAATTCGATTACGTTTTCACTTCTAAGGTCACGGTTCGGTTCAATTCTCGAATTTTTACATTTATTTTTTAAAAGCACAGGTTGCTATGCCTTTTTTCAGACTACATTTTTATGCAGTATGTGTGCAGATAGCAAGAAACAGGTATTTTTTCACAGCGAAGTTTCTTGTTTATTTCTACAATTTCAACACGGATTTGTGGTTCACAACGTAGCATTATATGGTGTGTCGGCCTGGACACATCAACAGTGAATTTACTGCGTTCTTTCGTCAGAGACGCAGGACGCGTACCTAGCAACATCACTGCTGTTGGATAGTTTAATCTACAGCAATGCATCATAGTCTTCAAGAAATGGTGAATTTACGGTATGTTATTCTAGAGAAAGTGTATATTGATATATATTGTGGCATATTAGCCTAAAAATATTGCGATACTATTTATAAGCCATATAGCCCAACCCTAACTGTAGGCGTTCCGTTCACCTTTCCATGCGTAGACACCTTCCCAAAGGCTCATTCTGAGCCAGGAAAAATCCTGATGGTACTTCCATTCCAAAATTAGAGCATGCAGTTAGCCAAATTAAATTCATCCAGGACTGACATATTAAAGCTCCACTTCAGTTAAAGTTGCTGGATGAACCAAGATAATTTTGACTGACGAACATGTTAGTCTGAATTAGTCAAGTATCGAAGGAAGAATGAGACCCAGATCCCCAACACACAAGAACGCTCTATCAAGCTTTGTTAAGTTTGTCAGTCAGGAGTCTGCGCCCTACTAAATGGATCACATTCATTTGTGTCCGATGTTAAAATGGTTTCCACCCACGCACCATCAACAAATTCTATGAATGAATTAATAATTCTGTACGAATAATAAATCAGAGCCAGCGACATGTCCCATGTATGCCTCAACACATGCACGCCTCAAAATGCGCATGCACAAACACTATACTTTATTGAGCGGTGATGGAAAATCTGTGTGACTCACCTTGTTCATGTTGCCTGCTTGCTGGGCTGCACTGAGGGTGGCATGAGCCCCCATCTGCTGCCCTCCCTGTGTGAGTGTCTCCGCCAATGCACTTCCTGCTCCTCCTGGTCCTGGTGCAGCTCCCTGCATTGTCGGCCCCTGGTACTGCAAGCCTGCCACCCCGGGTCCTCGTCCTCTCCCAGCTTCAGGTCCGAGACCACCATTCATTACCTGTCCAGGTTGGGGCTGCCCTCCCTGGGCCAGGAGCCCAGCATGTCCCTGGCTATTGTTCATCATGGCCTGGTTGAAGCCTGTTGTGCTCAAGCCCATTGTTGCAGTATTATTATTGTTGTTCTGTCCTGCTACTCCAGTTGGTGTTCCTGCTTTTTGGGCCTGGGGGGAAGGGTGGTTGTTAGGAGAGCCCTGGCCAAGGGGGCTCTTTCCCAGTGGTTTTCCCATCTGAGGCCCCATACCGCCTGGCTGAGGGCTAGCTGAATTCAGCCCTGTGCCTGTGATACTGGAGGTACTACCTGCTCGAAGGAGCTCTGAAAGCTGCTTGTGCTTGGCAGCTGCATCCGGGACAACAGGGCCCCCACCACTGCCGCCAAGACCCACCGGGGTGCCACCTGGCCCACCAGCTCCACCGTTTGAAGGCATTCCACCCATCAGGTTCAGATCTCCTCCATTCGGGATCAACTCGTCTGGAAGGTCATTCTCCAAATCATCCCAGGACAGTGACCCCAGATCTGGGAGAGAAGGAAAAGGACAGCAACATTTTATTAATTGGATCAGATTTTAGAGAGGTTTAACAGTTTCAAGTGTGCCACGTGGATTGCTTTGAAAATGTGTTGCTTCTAATAAGCCTTTACAAGAAGCATTTAGTGCGCCAAATATATAAATCTTCTCCATGTACCACAGGCAACTCAACACACATGCCAGTCAGTGTCAAAAATCAAACAAATATCCTCTTACTCTTCAGCTGACACTGCTTTTCAGTCCAAATGTTCAAAAACATTCCCAATTATGGGATTTTATTGAGCCAACATGCTAACTGGTGCTGCACTGGGGCCTTGTCCCTGCAGCACAAGACAGAAACGAGACGCAGCGTGATAATAAGAGCATCACTATGGGCTGACAAACACACTGTGACAAGAGAGAGAATCCAGCAGCACTCATGGTTCCTGCTGGGCAGTGGAGGAATATTTGTGTCACACCATCCAGAGGTGTGAGCATAATGCTGGGAGCCTAGGGAGCCATGATTTGTTTGAGATGAAGTAACTAAGACAGCGAGAAAAGATGGGAGGTGTGCGTGCATTAGGGTTGTCCTCGACCAAAAAAACTCCACCTCTCTGACTAATCACTTAGTGGGACAAAAAAAAAAAGTCTTGTATGAGCTTAGATTAGTGGGCGTATTCAAAAGTGAGTGGTTGACAGATTTGTTCATCTTTGACCTAGTAATAATGTTTTGAATATTTTGAAATAAAGGCAAAATGAGTAAAGAAAAGAGGCCATTATCAGCATGTATGTGAGCAGCTGATAGCACCATGGCTCACACAGAGACAGCAATTTACTGCAGCTGGACAGCTGAGGAATTTCACTTTATCTAAGAAACATTTAAATCAATCAAGCTAATCAGTTATCAACATATGATGAACAGGGCCTTGGTCTAATGCCACAGGATGGAAGGCGACAGAGCAGAGCAGGCAGAGTGAGTCAGTCACCCTCCAATGTGCAGTCTGCTGCTGGATGCCTTCATTGAGATTCAGTCTTTAATGGTGGACACTTGGCTTGCACACATCCCTGAGTAAACACAGCCTTCCAGATCTGCCGCGCTAGCCCACTGTCTGTCCCTGGCATCAGGCAAGCAGGTGCTCAATGTGGAGGAAGCTTGTTTAAGGCTGAAGGGACCATCCGTCTTTCCCTCCCTCGCTCCTCTCAGCCCCTCCTCTCTAACCAGCAGCCACATGGATGCTCTCAGAGCAGCAGTATTCAGTTTAACCACATGTGCTCAGGTCTGGTCCTGCAATTATTTCTCAATCGAAACACACACACACACACACACACACACACAGTGTGACCTTGCCCCCAGGCTCATTGGCTGGAGACCAAAAATGCAAAGCAATGTTTTGGTTAGGTACCGCCACATGCAATCAGGGGAGCCCCAATCATGGGAGGAGGGGGAGGGGAGACAGATTTGGAGTACCACTCCTCTCTTCTTGCAGCCTTCTTTTTTTCCACTTTCCTCCCTTTAATTTTTTTCCCCTGTTCCTTCTAATGCTCGTTCACCCATAAATCCCCCTACCTTAACTGACTAATTGCCACACTGCTCTTTTTTTCTTGTTATATCCCCTGTGGCTCCCGTCTGTGAGTTGGTGGCTATAAATACCCACAAAAAGCAGCTCCAGCAGTGGTCCAGACTGGGGGTGTCTGTCATCTTGCCCTAGGGACGAGTGTCTGGCCTTAGAGGGACAGGTGCAGCATGGCTGCCTGGGCTTTCACGTGCGGTTTAGTACCACAGCAGGGGGAGCAAGAAAGCCACTTAGTACTGCGAAGGTAATCTATCCTATGCTTTTTCATCAAAACTTTGAGGGTCCTTGGAGTTGACAGAATCATGGGAGTTTTTACTGAATTATATGAGTTTTTACTGAAATCAGAAGATTAATAACATTTTCATATGACCATGGACTCAAAGAATTAGTCAACGCTACTTGCACAATATGTTATCAAACCTCAGGTTTAAGCATTTTAAACCAATTAGGCTTCAGTGAATCATGCAGGACTCAACATTGCATCCATAGATACATTTGTGAGTAAGAGTACACCAAGCAGGATTTTTGTGGCTGATCACCGATCTCTTGAAGCAGATCCCGGGGTCTTTGAAGCCTTATTTTTATTGTGTAGCATTATATATTTAACTAACTATTCTTAACAATATTGTATATTTTGTTAAAATTAAGAGATGAGAAAGTATCATGAAGGGTTTATTTATTGGCAGACAACATGTGCAACATATTATTATTGGGCGCAGCTTAGAGCTTAACAAATATACACTGTATCCCACAGAATGACAGTAACTGTGGTGGGGAGGTGAGGGGGGTATATTTCTATTTCTAGTAGGTTATTTCACCATTTAAATTCTACTTAATTCTCCACCTTAGTGTAGTGTTTACTCAAACTATTTTAATCTGCTCACCTGGCTTTTCCCTTCAGTTCTCTTTTCTCTACACCTCTGTCTCATTAATGCACACACACCGGCTTGCCCCGCCTGCCATTTTCTGTTTCTCTCTCGCTGTATCATACAGGGACAGACAGGAAAAAAATAGCAACGCTGGATAATGGAAACAGATCGTATTATAACAAGGAGAAACAAGATTAAAGACAAGCACAGACACGAGCAGCATTACAGAAATTTCCAATTGGTCCATGCTGCAAACTAACTAAGCTAGAAAAAAAAACAAAAAAAAAACCAACGCTGTCATAAACACTTTACATGGAAGGGTTTGTGGTGACACAACACCCTCCATCTCCCCTTGTCCGCTCTGCTGCTCCCCCTTCTTTTTCTCAGGGTTTTTCTGGTTGCCCGCAGGCAGAAGTATAAATGGTTCCATTAGCGGCTGCGTCATGAGCTTACTCTCTGGCTGCTAGGCATTAAAAGGTGCCATTTGCACAGTAGTAAGTGAACATTTGAGAGTGTGTGTGTTGGGGGGGGGGGAGTTAGCTTGGTTAGTTTGCAGCATGGACAGGTGTGACAAAAAACCTGTGGCTTTGATCAGCATAAAGACAAACACTGAGTATGCTGAGACTCACATCACCCATTCACATCCTTTGCCAGAGAAAAGAGGTCTATTAGCTAAAGACCATCAGCCATTTACAGACTATTATTCAAATGTGATCTATCAAAATACAGCAGCTCTGGATGTGCATTAACATTTTTTAACAATAGCCACTGTCCCCATTTGAAATGTCACTTCATTGTCAAGACATGTTCATAAAACCTATGTGCACTAACAATGGATATTTTTGTGGGCAACGGAAGCCAAGGGACCCTGCAGGGTGACACATGGCCTGAATAGAGACAGGGGGCACGTGTTTGCTCTCTGACACTACAATTAAAAAGGAACCTCCCCAAACGCACACAAAACTCTACTGCATAAATACATCACAAGTACACAAACACTGCAAGAATATATGCTTCAACAAGCATATAATTATGCAAATAATCCCCATATACATTACACCCCAAAACAGGACGTGCAACTCTAACCAGGCTCCACTGTAAACGGCAAAGGCCAAATGTCAGGGCAGAGGTGTGCTACACACAAAGCTCCAGGCATGAGAAGTCAAAGAGTTAAAGCCAACTCTGTATCCGCAGTAATTTACGGCTGATAATCGTGTCGCCCAGTGCTGTCCCACGGGTCCGTTAAGTCCCAATTGTGACTGGTGAAAACTATAAAGAGTAGGCGGGGCAGGTTTAATGATTGATCACTGCAGACATGTGGTGCCTTTGCCATGTGTGATGGGCGTTGTAATTCACTGTTGTTGCGACAGCTGCTTTTGTTGAAAGGCTGTCCAACTTATTTTTCTTGCAGACTAGACTAAATCAAAACTCAATGAAGAACACGTGCCCTTTGATAGACGCATACTGTCAAAAATACAAACATTTGCCAAGCTACACATATATATTAACACACATCTTACTGCGTACCATTAAGGCTGAGTCCTTAGGGTTATATTGATAACATTTTTATGTAGATGAATATTTACAAAATTAATACATACACAGCTCTTTTAGAAAGGTGCAGAATAAAAGTATCACTTTCCTTAAAAAAAAAAAAAGTATGGTTGTGAATTAATCATTTTGAAAATGTTGACGGGTGCAAAATGAACGCTTGGTTTATCTCTGTGTGAGGTGTTGTGACGTTTGGTTCCTGCTTCTAACAAGGCTTGTGAGCCACTAGTATAACGACGTTGGTATCACGTGGCAAAATTGCCAGTAAGTGCGGAAGAAATGGACAGACGTTAGCACATATTAGCTACCTTACCTTAATAGTCTGAACAGCAATAACCTACAAAATTACACTTCTGAAAATGTAAACAATAACTACTGACAACTACCGACAGTCATAGTCCTTGTAGTCAATGTGACGTTATAAAGAAGATGCGTAGAGGATTTAGAAGTGTGCTAGGGTCAGACATAACCAATGGCCCAGGGCCAGAACAGGTTTATGCAGGGCAAGTTGACTGACCAGTGGTCTGTGGTCCGCTTATGAAAAGACGGCCGCTCTTCTTAACGTGGGATCCCAATACGGCTGCAACTAACGATTATGTTTTCGATTAATTGGATTTTTAAAAAAGCATTAATTTCCAACCCTTTTATTTAAAAACAGAACCGACAGTGCAAAAAATCTTCAGAAAGTGCACAAACAGGTTGCTCCTTGACCGTCCCTGAGCTGTTAAAGTAATAAAAAAACTAAAAAAAACAAATGGACTAACACAAAAAACATACACATGAACGCTTTACATCTGCCAAATATATAGGCTTTTTTTTTTTTTTTAAATAACGTGCACAAAAAGATGTTTATTTTTGTTGAAAGGGACCTGAGCTGTCAGAACAATAAATCTTTTTTTGAGGCTATGCCGCCACAGTTTGTGTGTGGTCATGTGACTGCATCGCCACGTCTGATTGGTGAAACGGAGTCATGTGGTAGATGCACTGACGGCATCTCTCTGGCAAAAATAAAGCATATAACATGTAGAATAAATGTAAAAAAAAAAAAAAAGAAGTAACGAGTCGAGCGCAGCTCAATGTAGCGGAGTAAGAACAGCATTTCTTCTTCACAAATCCATTCAAGTACAAGTAAAAAGTATGTTGCAGTAAAACTACTTAGAAGTACATTGTTTTCAAAAAGTTACTCAAGTGTAAGTGTAAATGTAACTCGTTACTACCCTCCTCTGAGACCCACACACTCACTCTCTCACACTCCCTGTCGCTTTTGCATATCTTGCAATTAACACACGTTTTGATGCATTGAGTGAAATGCTCCCACACCTTGGATTACTTGGGTCGTGCTGATTTCTCTGCCTCCGCCGTGCGTTTCAGAACATCGTTACAGGTCTCTGCTCTTTTTATTGTTGCTTCGCGCTCAACTGTGCTTTTTTTTAAATACTCAAACATCTCTGCGTCTTATTGAGTGGCGTAATCACTCGACACAGCGAATCGATACAGAGAGCAGAGATTCGTTGCCAACTCTTTTAATAACCAAATTTTATCGAGTCGTTGTTGCAGCCCTAGATCCCAATATTTTACCAATGTGTCATGTTGAAGGTAAGTTAAAGCTCTAAACTACTGTAAATCTGCTCATTATAGTGTTTAGATCCAAAACATGACTTTTCTTGAGGGTGTCATCTCACATTTAGGAGTCTAACACTGACATGATCATACAGTTGTCCTTTTCCCCTGTAAGTTAGCCAGGGCTGTTGCTGTGTGGCACGCAAATGTTTTTTGTTTTTTTTTTATTATCCCCTATGAGATTTGTTTTCAGCAAGAACACACTTCAACTAATGTTAGGTCAACACTACACGCTAGCTAACATCAACTTTTACTGTAGCTGTCTGTCTAACGTGGAGCACTGTGGGTTTTAATAGCATCCCTACAATGTACTGTAACGTTACTCTTTGATTGGATTAAAATGTAAATATTTACCTAATTATGTTTTTACACAGAGATCGCCGCAATACTGCGTGGAAAAAAAGCCGTCATTACGCCGCTATGCCCCGAGCAGCTCTTAGTTTACCATACGGGACGTCACATACTCTGATAAGCTGGTCTACTGCTGCGACTCTGTATCATTGCAAAGCATGTAATACACATGCCAGACAACCGTGGCAGTGTGACCTTTTGCCTCGCCTAGGTGTGGCTGTGTCATATTTTCAACACGTTCTCATTCGAAGGTCGAGTTAGCATAATAAATGTGCAACGTCCAGTCAGACTTTCAGAATAAAGCTTGCCGAAAAACATTTCAGGTGACAGTCACAGTTTGGTTAGGTTTAGGCACCAAAACCACTTGGTCAGGTTTAGTGAAAGATCATGGTTTGGTGTTACAATCAACGTTGACTATGAGTTTCACACGGTGAACAGATCCCGGTCTCCTGTGTTTGACCCATTACTTTCATATTTGATCCTTAAGTACATTTACTGGCAAATACTTCAGTAGTATTTTGAGATCAAGACTTCTTGATTAACCGTTGATCAGTATATTAAAATAATTTTGCGTTAGCCTCTTTACCTGTTGTTCGGTAAACTCACTGTATACACCGTGTTCCGCACTAAAGCTTTTATGGTGGAAAAAGTTGCCTACAGGGTTTGATGAGACCAGCTCTCCCTCAACCGTACAGTTAATGTGAAGGCAGTAAAACAAAAACTATGAGCTACAGGAGGCTAAACGTCAGGTCTCTGTGATCAAGGATTTCAATCCATTTTAATATCAAAAATGTTGACTGATGCAAATTGAACAGGCTACCATGTTTCCACCGATCCGTTTCACAACCAACGTCTGCTATTGTAAATCAGGCTCAACAGTGTCTAGCCAACCCAGTGTAGCCTACAGGAGCTGTCTGCTGGCTAATGTTACTTTTGTTTTTGCTGCTGCTGGGGAAATAAATTCATTACAACCCCGTTAACGCAGAAATTGATCAAAAAAGTCATTTGTCAAATCATCATATCAGAAAAGCCTGAAGAAACTTGTAAGTGCTAAAAAGGAATCTCTGAATCTTTTTTTTTGTCTCACACCAACCACGACATGAAGAGTGTATGTGGCTAAGTTTACTGCACCAGAGTAACTACCTCCCTTAGTTAGTTCATTCTTTTTAATTTTATATTTACTCTACATTTATTTAAATGGAACAAATCACGTAAGAAGTAGCTCAACACCTGGCTATAATCTTTTTCTAATCTAATCTCCTTTCAAATTAAAAATAATGCACTCAAGATATCAAAACAGAAAGGAATTTCCTGATCCCAACTACTTTCACAGTGCATGCATGTAGATTATGTCATTCAAATACATCTCAGTTCAAGAGTGATGTGTCGACAGGCAGAAATGTCACATAAGAACCTTGCACAAAGTGGAACGCAATCGGCAAGCGCTTCAGAAAAGAAGATTTTTGCTGCACAATCAGAGGCAGTCCGCTCACATCCAGATTGGTCTGTGGGTTTGTAAGCTTGCTTTGGCCAAGGTGATGACTGAACCCAATAAATAAAATGAAACCACTCTACAAATGAATTGACCTGCTTAAGAGTGGCCAGCCTGGAAATTTGGTTAGCTATATTAGACATCGATTTCTGATGACACAGTGTGCCATTAACTGAAGGGGCATCTGATTTTAGAACAGATGTGAGAAAGACCTGGCACTATTTGAGTTGGTCAGACAATCAGAGTCTAAGAAATCACTGTATCTTCTTCATGCCGTCAGATCTGATGGAGAAAAAGAAACGTTACAACGTTCTACAAAGAGCTGTTCACTGCCATAAGCTTTTTGAGTCAAGCCGATGTAAGAAATGCTCTTTGCTAACATGCATGCCCACACGCACTCTAATGCACCAGCGCTGCAAGACATCCTATTGTATAATCTTCCACAATGTTCAGTTTTTGCTTTAAAGATAAGCGTTGACTTAACTGTGTGGTCATTTGAGACCGTAGTTGGTACGCTGTTGCATTGTATTGCGTTAACGTTATACCTCACGGGGGTACGACTTATTGCAGGGCTGTTGTTGGGAGATTAGCACAAGGCAAGTGTACAGGACCGGCCCTTACAATTACACGCTCGCCACAGAACCAAACCACAACACTGCAATGGAACCACGGTACTACTATCAACGAACAGCTCACAGCACACCTTTAGCCGACCTGGTGATTTTAACTTGTGCTGCGTGGGCAATCGACCCATTTACGAGACAATGTCGCAGGGGAATGTTAAGTGCAAGTCCTACTAATATTGGTGTTTACATGTGCAGACAGTGTTGAGGCCTTTAACTTACCTGGTCCATCAGACGCTGACAGGGCAGGTGAATTCAGCTTCGGCCGCTTGGAATGGGGAGGTCCGGTGTCCAGCAGGTTTTCAGCCATGACGTTAGTTGGTGCCTTGTCCGGCTGGTTGCTTAAGTTGGTAATTATGGTTACTTTATGACAGGGAAGTTGTTCTATCAACCCGAACCTTCCCAGTTAGCACATTAGCAAGCTGGCAGCCTGCTAACGTTAGCTAACTGGCTAATAGCTAGCTAATTGCCTGCTACCAGCTAAGTTAACTGTTAGCGCAAGCTACTCCTTGCTGTGAGAGTCAGTGGCTTTCAAAAGAGATGCAATAGCGCCCCGCTTCGCCACCGCCATTCACCCCATGATAATCCAACACCCAACACCCACATTATTATCGTTAAATAACCCAAAATAAAATTTCCCCCATATAAAAATCCAACTTCAGAATGACAATCCAATAAAATCAGGTGGACTGCTGCATTCCAGGAGGAAGGTCGTAATTTCTAGATGTTCGAAGTACCCATTTTGCGTGACGTCAAATTTCTTCATGCAAAAATCGCGCGAAGCTCCACAAAAATGCACAATTGCATAAAATTGCGGTATTTTTGCAAATCACTTCGAAAGTCACGACCTGGTCTCCGCTTGCCTACAGTAAACAATACTGCTCCCGAACGGCGACAGGGGCTGAATCGCCGCACTCTGAAGGGGAAATCAGATATACGGAGCTTTTTTGGCCGACGACCACCGATCCAATTCACGTTATTTCGCACAAAATGTCTCCGAGGCGATGTTAAGATTTCGTTTTCGGGAGAAGGACGCTGTCATATCGCGGCGAGGACGCTCGATTTCTACGTTAAAACCAGTGTTGGATCGAACTCCTAATTCCGAGCCACTACAAGATGGCGGCTGTTGATTCCTTCGATACAAAAAAGTTCTTTTTTTCTTTTCCAGATCGGCTGTGGAGGGGGAGGGGCCGCGCAATCACGCCCTGCGTGAAAACACCGCTGCTGACGGCCGCGGGGGGCGCTACAGCTCCACCAAAGATACATACAAGCAATTTACTATGGAATGCCATTTTACAATTTTACAACAAAAGTCGGTTAATAATAATATAGATATATCAATATTTGAATATTGAATGTTACACTATTTAGACATTATTTTGAGCATATATTAAATACTATAGCTCTGTGTTGCATGTTATTTTTTGAGTTAAACATTCTTGCAAATTCTAACATCAGATATCAAACTCATTACAGTTATGACACAGTCAACGAGTAGAATGCCATAATTGTGGTAGGGTTACCTGTCTTTTTAATCTAAAAGTAAAAACTAATGAAAAAGGCAGTTATATTATAATCTACACTCATTATGTATGATGAGATGAGTGCGGCTACAACAAAAATTAAAACAAAATCTTATAGTTTGCTGATTTCCTTTTTGATCACATTTTACTTATTGCTTCCGTTTGACTTTTTCCAACTTCATGGCCGGTCTTTAGGTGTCTACTCCTGCTTTCCTTTTGCTTTAATGCTAAAAGTGAATAAATACAATTGTCAAAAGCAAATAATTAATTGTGTACAGCTTCTGGCAGTGAATATTTTGTCAAATATACTCTAGATACACCCTGAATAAGCTGCATTTGGGTCATCAGCTGGCTGATCAAAACGACATCCACCATATTGACAGTGTTGGGACTATCTGGATGCCTTCATAAAACATGGCCAATGTGCAATTAGAGCAATTAGCCTCTGAATCACTGTCCGCATCTCTGATTTCCTCAGCAATTTAAAACCAAAACCAAATGGAAATTCCGCTTGATTATCAGGCTGATGTGTATACAGTATATGGTGTGACATAAACACGTCTTCACTTTGTACTTCACAATGCACTCAGCCGTTTTCTGCTTGGAGATTTATTTCTCTCATGCTGAAAAAAAAAAAGAGTAATGAAATCATACCACTCACACTTACTCAAATAGACACAAATTGAATCAATTTGATAATACGTGTCTCTTTTTCATTGTTTTCTGGCAAAATCTGACACATGCACATGTATAAAAAAAAATCATATGTGACATAATATAACTGCATATGTACAAACACTGAGTGCTTTGTGCAAATGTGTACAGATTACGATCATGTGTTGATAAATGATACATGGGTAATGTGCACAAAACGTACATAATACATCTCATTCATTAACATAAAACGAATACACAAAGATTTTAAATCAAACAACTCTGTCTAATTTTTGTCCCAGTGTAATTAAAAAAAACACATACGGGTCGAATTTACGACATTTATAATGAAAAGATGTGGAGCTGACACCATTTAAATGAGCTGTGATGTGATGATTTTTACAAGTGCTAATATAACACACCATGCCTTTATGCCTTCTTCTGTCACAAAGCAGAAGCACACTTCTTCAATAAAGAGGGATGACTGAATGCCTTAAACTTCTCCTCAATGCACTTGGCTGCTTTCTTGATTGCCTTTTTTAACTGGAGCGCTGGAATTCTAGGAACAGTTCTTTCCCTCTGCCAAAACTAAAACCAATCTTGTCATACACACATCATCCATCAATACACTGTCAGAGGAGGACAAAATCCAAGTAACCTTAAATGAGCAACGCTTAGTGATTTGAAGAATCCTGCGTGTTGGCAGTGCATGCTTCATTTTCAACATAATTGTAGAAAGAATGATCTTGAAATGAAATGAAAGGACAATAGTATGGTGCGGAATCAAACAAAAAATGTAGTGTGTCCAGCAAAGAAGAAAACTGCTCATTCGTTCCCATGCAAACAAGATCACACGCACTTCCACCCGACGCTGTATCACAGATCACAGAGCCAGCAGTGTTCACTTTAATACTTTATTTATATGTGTGTGTACAGATGTGCGCTAAACTGGAGAGGCGTGTGCCCATCAACCTGTGGAGTCCCACACCTACTATGGCTACTTTCTGTCACTGCTGCTGAAAATCACCAAGGATTATCTAACATCATGAGGCAGGAGGGTAATCTAGAAAATGGGGGGGTAAAAATAAGAACTTTCCTTCAAAATTGATACCGGATATTCTTATCTGTTTTCCAGTGATATGGTTTATTATGTTTGGCAAACTTGAGCATGTTGAAAATATGCAAGAGTACACAAGATGTGATGTATTCTAAATATCAATGAAAAAGATTTAAGCCAACAAAGCAGATCTCATGTAGCTATTGATTTTCACGGTATTTTTGGTACTAGGGTTGTCATGATTATTTCACAAAAATAACCACAGCTCACACACGCTGATTAAACATATTCCTAATTCAAAAGGCACTGGTTGTGTATGTTTTAAGGTAAACAAAGACGCTTTTTATGCTACAAATCGAGACGGCTACATAAATAGCGATGGTTCCTCCTTTTTTTCTCTGTATCTCTGTGTGTTGCCATAGCTTCTTGTGGCAAGATTCTTTAAAATGTTCACCCGTCTCTGTAAGATGTGGCGGTGATATGTGTTTGCAGGATCATCATACAGATTTCAAACATCAGGGCTTTCTTTTCTCTATTTCAAAGAATGCAGCTTTGTGCGTGTAATTCCTCTATAGCAACAGCAAACAGTTAAACAGTGGCCTTGTAGTTGATTGATCTTCCTTTTGCATCATATTAGAGTGATCTTTTCTGTGTTATTGACTTGGAGTAAAAATGAAGCTCACACACACACACACACACACTCACGCACGCACGCAAAGTACAAGGGGGGAAACAAGTGCTTTCAGGAGTAAAGATAAAGCATGAAGTGAGTCAAGAGCAAAGAGGACTACAGCGGTGCCAGCTATTCGATGGGAACACCACACTATTCCAGGCGACCGGTTAATGAAAGAATGAAGAACTGGAAAAGAGCAAAGAAAATAGATGGAATTTGTAAAAAAATAAAAAGTTGCAGCAACACCCGCACAACGAGCATCATTTCCTCAAACATAGAATCATAATCTATCCTCATTATGAAAACATCATAATAAAAAAAACTTTCTGAAAACCAAAATACTCAAAAAAAATACAGTCATACTTTTAGGCACCACACAACAATCAGCTAGTTTAGGTTGCACTGCACCTATAAATCACTCAATTAAAGTGGCACAATTTAAGTATATTGATACAGTAGAGGCCCTCCGCCGTATAAAGGCTGCGGCAGGTTGAAGTTAAAAGTCCCTTAAACAGCAAATCACACAGCTAAAGGCAGACAATACTTATTGTACTTATACTGAATAAAGCTATAACGATGGACTGACCATTGTTTGTTTTTTCTTCTGGCAATGAAGGCAACAAATGGAACGTCACCAAATTTGAGTCAGAGGTTTTACACAAAGTGCTGTAAAAACACTAGGTGATCTGTGCTGTACTTTAACCAACAGCAATGTGGACCACCCTATCATCTAACAAGAACTACACAGCGATTGTCCCTCACAGTCCCACTTCAAGTGATACTCAAAATCTTTAGAGCACCAAACTCTCACCCCACCATAAGCTTTAAGTGACAATGAAACGATCCTACTAACTAAGCGTTGTCTGTGTAGTCAAAGCTTGATACATCTTATTCCTCTGTGCCTTAGAGCTCCATTTATGTTTAAAAACGGATAAAAACCCATCACAGAGCCACATCGTTGCACTGGGTGACACGTTCCTTCATTACAACGAACATGGGCTCTGTAGTTTTATTTTGAGTCAATTCCACATACACCGTCTTGCTGCTGTAAATACACACTAGAACACCAAATTAGCCGCTGCAAATACACTATTTACTCCAACACTGCCCAGGGGCGCCGTGCTGGTGTAGGCGTTAAGGCGCAACCTTGAACCGCATATATGTATAGCCTTGTTGCATGTCATTCTCCATCTCTCTTGTCAATACCCTACTGTCTGCTATAATGAAACAAATGCGCCAAAACATATACAGAGAAAGACTTTTTTTATACATTTCTTTCAGGTCTACAGGGGGTGAGTGTTCTATACTCAAAAGACACATCTTGGGTGGAGTATCACTTTAAGTATATTTAAAGTGCCTTCCTGCTTGTGTGATGATTTCACTTTTAAAAACCACCTTTTCTTCCAAATCTATATTCCCTTATTTGATTTTGTGCTTCTGTTTATTCTTGATGTGACAGACAAGAACTCTGTTTAAACTTTCTTAAAAGCTATTTCAAGGTAATAACTACGAAATACAAGTGGTCGAGAAAACACTGTGCAAGACCTGTGCTTAAAATGTGCATTTAGCTGCTACACAAACGAAAATCTATGCAGCCTGCTTTGTAGCATGTCCACTTTTACCGAGACTCGAGCACAAATGAATACTGTATTAAGCTCTCGTGTCAAAGCAGAACACATAAATTAACACTGCTTCATGTGATTCCCTCATTCTTCCCATAGTCCTCTGCTCATTATGCTGCACTGGCACTTATATAGAATCTAAAATGATTTTCCCTTAAGTAAGGTCAAGACTTTGATCAAGTTAAAACAAATGATATGGCACAACAATAATGATTTTTTTTTTTTTAAAGAAATACTTGCATTGAAAATAAAAGCATGGAGTAAAAAACCACAGCATGTTCCGTAGTCTAAGATTGTTAAAACTTTGTTCAGTTCATTCATAATTGTTTGTTCATTGTTCTAGTCCTGAAGGCACTTAACAACAAAAACATCAAGAACAACACCAACAAAACCTCCTTCCCTCTGAACCCCTTTCAGCCTTCTCCCCTATGCACAGCTGTGCTCAACACAGGTCTAACCCACCCCAGCACTCAGGCAACATTTTTATAGCCACTGTTTGTGTCGGAGCGACAAACTCTCTCTTCTTCATCCGTGTCGAAGACACTTCACCCATGCCTAAAGGAAGGGGCGTCCTGCCCACATCTGCAATCAGTCCTGGAGAGGCAGATGCTGGGGGCAGCTGGGGGACAGAAGACAGGGGAAGAGGAGAGGAGGGATCAGAGACGGGCATAAAACTCCTCGTTGAGTTGTGTTAGCTCGTTGGCCTCCTCTTCATCCTCCTCCTCTTGAAGTGCGAGAGGAGCAGGCTGCACCTGGGAGGGCACTTGTGCAGCCCTAGCCTCTGAGCCTAGTTCAGAGTGGGGAGGGAGGTGATGGTCTGTTGCAGGGGACTGCCCAGGGAGGTGTGGAGCGTCCCTATATCCTTCCTCCTTCGCCTCTGTGGACTTAGCTTGGACTGGCTCAGGCACTGCTCTTGAAGGCCGTACAGCGCTTTGTGGTTGAGGAGGGAGTGTGGAAAGAGAGGAGGAAGGAGGAGGAGTGGAAGAAAAGGGAGCAACAGCTGCTGCCTGGGCAACAGATCCTGAAGTCTTATCGGCTGCTGATGCCACGGACGAGGGTCCAACGCTGGCGCCCAGCTCTGTTCGATCTTGACGTATACTTTCCCCACTTTTGGGGTATAGAAAGGTCCTCATTTGACCTTTGCCCTTAACATTCACTGTACCTCTATAGTCAAACTCTAAGCCCATTGCACTGAGCACAGCATGGCTTTCCTCGCTCACCTGCACCCGACACTCCACGCCGGTTGAGTCCATGCGGCTGGCAATGTTGACCGTGTCTCCCCAGATGTCATAGAGCAGCTTAGTGGTGCCGATCACCCCCGCCGTCAGCGGGCCGTGGTTATATCCAATACGGAGCTTGAAACCAAAACCCAGCATGTTCTTGTTGAAGTCGTCCAGGACACCCATCATCTCCAGGGCAAAGTTGAAAAGTGCCCTCAGGTGAGCGTGTGGAGAGTCATCATCATTCTCTGCCAGCTGCCGGACATTCAGTCCGGACGCCGCCATGTAGGTGGCACCGATTGTCTTGATTTTTTCCACACTTTTGAATTCGGGTTTGCGGAGGAGCTCGTCAAAGTCTCCAATTAGCTCGTTGAGAACACGGTAGCACTCTTTTCCACCCTCGTAGCTTTCTTCATAGAACTCACTGAAGTTTACGATACTGGCAAAGATCACGCCCACGCTGTCATGGTTCTTGGAGTAGCTCTGGGTCACCTGAGGAAACAATGAGACAAAGATGGCCACATTACAATGAGCTCATATTAAGAGAGAAATGTGTGCAAATATTTTGAACACTAAAATGTGTATATAAATATATATGATGATTCTAATCTGTCATCTCCTTTATTCAAGAAAATAAATACTAAGAAGAATGTATTTTTGGATTTTCATTAAAAATGGTGTGTTATGTATTACAAAACTAGAAAAAGAGTACATGTATTAAGCATTGTTCTGATAACCTTCATAATTAAATCTATTTTTTGGTTTTAACAACTACTAAAACCTTGAGCTGGTCAGCGACATGGATGGGGATGATGTTGCCCAGTAACCACTCAGCCTGGTCTCTCATCGTCTGGATCTTGGAGCGGTGTTTGTCAGCCTCTACGTTGCCATGGTAATGGAGACGGTAGCTGACCTCGAACTCACGGTTGAGGAACCAGACCAGGAGAAGAAGCAGGAAGAAGGCCAGGACGGCCTCTGGGACCAGAAGGTCAAGAGGTTGCGGGGGAGGGTCAGGGCCAGAAGTGACTAATGCCGAACCACCAATACCGGATGTGGAGATGTTCAGTCTGAGGGACAAAAGGGGGAGAACAGAAGAAGAGTGAGAGTGGTTCAAGCTGAACATAAGGATAGCAAACAAAGGCACAGCATAACAGGAAAATGATTACCAGGAGAGAGGAAAGGGACATGCCCAGTGACACACTGAAGAAAACAGCTACTGGTGGTTTACCTTGCATTTCCTGGCCCAATTTGTTGTGAGGATGTGTATGCCATTGCCTCATGATGAAATATTTGATAAATATTTGAAATAAAGTTTGATAACAGGATTTTTTTGGAGTCAGTCCTTCAAAATCAACGATTGGGGCTCAATAAATCACACCCAATGCTCCCAACTAGCGGACTACACTTAAAGGTGGGTATGCCATTCTAGAGAAATCCAATACCAGGACATATACCATGATATAGAGCGAGCAACGACACAGCAAGTAATGTAACTAACGTTAGCTAGATTGCGGGTTAGTAAACTGTCCCTACAGTTGCTGCTGCAAAGCCAACAGCCAGAGAGGACGAGACGTTTCCCAGAGCAGCACAGCAGCTCCAGACAGCGATACTCACAACTCTCCTGCTACTATGGCTAATGCCACAACAACAGCATATCTTGGCATACTAGAAAGTGAGCTGAATGTCAGTGGGCAAGTCATTTAACGTTACCTGACACACAAATCATGGCTGGAATAGTGTTGTGTGGCTCGTTCCGAGCCACTTTGTTTGTGTAGCATTTACAGAGTCAGGGGCTGTGTACAAACACCAGAGTTTTGTTTCCAGCTCACACACAGAACTGACAGCTGTGAGGAGATATTTGCTGAATTTGACAAAAAGACATGAATTGGATCACAATCGCATACCCAACCTTTAAATGTCCATGCGTCCACCTTTGACTAATAACAACATATTTATCCTGCTTCTCTTTGGTTGTTGTCAAAAAGCATTATGGGAGATGTGGGAAATCACTAACTGAAGTATAAGTAGATGAGGGATAAAATTACAATATTCCACACAGAAAACTATTTCTTGGATTGCAGACTACTAATTCACTCTTAACTCATTTAAAGCAAAGGTTTGACTGTTGAAAATGTGTATCATCTTCTTCACTTACAAAGCAACGTGGAGTATATTGTTGTGGACAATCCAGATGAAGCACTGAAAAATATATTTTCTTGTTTCAGTTAATTTTGTATCTTAAGATGTACTTTGAAGAATGTACACCCTGTAACCAAACCATATTGCCTCAAGATAATTATTATATTAGCATTTGCAATTAACACAGGTGTACATATAATCATTATCAATGTAAGAAAGGTTTGAGGGGTTGATTGTCCTTGAAAAACCACACCTCAGAAACCAATCCCCTCCTCCCATAGAACATCAGTGTGCTCATGTATGATTCAGACAGATTGTGTATCTTGTCTGCCTTGAGAGACATCTGCCGATCAAAATGCTAACTAATTAAGAGAGACAGTCTTGTCCAGCCCTCTCTCTCCTCCTCAGTCGTGTAGCTAGTTAGCTTGTGGCTCTGATACAAAATTCAAGTCAGTACGGGCTGTATGACTCATTTCCACCACATTTAGCAGCCATTACTACTGGTGCACAGAGTGAGAGAGAGCGAAGGATAGGGGTAGAAAGAGCAGGAAAGCGTTAGAGTGAATAAAAGCCAGAGAGAGCTGTAGTTTTGAAAAATATAAGAGAGCCGTCGCTCCTGTTGACCCTTCAAATGTCACTCATCCATCAAACCCCTCTGTTTCCACGGAGACACTCACCCATGAACTGGAAAGCTGTTATTACTGGAGCTGAAAGACGACGGGAGTGGTGTCAGTCAGGAGAAAGGAAGGGTCACACACGCACGCACAGATACACACAAAATACACACACACACGTACTTACATATGATACACATCAGATTAAATCCTGTTTACTGGCTGAACAACAGGTAGATAGAGGTAATGTATGTAGTACCACACCAACTGGGTGAATTACAATGTTTGAAAATAATTAATACAGTTATTGATGAATTAATATGTGGAGTCCAACTTACGGACTCAGAGACAGAGGTGAATCAGGATTGTATACAGTTAAATACATGCCAAACACAAAGCTGTACATTTGTGTTTTCACACTGTGTTCTTTACTCCGAGCTTTCACTCACACGCTGCTTATAATTACTACCCACATAGACACTAGAGAATTTTGTAGTGTTGCAGGATGATCAGTGCTTGCACACTTCCCTTGTATGAATTTAATAAAGCAAATAAAGTGCTCACCTGTACCTGTGCAAGGGGCTGTACAGCAACAGCAGCAGAGTGACCCCTGTAGCAGTAGCCAGGACTGAGCGCATCCAAAAGCTTAGCTGACAGAAGTTACAATACTGGATGATGGCCAGGATGGTGGCACAGCACAAGAACATGGTCACCTGTAAAAATAAAGGCTAGTCATTAAAAGGGACTAAACAGAGCAACTAAGCAAAACAGAGCACAGTGCAGGCCAGCTTGTGACGCTCATTTGAGTTGTGTGTATGCGTTTTCATCTGAATTAAAGAAATAACAAAACGTTAGCTGGCATTAATACTGCAAAATAAGCATGTTCTGGTTAAAATGAATGCTACAATTAATGCTTACACTAGCATGTGAGATAAATGCTTCAAATAAATACTTGAAATCACTTCTTTTATGCTACTGCAAACCAAGATTCTTTCCTCAGGTCTCCCCAAAAACACCCGCACCACTTCAACTCACTCAGAATGCTGCTGCTAAAGTCCAAACAAAGACAAAGAAAAGTGAACACATCACACCAGTTCTCAGGTCTCTTCACTGGCTTCCAGAGAGAGAGCAGAGAGCTTATAAACAAGAGCAGAGAACTGCTGCTTCTCTATAAATCTTTCAATGGTTTAGGACCAAAGTACATCTCTGTCTTTTACCATATGAACAATCCCGGCCTCTCAGGTCATCAAGTAGCGGGGCTGCTAACTGGTCCCAGAGTGGAAACTAAACATGGAAGCAGCATTTGGTTACTGTGAACCACAGAGCACCACTTTCACCAATTTTAAATCCAGATTTAAAACGGTTATGTTCGGCACTGCCTTTGATAGAACCTTACATACTCATCATGAACCATCTTGCCCCCCATCCTGAATTTATGTCTCTGTTCTTGACGTTTTCATTTTCTTTAAAAGGTTTTCTATTTTATTTGCACTGTCATGTTTTTATGCTGTTTTCTTTTTTGTTTTTAATGCATTATGTAAAGCACTTTGAATTGCCTTTGCGTATGAAATGTGCTATACAAATAAACTTGCACTGACTTGCCTTTGGATTTGTAGGCGTATTTTTGGTTTGTTTCAGTTTTAATTTTCTATAAATAGTTGGACAGGTTTTAGTTTGTAGTTGTCGTTTTATCTGAATTGTCACAGGAATGCCTTAGGTAAGATTAAAAAGAAGGTTCAAACGTGTGCTTCCTTATGAAAACTCAGGTATTTATATTTATTTATTATAAGTCCTGCACGCAGTAACTATTACAGCACAAGACAAGAAGACAGGGTGTTATTGTTTGACCATGTCAAAACTAATAAATGTAAAGGTCAAAGAGCGGATGATAAGAAAACAACATTTTTCCATACTTTGACTTTAACTATCCAGACTTAAGAAAAACCCCTACCAGATATTAACCTGAATGCAGCGGCACTCCATTAAAGCAAAACTAAAGTTTATAGCCATCTAATACACTGAAGAGTATTATTAAAAACAATATTGAGCTCCATTTGTCAGTGAATACAATCAAGGCACATGATAAATTAATGTACGCCAGTCTTAGTGCATATCTGAATGTAACTTACTACATGCAGGACTGTATCCTTTCATTCTGACTGGAGGAGCCTTGGAATAGCTTTGTAGAGACTCTGAACAAATAAAAAAATGGAGTAAGATTTCTGAACTTTTGGTGTTGTTGTCAAAGGTCCTTCGTGGTCTTGGTGGCCACGTCTAGACCTGAATGGGTTTTTTTAACCACTTATGGTTTAGCTAAATGTAATACTTGTGTTAAGAGATGATTTTTGTTTTAGCTTTTTTTCTAACTCATTTTTATTTCCTTGTACAATTTGTTTGTAACAAGTAGTTTGACTTTATATTTTTATTTTCATTAATGAAAAATAACACTGGTTACAAGTAAGATCAAATATCTCGTGTAGTCTCTTTCTACTAGGCCAGTGTAATATAACTTTACACTCTTTTCTCTGCATGTAATTTAACTGGTATCAAAAATGTAAAGGTCAAATGCACTATAAACCAAGCCAGAGCATATTGCATTGCAAAAAAATTATCTTCATAAATCAACTGCAAGGAAAGGTCAGAAAGGGGAGGGAATACCTATTTTCTTCGATATATTTGATGTAAAACATGCAGATTTGGGCTCTCAGAAATAAACATGGATCTATTCAAGCAAACACACATGGAGACAGCAGTAGAAGTTTGGGAACAGTCACGGGTTGTTAATGATAATATTGATAGGATAACACATTTTCCCCTCTCATCCCTACACATGTCCTCCCTCTCTCGCTGTCATTCATGCCTCCCCCGCCCCCCAACGCTGGTATTGGGTTTAATATCTTCAAAGGCATTAAAGTCCAGAAAACTGCATGTCTAATTAACAACCCTCCTTGAGACTACCCCTTTGATCTGCAAGCCCCAAAGAGATGGAAAGAGGGGAGGGGAGAGACAGAGCAGGGGGCTAGAGAAATGGACAAAGAAATGGGGTGTTGAAAGTCCTTGAAAAACAAGATATCAAAACAACACACATCTTGCAAGCAGCCGTTGGCTCAAAGCTGGATGGAGAGAGTCAAACTTATACAGAGCTGGATATGGCCTTGACTCAAAACAGCACAAAAATGCTGCAAAGTATGGCTGCTCTCAATCTTCTCACATGCAGGACACAGAGAAGAAGAAATGTCAACATCTCTGGTGCCAAGGTCCACAGGCGAAGCCTCCTGAAGCCTCCTAGCTGTTTTCCATCCACAGTTCCTATCAGGGCTAATGCCAGCTAACGGCTGCCGGTCACCAAGGATCTCTGGCTTCAGACCACCATGGGCAAAGTTTCAAACCGCCCAACTCTTCTCTGCTTACTTTGGCTTTGAGATATCAGTGAGGGCAAACCATTATAGCTTGGAAATCACATGTAAGACCTCTACCACAATTAGCAGCAGCTCCCATAACAGCAGAGGAAGCGTAGTTGCACTGAGAGTAGGAGCAGTACTAGCACTAATGGTGGCAGTGACGGCAGCAGCTGTAGCAGCAATATTGTTCAATAGCAGTAAGTATTATGACAAAGAAGACACCAAACAAGTCATGAACCAAGCTGCAAAAAGCCCATTTCTCCAGAGCAGGATTCCTAATGGTGCTTTCACACCTGCCTCATTTAGTTCAGCTGAATCGTACTAGAGTTCGTTTGCCCCTTTGGTGCGGTTCGTTTGGTCAGGTGTGGAAGCAGCAATCGTACTCGGTTGCGTACCGAGACCTCCTTGAAGAGGTGAACTCTGGAGCGGTTCGTTTGTGGTGAGAAGGTGATCCGATCTCGAACAGACCCAACTGCATGCGCACTCGCCATTTGCATTAGAACGTTGTTTTCAAGCCACATCCGTGCTTCATTAAAGAAATGTATTGTGGGCATATTATGGCGTGTACAACCAATGTAATAGATTATGGCCAGGGACCAAAGCAGCCCACAGTCGTCTCTCCATAGTTGCGCTGTCTCCGTGTTGTTTGCTGGCTTTTCCTCTTTTGTTGGAATTTTCCCGAACGTAAATTCTGACCAATCGAGACACAGTTTAGGAAATACGCCATGGCCAATGAGTGATGTGGATGTTGTCATGTGACTGCATTTTGGTTCGTTTCAACTGGTTCGGACCAAAGCAATCAGTGTGATGTGAAAAGGAACCAAAAAAGCTGAAAAATGCTACAATGTATAATTGTTTGCCCTTGGTTCGGACCAAATGAACCGAACTAGGGGTGTGAAAGCACCCTAAGAATGATGGACACACTGGACACACAGAATCTCTGAGGGCCCCCTTACAGCACAGCCTCTTCCCTCTTACTTATTCACCCATACGGTCTTTTCCAGTTTTTGTCCCACCACCCACCAACAGGACATGTTTACCTGCAGGGGCAAGTGGACGCTGCAGGTGAGGTGAGACAAGACAGAGATGGCTGGGAGGGAGACCAACACAGCTCCAATCACGTGACGGGGGACCCATCCAGAGACCACCAGGAGCAGGGAGCGGGTACAGTTCATCATCTCCTCCAGATAGAAGGCCATACTGCAGGAGAGGAGAGGAGGACAAAGTGTGAGACAACAGGGGATGAGTTTCCAGCAGCACAACTCCAAAGCAACCTCAGTTCATTATTTCACTTGTCTGAATAAGACCGAAATCAGAATCAACAAAAACGTGTTTACCATGTTAAGAATACAGAGTATCTCTCCCCCTATTACTCTCACTCCACCTCTTCCAGCTCAGTCTGGGAAAAACTGCAGCAGACTCTCATCAGTCCTTAATCAAGACACTTTATTAAAACACAACTATGCTATCCAATTCCCAGCTAGAAGATGAAGATTTATTGCCCATTTTGGCAAGGCAATAAGTGAAAATTAATTTGTTTTCAAGTACTCTCTGCTGAGATGCATGCACACCCATATAAACACACCACAAAATTAATAAAACACATCTTTAGCACTTCAAATACTGGAAACTCCAAGTAGAAAGGGTTTCTTTTATGTTTGGAACGCTACCTGGTACCAGGAGGTCATTTTGCAAATCTCTAAGCCAATACTGGTCTTTCAGAAAAACCGGACATGAGCCATTTGTACCTGATCCATTCTGGTGTGGGAGCCAACCACCACATACAATAATTTGTTGTGGTTTCAGTGGAGAGTTGTAGTGCTGCACGATGGTTTATCAGTGGTTTTCAATTCTGTGCCACTGAGGCCCAAGAGATACAGGCTTTCATTCCAGTCAGCTGTACAATTTGGCAACAACTGCCTAAATCACATTTCAGAGGCTTTGCCAGCCTGCCATAAAAAATGTGGGGAAAGCCCTAGGGAGTATATATATATGTGTGTGTTTATATTTGGCCTTAAAAAACCCAAATTGGCCGAACCCTGTTCGACATAAAACATGTGTGCGAACTCCCACACACTTAAGCACACCCATAAACACACAGTGCACCTGCATGTCATCTGCCTAAGCCTCCTCACCGTATGCATAGCACCAGGGAGGCCAGCTCCAACAGGCCAGCCAGGGGAGCCAGGGCCAGGGCAGCGGCAGCTGGAGGGCCCACGTTAGCCGGGCTCACCAGAGATGGAAGGAAGCAGGCCAGTGTCAGGGCCAGGAAGACAAAACAGCTGAGGAGGACGTCCAGGAAGGAGCTGAAGGTGGAGCTGGCAAATGTCTGCACCTGAACCCGGTTCTTCACCTGGAGGGTAAAGAGGGATGTAAAACTCAGGCGATGCAGTGGCTTCCCAGAAATCTTGCCTGCACCTCACACTGCACATACATAAGTGTTTTACCATCATTTGAGTGTCTACTTAAGAGGTGACTGAAGTTTCTCTAAAGGCTGAATTCATTTCCTCAACAATTCACAATAAACATAACTCAGAACATAATGCTGTTCAGCTTTTTTGTGTGTACAAGCCTGAGTGTGTGTCTACATGCGTGTCTTGTCTCCCTGACTGCTTTCTAATAAACAAACAAAGCTAAATATAAGTAGTTATTTGTAGTTATAATGTCATTTTAGTAAAGAACAACTATGATGAAAGGTGGGTGTATAGAACTGTCTGAAAATGAAACAAGTGTTATTTTAACGATATATATATATGTTTTTAGATTATATCATATCATATATATATTTTAGGATACATGAGTTATTGTGTCCATTACAAAGCACCTGTATTAAAATGTGCTGACTTTACTCCATATAAGTTTTATTTCAACAAAACTACAAAACAAAAACTGAAACAAAATCTGAAAACTTAAATAAAACAAACCATTTATCATGTAGAACTTGAAACACACATCAGTAAACAAACAGAAGAAGCTGTCTTTATCAAAACGACAATATAAATAAAAAGTGAAAAACATATTAAAATGTACACTGCAATTTTGAAACTGAGGCAAAGTGAGACTCATCATCAGGAGTTTCCACTTTACAGTTTAGCCGGAAAGTCTCAACCAAGTACAAAGACTGACCATCATCACTGAGTAGCTCTTTAGATTTACATGAAATTCTTTTTTGTTTCGCTTTGTAGTAACACTGGTGTAACAGCAGGGGGCTGCAAGGCTGGAGCTGGTCCTGGGTGTGGGAGAGTGTGTGTTGCACCACTGTGGCATAACATTTGGGAAACAAGGGATACAAGGAAAATGTTGCAACAGCCCCTTCCCCCTCCACTCACAAACACATGTACACACAGACAGACACAAAGCACATTATCCAAGAGCCCTAGATGTATTATAAGACTAATGTTTGTCTGCGTGCCATGTGTCTCTCAACCCTTGGGATATTTTGTAAATTTAAAATCTGTTGTATGTCCTTGACAAATATCCTCACAAGGATAGGACAATTGGGAGTCTCTAAAATCAGAACATTTCACCAGTACTCTCTTTTTAAGGTTAGTGCTGAATTAAGGCATTGATGGTGGTTCTAATTACAGTGACAGGTAGGGTAATGAAAAAAGTCAATACAAGCCTCTTACAGTTACGATAGTACAGATGTAGGAGTGCGTGCGCGTGCGTGTCAGTACCTCCTCCTTGTAGCTACTGCGATAGGCCTTTTCCAGAGGTCTCTCTAGGAAATTGAGGCTGATCTTGTTGATGGGTGGCTTGAAAAAGTAGTCCTTCATCAGACTGCGAACCACACAGAAGCAAGACCAAATATAAGGCAATGTGTGATTTTCCTTTGGAAATCAAATAATACTGAAACAATTAAGCCTAACAAAATGTACCTAAATTGCCAATGTATTTACTTTTGAATCTACTTTTCTACCTTTCCATCTACTCTACCTTGAGTAGATGTTAACATTTTGCTGACTGGCTCCTCTACATCAGGGATTTTTCAACCTGTTCTGTCTTTCTGCCTTGTTTTTAAGGCATTTTCAACCCTGCATTGTTTAGTACGGTTGAATCGCATTCGTTTTCCCCCTTGGTACAATTAATTAGGGCAGATCTAAAATTATACTCAGGTGCAGACCAAAAGAGCCGAGGCCCTTTAGAGGAAGTGGTCTCGGTCCAGTCACAAACATATCCTGTTTGTTTGTGGTAGCTAGTTGTGTTTTACATACTGGGATGTGGATGAGCTCGATCAACACTAGCAGCTCGCTGGAGAACAAATGGAGGTCTGACCTGGACTAACAACAAAGTACGGTGCATTCTTGATATTTGCGCAGACAGGACTTTCTTCATGAACTTCTTCCTGTGTTTACTTTCTCGCTCCCGCCCTAGAGACATCTAACCAATGAGTGAACTTTCTCACATTGCTTTTAGTGATGCATTGTGGTTTGCTTTGATTTTCTTGTGTGTGAAAAGAAACCGAACCCAGGGGGAAACGCAACAAGTTTACTCATTTACTGATTCGGACCAGAGTTTGAAAACATTCTTAGATTTCTAAATGCTATGGCCTCTCTGTGTGGAGTTTGCATGTTTATCTCTGTGTTCACGTGTGTTTCCTGCCATGCTCCAAAGACATGTAAATTAGGAGAGTGAATGTATCTGTCTAATGCTATGTATTATCCCTGTGATACACTGGAAACTGGTATAGATACACACCATGAAAAGGATGTAGAAAGGGTTATACTAGTCATATAAGTAATGCTTACTGATTTAGAAAATTACAAAAACCATGTGATCTTATTCATGAACAAATGGATCATACATAATCAGTCACCTTTGAGTGGTATTGTCAGTTGATAAATTCGACCTTTAACCTCTTTGCTCACCTGTCCTCCCTGATAACATCCACAAAGTGGGCGTCGCTCTTTTCTCTGAAGTTCTTTGCTCGCAGTTGGATCAGGGCGGAGTGGTCCATTCCTGTGCCCGCTGCGCCTGTGCCGCCCGCCATGCCTAGACTGGTGCCAGTCCCCGTGCTGGTGCTAGTCTTCTTTTCTTTCTCCTGGAGCATGTCGCACAAGGAGCTCTGGCTGGCTCGCACTGGGTCCTCCAGGGGTGGACTCAGGAGACCGTTGACTACCCTGGGGCTGTGACCTGGGATGAACTGGTGAACAAAGAAGAAAAGAAAGACAAGAACAACGTCCCAAAGAGGCAGGGACACAGGGCATGATTGTTGAGTAGCGCAAGGGACAAATGCTTAAAGAGGGTGCTTGACAAATGCACTGGTGCTGTCACTGTTCATGCATGTGTGTGTTGTACCTTGGCACTGCTGGTCTTGTGCTCCTCCTGGCAGCCGTTCAACACAGCCACATCATCACCCTGCTCTGCCCCCGAAGACAAGACCACACTACAGGAAACACAGGGAGGCTAGAGAGAGAAAAGGACAGGGGGGCCATGTGAGATATAACAACATCACTTTAGACAGGAGTATTTGAGTGTGGACACTGTGGCCAAAGGACAAAGGACTGCACTTAGATGACAAAGTTTCCTCATAAGTAACTGATTCACTCCAAAATTAATATTAACCAGATTCTTAGCCAAAAAACCTGGGCGACCATTGACAAACTGAACATCCCTTCATCTAGGTTTTGCTGAATTGAGAAGAACCAGAATAACACTGTTTTCCAATGGCAACTTTAAGTGCCAGAGTGTCCAGGTGCACGGACATCAGGAGAAGCAGAGGCAGGGCTTGACATTAACTTTTTTGCTCACCACTCATTGTGGCTGTGGCAGATTTCCACACAGTCAGAGAAAATACTTGTGTGCGTCCTCCTCATAGTTCAGTTCTAAAATCCTAGCGCACCCGGAGCTTCTCTCCTGCCGGGCTGCTGACAGCGCGGTCAGCCAAAGACTCAATCAGTGGACGGCAGTAGAGGAGGTTGTACCGTCTGGCTCAAATGTGTTTTTTGCAACGTCACTGACCGTCCTCACTGGAGCTGAGAGCGTCAGAGCAGCCACACTGGAGTCACGCTGCCCCCCGTTTCTATCAAAGTTAGTTTTGTGGTTTGTGGTCATTTTGAGACCTGGTTTTCTGACTTTTAGGGCGCAGCCCTAGAATGCGGCTAGTAAGAGTGACTGGGTTACACGCCACTGCCGAATTCTACCGGCATTTGGCGGGTGGGCGGGTGCTAATGTCAAGCCCTGAGCAGAAGAAAAGTGAATGCTACTTTGAGTTACATAGCTATGTTTTCAGCCACAAAGAAAGTGTGAAATAATGTAAGGTTTTTTTTTTAAACTAGCAGAAACCATCACAGAATGAACAGAAGAAGTACCCATCTCTGTGTTCCACCCTCAACCTTTTGTTTCTTCTGACTTACCCCGATCCTGTCTGGTGGTTGGTGGGACAGCAGGGGTTCAGCAGCCTGTGCTCCCCCAGGGATGAGGTCCGGTGTCCGGGGCTGAGGACAGGAGGACAGGCTGACCCCAACAAAGCCTGACAGTCCCCCCTGAGAGCAGCCACACTGAGCATCATGCTCCAACTTCCTTCCTGAGATCAGGTAGGTTCTCAGCCCTGAGGAGAAGCACAAACAGAAAACCACTTCTGTTTAGTATTACATAATCACAACTTTCGTAATTTTCATGGCTTGACTTAAAAGTGATAGGGAAAAAGACTGGACCACCACAAAGAGATGAGCAATTTGTTTATGCCAAACATTCACTGGGCAACAAATCCTCTAATGTGACGACTGCTGCACGTCATATCTGCGTACTCTAATCTAGTGCTGAAACAAGAAGTCAGTCTTCATCCATTTAATTTACATTCAATTCATATCATTACGAAAATAAACACCATTTATTGGATGTTGATCGACTAAATCTGACTTGAAATCTCACAGTAAAATCTCATAACAGGCATTCGTGATTTTGGAAATTTTGTGAAAAGAAATTCTTCACTTGTGAAAATTGTGGCTAGTTGCAGACATAGCCTTATCAGCCAAATCAACAGCCACTCTTTGTTGATGCACACACACTGAGAAGCAGGTGGTAATGCAATACTGGGTGTTTCACCAACTATGTTTGCACATCAGCCCAGAGCTCTGGCCATGTTCACACTGGTATAGGGCCAACAAGGAAATATACAAACAGTGGATTAGAGTGGTGGCACGTAGCCAGCTGCTATCAGCCTGGCTACACACACTCACCTGGATAGTTGGCCTCTTGATTCAAACAGCTAAAGGTGCTAACCTTGTTAGCATGGTGATGACTGAAGGAGCAACAGCCAGCCATAAAGGGACCTGGTCCAGGAGTCTCTATGGGCTCCCTGCCTCAAACTGATTGCTGATGTTACATTTCATTGTTATGTACACTATTTAACGTGACTCTAAGAAGGAACCCCTCATTTGGCATCCCTGCACCATGGGAACAAGTTGTCCCTACAGCACACACTGAAGCTAATTCTCAACACTGCTTCTGTGTTTTTGTAGCAACCCTTCTGCAGCCCATTTCTGCATCAGTGCACTTTCCAGTATGTGAGATGAGGCTTCCAGGACAAATATACTGTATTAATGCATGCCTTACTCAGCTAAGCCTTACATTTTGTAAAGTTTATTGCGGCCACCGTAGTTTCTCCTACACACTACAAGGGTGAGACGACTGCTATTCAAATGGTAATAGAAATGTGTTACTTATAGTATAAAAGAATGTTGTATCTGAAGCCCTGACTATGTAAAATGCAGATTTTATTCAGTTCCATTTTATAAACTATAGTTTGCATGTACACTGGAGTTGTTCCATATTTAGGTTGGAAATTATATGGAGTGAAAAGAACATAAAATAAGAAAAATCCTCAGGAATTATCCTGTAAAAAAAAAGATGCTGTCCCTCTCTGAAACAAGAGCATTTCAATTTTGAGCTATGTTCCCTTTGATGCATGATGTAAAGAAATGCTTTTATAAGTAAATGGAGCAACACCTAGAAAATCTGCACGGTGGCTGAGCGGTTAGAGCCCCTGTCTCCCAATAAGGAGATTGTGGGTTCGAATCCCGTACCAGACCACGACCTCCCTGGGTGGAGTCTGCATGTCCTCCCCGTG
This sequence comes from Coreoperca whiteheadi, assembly GCA_011952105.1. Taxonomy (NCBI): domain Eukaryota; kingdom Metazoa; phylum Chordata; class Actinopteri; order Centrarchiformes; family Sinipercidae; genus Coreoperca; species Coreoperca whiteheadi. The sequence continues at coordinate 22,264,379 of CM022472.1, forward strand.
TTACCGTGGGTTTTCTCCGGGTTCTCCGGTTTCCTCCCACCGTCCAAAGACATGCATTAGGTTAATTGATGACTCTAAATTGTCCATAGTGGATGAATGTGTGCGTGAATGGTTGTCTGTCTATGTGTCAGCCCTGCGATAAGTTGGCCACTGTCCAGGGTGCACCCCGCCTAAGGCCCGAAGCCACTGGGATAGGCTCCAGTCACCCGCGACCCCGAACGGGAACAAGCGGTAGAAAATGACTGACTGACCTAGAAAATCCTTAGGATCTGTCATTGTTTAAACACATATTGACTGGACTGCACTTTTTTGGAGGCAAAACAGAATAATTCAAGAGGTGTACAGAAAAAGTATTGAATGTTCCCCAAAATGAGAAAATATCCATTCAGTGAAACTCCTCGTGACCCAACTAGCAGTTCAACATGTCGTTTTTTATTCAACAGAAAAAGGGAAAGTTATGCGATAATGTGTCAAGCTGTGTAAGTGTGACTGATGAGCATCAGACCCATATGTGAAAGCATGTGCGTCAGTCTGATGCTCAGTGGGTGCGTTCATAAATTGGTTTGTGTATTACAGTACAGTATATTTGCAAGATTTTAGTGAATCTAACTGCCACACACACACACACACACACACAAACAGCCCATTCACTCCCCCTTATGTCTGTCTGTCTGTCTGTCTCTCCTCTCACTGGATGCATCTACAGTTTTAATATCTCTACAAATTACTTCTTTACTTCTTAAGGTGCACGTATAAAAAGATACACCAGAGGTTAAGTTGCCCACTGTGGAACCAATAGGCATGACTGTTTCACCACAGCTTTTTCTCCTGCTTCCTTGTCTGCATAAATAAAATTAGTTATTAATGTGTAACTAACAATGAACTTATCTTGGGAGTCTGGAAGTACTGTGCGTCTTGTTTCGGGCCGTGGGACAGTGTAGACTTGGCAGACGTCCTCAGCCTTTAGGCCAACAACAGCCCTGACTTAGGGTTTGAGTCCTTTGCCAAGCAGGTGACAAAGGCCATTTATGAGACCTCAACCCACTTTCTCACACACACACACACACACACACACACACACACACGCACACACACAATGTCCCATAAAGGTTCACTGCTGTTCTCTGACGTCCATTAGCTCTTAGGAAAGAGTTGTGTACTCTTTCAGATTTTTAATGGATGTTAACAGGGGCCCTCTGTTCAAAAAGCGAAGCATATGACTGTGAATCGCCTAATGATGGCTTGTGTGCCTCTTTCCATTTTGCTCTTGATCGCCAGTCGCTCACTGTCACACAGTCACACACACAGAGCAAGTCACTGCCAGAGACAGAAGGTTGATTCGCTGTGAGAAACTGCTTGAGAAAGTGAATGTGGGGTCGTGTAATAGTGGACCTTATACAGAGAGGAAGGAGCACGAGGAAAGAAATTGCTCTTTTGTATTGCTAATGTTTCTTTTAATCTGCAGTATTCTGCATTTGCCCTCTCTGAAGTGCCAGAGAGATGCACAAGGACATAAAGATACACAGACAAAATAATAATAGGATAATAAAGTAATTTTTTTTCTCCTCATCATCCTGTTCCATGAAAAGCCTTACCCTTATGTATCAGAAACCGCTATCTGCTTGTTACGTGTTGTATGGATGATAATTCCTACAAAAATGGGAGCTCGAAACATGTAACGTCAACACCAGACTCAGCCCCAATTCTTGGGATTTTATTTTTACAAAGAATCTCTGCACCAGATATGTGTTGGAATGATTATATACAGACAGGTGACAAATTAAAGACAAAACCTGAATAAATTAGTGGAAAAACATTAAGGAATGCAGGGCACGAGGAGTCGCTGGATGGTTTGATGCGTGTGAACATAATGTCAATTAAATGCTATTCCCTTGGCAGTCACCAGACTTTAACCTAATTGCACACCTACAGGCGATATGGGAGACGTGTTAGAGAGCACTCTTCACAACCATCATCAAAACACCAAATGAGGGAATATCTTCCAGCATTCATCCCGCCAGTAGAGTTTTAGAGACGATGCCAGGATTGTATGCAAAGGAGGGTTGAAGCTGTTCTAATTTAATCCCCCCCCCCCTTTTATTAGTCATTTGTATTCTTCTCTATAATTCTGATTTGAATATCTGAAATTATATTTGTTGATTTGTAGGTAGTGTACACAGCCTTACATGCCTGAACAGCTCTTGCTTTCCCAGGAAGCTTCCCATCCCAAGTTAGAAATGAATACCATCAGACAACCAAAACAAAAAATGTGGCCAGTTTATCATGTGGTACAGCGAAGGTCCCACTGGTATGTGTATATATATATATATATATATATAGTCTTACTTCCAGTTTGCAGCTGGGTGAAACTGGCTGCTGAAGTGGCAGAGGAACCTCAAATACTGTAATGTCTTGAATTAAAAAAAAATATTATTGAGTAATTATTTTAACTTTCAGTAAAATTAGCGGCTAGAGACGTAGAGGTGGACAATGACAGCGGACACTTATTTTGTGGTCTTCCTTCTCACTCGATATGCGTCCAGCGTGAGAGGCAAAATGCTGACGAGTTAGAGACACAGGCACAGGGGAGATAGCGAAAGCACAGTGGCAAATGACGGACGAAGAGATGGCAAGGGAGAGGAAGAGACCGAGAGCACTTTGAAGGTCACTGAGTTTAGCATGCCTCGCATAACCCACATTCCTTGTCTACTTCCATTTCAGCTTTCTAACTTTATCAACAGCCTACTCTAAGCTCTAAAACAGGCCTTGAATTGTGAGGGCGTTTAAAGGCTTGACATAATAGACACTGAAAAATTGCAGTTTTCCGACCGTCAAGTGCACAGTAGGTTCATGTGTGTGTGCTTGAGTGCAAATGCATGAGTGTCAACTACTTAGATATACAATAAAGAGCCACACGTTCTTTATCTTCTGTGTGTTTATCCAAGCTCGACAGCAAAACAACGCTAATCCTTTGCTACCGAGTTTGTTCAGCCAGTCATTGAAACACACTTTAGAGCTATCTTGTATGTGTGTATATCTGCACATGTGCGTTTGTGTGTGTGTGTGTGTGTGTGTGTGTGTGTGTGTGTACTTATCTTCTCCAGGATCTGTACAGGCAGCACTCTGGGAAAGAAACTGACACCAGCACTCTAAAGTCTCAATCCAGCTCACTGGTTTTTATTGATTTATTCAGACCAGCTGGCTGGAGCAGAGAGGGTTCAGCTGAGGACAGCTACTACTACTACAACAAATACAATTCAGAGAGACATACAAACAGACACAGCCAGTCAAAGAAATGCCCATACGGTGCTCATATGTGCATTCACCTCCTCATATACACACTGGCAGACATGGGGACCCAACACAACCTAAACTACTTGGGATAATATGAGCAAAACATGGAAATGACTGATTTCAGTGTGCCTGCGTCATCTTAAACTTTGCGCCTGTTATCCATGCTTGCCACTTTTACAGTCTTTTCAAGCTTATGAAGCCCTCTACTGCACATGTACTGAAACAAAGAGAAACAACACAGACACCTGTAGGCGTACGCACACATTTGCCCGAGTGAGTGCAAAAAATTCTACCCCTTTCATGCAGTAGACCTGTGTGAGACAGCCATGTGTTAATGCACATTCAACCCAAGTTTGACCCCACTCATATGAGACTGCTGTCCCAGGTTAATGTCTGCTGTCGAGAGTACAGTCTGCAACTGCAGTTACACACACATAACTGGTAAACCACAGAACAACATACAAGTACACATAATTACCTTGTAAAAAACTCGCTACAAATCAAATTAAGTTTCACCTCTGAAACTCTACATCAGGGACAGGCAATTAAAAGAGTCTGTAGGTTCAGGTCATTTCACTGCAGCAGATTCCTCTTCTCTGATTTAATGTGTGCTTACCAGTACAATGAGTTTGTGTGTGTGTGTGTGTAGGTATGTGGAGTGACCACACAAACCAAACTAGACAAGAGGGCAGGAAATATGCAGCATCTGCCTGTCTGAGACATATTGGACGATATATCCAAACACACACACAGACTTGGCATTTCCCACGTGTATGACTCATCCAAGGTAGTGCACAGCAGTGTGATCGCCTTTACCCCTCATATATTAGAAAACACCCCTAACGTGCAAACCCACACACACACACACACACACGCACACACACACACACACACAAACACCACATGCACAGTCACTTTCACAAGACCAAATGTAAAGGGTGTATAAGCATGAATCAATGAATGAATGAACAGAAAGATGAATAGAGAGGAAGCGTAGCTGAGTCGTCACATTCCACATGTACACCTGAAGACCAGACACACACACATCAGAAAATGACTCTCCTACGAACACACCCCTAACTCACTAACACAGCATCCATGCATCCAGATACAAACCCATCGCACAAGTCCTGAAACAACTGGTAAATCAATCAAACGACAGAAAATTATCCTTGAACGATTTTAATAAACAATAACTATACACATGTAAGTAATTTCTTCAGCAAAAATGTCAAATATTTGCTGTTTCCAGCTTCTCAGGTGTTAGCTTCTCTCTAATATCATATCATTGTAAAAAGAATATTTGGGGGTTTTGTTTTGTTTGTCGGACAAAACAATCAATCTCAAGAGGTCCTCGTAGGCTCTGGGAAACTTTGATGGGTCTTTTTCACTATTTGCTGACATCATACTGAATAAACTCATTAGTTGCTTATGGCAATCATCGTTAGTTGCAGCTCTACATTGCATATCTACTCATAACAGTATAGTTGCTCACTCACACACAAATTCAGGTGAATGATTGCACAGCTTTGTATGCTTACATACACACATACTCTCCTTCTCTAACCATACTGCATGCTAACTCACACACACACACACACACACACACACACACACACACACACACAAACTCCTGGAAGACAATTCCTCTAAAAGGCTTGTGTGCAAACTCACACATGAATTTACACACACACACTCAAAAATGTGTTAAAGAGCACACACACGCGCACAAACACTGTCCTCCCGTGAGAGTGTCTGGGTGAACGTTTTAGACTAAAGCTGACATTTCAGACAATCCCCAGAGGGCGTCCCAATCCGGACTCTGCACTTCCTGACAAAATGACCTTTGACCTTATGGCGGCTTCCAACCACATGATCAAAACCATCCCCAGTGACCCAAAGGTCGCCGGCTCCCCTCTGGTCCCACACAAAGTGAACATGTGTCTGAATGGGAGAGACAGAGGGAGATAAAGAGAGACACCTAATGCAAAACATTTACTTCAAACCAATTAATGCATTAAAGCAACTTAAGTCGTCCTCAAAACTGAAGCAGAAAAGGACAAATTAGGGCAGGCAGTGGCTTGACTTCCCCTTCTCTCTTTGAGCTTCATCTAACCTTTTCTCTCATTCTTCACTTTTCATCTCACTGCTTGGAACAGTCAGAAAATAAACAGCTCCAGCACTAAAAATAGACTTCAACTTGCTTTCCATTTTCGCAGTCTTGGCCTTCCAAACCGTCCAACTTCTACTCAACTATCACGCTAACCTTCGCCTTTCACGTTTTGTCTTTTGTCTTGCCAAACCTTACATCTCTCGCTGCCTCTCACTACCTATCTTTTTATTTAGCTACTCTGTCTTGTCTCTGCTGTCTCGTTCTCTCATTTTTCAGCCATCTTCCTTTCACTTAAACTTTCTCCCACCAGTTTTTTTTTCTACCCCCTTCCCTTCCCTTCCCTCCCCTCCAGTTTTCTCCCTGGTCAGTGGCGGGTCTTGAGAACAGGCCTCGTGCAATAGCAGATGCCTCCATATTTGGACACGCTGATGGAACCGAAGGATGAGGCTCTCACACAATCCTCCTTCAAATACCCTCCCATCCATCCATCTATCCCTCCTCCCGGCCTTCTTTTGTGCCATCATTTTAGTCCAGGGAGTTCCTCACTCGCTCCCTCTCCTTCCCCCCCCTCTTTTTTTCTCCACCTCCTTTATCTCCTTTTTATATTCATACCCTAGGGGTTTAATGAAGCATCTATGGGCAGCCTGGTGGTCAGTGGACATGTACTTCCATGACTGCTTATGTTTGGGTCAAACACAAGACCTTTGTCACTCCATCCCTCAGGTAGGGTTAGGGTATCGAGCACTGGTTCTATCTGGGACAGGTTCCAAAAGACTCTGGAACGCAAGCTTACAGATTTATGGCTGGCAAAAGTCTGGTGAAAGTAAAGGTGATTTGTTTTTTTGCTTCATACACCTGGGTTTCTTTTTGTGCTCAAATAACATAACATGAATTGGAACAAGGATTCAAAAACAACAGATTGATGAGCAGAATTGGACTCATCCCTCCCTCTCTTCATGTTTTCCACTAACATTACATCTGTCTAATGGAGGTAAGATGGTTAAAATGGTTGCATATATCCTTTTTTCCTCACCATCTGTTTGTCAATCGCTTTTGCCTCTGAAGGTCCTACAAATGTGTGTGTGTGAGAGAGAAAGAGAGAGAGAGAGAGAGAGAGAGAGAGAGAGATGTAATGCAGTGAGTTGACAGGAACAGTGACGCACTCCGACTGTCACTGCGTCACTCTGATAAACACACACACATACACACAGCTGTTAAAAGACAGTTTAGTGTCTCACATCGCAGAGGTTCTGAGTTTCTCTCAGTGAGGCTGTCGCTCAGAGGCAGAGGACAGTTTTTGAGCAAGAAGTGACCAACCTTGGTCCTGCCGCAAAGGGGACACCAATGGCGGCTGGCACGTCATTTTGTTTCATGGATGTGTACACACTTGGCCACATGTTAACTGTAAGCACGCAAGTAGGCTAACAGTGTTATTAAAACATACACATGCAGCAGTGTGACAGATGTTTATCATCTTCATCTAACATATTTTTAGGTGTGCACAAATGCACTAGAAAACCTTGGTCTCATTTAGGCATACAGTCGTTGCATGGGGTGATTCATTCTGCTGTATGCCATGGATTCACAATGCCCCTTAACCCCCCCCCTCCCCCTCGCTGCCCTAAGCTATGACTGTGGGAAATCCTTGGGAAAGGGTCACGACTAGAAAATATGCTCCTTCTTCTTTCTCTCCTTCCCTCCTCTGTTCTTCCCTAAAGTCTCGACTGCTTTCCACAGACCACAAGGGAACTGCACTTTACATGTTGTTTATGGTAGGATTTGACTGATACAGGATTTTTAATGCCAGTACTTACATTTTTAGACAGACATCTCAGATAATTTGTGCCAAAATGCTGCATCTGAAAATATATAAGCATTTTCATGCTCATATAGGCATTTTGTTGGTTAGTGTTTTTTTTTAAATTAAATAATAAGTTCAAAAACACAAACTACAACTAGGTATGCCCAGATCAATCGGACGCCGATCGATATCGGCAAAAACGTGGTCTGCAACCGACTAGATAATCCTTGTTTTTAGCCTAGCAGTTGTTGATTGCCAGCGGCCCCTACCAGCCGGTTAGGGAAAGTGAGGAGTCAGCAGTTGGTAAAAAACAGAGCAGTCAAAAGCCAATCCCTAAAGATCAATTTCCAGCCATGCTGGGTTCAATTTACTTACTTCCCTGACATATTTAGTTTTCAGTAACAGGCTCATCAAGGCGAGGAAGAAAGGAGAGAGAGGGAGAGCCGGTGACGAGTCAGAATTTAAAAAAAGCTAAAGCTGAGCGATTTGTGATTCTGAGCAATTTAATTATAATGACTTCATGAACAATGAACAGTGTTATGGGGTTCGTTTCAATTTCAAGGACTTTTTAAGCACTTTGACAAAAAAGATGGCTTTTTTCAAGGTATTCGGGAACTGGATTTTTTAATACTGCTTTACGTACTGCTACTAAAACAAGAACAACTATCAGTATTGGCTGTGCATGGGCCGATATGGCTCATAGATAATCGGCAATCTGTATCATCGGCAAAAAACGTGATCTGGGCTTACCTAACTACAACATATTAAGGGTGTTCAAAAAAAGAATTATTTCTAGTCTCACTACTTTGCATCAACCTTCAACACTCACTTAACCTACTCATTTCTCCAATAAAAGTAGCCTCAATTGACCAGCATGCAATATTCATATTGAAAGCAATAACTGGACAGTTAGGAGTCCAACTCCAAATTCTCCTTAATTGGAGATAATAACTTTCTAGCTCTTACTATACCCATGGGAAACAGGAAATTATTGACTGAAGTAGAAAGCTAGGTAGATTGGGAAGGGAATGGGAAAGTGGTCACAACCTGCATCTCAGCCCCTTTGCCTAACAGATAACTACCCTCTCAGTATTCACTATAGATTGCGACTCCCAAGTGAAGGCACACACACATTACGGGGCATGGTTAAATTGGTACTACCAACCTCCACCAGAAGAAGCACTCAGCTTACACCAAAAGCAACAGAGCATATGGTCCAAAATTGATTTTTTTTTTTATTAAATAGATACCTGCATACAGGACAGATATAATGAACGTAGAGACAAAGGGATGCTTTCCTTTTTTTTAGAAGAACTTCACCACAAATTCTCAAATTTTGTGGGACACTTTAGGTCTTAAAAGGGATGAATTGGGACACAATTGAACAACTAAACAAATACATACCATAAACTGTGAAAATAAATGTCACTACAGATCTTCCAGACTTGTTTCTTTGCAGCTGCGATGCTAAACAAGGACAATTTATGCACCAACAATTACACAATTACACCTCTACCCAACACCTTGACTTGTAATACTTGAGCAAAGTAATTCATCTGAAAGTGTCTGCGTTTGTCTCACTTGCTTTGGTTATGCCTTGACGTATAGGGTTTGTGATTCATCAAATCTCACCCTTACTTTTCCCCACACATGCTATAAACTATCTTTCTCTCTCATAAGCACTTCAGCTATATAAACCAGTGCAAAGGAAGCTCATGGATTTTTTAAGAGGCTCGAGGCCACGCTCTGTATCTATTATTCAGAACAGCCGTTTAACACAGCACCACTCCACTCCAGCGTACTGAAGATGGCACACACACACACAAACACACACAGGGCAGTAGAGACGACCAGTTGCTGTTGCCACATTGGCCCGTATGCAGCTGTCACAAAAGCGGACTTTTAAACAGTTGTCATATTACACACATACATAATAACTAGCAGGTATATGGGGGATATTAATGTGCTACAGAAATACGTGTGGCCCATTGTGTGCAAACCCAAAATTAAGTTTACAGAAAGCCATGAACCTGCCTTGACCCACTATTCTGACACTCATACATTCTGTATGAGCTAGTCAATAAGTAACAGTATGACAGGCGTGTCAGATAGGCCTTGGTCCTCAGGAAGTGAATTATCAAGATCATTCAGCATTTCATGACCAGCAATGTGCATAACAAGGCAGAGTTCAACATCCCACTCTGAGCACTGGATTTTTATTGTATTATAACATGACTTGAGTGTTAATGCAAGCCAGCTTTATCAATATCTACTCAATGTGGAAATATTTGCTGGGTATTTTAAGCTACACATTTCGCTGCCAGGGCAAAAAATACAGCAGGGTGGCGCCACTGAAGAAAATGCAAGTCACCTGGTGTGTAATAAAAAAGCAAATGAGACCAGGTAGTGAGCAAATCCACCTGTAACAAGTCACATTCCAGTAATTAATTACATGGCTTCATGTGGTCATGAAATAATACAATACCATATGTTAAGGCAAACACACACACATAAAGACAATGTAATGTGTCCCAACACTGTTATGTAATGCTTCATTGAATAACAAATCACATACAAACATTAGCATGTGCAACCGGTGGTCTCTATCACATACACATAGACACGCTGGAAAGGCTGGACAGACCTGTCAAAAAGATTAAATACAATATGAGCAGGTGACTCATCTGTTTGGGATTTATTTAATTATAGAAATTTACTCAGACTTGTACCAAAAATAGAAAGGTGGCAGTTTACACAGACAGCAAACTCCCAGGAAAGACTAGTCAAAGATTAGGTGTATGTGTTTCTGTGTGCATGTGTTTCTGTGTGTGTGTGTGTGTGTGTGTGTGTGTGTGTGTGCCCGGCCCGCACACTACACGTGCAATCAGGTTAGGACAGGGTTGGGCCCGCTTATCAGCACTGAACACACACACGAACACATTTGACTCAACACATTCTTGAGCAATAGGAATGACAAACTTCTAGTGAAATATGTAAGCTGAATGTAGGCCTGTTGCGATAATTACTTTATCAACTTATTGTACGATATGTGGACATGACCTCGATAATTTTTGCTGACCTCGATGTTGCCGTTGTTTGTACATGCGAGTTTGTCTACATAAGAATGTCACCAACATTTTAGCCAACATGATGCCAGAATAAACAGCAGGGTTTTTCCTACCATTAAAAGACTCGGGGCGCAATGCTTAAGCATTTTCTCACAGTGCCCAAGCGAAATTAACACAAAAATCTCTGCTGGGACATGTTTTGCGTTTTTTTCTGGCCGCGCTGCTTCTGTCCTCTCGTCGTCTGCTCTCTGTGGGGAGTTTTACCGTGGGCGGGGCTCAGGCAGCTCCTCTCTGCACATACTGCGGTGTTACCAACATGGGGACTTTCTCGCTAGATTCAGCGACTTGTCAGACCTCTTATCGACTTTATTTCTAAAAAGTGATTATATATTATATTGTAATTCCTTTCCATGCGTGCTGCTCAGAGTAATCGCAGTCCTCGGATCTTCTGCCAACAGCGCCGGGGTCTCGTCTCTCCTCTTGCGTCGTGTGCAGACAGTCAGTAGGTGAGGCGTGTGGGGGAGACAGGTTTGTCTCTGGATTACAGTGTTCCTATATCTTGTAAATATGTAAATAGTTTGTTTGATCTTCTCCCTGCCTTTGTAGATTTTTTAAAAACTTCACTACAAATATACAACATCCCTGTAGTGAGTTTGTGATCTCTCCCTTGCTGCAACCAACAAAACCCCTATTCTTTAACCAAATGAATCCGATGGAATGTGATGCATATTTATCCCAATTATTGCTGGGACAATAAGTAGTTATCATGACAGGCTTAGGTGGATGAATGAAAGAAAGTTGATTAGACAATTGTGTGGGACAGAGAATGAGTCTATTAGGGTAGAATGTGAGCGATGCAGAAGAGGATTAGGAGAGAGAGAAGAAAGAAGACTATCTGTTGAAAGCTCCTGCTATCAGTGCTTCTGGCCTCCCCTTATACTCTAATGGTTCATTAGCTACTGGCTGTCACTGTTAAATTATGATTTAGTGTCACATCTACACCGTCATTTCTCTCTCTGCAACACACACACCGCATTAATGATAATGGAAAAAGGATGTACCTAATATAATATTGTAGAAGCGCATAATGTAAGTAATTGCAGGTCCACTACAGTACGTGTGTGTGCAGTTCTGGGAAGTCATGCAGAACTGCACTGATAATGCTTTTCCACCTGTGAATGTCTTTGAACTTTTAGTCAGCTACATAATATTTTTATTCAAGTCACAAGTTATCTTTGTCTTTTTGCAGTGCGCATTGTCAAATGTAGAAGGAGCTAATTTTCAAAACATTGTGACTGAAAAATACCTGGTCTTGAAAGTAAATCTCTTTCCAGGCAGGCCAATGCATATGGAAGAAAATGATTGGCAGTAATGTAGAGTCTATGCAATTAGTAGTTAATAGGCTAAATAAAAATGAAGCAAAGTCCTCCGTGTGGTCTTTTTTTAGAGCAAAAAACACCAGATATTGTTAGCTAGTAATCAATGTTGTAATATGAATTATTGTTTGTATGACTGATAGATTAAAATATAACACCTGGTCATGGGACAGGAAAAAAAAGCCTTCAGGCTAACACAGGCACATTCACAGTGACATTAATAAATGTGCATTGTCCCTGTAAAAATAATTTTAAAATCGAAATGTTTACATTTGCTGTTTTATACAGAGTCTGGGGGAAAAATGCTTGTGGGCACAACGAGTGATGTGTTTTACATTTGTTTGTGTTTGTTTTGAAAAAAGCGAACAACTTTGTAGTTTGCACACGCAGCACCAGCTAATAAGAAAAGAGACCTTCATACTGTATAGAAGGAGCTCAAACTTTACTGACTGCAGTGTTTTCCCTACATCCGTCCTTCTGTCTTGAACTGCCACAGTTTGATCTCAGCAGCCAGAAAAAATTACAATCTAGCTGAATACCACTATAACAACCACATTATGATCCTACATCAAAAGTCCCTTTTTGTCTTTATTTTCTGTGTTTTCTGTTCACCGGTGAATTCCTGCCTCCGGCTACTGGACAGAATTTTTCTTTTCTTTTGGTTATCATACACAACGGCAGTCAGACACAGGCAGGGACACACTTACACTCTTGCAAGACTACCTACTCAAGCGATTACAGGTGACATTTGAACCTTGTAGTGACAGAGTTGCTGAAAACCAATGAGCTGCGAGTAGCAGGGGCCAAACAACACCATGTTGCGTCACAGGCCTCAGGGCAACTGTCTTCTCTCAACTTTATTCAGAGCCTTGCTCTCGCATAAACACATACACATGACACAGACTCACAGGGGGAGGAGAGATGTACTGCAAAATACAAAGGAGATCCTGAAGGTGGTGAGCGTGACACCGCAGGAGGGCACTGAACAACCAGAGGGAGTGCTGAACGTATGCATTCGATGAATTTTGGCAATTAGATCAGCCTTGAGTCAATGAACTACTGATAGTGTATTATGGTGATCGAGATGTGGAATTTCCATGACTTCACAGGAGAAAACAAGAGGAAAGAGGGGATTTTCAGCAACCACACTCTGCAGAGAAGGAATTGCCAATCAAGTTGACTAGTCCATGACAAAGCATATGGTCACTTGTAATGGAAAGAAACAACGCAACAAAATTATAGCTATACTAGCTAAAGAGCAACAAAAATGTCTATGGAGGTGGTATCTTATCTTACTGGATCTGTCGGCTGCATTTGACACAGTTAATCACCACATCCTCCTGTCCTCTCTCAGTCCTATGGGTGTCTCTGGAATCGCGTTGCAATGGTTCAAATCGTACCTCTCAGGTAGGTCGTTCAAAGTATCCTAGAGAGACGAAGTCTCTGAGTCCCAACATCTCAATGCAGGTGTGCCGCAGGGCTCGGTGCTTGGACCGCTAATCTTGTACATCCCTCGGGTCGGTCATTCAGAAGCAGGGCTTTTCCTATCACTATGTGGATGACACGCAGCTCCACTTGTCATTTCAACTGTTTCTGCTCGCATCTCGCCATGCCTGAGTGACATCTCGCTTTGGATGAAGAACCATCACAGCTGAACCTTGACAAAACGGAACTGCTTGTGATCCCGGCCAACCCAAAGATTCACCACCACCTCTCCATTCAACTAGGCTCATCGATTGTTACACCGTCCAGCATGGCCAGAAATCTGGGGGTGGTAATTGATGATCAGCTAAACTTCAAATGTCATGTCGCCAGCACCACCCGGTCCTGTAGATTCATCCTCTACAACATCAGGAAAATCAGACCATTCCTATTTAAGCAGTCTACACAAGTCCTAGTCAAGGCTCTTGTCTTTTGCAACGTGCTACTGGCTGGACTCCCTGCTTGCACAACCAAACCTCTGCAGACGATCCATAAAGTGGCGGCAAGAGTGGTTTTCAATGAACCGAAGAGAGCGCATGTTGCTTCCATTGTCTTCCTCATATGTAAGTTGCTTTGGATAAAAGTGTCTGCTAAATGACTAAATGTAAATGTAGGGAAGTGAGAAACTTCCCTTTGAGACACTTCGAATGTTACCTTTACCAGAAAGCAGTGTATAATGCCAAACATAGAGTCCATGACCCACTGAAGCTGGCCTGGTTATGGTTAACGATCTGCCATTTGCCGCTGCATATTTAGGTGCAACGTTTAATTTAGCACAGACTAAGCAGCCTGAGGGCATGGACTGCAACACACTGCACGGGAAGGATGGGCTTGTTGGTACACATTAATGCTTATGTGCACAGACACACACAAAATAAAAAGACACACGCAAGCAAGCACCTATGTGTAAAACACACAAATATGCACACCCACAGACAGTTCCTCCAGACTCACACAAATTGAAACTGACAAGGTGCCAGTGCCACCCTATGATACCATTGGAACAGTTCAAGGTCCAAACCTTGAGTTTGCAGATATACTGTATAACATGCTGCTATAGTGCACTGTAAACTAAAACTCTAGACAGTCTAATGCACACACACACACACACAAATGCCTGAAAACTCCACCAACATCGAGAGCCTGAAAAGGCATTAACGCAGCAGATACAGGCAGGATATAAAGACCAGCTAAACAAAAACCCAGGGCAGAAGACTGCAGTCCTCACCAACTGCAGTGAAATACTACTGTATTTGTGTGCTAGAAACAGAAAGAAGCATTGCAGGACTGGATAGGAAAGGACAGAGGAGACATGAGCAGTCGAGCAGAGGACAAAGCAGGAAAATGGAGGGTGTGAATAACATAGGGTCTCACTGGATATACTGTAAACGGGAGTAGGACATGAAAAATATTGACACCATAAACAATAAAGTGAAAACTGAGAATGGCATTCCCATGAGACAAACCGATACAGACAGGGAGGAAATACCTTGGGCAGACATGGAGAAACGTCTAATATGTTTAATAAGTCCCAATATGTTTGAATGAAAAGACCTGTTAAAACCCACCAACTCACACAAGCACAGACACAGATTGCAGAAATAGAAAGGATGAAGGAAGGGTAGGCAAGAGTAGAGTGCGACAATCACCCGGTTACCATCTAAGGATCTAGGAGCGTGAACGTCCCTCACTGAGTGACTGACAGGCGACACAAACTGTTGAAATGCACGTGTAACAGTTTCAAAAGTGACCCAATTAAATAATTGTGTATTTGGTGACTTTTAAGACCAAAGTCACCCAATACATACTGAACCAATGGGGTACCTGCTAAACCAACACAGTTCCAACTTTTAAAACTGCTTTCCTACTTTGCAGACGTTTTTCACAGTATAAACTTCTCATCTATCTTTGAAGTACCGTGAAGTATGAAAATATTGCTTATTTTGCCTAGTATATAAATTCCTGCATACCTGCATAGTTAATGCATTTGTCACCAGAGGTATGACTCATCCCTGCATCTTTCATGAAAAACATTGAGCAGATGTGTGAGAACTGGCACTTAATATGGTCTTGACAAATTCTACGTTCCATGTACTGAACTGTGATGGGAGATAGTTTGCCGCGGCATCATTCCTCACAAACCATTACATAGATCGCTTAGGTACAGTGCATTTCTGATACAACTACTGAAAAACTACATTATCTTACCAAATGGCTGCATTCGTGGTTAAACAAAGCTGGGTTTGCTGAGTTGTTGTTGTTTAAAGGAGAGCGGGTGATGGGTATTTAACCAACAGAAAGAGAATGGCTGAAAGCACGCTATCATTCAGCCTGCTGGGGGATCTATAGCAAAGCCTTGACTAAAGGCAGACAGCACTAAAGCAGTGTTACACAACAGACCACATGTACCGGCCTGGGTGACAGGTGAGAGACTGAGGCAATGAATGTGATAACATGACGAGGATGAGGAGAAGCAGACAAGGGAAAGAAACACGGTGATAAACAACATCTAAATTTCACCTAAACTGTCTGTTTGTAAATGTACTGGGCATTATTAACTGCTGTAAAACCTCTTTTCAAACCAAATAAAAAACTAGGTTTTAACTGTTGATTTGAATGGAATGGAACAGAATGGAAAGCAACAGAGAAGAGGGATAGCTCGATTTGCATCGACAGTATAAGTCAATAGTATTCTAAAAGAAATCAATTGATTGTCCAGTGATATGGATGAGTGGAGCTAACATCCTCAGAAACTACACCATAAATTGAGAAACTGGCAACTTCAACAGCTCACAAATTGCATTGAGAATGGATTTTGTCTTCAGAGGGAAAGATGTCTTATAAAAATCAAGGTATTGTGGTGGTGTGACAAATCTCTGGGAAATGGCAAATTTAATATGAGCAGACTAACTTCATGAACACCTACAAAAACTGATCTTGATTGTTCATTGATTTCGACCAGTCTCCCTAACTCGCTTCGACAACTGTGTCCAGTCTCTCTGTCTCCTACACAAAGCAGCAGTTACATCACTCCGTATGTGGTTCTGTTTATTTCTGTCAACAAGGAGTGGTATGTTGATTTCCCCACAAACAAACAAAAAACTGTATCAAACCCTCTCTCGCACTAGTAAAGAATCAGGGCTCCAGAGACTAACTTTTTGCTCCCAATAATACATTTTAAGCGTTACCTTTTCTTGTCAGTTCCCATAAACAATGGCAATTTCTTAACACATGTAAATGATTGTAAATAGGAATAAAGGTGCAGATCAATGTTTTTTCAGTGGATTTAAGTTTAGTAAAAGGCAGCTCTTCTTTGGTCATATTATGAGTGGTGATGGTTGTGTGTTAAGGTTGAATTTTATTATCATTTCTGACTCCTCACTGCTTCGGCTTGCTGCTGCCTGGCGCTGAATCGCTGCGGGGTGGGGGGCTGCCCTGTCGTGCACGCACCTGCCACGGCACAGAACGTGTTTCTTGGATACCCTGTGCTTTTCTAACGTTTCAATTTGGAATGTCAACGGGTTGTTGTTGCGTGAAATAGGGTGAAGCCTCTCCCCATTGAGAGGGACGCTGTGCCCGTTTACGCACGGGGCACAGCAGCGTAACTTCATTGATTATTTAAACGTCCCAGCACGCTGACAGGATCGTTTAGGATGTAATGTTAATTAATGTTCTGTGTGATCCTACACATCCTAAGAGGTCACACACACAGTCCAGGTCCATACAGTGAAATAGTAAATAATGAGTAAAGCAGCCATCCTCCTGATAAATCCTGAGCTCCATCAGAGCTGTCTAACAAAAATTTATTTCAGAGAAGCTATAAGTTTAATTCTGTTTCCTCTGGAGAGTGTCCTCTGTCCTGTCAAGTTTATAACTACATTTTTTAGTTTTGCTGCTTACATGTCCCACGTTATTTGTTGTGGCATTACTGTGCACATGGAAACGTTTAAAATGACTGACAGCAGCCTCTCTAATCATTAAAGTAAATCATTAAAGAAAAGAGTCATTCATCAATACAACACACAATGAAGAAATAACCTGGAAAGCATGCGCTGCTCGAGAATCATTTTAATCCCAATGTAGCCTACAGGGACGGAGGAAGAGAGAAATATCCATGCGGGTGTGGGTCTCATGCCGATTCGGATCACGTCAGAGCCGATCTGCGCGCCACTACTGCACACCCAGTTGGTGTTTGTTAAAAAATATTTTGGTACGTTTTATATATATATATTTTAAATCAGACCTGCTACATTTCAGGCGCACCAGTGCAACCAATGAAAATGTTTGTTGCAAAATTGTAGACCAAAAAGGTCGCACACTGGAGCCCTGAAGAAGCAAACAGTTGAGGTCATCTCTTTCTCTGCTACACGTCAATATCTCACTCTGTCGCTGTTCGTCAGTGTGGAAATAGAGAGAAAATGGTGATGGTACCATTTAGAGCCAAGCGTGAATACACTCTGACATAAGGCCTGACAAAAGAACAGACGGTCTCTGTTTGCAAGAGACCTAAGATTAGATGGCCCAAGAGGAATTCCCTGCTGGAGAGATTAGTTCCATTGATGCTGCTTTCCACAGAGTATTGAGACAGGCTGAGTGTGTGTGTGTGTGTCAGTGTGTATATAAGGACTCAATATAAGCAGTGGGTGTTGGACAAGTTGCAGGCAGCCAAGTCAAATTTCTTTCCATATCTTTTACCCTCTGCCTGGTGTCTGTCACATCTCTACACCCTCCCACCACTATTCCCATCCTAGAAGTAATGGGCACAATATGATGAACACCTATTTAATCCAATGAAATGCAGTATACAATACCTGCCTCAAAACCGTAAAGCCAGTCAGTCCTCCTCTTATCAACTGCAACCTCCAGGTCAAATATTTCGGCCGACCACAACAAGCCACAGACACAGACAGATATGGACCAAACCTTGCACTGATGGTTAACAGAGGAAAAACTGCCCATGGAGGTTACTCTGGGGACACACAGGACACGGAAGCACGGCGAATCGCCTTCCTTTCAGTGCCCATGTTAACCAATTGGGCCGTGGGTCGGCCTGCGCGCTGCAGCGATAGTTTCGGCATCTGGTCTATTTTTTCCACGTGCCACAAGCAAATCGGTCAAGAAAACACACTATTAATCTATTATAAACGATGTGTAAATTGATATTGTATATGATAGAAATGATCTGATTTTGATCAATAATGCTTGCCAACCCTTTTGATTTCTCTGCCCCTCTCCCTCCTGTTCTCCTGGAGTGACCGCCCCCACCCCACCCCCACCGTACGTACTTATTTTATGTACCTATTTGTTAGTTGTCTCCAAACAGAGAGCAAGAGAGATGAGCAGACACGCACACAGGCCTGCTGCTCGCAGGAGAAATGACCCGCATCCTGTGTGTCCCCGGCATTAGACACTGTGAATGGAACTACACAGATTTTTGTGTGGTTCAAAACTATTTAATCCAAGAGAAGGCATAATCTGTGTAGCAAAACTGACCTTGTTTGACTTTATCTAAAATGATCAGACACGTCAGCCTCGTGTGTGAGTCACAGTCACATAGCTGAGCCATCTCTGCTGTATAATGCCAAATGTACACTTATCCTGTCATCCTTGTGCCTAAAGTGTCCATTAATAGAGTTACTATGCATGTTTTCAACATTGGTCTGTAAGCAAGCATTTCAAATCCATTTGTTGTATTTGGAGATTAAAGGTTCTAATCTCAATGACACAAGCCTCTGTCATTCAAATATGGAGCTCCAAAATAAATCTGTTGAGTGCTGCCCTAAAATAACACATTTATCATTTATACAAATCTGTACAAAACTACTGATAGCACAAGGAAATCAAGGTCATTATTGAGAGGGTGTCCTTGAGCAACAAAATGGCATAAAATGTATGTATGCTCTACATTTCACAGATTTAAAATGACTTTAAAATGGTTTAGTGATTTCTGAATACAATTCTACAGGTAGTGACAGTGACATATGGTATTAATTTACTGCTACTGAATAAATGATATCCAATTGATACAAACCAAAACATGTCTCTCTTCTTGGTTTTTCTAATCTCTTAATCTTGTAGCCTGATCTCCTGCTTCTGTCGGTAGTCCGTTTCAACCGGACTAACTGGTCAGATAACATATTTTAGTGCTGTCTAGGCACGCAGTGATCCCACTCAACCCTGATGACCAAGTGCTAATGTGCACATGTTCAGACCTTTCGACCTTTATCCTATGCACGTATGACTTCATTCTCAAATGTTAATGTTCTCCTCTTCTTGTTATCATAGGCTATATTTTTAGCTTTTGCTGCATTGTTCAGCCTTTTAGCACAAGTTCAGTGCTGAGAATTTCATCAGAAGCTTTTAAAGGGCCCAGTATGTAACATTAAGGAGGAAATTGAAAACCATAAATTGAATATAATATTTATATGTATGTTTTTCATTAGTGTATAATTACCTGAAAATAAGAATCGTTGTGTTTTCATTACCTTAGAGTGAGCCATTTTATCCCCCCTCTATGGAGGACGCCATGTTTCTACACTAGCCCAGAACGGACAAACAAAACACCAACTCCAGATAGGGCCTCTTGCATTTTTTCGCGAGTTTCACTGCCCCAGTAGTTTCTCCTACACACTTGGAACTAAAGGGTGATGCAAGCGGTATTCAAATGGTTGCAAACTGCAATTTCAGCGCAAGATGCCACTAAATCCTAAATTCTGGACCATAAAGATAAACATCTGGGTATTTTTGAATAGCAAATTTGTCCTTTAAAAAGAAATAGTCATTAAACAATAGAACCTGTGTTCAAGACCAGTGACTCTCTCTTTGTGATTTCCTGAATTTCTAAAACCAGACATTTAACTTCTGCACACTTACTTTAAGTTTATGTAGTGAACCCACGAGGAAGTCAGATGTGAACAGCCACTTACCCTTCAGTTTCTCCACCGCAATCTGGCCGGCTCTCTCTGCCACCCGCCCATCCTCCCTCTGGTAATGGTCATGCAGGAATTGGGCGGTAGCTTCTGACAGGTGGACCTTGCCCGCCACG
Organism: Coreoperca whiteheadi; assembly: GCA_011952105.1. Lineage (NCBI taxonomy): Eukaryota > Metazoa > Chordata > Actinopteri > Centrarchiformes > Sinipercidae > Coreoperca > Coreoperca whiteheadi. The sequence goes on from CM022472.1 coordinate 22,284,558, forward strand.
CCGAGCTGCTCCATCAAGTTGGCCAGATTGACATCATTTGACCACACATCAAACTTGAAGCGCTTTATTCCCAGGATCCCACACAGCACGGTGCCCGTATGGACGCCGACACGCATGCTGACGGTCTCACATGTCTCCTGGCAGAACTGCTCGATGGCCTGGATCATGCCCAGGCCCATCTCCACACAGCAGTAGGCGTGGTCCGGTCTAGGCTCAGGGCAGCCAGCTACACAGTAGTAGCAATCTCCCAGGGTGCTGATCTTCTCACAACAGGTTAGTTCACAGAGCCGGTCGAAACGTCCAAACAGATCATTGAGAAGGCCCACTAAGGCAGGTGCTGACTTATTGGCAGACATTTTGGTGAAACCCACAATGTCTGCAAAGAGGATGCTGACAGGCTCCATGCGTTTCATATTGAAAGGGCGGAAGATTATCTGTCCACGGGGGATGGAGGTCTTCTTGCGCTTGTGATTGTTGTGAGGGTGATTCTTGGGGTTTGAGGCACTTTGGGCTTGTGAAGCTCCACCGCTTCCTCCTCCACCCACTGACACGGCCGAGGCAGAGCAGGCACCAGAGGAATACCGCTTGCCAGAGTTCTCACCACCACCCTCATCATCACCTTGCTTCATCAGCTCATCTGCAACTCGCCGCGGCATGACCGAGTGGATCATACGCTCCTTCAAGGCCTTCTCCACCTCTAAGTCTTTGCCATGCATGATAGCCTGGCCCACTTTGAGGAAGGTGCTGCGGGAACGCACCTCCGACATGATGAACAGGTGGATGCCAATGACATGGGCACACAAGTGTAGCAGAGCTTTGGCCGGGCCCAGCCAGCGGAGGGTGTCTCCTTCCCAATCAGAACCCGAAACCACTAAACCTGTCCCCCATCCAGTAGTGTCATAACTCCTTTGAAGCAATGGTAGCCATTCTAATGCCTCAAATAATATAGAATACAGGAGCCCCAGCATCACGGAGGCATACAGACGGACATGGAGGACGCTGTATAACAACAACAGAACCTCCATGCACAGGGAAAAGGTGCCCACAGGGGAGATGCAAGGGGTTGGAGGTGGGGCTACTTTGTCTGGTGAAACGTGTGAGGCATTCCCACCACCAGCCCACTCCAGCTCAGTGTAGCCAGCAGTCTGTATCTGTGGAGCTAAGGTGATGGCGAAGGTGACCGCGATCAGGAGCAAGGAGGTTTGGTTGTACAGCCATGTGTAGGGCTGGGTTAACGTGAACAAAAAGAGGAGCACTAGGAGGATTAAAAAGGAGGCGGTGGGGGCTAGGAAGGTCACGGGGCTGCAGCGGTCACTATTGACCCCAAAGTACACCCCCCAGAGTACAGCTGCCACTGCCAGGTAGAAGAGAACATAACGGAAGCGCCGCTGTGTCTGGGGAAAGCACCTCTCTTGGCATGCCTCTTCCAGGATGGGGGAGTCAAACTTGGGGTCCCAGCACTGGGCAGCAGAGCGTTCAAAGAGCGGTGGCGCCTTCCGATGCACCCTGGAAGTGGAGGTGGCAACCGGTCTGGAGTCTGCCGAGCTGCAGCTGGAGGAGATACTGTATTTGTGGAGGTTAGGGTTCATCTTATTCACAGCCCCACAGCCTCCAGCTCCCCCCGCGCCACTGTTCGCAGCCCTCGGAGGCTCATGCTGATGCACGTGTGGCGCGCTGTTGGTAATCCGCACGGTCACGGCGCCATCCCCGCTGGAGTCGCAGCTCACTTCCGTGCCGTGCATGAGAAGCTGCCGGTGATGTTGCAGGGTGGCCATGTTCACTCCCGTGACGCGGGAAAGAGAGGGCGCTGGGGAAGGAGTTCCGTGTTTTAATAATAGGCTGTCTTCTGTCGGCGCTCGGGCAATGGGACGCGGCGCGTGCACGTGTGGCACGGGGAGGGCGGCGGCGGCGGCGGCGGCGAGAGGGTGACAGACAGGCAGGCAGAGAGGGAGCGAGAGCAAAGGGGTTTGTTTAAATAATCACGCTGCATGAATGGTGAGCACGGCACAGACGTCTTTGCTACGCACACAGCAGCCTGCACGCTCACTCACACAAGACGCGCCGTTCCAGTTTCTTGAGCAGTTCATTATCCGAGCCCGGGTCTGCGTCAGTACTCACATTACATATAGGCTATCCTTGTCCAAAGAGGCTCTGGGTTTGAGCCCGGCTTTCTCTCCAGCTGCGGTAAAAACACTGTCATCACTCTTTCTGCCTCCTGAATTGAACATCCTTCTCGGAAAGGACTGGTTAGTGATGCAACGTTTTTTTTTTTTTTTTTTATGCCTTCATCAAGTCAGCCCTGACGTTACATGACTGGAAATGACCTCCTCTGGGTGTGCGCAAAATGTCGATACTGCTGACATTAGAAAGTCAGATGCCCAGATTTCTCGTCATTCCGAAGTAACGTTGTTAGGGTGGCAGAACAGCGCTCGGGTTCAGGGCTTCATTGTGTGAGCAGACACAGATACAGGCTGCCAACAATTGGCGTTGTGCACAGCAAGTGGCTACAGAAGTTACAGCGTCCCTCTTATCTGCACAACATGCGCGACAAATGGCCCATTTGCACTTCCTTTCCCCTCTTAAAACCACCCAAAGAATCGTGTCGTTATGAACAGCTAGTAAGATAAAACTGGGTGCACATGATAAATTCCGTCATCATAAAACGTTTTACATAAAAAAAAAATAATAATAATGCCGGCAAACTCCTAATTCCGTTCATTAAAAAAGTTGATGACCAGTAATGAAGGCGGCTTTACCTTCCACTACCTCTCTTCTCACGGCATGGCTCAGTGTTTGCATTTCGTATCCCCATACGTTCTCCTTCCATCTTTATTCCAGCGGGGCCGTGAAATTATTACAGACAGAGTTACTTTGGAGCCCTGTCCAGTCCAAGATCCAGATCACAAGAGGCCTGACAGGCAGGCCTATTCCCACGGATCCAGCCCCGTCCTTTCCTGAACTCCCTCTCCGGATCTCCACCGTTTATTCCCCCACCGTCTTCCAAAGAGGGGGTCGGCGAGGGGTATGCGCTATTCAAAGACGCGTAATCCGAAAAGAGAAGCGCAGAAAATAACATCCGCTGGCTCAATTTAGTGTAGGGTTGCCTCTGCTGGGAGTGTCTGCAACTTGTTGCGCGCAGTTGGCAAAATATACAGCTTTGAGGAACAGCCTCGGTCGGAACAGGCTGGTCTATAAATAGTGATGATCAAAACTCTTGCAATAACAGCACCAACGGTGTGTAACATGTGAATGCCTTTCACTAACTTGTTCTGTGGAATAACAGGAGCGTTTAATATAAAAAAAATAATAAACGTAGTAGGCCTACTTAGAAAATCACGTCGTAAAAAAAAAAATAAAAAAAAAACGCATGCAAAACGTCAGCGATAGGCCCCCCTCTCTCGTTTCCAAAAACTCCCAAACTTTTTTTTGTTTTTTTTTTCCCCTTCCCAGGCCGTATTTCCTGCGTTTGGAGAGGAGACCCAGTTAGGAGTATGTGGTTATTTGGAGCTGGGGCTGGATTTCCTCTCCTCGCATTCCCCCCAGAGCAAAGAAGTAGAACATACCCAGTAAAGGAAACCCCTTGGCTCTCTCCTCTGTGGGACTGTCAAAAAAACCGGCCCACAAACGGCTCTATCTCCTTATCTCAGCCAATTCCGTAGGTCAGGACAGCGCTAGTTTTCGCTGGCATGCATGTGTCCAACAAACACAACACTGTGCGCTCTGGCTGTGGTGCGTCCTCTTCCGTCCGCCGCTGGTTGCCTCCCTTTGCCGCCCCCCCCCCCTCTCTAATTTAGCTCTCTGCTAGATTTGGGGGGCTAAATAAAAACAGACCCACAGCGGGAGCTTTGCGGCTGGTTTTCCGTCTTATCCGGGCGAACGTGATATCGCCACTCCTGTAGCTGCCACCATCTTCGCTGTGACTGGGTCGGAAATCCTCCGCCAGCTGTTGTGGCGGTTCGGGTTGGTGGGACCAGCCTGTCACGCAAACCACAGTTTACCAAAAAAAACAACAACCACAAAAAAATCACAACAACACGGTTTCCGGTCTTGCCTTTCAACGAGGCCAATAGGATAGTTCAATATTTCCACGCGTGAGTACAAAAACAAAACAAAAAAAACAACAAAAACCCGTCCACACTGGCTTGCGCGTACCGTAGGAGCGTGGTCCTGAAAAGGGCTGCGGAATACAGGGAAGCTTTGAAAGGCGACACACTTTATTTTGTCGGTTCAAGAAGCACCATTCACAGACGAACAGACGCACGAGGTGATGCCGTTTACGCCCCACACTAAAGGCCGAAATTGTAAAAGGTGACAAAGAAACAAATGCATTATAAATAATGAAATGTATGCAACAACGACGTCGAAGACGGTAATAGCTCTCACGTTAACTAAGCTACTTGCTAACGTTAGTTGTGCCTGTCTACATCTGTCACGTCAGGAGAGGCGTGGTCGCAGTATTATTCAAGTGTATTGAGTTTTCTTAGTTTATTTCACAGGCACGACGCCAACTGCCTTTTCGGTGCTAGCGACGCATTTCTGGGACGATGACAAAATAGCTCTGCGGCCAGTCGAAACATGGACGCAACTTAGGTTACCTCCACGGAAAGAAGGTATAACGTGAACTATGTATTTACCGAACTGGTATTAAAGTTAGCGGCTTTAATTTGAAGGCAGACTCTGACCTCCGGTATCTCCCCGGTGGTCCCTGCCTACCTTGACGGTGGGTGTCCAGACCGGTGCCGCTCGGCCACGTTCAGGTCACACATGCGAACAACAACAGTATCTGCTCTCAACAAACCGTCACCACTGATGTTCTCTGTCTGCTTTTCGTTGCTACTGTAAATTCGTTATCACCCTCTTCACACTCCACTGGCACTGCTGAGTCAACCAATTGTGCTTCTAGACATTATTACTGACAGTTACAGAAGTTCTTATCAACGTGGTCTGTTTTTTTTTTTTTGTTTGGTTTAAAATATATTAGGCTATGTCTTCCCTGAACCTGAATCTTCTATACACCAAAGGGGGGACAATATGTTTTCAAGTTGCAAACTGCAGTAAACTTGAGATGAACTGTATTTTCAAGGTATTAGTTCATATGGCAGTTTTTCCGGCCTTACTGTAATGCAGCAGCACAATACACTGGAAGAGGTGTGCTTGTTAATTAGCTAAACTTTAGACCTTTAAGCAGCATGGGCCAGTTAGTTTGATATAACTGCCTGTAATAAATACAGGTTTGGCCTAAAGCAGTGAAGCACTGCAGTATGACATCCCATTATAGTATTAATATGTAGCCTTTTGAGACATGTATGAAACTCGGAAAAGAACAAAATAAAAAATTGTTATTGCTTACCATTTTCAAAATATTATATTGTCAGTCCTGAGAGCAGTAATCCTTTACTCTACTTGTTTCAGTTTTCCATGATGACAGCGCTAAAACAACTGGCACTGATATGTAGGAAAAATATGAACTCTAATATATTACTTTGAACAAATGTCAAGCACCAATCGGGCTTTTGTGCAACAGGTTTCCCGGGAGATGGGGTCTTTATATTTAGAAAAAACAATGCTGGAGTGAGATGAACCATGTGAAATTTTTTGACAAATAATTGTCTTCCTTAATTTTATTATTTTAATGTAGCTATATTCCTGTTTGTAGCACTTTCAATCTATTCTGGGTGGTGTTTAATACTGTATCTCATATTAGGGGAATCGTTTTTGACATTTCCTCAATGCAAGTAGACCACAGAATGTAGATGATAAAGAGGTATGAAAGGAACTTGTCAGTTTGGCAGAAGTTTAACCTCCAAGGCCAAGTATAATAAGAAAAAGGAAATACCACGAGGACGAAAGGAGGGTGGTTTACTCTGCAGTGACCTGTAAGAATTATCCCGGGAAAATCGTGAAGAGGAAACACAAAAGTATTGTTATTTATGTCCAAGGCATGTTGGCCATCAAATATTAAAGGTGGCAACTTCTTCATTAGCACCAATGGTTAGCATACTGACGTTTAATGGCCGCATGTATTTTCAGAGATAGTGAAGTGATGAGATTGTGAACAGCAGAAGAATGGCAAGAAGATTAACAAGGTGACACAGCTTTATAGTGCTGATTCAGTGCGCGTGTGTACATGGCATGTGGGCGGCGTGTGCATGTGTGCGTGCTTATGTTCAAGAGCTAACAAAAGAGGCCTGTTTGTAGAGCTGATAAAGCTGCACTGATAACTCTGTTAGCATTGTGCCTTAAACCTGGGAACACAGACTATACAAAGAATATGAGCTCAAACACATATTTGCATGTGTTGCATTTGTTATGTGTGCACAGGTGTGTTGATGCCGCGTGGCGCCTGAGTGTTAGTGTCATGCTGCTGTGGTTGATGTGATATTTTATTGACCGCTGTGGGAAAATGAACTTCTTGCCTTAGGGCTCAGGGTCAGCTGCAGGACAGCTGCAGATATTGAAGAGAAGCACCAGTGAGGAGACAAGCTGCCCAAAGATATGGTGACAAGTAGGCTTAACTCCACTCATATGACACGGTGAGGGTTTGTTCTTAAACGTATTCTACTATTGAAAGCCCATGTTCAATATTGGCTCTTTTTTTTTTCCATGCCATCACGGCTTTAGGTATGGCAAAGTCGGTCAGTCCACCACTTTGGTCGAGACTGAAATAGCTCAACAACTATGGATGGATTTCCATGAAATTTTGTGCGAACATTCATGGTTCCCACGTGATGAATCGCACTTATTTTGGCGATCCTCTGACTTTTCCTCTGTTGCCACCAGCAGGTAAAGGTTTTCACTTAACCTGTGAAATATCTCAACATCTACTAAATGGATTGGCACAGGTACAGCGATTGTACAGACTATGTATCAGGCAGGATGTAAATATTTAGAATATTTATGTTACTGTCCGCTATGTTATTGAAGGGGCTTCCATGTGACAGTTATGAGAGAACCTTGAAGGGAAAATGTCAGTCAGTCAGTCAGTCATTTTCTACCGCTTGTTCCCGTTAGGGGTCACGGGTAACTGGAGCCTATCCCAGTGGCTTCGGGCCTTAGGCGGGGTGCACCCTGGACAGTGGCCAAATCGTCACAGGGCTGACACAGAGACAGACAGACAAACAACCATTCACTCTCTCATTCATCCACTAGGGACAATTTAGAGTCACCAATTAACCTAAACATGCATGTCTTTGGACGGTGGGAGGAAGCCGGAGAACCCGGAGAAAACCCACAGTAAGGGAAAATGTTTTTAGCAGAATTTCTTAAATGTAGCTGTTCCAAAATATATTTCTAATGTACATATGGATAACTTTTTAAAACAAAGTCAGTTTAATTTACAGTTCAGTGATTCTTTTAGAGCAGTGAGAGGCTTGGCCACTTGTATACCTACTGTAGCTTGACAATCAGACTGAATTGCCTTTTCGTTTTGCTGTATTGATTCTGTTTGAACCAATGAAAAAATCTTACATGTGGGCGGTGTTTCACAGGTCGGGAACCAGACTAGCTGTATACCACTGAACCTTCATCCCCATGTGGTCACACATGGTTTTACATCAGCTGAAAAAAAATGAAATGGTTTAACTGTGCAAATCTGAAGGAATCTGAAATGAACGTGGAATAGATTGAGCGCAGTTAAAGGAAATTAGTCAGGGACACAAACGCAATAACACATATGCACAGATGCAAATGCAAAGCTGTCATCACCACTGGGAGTGATATTCAGGTGGACAATAACATTATCTGTCATGGTGACGTGCCAAATTGTTGTTCTAATGTTGTGTTACTTTATATTTCCTCAAAGAGAAAGTCATACTTAGTTCTGTCATTTATAACACATTGCTGCATGAAAATACAGCTTTAGACAACTGAATATACATTTATAATGTGATTTGTATCTACTGTCTACAGGATGCATGATTCTGTACTAAAGGGGTCATTGTTTTTAGTACATATTTGTAAAACCTATCAGTATGACCTTGTAATCATGCGACAAAGACAAAATCCTTCACATTTACTTTATTTGATGCTTAGTAGACCTGAGTGAGTCCTTGTCAGGGTTGAGTTGGCTCTGACACTTTTTTGGGTATCTGATCTATCTGGGGTCAGTCCAAAGAATGTTATGTTAGTAATGCCATATTAACGTCAGACAGATCACTGCTGTCAAATACCGTTTCGCACTCACACACACACTGTTGGCGAACAAAAATCATTTTCTACTTTCACTTACCTCACACTAATAATAATACATAGATTATAATAAGATTATAATATTATAAGATTCAATACTGACAAACTAGCAGCAGAGTTGAATGGATGGAAGACAGAACTGTGCCTTTTTTAGATAAAATACCAAGTATAAAAGTATAGTTATAGGTACAGGTTAGTTGTTAAAACTCTTGGAGATGTTTTCTCCAGGATTCTTTTTCTAGAAGGGAATTTTATCCTGTTTTCTCCTCTTCTCTGTATTAAAAGGGAAACTTTGGCAGGTGATATGAAGAAATCATGTTTCTTTCTGCCATGCACTGCTATGTACTCTGCTGATTAACACTTTGAATGGAGGCGCCTCCTGGTGGCTGTTTTCCGTCACCGCAGGGGACAATTAACTTTGCAAAAAACAGCATTTTTATTTGATTGTTAATTGGGTTTTGGACTGGTGTGTGCTCACCCAGCTGTCACACACTTAATCATGTTGCTAATCCATACAATGCTGTTATGTATGAACAAGCTAGTCTGCACTATTTTATTTAAGTCCTGAGCTGTGGGAGAGCTGGTGCTTTTAGCTTGTGTTTCGCCCATATTTCCCTGCATTTTGCAGCTAAACAAGCAAATGATATGAATTATGTATTGTTTCAGTGGCAGAGATTTCATCTGCAATGTCTTTGCAGCCTCACAAAGGAGATCAAGCCTGCAGAGTTGTTTTTTTTTTGTTGTTTACTCAAAAGAAATCACTCAAAAGAATGACAATTACAAACAGACCTTAAAGAACAAGGAAAAGATTGCGTTTTTAAAAGGAAATACCCGTGTGGTATGCAGCCGTGTTGAGGTAAAACTAGCAACTGTTCAGAGGGCTGAAAAGGCCACGTTGGCATTAAATATAAGCTTACATGAACAGAAAGCTACGATTAAATGACAGAGTTTTGAGGAGAATACTATGGTTGTATTCAGTCAATTCAGTCTCAGTATAGTACTGAGAAATGTTGAAATACAACTTAGAGTCAACGTAGTATAGTACAATACAGAGAAAAAATGACAGTACAGTATACAGTAGTGCAGTGCAGTACAGTGAGTAAACATGGTTGAATCACTGCTAAATAAAACACTACGAGAGCACCCTTCTTTCTATTTTATTGTCCCGGCGTTGAAAATATCCGCCCGGGCAAGATAACGAGCTACACTTGGTTTAACTGTAAAAACACAGCACAGCATTTTGACTGAATCTTCAGACTTAGCAAACAACACAGGAGACAAACGAGTGGCAGCATTTAGTGCATCACTGGAGGAGTACAATCACCGCCAGCATCTTTCTCTGAAGAAAAAGACTTGAATAAAGAATGTACAAACTTGAGAACAGTGAGAAACAAGAGAACAATCATTCTCAGATTTCATTTACATGCCAGGTTATGTAGGAAATAGATGTCTGATTTTTGTTCTGTTATGTTTTGGAAGTTTGTGTCTCCTGCGGACATTCATCCCATTTCGCTGACATTAATGGCTTCAGATGGAAAATGAACTTTTGTTGTTGTAGTTTATCCCCACTAAACCGTAGTCAAAAATGTTCACTTGTCATTGTTTGTTTTGACCTACCCAAATACCAGAAGGGTGTCATATAGAAGTACGTGTACCAGAGAGTTGTTGTACAGTCATAGAAAAGAATTCAGTTCAAAGAAATCAGTTAGGTATACTTTTCTGTTACCTACAACTTAGCTGTCTGTCCCAGTGTAGTAAAAGCCACTCATTTGGTACTCCATGCAGCTAAATACAAGCAAGAAGTAAGAAGTAATCTGACCCAGGTCTACTTGCTACATCTGCACATTTTCTACTCTCGTTCGCTCTCCCCCTGCTGAGCCTCCCCATAGCCAGTCCTGAAGATCACAGCAGTAGGGATTATTTCAGGAAACCCATCCGCCTCCTCTGTTCCTCCTCCTGCACCCCTCTCCTCCATCTCACTGCCTCCTCCATCGATTCTTGGGTTTCTCCTCACACCCGGAACCCTCACAGGTGCCAGGGAGAGGAGGCGGAGGTGATGGCGCAGCCTTCGCTGGGGCAGGTGTGTCCGCGGCCTTGCCGACACTGCTGAGCAGAGCCGGGAGCTCATGCGAGATGGCCCTCTCCATCTTCTCCAGCAGACAGCCGCCGGTCCAGCTGCAGTGGTAGGAGAGCTGCTTGAAGCTGGAAACCGGGTTCACGCCGAAGAAGTCCTGGTAGGCCTCCTTGTCGGGCAGGTCGAACTTGCTAACGTTGGTTTTGGCCAGAATGGATTTGAAGATGTAATACTTGTCCGGGTCGTTGACGATGTCCTGGAACACCTCGTGGGGGTCGCTAAACCAGCCCAGCTTGTCGTGGTAGGTCTGGAGGTAGCGGTCCACCAGCAGGGCATGGATGCGCACACGGATGCCATGCTGGCGAATGAAAGCGATCTTGTTCTCTAGCTGATTCTCAATCACCTGCAGGGCAGAAGAGACAGAGAGAGGAGAGATGAACAGACAGAAGAGGGAAACAGAAAGACATATAGAGAGGACTGCACTGTACTTTCCACTGCACTGAAAATGCCATGATTATGAGGGACTCTAGTACCATCTTCACATTAAGTGCTACTTACACAAAGATAAATCACAGAGTAGATGTGTACTGCATGAGTTTTAGCCACAATTAGTCTTTTCAAATGTTTTGTATTTAAAAAAAACATTCTACCTCAGAGACCTCATGAGTGTACTGACCTCTTGAAAATGTCGTTATTCAATGTAGCTGGTGTTTAATGAAGCAATCACCAAATCCATATCTAAACTCAAGAAATCATATTGTCAGCAAAAAACAAGTCATGCCTGGTTGAGGTCCTCCAGCAGAGAGGTCTCCTCCTTCATGAAAAGCTCTCGGCTGGTGTCCGCAGCGTAGTCCTGAGGCCAGAAGGAGCTGACGTAGACCCGAGGAGGTTCTGTGACGTTGACCAGGGGCGCCATGCTCCAGAAGAGGGCTCCGTAGACCCTCATCAGGTCCTGGGTGGAAAGACTGTCGGCCTTGTTGAGGATGAGGCGAATCTGGGACTCGCGGCCCTTCATCTGCTTGAAGAGCATCTCCAGCTCCCCACCCACGTCCAGCTTGGTGGGGTCGAACACCAGGAAGATCAGGTCAGCTCGATCGATGAACCACTGGCAGACCTCACTGTAGGGGTAACCTGAGGGGGAGGAGGGAGGAGATAAAACACATGGAAAGATTAACGTTTTAGTTCTGTGAAATGTCCCAAAGCAGCATGATTGACACATTTTTATATGAACATTTCACACATGAAGAGCTTTCTTCGCAAGTATTCTTTTGTAACAGAGACAGGTCAAACTCATGTTGTTGACGGGATTCCTGGTTCAGGAAATAGCGCGTATAAGAGTATAAAAATGAGGAGACTTTTGCAACGATCCCTCAGCAGGTTCAAGCCCAGACCTTTACATTATATGCATTTTAGCCCAATAAGCTACAAGAAAACCATTCATTTTATTGTGAAAATCTCACACACTGTATGGTGACACAACATACACAAATGGGTTTGTTAAACATGATTGATACACACACTTTTGATTAGTCTGAATCATTTGTTTTCTGCACAAAGCTTAGTGGTAACCCTGTCTGTTAAAATGCATTATAAATAAACCTAATACACTGTACAACCTTAATAATTAATACATTACTTAGTGTGGCTGTGGTATGTGTGTGTGTTTACAAGTGATTGATTAGTCTGAATCTTGTAGGCTTATTAGACTGCCTGCCTGCCTGCCTGTGTGTGTGTGTGTGTGTGTGTGCCTGTAAGCCTGTGTTTAAAGGGGGTGAATCACCCTGCCTAAAAGAGCAGCTATTACATTTTCATTTTATGGGCTTCACTGGAAAGTCTTAGTGTCATAGATGCCATATCAGAAGCTTTTCCTTTCTGACAGAGAACACTTTTAAGCATGACACTGACACAAACAAAAGTGAATGAATATTGACTATCTGCAGCTTTGATATATTAATATTTGCATTAGCAATAGTCACCTCTCTCCTGCTGTTTGCGGTTTTCAATGATGCCGGGGGTGTCGACGAACGTGACCCTCTCCAGCAGCTTGTGGGGCATCTCGATGCCCACGAGCCGCTCCAGGAAGCCTTGGCCGAACTTCTCCAGGGGCGAGAAGGACCGGGAGCTGTCTGCTGCCATAACGATGCCCTCTATGGTCCGAGGCTTCTCACCGTGCATTATGACTGTGTACTCTGAGGTGGTGGGCTCAGCACCTGATGCAGGGATGAGGAGGGAATGATTTAACACAATTTGAATGGGTGGTTTAATTTTTGTTGTTCTTCGGTTTAATTTGACCTGATATGTCTTAGTATACATAAGCTCATACTTTATTTTTATGAAATAATTCTGAATTTAGCGCCTTAACTAAGCATGTATTAGTGCTGACATGTGCTTAGGTAATGCTACATTTCTAGATAATTAAGCATTAACAGACACAATAACACCTTCATATTTCCTTAAAACTAACAACAGTTGTTTAGCTAATGTTTAATCACTATCAATATATTAATTCAGCTTTTAATGAACTGTCTGTGTTTATAACAAGTAGATGTTATGGATCATTATTTGTATTAATTGTAATGTTTCCTGCCTCCATCATTGGTTGCAGTCCAATAAGCCTTTAAAGAGACACTATGTAACTTTTGAAAGGAGACAACATATTCTTTCTCTTACAAATAAAAAGCTGAATTAATTAGCAATTAAACGCACCTTAATTCATTTCAATAGTGTATACATACAATATCCAGCGTTTTGCCACTACAGCCTCGTCTGGTAGGACCAGGAGCTTATGGTGGCTAATATTAGCTAATGTTAGCAAACTTTAGATAGATTTTGCATGTAACTGACATTATTGCGTCACTTTGCTGACTTTATGACTCGTCTCTTCTTGTGTCAGTGTTACATTAGGTTTTAGCATGTCAAAGATAAATATTTTTAAAGTAAAAAGAGAAACTGGTATGTGGTCCCTCGCTTTCGGTCAGTTCACCTGATGATAATGTAACTGACTCATGAAAATATCGGAAAATAAATAAATAAATAAATAAATAAAGGGAAATTTAATCAAAAACAAAAACAAAACTTATATTGAATTTATAATAAACATGAAAAGTGAAATAGTGAATAACCTAAGCCATCCTATACTATAAGTGTAGTATATTGATGTAATTATGGATCTTCATCCCTACTCTGGCGAATTTACACTTATCGTTGGATAACAGCTGAGTCTGTTTTTTTCTGTGCTCTCACTGACAAGCTGTGTCACAATTTAACAATCAGGTGTTATCAGAGTGAACCTGTGTAGAGTTCCTGTGAGGTGCTGTGAAGGCCCAGCAGGTAGTTGATCATGGAGGACTTGCCGACACTCCATGGTCCCAGGAACAAAACCATGGGCTTCGAGGTGACCTCCCCATCTGCAGTTTGTGACAAAGGCAGACACAGAAAGAGGAGGGACACACACACACAATATATTTGTTACTTCATTCATCCTGTCATCCCGATTGTGTACAGGTCTTTCCATTCTGCACCACAAGGTGTCCCAGAGTCACACGGCACAGTTTGAAGTCTTAGCACATAAATAATCCTCCCTCCCCTCAAGTGTGATGGAACAAAGTGGTATGGAGTCTGGCCCACACAACGTTCCCTTTAACTTTCAGCAGACAGAGTCCTTATTGTACTTCTCCGTGTGCCTGGTTTTAATAATGTCAGGTCCTGGCTCTAGTTCTCCTTAATTATGACTTTGTTTGTACTGCAGTGTTTCTATGCAGCTCCAGTTTATTAAACCAAGTGCTGTATGGTGTGGTGAACTGATAAAGGTGGATTTTCTGTTGGATTTGGTTTTTTACATGACAGTTAACTATTGGAAAATGAAAACAGTAAATAAATATCAGCTTACTTATTGCTATTATGTAGAATGATAATATCTTTATTTGACTCGGTGTCTGGCTAACACAGACACCACAACACAGGATTTAATCTGTTTTTTAAAATGTCCAATTTTACGTTACAGCATCTGACCTGAACCGCAGTTTAAGTCATAAACAGACATAGAGCTGTTGCTGATGTGGGCCTGCGAAGCCCCTCGAGACACTGTTGGTGATATTTGCCGATACAAACAAACTGCCGTTAATGCTTCTGTACGTGCTGTTTAATCCAGGTGTAATCTCCAACAGGAAGCTGATTTATTTACCAGTTACTTCATGCTGTCTGAGCTCATTGTACTTGTAGGCTTGCTCCATTGGCTTGATGGCAGTGTGGTAGATGTTCAACAGCTTCTTCATAGCAGCTAGAAAGAGAGAGAGAGAAAGTGGGGTGTAATAATTGTGATGGCAAAAATACATTTTAGACAAGAGTATTATTAATGTTCTTGCTACCATTACTGATTACAGCAGTTGCTTTGGCAGTACATGATGAATCGCCCTCATAAAGTTTATTGATTCGTGCTGAGGTGATTAGGAGGCTTGCTCTGCTGCAGCCCTGTGTCCTCTCTGAAAATCAACCAATCTGGTTAAAGAGAACAGAGAGGCTTTCATGCCGAGGACAGAGTTACACTTTTGCACTGATTAATCACCTGCCTCAAGACGTGTCTGCATGCTCACACACATACACGCATACAGTACACACACACACACACACACACACACACAACAGCCCAGGGACCTAGACATCATGAAGCAATTTTCAGAATAGTTTCAGCAGAAAAGCCCCCAAAATGGTCTCAAACTTCCTTTCATTCACATGGAAACACAAAGTAGCTGTAAACATTGTGCTGGATTTTCATTTCAATACAGAACTTCAGGCATTTCTGCAGCAAAGGTCTGGAAGACATTTGAGAGAGCAGAGCAATTGTTATCATTGAACATCCAATTTTTGATCAGTAGGATGTGGGTTTCACTGGTTGTGTGCATGTGTATGAGTATATCTATATATATATATATATGTGCTAGTGCCAGTGAGGCTAGTCTTTCACATGCTTTGTGCCCTTTCAGTGCATTTCAAGGAGAGAAATTCCCGACCACATATTGTCTTACATCAATCATTTTTGAGATGGCTCCCTTACCTGAGAACTCTGCTGAGGGTTCAGCAGTAGCCAATCGCAGCTTTTCATCAATGTGGGAGCGGTCCCTCAGCGGGCCTGCTGACGCTTTTTCCTCATGTTCTGATTGGAGGATCAGACTGTCAGTCAACTGTTAAGGTCAAAAGCCCTGACATGCATTTACCTGTGACTGCAGGAGAGTGGTAAATGCTTGATCTGAAAGTGTCATTTAAATCAAGTTCATTATAATCTGACAAAGAAAGGCCCGGAAAACAAGTTTGCAGTTTTCTATGGCATTCGCTGGCAATTTCATGAGAATGTTACATCTGTGACATGAACCACGTTCGCTTATCCACTACAGCTGTCAAAGACAATTAGTAAAAACTAAATAAATGTGCTCCCCCAAGTAAATGGTCCTGTGTTGTGAGTGACCAGACCATCTGGGCCCAACTGTTGTATCATGATGTTGTCCATCCATCTGTCTATTCCTTTCCTCTGCTATTTTGGTTTGTTTATTTCTGTACCAGAGGTTGTTGCTAATTCCCCTTTAGCTACACACGGTGTCATTTTCTGGGGGTTTGGCTTGGTCGGGATGCCCCCGCAGCTCATTTCCAAATAGTTCATTAGATGGGTCCTCAAGGTGAATTAAAGTGCTAGCTTAAAAGACAAAGGAAGTTACGAGGATAAACACCAGCCACAGGTCCCCTTATTAATGGCCTTTTACTGCTCTCTAAAATATGTATGAATGATTTTTCAACCATTAAGAAAGCCATTAATGACAACTCGCCTCTTTAGGATTAATACTTATTTTCTCATCTCTTTTTGTTGGAAAATAATTGCGTCTCCGTGTACATGATTACGTGTATGTTCTTCTTTCAAAATATAATAAATAATTAATGACAAAAAAAGTTTTCCAAAAGGTTTTGTTTTGTCCTCTCAAACTCAAACTGTTCTGTTGTTGTGCAAAGTTGATAAAATAAGATCATAAGAAAACATTTTTGACAGCTGATATTGAACCAGTTCAGAGATCACAAAACAACAATAAACAACCATTTCTCATGATCACAACACAAGGTGACCTAAACAACAGAACTATTTTATGTCAAAGTCAAAGAAGTTTTTATGTCAAAGAAGCTTCCTTGTTATCTACTAAAAATATAAGCATATGTTACAAAGTCAGAGGTATGAGAAACTAATGGTGGCTGCTCTAAATGGTCAGCCAGAAATGTGACACTTCTCATGTTAGAACTACTGTTGCTGTCCAAAGAATTTTCAACAACCCGGTCAAAAAAGATGAGACACATCAGATAAAACAAACTCCAATGACCCTCACACTAGTGTAATGAATGAAGTAATGACGTGCGATCAGAGTAAGTGATGGAGAACTCTTTTAAGACCCAGCCATCATCTTTTATAGCAGGTGTCAACACCCAGACCCCAGATAATGGCATGCTTCCTTAAGAGGCACTGAGTGGATGGGGACAGATTGACTGTAACAGGATCCCTCCGGCTCTGCTTGGACTCTCCGACAGAACGAAGGCAAGACATTGACCTCCAGTGTCAGCGTCAGTGAAAAGATTAAAGTTACCTTCTGCTACAGCTTTACTGTTGGGATGACAGGAGATGAATAAATGCTACAGAAAAGTTAGACTTAATACTACAAACCCAGAGGGTGTTATCTTTTTGTACCTTTGGTATGAGACCGTGCAGTCACCTCCTCCACTGTCACTTCCTCCACATCAACAGGTGCCTCGTCCACTGTGGTTTCCACTGGTTCCTCTTCCACAGCCACCTCCTCTACAGATTCTGGAGTGACCTCTTCCACAACAGGCTCTGGCTCCACTTCAGGAACGACCTCTGGTTCTGGTTCAGGCTCTGAAATGACCTCAGGCTCTGCGACCCCTTCGATCTCAGGCTCTCCAGTCACCTCCGGTTCTGATTCAGGCGCTGGTTCAGCCTCAGATTCCGCCGTCACCTCTGGCTCTGTTTCCTCAGGTTCGGAGTCTGTTCGAGGAAGCTCAACTGGTTCTGCTTCTGGTTCAGATTCTGCCACAGCAACCGCCACCTCAGCTGTGTCCTCAGCAGCGGTAGCTTCCTCCTCTATGAGATTTTCCACACTTTCCTCCTCAGCTGCTGCCTCTGTATCCTCCTGTGTGTCTTCACCCTTCAGTTCCTCAACTGCTTCTTCCACTTCAGCAGTAGGTTCTTCCTCTTCTGAAACTTCTTCCTGAGGTTCGTTCACTTCCTCTTCCTCGTGGGAAGACTCTTCCCCTGCTTCTTCATCTCCTTCCTCCGTTTTCTCCTCCTCTTTCTCAACCTCAGCCACCATCCCCTTCTCTCCTAATGATGCAAATTTCTCAGCTACTTTCTCCTCCTCCCCACTTTGATCCTCCACTGATTCAGCTTCCTGTATAGGCTCTGGCTCAGCCTCCTCCTCAGATGTCACCTCCTCTTCTTCTACCTCGTCCTGGGGAGCCGCCTCCTCCTGCTCTTCTTCTCCATCACTGGTCACCTCCTCAGTGGAAGCATCCTCCTCCGCAGGAGCTGCTTTCTGCTCCTCCTCCTCCTCATGCTCTGAGACGGAAGCTGGCTCTTCTTCAGTATCTAAAGCTGATTGGGGTTTGCAGGGCTGGCACATGGCCCTCTCCGGGGCCGGGGTGTCGTTGGAGGAGCTCTGGCTGGCGTGCTCCTCTGTTGCGTCACATCCACAGGAGAAGAGGTCTCCCTCCTGCTGCTGCAGCTGCAGACGCACCAGAGGCTCCTCATCATGGATGGAGGACCCTGCCAGGAGATCTAAGAGGAGAGGAGAGTAGAGGAGAGGAGAGTAGAGGAGGAAATATGGGATTAGACAAGATAACCTTCTGTGCTGGTGTCTCTTTCCAAAAACATTTCAGGTTATAAAAACATTTTGAATGCACAAGGGTCTTTGAATAGCACTGTTTTACACCAAGACAAATGAGATCTTGGAGTGAAAATGTTGAATTCATCCCTGATCCGATGTTGTTAAGCTCAGTACTTTAATGTCAATATGTTAAATACTGAAATGTTTTCTTCAAAACAATATGCATTCATAAGGCTTAAAGACATGAGACAAAACCAATGCATTGGGATACATTTCTGACCAATCAGACCGCATGGTATAAACTCGCTGGACCAGTCACCTTAGTTTATTACATCAATGCTCAGTCACTGTGCAAGAACAGAGATGTTCTGCACCTCCCAGATTTTAGACTCAGATTTCAGCTCCTTGAATGGTGTCACGAAAGCATGGACTATTTGAGGCCAACGTGTAGTGGACAGTTGTGTAGAGAATCTAAAAGAAGACAGCTGAGTGGACAGAGTGGCTTGGAATAGAATCATGTATTTACTATCATTGTATAATTGTGTTAATGTTGTCACGTTTTAATCTAATCAATAGGAATTTCAAAATTTCTGGGTTCTTACCACATAAACAGGTCACATTGTAACACCTGGAACACTGGTGAATGAATGAATTTGGGCTTAATCCTTTTGTAAGCGTATTCGTCTTTAGTTTTTTTTCTATTTAAAAGCTATTTCAATGTTTCAAAAACAAATCGCTTTCGAAATAAGAAAAACATACTTGAGCTCTACAAGCACAACAAAACCCAAACTGAATATAAAGCTGTAAGCTTGAGTGGCACAAAGGCCAACACAGATATATTTGGACATTATGTGTTACATTACAATAAAATCTGACTTAGGACTTCCATTAACATTCATTGTCGCTGCAATGTTCGACAGGCAAAGTGGCGTTTCACTCTGTGGAACTTACACTTCTCTCAGTTGTTATATTCTGTCATACATGTCTACACTTCTGTCTTGCAGAAAATATCTGTGCATTTATATTTTACTGAGTTAGTGGAAGGTGATTATATTTTGAGTTAAGTACTTGGTTTCATGTACATAGACATAAGGTTCCTCAGAAGCAAAGCCAAAGATGGTTTCACTCTTTCTCTCAGGTCAATAAAATACAGAACAAGACATTTACACGCTGCTTGCACACACAGTCCAGATCACATCCAGGTAAACAGACGTCACCATGCCTCAGCAATATATAGTAGATGACAGTTACTGTGGCAGCAAAACAATCACAGCTTAAACAGGGGACTCCCTTCACCACATGCATACATGTACATTAGATACTCTTCACAACCACAGTGAATAAAGAGCACAAGGCCACGACCTCTATTTAATTATAACTGCCTATGAGGTCTTAAGACTGGGGAACGCATGGTACACAGTGTGATATGAGGCAGCTAAATGGCTGTCTACAGTTCATGTTACAAGATGGGGTCAGCATGTGCGATGAAGACTAATAGCTGTAGGCAGCTGTCACAGGTTTCACACGTTTGTAAGGCTCCTGGATCAACGCCCATCACGAGCAAACAGGATAACGCTAAGGAAGAAGCTAACACATGTGCTGATAGCTTTAGATATTCTTACGCTGCTAAACCTGCAACAACTGACTTTCTTGGCCACTTGAGGGCAGCAGAAACAGGTTGTGAACACAACATTGACATACCATCATCTTTTAAGGTGATATGGTTGAACTTATAAGCAAATAATAATAATAATAGTAATAATAATAATTCACCACTTACAGAGCAACATTATCATTTATTTGGAGTTGTGTTTCTGGCCACCTGATGAACGTCAGTCCAATATTCACACTCTTTTAGCACCGCTTTGGTCTCTACCAACACCTGAGAAAAATATCTGCATGTTTAAATGTCATCATGCTTTATGTGATGCAAGAGTTATTTTGTGTTGTCTATTAAGTGTTGATGTGACACATTTAGTGTTAGCCCCTAAACCTGCTATCTCCCAGAATGATGTTTGACACCACCCAGAGTAAGGCTGGGGAGTAAAGACAGTATATTGATTTGCCAGCATGGCCAAGCTAAATTAACTCATGTTTACTCAATTTTTAGTAAATAAATAGTTTGATTTCCCTATAATTAAACCGAGAATAGTTACGTGTAATGACATCTAACCAGACGTTCAACCAACCAATAAGCCCACAGTCCTGAATCTTTAAAAGGTCCTGCAAACCCACACAGATGTTTGCCTTTGCTCTGATTTGTCAGGTTGAAGTTGGGTTGAGAAATAATGGAAATTCGGTGATGTCACAAAACTCTTGAATAATTGGATATGATAACAAGGTAAGTTGTCCCGCCCTAACAGGTGCAACAAAACTAATTGGAGAATGAGTGAGATGTCAATTGAGTCCAGCTGGTACAGACCCACACAGTCCTGAGCAGGCAACATAAGGGAAAACACCTGTGTGGGTAGACTATGGGTTTGTAGGGGTTTTAGCCAGTCGGACTGCACAAACAAATCAGAAGTGAGTCAACAAGAAAAAGGAAGTATCATGGAGTATTAATGTTATCCTTACATTTATGGTAGTTTATGCTAATACAACAATTTATTGTTTTTTAGTTTTGAGTTAATAGCATCCAGACTTACCCCAGAGGAAAAATATGAATTTGTTGTTCAGCTGTGGATTATAAGTAACTGGAATAGGCATTGCTAACAGCAATTGATCTTTTTCATGCAAACATTTTGTCTTGTTGTAGCAAAGAAAAGCACTAGTAAAATAAAGACTGGCCTCCTGCCATTTTGGTGTCCTGGTATTGCGCGTGCTGCCTCACTGGTGCGGCATACTGAACCACATAAATGGACCATAGCCCTCATTAACGTCATTAGTTACACATGTGAAAAGCGTCTACAGCAATATCATAAAAACTGTAAAAATGAGAACCATGCCATCAGCTGAAGATCCAACACATGCTTTGGGTGCAGTGGTTTCTCTTTCTCATCTATGATGGATTTCTGTTTCCTGTATCATGATAGCCTGGTCCAGACCTCTGAATCCCACATCTCCAGTTAGTTCAGCAAAGTGAAACGCAATGGTAATTGTCTAATTATCAGGCTAATATCATGAAAGATGTAGAAATGGAACCCTTCCTCTTTGATTTTGAGGGATGCTGCACCAAATTCTGAAACTTTAAAGTAGCTTAAAAAAAAGCTGCCAGTAAATGCCATTGTTTCTGCTCTAATAATATGCTTACATGACATGACAAGGTGCAACACCAATTGGTTTTTTGTATGGAAGTTGCACAAACAGTAGTATGGTTATCAGCTGATGTAAGAGTATGCCTACTAGTGTGAAGCTTTGGAGCTGAGTCCACCAAACCAAGATCAGCTGCTTCTGAGTCAAGATACATCTATATTTCAGGCTAGATGGAAGACTTAGTGCTCATCTAGCTATCCTAAATGATGCTAGCAGGACTCCATATACTCTCCTTTTCCTGCACGATCCTCCATGACAACTTCTTTGCCCTATTTTAAAGCCCTGAATCACATATCAATCAATTTTTTTCTCATGATGTTGCTTGTCACCTCTTGTATGTGGAAGCTTTGTTAGCTTAGGGGATTGTCAGTGTTAGTGACCAGGCAACATCAAGTTTATATTCCCAAAGCACCCACACTGTGTGCAAACTGTGAAGACGTTATGTTCCATGTTTTCTGCATTGTGATGATAGTTTTGCTCTTGACTTTTAACAAAAGTGACAGTAATCTTATTCCATGTCAAAGCAAAGGCAAGGTGAGAATCTGGTCTAGGCAGGTCACTGTTTAATGTGAAGTGAACCCAAGTCGAACCAATGGATTTCCAGTGTTTGGCCAGGCCATCACTGATTACAATGGTAATGCTGGCTAAAGAGTCCAAGCCTCAAATCAAAATCATCCACAATGTGAAGAATCAAACCCAGTACACAAATTACCTCTACTAAAAAATTGGAAGTTTAAAGGTCTACTGAACTTTTTTTAAGCCAGATTTGTTTATTTAAGTGGCATTTTGACAGCTTCAGGGAGACTTGCTGTGAGGAAGAGAATATTCATGGTGTCCTCCCTCGCTGTCACTGGCAGAAGTCAAGGTATGAGCCTGTCCGGCCTCTGGCATCCATGAGGAAGGAGCTCGGTAATGCTGTTGTGATGGAGCCATGAGGGAGGTTTGGATGCTGTCCAGAGACATAGTGCTACAGAGTCGTCTGCATTGTAACATGAACAGCAGCAGCAGCCAAGATCCTGAAGTGCCTTGGTGAAGATGGGTTGCCAAAATGAAGTGACATTACATAACAAGGTCAGTCCCTAGTGACCATTTACTGGTTTGTTTATGTTACACTGAATAAGGTAAATGTGCTAAAGGTTGTGGGATTTTGTTTTCAGATGTTGATCCACTAATTGCCTGGTTTATGTAGGAAGCAGATATTTGTGCACCTTGATGTGATGATATAGGACAAGCTCACTGGTGTATTTCCACAGTGTTAAATGTGCACATGACATAAAATGGATAACAACTTATAAATAATGTAACCACAAGGCCTCTGCAATCATACAGGCTGTATTGAGTCTACTGCTTTTTCGCCACACTACATGCCTCAATATAGTTATGAAGATAGTGAAGGGATCATTTTCTGCTGTGGCTGGTCCATGGCTAAATTACATTAACGTTAACATAGTTGGGAAGATGAGAAAGATGTGGCAGTGGGGGGAGGAAAATATGAGAGACAATACAAGTGAAAATAAAGTGGGATCTTTGAGACATATTAGATTAACATTATAAAGGGGGATGGTTTTAGCAGACAAACGCACAAAGCAACACATTTTCTTTTTTTAATCACGATTGCAATGTGGCTCTAGGGACGCCATTGTGGGTCTGTTGGTCGGTCGGCCCGTCCATCACTTTGTTTCAAACTGAAATATCTCAAAAATTAGTTGATTGATTGCCATGGAATTTGGTACAGATGTTCAAATGAGGATGAATCCTGATAGACTCAGACTTTTCATACAGCACCATCATTAGTTCAAGTATTTCATTTGTCCAATACTTTGGTTTATGACCAAATAACTACATCATTCCCATTATCCTCAGTTGTACTTTGTGTTAGATGCTAATTAGCAAGCGTTAGCGTGCTAACACACTAAACTAAGATGGTGACCATGGTAAACATTAAACCTTCTAAACATCAGCATGTTAGCATTCACTGTGAGCATATTAGCATCCTGAGGTTATTATTATTATCATTATTATTAGTGCAGCTTTAAAATGTGATCTTTGATAGTATTTTCTTACATTTAATTGCAATGCCACTGTTCTGCTGCATTGATGTGTCAAGCATAAATAAAATAGACATCTATCTGCTTTTTCTAAAAACAAAAAGTAGGCTGTGTAATTATTTATATGCAACTAATTTGATCCTGATTGTTGTGGGAGTATCAAAGCATTGTCAGTGTGTGCACATCCAAAAAACATTTTATCGGGAGTTAGTGTGCAGATATTTTGTCTGCTTCTACCATCATCAAAGTTAAGTGTAATGTGCCTCTCTGGTGGTTCCTCGGCCTGCTGTCGCTGCAGTGAAGCCTCGGCAGAGCACAGTGTCGCCGGGATAGAGTGGGACAGGTGCCTGGGTGCAGGACGGTACATCTTCGAGACAGAAATAGTCCCACAATGAGTCAGAGGGCGAAAAGTAGGAGGGATAATTCCACTCCTATTTTCAGGAAGTGTGGCGCTCTCCTCCTCCCTGTGATTGTCATGAGGCTGGCCTGCAACTCTGCTGCACTATTGCACCCATTCATTGCAACAGTGTGCAGCTGTGGGTGACTCAGTATCTCTTTAAAGACCAAGAACAATAAATGCATCAGCAGTAGTACGGATAACATGACCCTGCTTACTGTGTAACTCAAGCATAAGAGCCTCGATGAATGATCAGTTATTCTTTTAAGACATCAGTGCCTAAACCAAAGGTGTACAGGAACACAAACATGCAGCCAGCAGTGGTTTTTGCATTTCTGGCCAATTAAAAAAAAAAATCTGGCTCATTTAAAAAAATAATAATAATAATTAGCATCCGTCTCACATCCATGCTTTATTTGTCAAAAATCACACTTTCTGAGACATGCCCACACTTACACAGATCTAAAACTTCAGCTCCGTCACTATTTCATTTTACCTGACTTTTAATAGTATTTGATTGTCTAGTAATGTAACTTTAAATAGTCCAACTGTTTGGCTACTGAACTCTGGTCCTACATGCCCTCTGCTGTGCTCTCTCATGCCTGTTTTAGCTGGGACATCCCCCTGACATGGACCCTGCTGACTGGAATGACAGATTAGCAGCTATGCCGACAGACAGAGCAGACCGGGAGTGATTAGGCTTTATTGAGACATTTAATGCAGCACTGACTTTAGCTGGAGACCTGGAGTGTATTTTTATGACTTTATTCTGATGGTCTTTTCATTTCAAGCATGTGCGTGCGCCGGAGTACGTCTTTGTATGTGTACACGTAGATGTAGGTGTGTCCGTAGATGTACGCATTCCTGAGAGTGTAAAAGAGATGTGTATCAGTGTATGGCTTTGGTGACCACAGTATCTGGTGACTTTGTATGACTGACACCTGACACCTGACTACGGCAACTTGCAGAGGCCAAAATGAACCCAGTGCAAGGACAGACAAGGGTATTCTCTGACTCAACTATAAGCAAGCATGACAAGTCAGTCGCTTAAACGTGCAGAGCAGAGCAACAACAGTAATGTGTAAACCTCTACAGTAATTATTACTGGTGGCAAAGCTGTGATTTGCTCAGTTTTAATATGTATTCATTCATTTGACATGGAATGAAAGGTAAGCTTGTTAAACATCGAGCGCCAAAACCCCACTTGAGCAATGACTTGCACAGAGTTACACACATGTACGCTGTGAAAAGACAGTCAAACCGAAACAGATCCAGTGGGAAAACTAATAATTTCAGCCAGTCAATTGCTTTGGCTGTAGCAGCGAGTGTGACTCTTTGTAGTGAGTCCAAGAACACTCTGTCAGTGCTGTCACTGGGTTTCTCTCCTGGGCAAAGACAATAAGCAGCAGACAGCACAGTTTCCAGCAGCTGGTGTCACACCTCAGCCCGGACTTTTTCACTTGTGCAACCACAAAGCGCCGAACTGCACCACCAAAACATTCAGTACACTCTTCCTGTCCAATCAGCTGAATTTACACATGCTGTGGTGTGTGTGGATGTCTGTCAACATTTTAAACATATTTCAACGCAGCTCTTGCTATATTAGGCCATGGAATACAGAAAAGAGGCAATGGAGACTGTATGAAACACTGCTCATCTGAAAGACACAAACCTTAAACTGGCAGGAAGCAAAATGATCAATCCTTAGTCAATAAATGGAACTCATTTAGCTGCATATTTATAGTTATTAAATCAAATAACTCAACAACAAAAAATAGGATATGGATCTTTTAACCTTTCCTTCATTATACCTATAAAATCATTGTCCACAGTCAACTCTCAGCAAGACATACAAAGCTCTGATGCGTTCAAAGTCACAGACCAAATGCATATGTAGCTATCCAAAAGCAGTGGATCAGCATTTACCTTTGACATACCACACATGCTTAACGAACTCCCTAAACAGCACTAAAACCCTGAAATATTTCACCCCCCCCGACCATACCTGCAGCAGACAGGGCCAGAAGACACAGCAAGCAGCACACAGGCAGCAGAGACTTCATTTTGGCTGCCAGGGCCCTTGCCCTCATCTCCCCCGACTATATATATTGCTCTGGCTGAAGGTCAGAGGGCATGCCAGTGGAGGTGGTGCCCAGCTACTGCCCCGTATCAGCCATTGTGTGTCAGAACAGCTGCCTGGTCCAATCAGGAAAGTTGAGAGCCATGTTGTAGTCTTGTAGTTTTATCACAGACTGTGTAAGAGTCATTGATTTTTAGAGTAGACTTTAATGAGCTCATCTGTGCAGCTTTTAAATTCTGATGATCAATTCCATCCAGTAGTGTATTCATTACTTTCTACACCAACGTTCAGATGATAAAAAGATATTTCTTCTGTAAAACATGCACATTTTTCACGGCTAGACATCTCTAGCAACTGTTCCTACTAAAAAGGGGATTAAAATGAGGCCTGTGTGCCACCTGTTTATCAGAAATGTGAACTCCGGGCTGCAGAGCAACTTTCTCTCTGCTGCTGCCAAACGAGGAGTCACTCAATGTCAGCACCTGGTGGACAAAAAGGTTCATATCGGGCATTATTGAAGCAAACTAGGAAGCAGAGGGGTGTAATAAAAAAAGTACAAATTTTATTTTTTTTTTTCATCTTTACAAAGGCCTGTTTACCCAAGTTTTTATAAACAAAATATAACAGCTTCTCATCGACCTGGACTGATGGGAAAAACAAAGAAAAAAATATATATAAATCACAAAAATATAAAAAATGCTTGTCACCAAAAAAATGGAAAACAGGACAAGGACAAGAAAGACAGAAAAGCAGAACACAATAAAACAGCTGTTGAGTTGTGTTACAGCGAAGAGTTAAAATAAAATTTAAACAAAAAAGTTGAAAGAAAATGGCAAAATAATATCTTCCTCATCATTGATTCAGGCAGTAAAGAACAGCAAGTGCTTCATATCAAATATCTCAAATTCCACCAAAAGACAGCAGTGCTGCAACACAATGTACAGAAACATTTGGGAAAAGTGTTTAGCTGACCAATAACAAACCTCAGCCTAAATCCAGACTGTGGATTCACATTTGTCAGCAAAACACCAAACAGAGTTTCACTAACAAAATACAAAATATAAGAATTTCCCCCCAATGTTTGGCATGAGAAATACTAGTCTAACCAGATATAAAATTGATGCCAGTGAGTGAATAGTGTCCACGCATCTCACACAAGACAGTTTCACACTGAACGCATCGGTCAAGTGTTAATGAAAGAAGAGGAAACCCGCAAAGAAAAAACAAACAAAATGTCAAAACAAAAGCCCGCTTTAGACAAGAGCAAATAGTTACATGCATTCAATTGGCAACAGAGATCAAAAGAGTCAAATCCAAATAAAAGGAATGTTTACAGCATCAAGTCAGCGCTTCAAATCGAGTAGGACAGGAGGGAGGCTCGAAGCAGGGATTTCCAGTCAAATTCCCGAGAGAAATATAAGCAACGAAACATGAGGTGGGCAGACTTGGTGCATTTTAGAGCGAGATGGGGATTTGGGGAAAGATCTATAGTTCAGTTCAGTGCTTTTCATTAGAGTTTTGCACTTATTGTGGCATTTGATGCACTGAAAATGTACATCGATCGATCAAATCGTGCTTCGTTTTCCAAAACGTTTTTATAAAACGCTGCCTTTCGGGTTGGAGTTCAGATGTGATCAGCATAATTTTTTTAAGTTTTTCCTTTCTCCTTCTATTTATGCGAGCAAATCTCACAATGAGACAACACAAAATGTACTGCCATTTGTAATCAGACACAACTCCTCCATGCTCTCTAAGCAATTCCAAGATGTGGAAATGACACACATCATTTAGCAAAACAATTCAGACACACGTAATAAACGTGATCAAGTGTGACGTGACTTGTAGGGTTTGGGCCTCAGCTCACTGCTGGTTAGCAGAGCACCAGGTTGACAACGAGCACCTTGCAAGTAGAGACTACATTCTTTGATACAAGCATGACAAGTTTCATACATATACTGTAGGTGTAATGTACACACCTATCAACGGTGCATAGACAACTTCACCTCACGTTTAAAAGGACACCAACAAATGTACTGAAGATGGAATTGCATAAATACCAAAACACTCTAGTGCATAGTCACTGAAATCAACAAACCAAGACCAGAAGATAGACTGGAGGTCTTTGGAGGAAAACCAGAAGCCTTCATGCAAACTGAGCATGTGAATCATGTTAATCTGTTTCAATAAATCCATATGCAAGGACTAAGTTGGATTCGGTCAAATTGTCCGAGATTGAAAGTTAAAATGCTGTTTGTGTTTCAACAATGAACCAACATTTGGCTCTCTTTTTTTTTTTTAAAAACCCTTCATCTATTTTTTAGGTTAGGGGTGCAACAACAACCACTGTCACCGGTAGATAACAGGGGAAAGGGGTCGACGCTCTGGTTGGCTCAATCTTTAAATCAGACTTTTGCAAAATTCACCTCAAGGCCTCCGGTCTCCTGTAAAAACCTGACAAACCTCCAATTTTAAGTTGTTAATCTCAAGATAACAAAATGTTCAACTTCGACATTCAGTAACTCTGACAGAAAGAAAAAAAAAAAAGAAAAACATTCAAACCAAAAGACGATTAATGTAAATTGTTCAACAGCTTATTTTGTAAGGGCTTATTTTGATATCAAAAACACAACCTTTTTTGTTTTCAAGTAAATCAGACATAATTTCATTCAACATCTATCCTCCAATTAGCTTTGTGATTGAGTTTAAATTTGTCCCAAACTTTGTAAATTAGAAATGCCTTCTGTTGTAGTTTAAGTTGGGTTTCGTGGCCACTGGCACTAGCATATTACCTAGCTAACTAGGTAAACAAAAGAGAAACAAACAAGTTAAGACTTGGGGAAGAAATAAATGCAACTCCATGTCCCTTTTCTGAATCACGAGCTGCTCGCTTATTGTGTCGTTACATTCAACTCTCCATTGTACTGACGCCATCAATTTGTAACACAAATAATACTGTCAGCGTGACGACAGGGAACTGTGATACTGCGACTGTATGTAGCACACGTAAACACACGAAGGACGGGCTGACGCTGATAGCTTTTTACACGAGGAGACCCTCAAGTTTTACAGTAGCCACAGACCGGCTCTGACATTGAAAAACAGCGCCTAGAAACCCCCCTGGGCCTCCTCTGCACGCTGACCATCCTGACCATGTTTTCAATCTTCAGATTTTACAGTACAAGACTGACACAGAGCTTAACCACTGGAGTTTGGATAATGCCAAAGAAAGATTATTTATTTATTTATTTATTTTTTAAAGTAGTCAAGCTCCTGGAGGGAATCTTACAGTGAGTAGGTATTTTAAGTGTTTGTGTTTGTGTGTGTGTGCGCCAGTTCATGGGGTGGATCAGTTCATTGAGCAGTCCTCTCCCTCTGTGTCGGTGTCTGTGTCCGAGCAGGCGGTGTCCATGGCGACGTGGGTGGGGCTAACGATGACCGCTCGCCTCTGCTCCTCCTCGGCGCTCGCTCTCCTCTCCTGAGTGCGTTCGATGTGCTGGATGGCCTGAAAGCAGAGGATGAA
This sequence comes from Coreoperca whiteheadi, assembly GCA_011952105.1. Classification (NCBI taxonomy): domain Eukaryota; kingdom Metazoa; phylum Chordata; class Actinopteri; order Centrarchiformes; family Sinipercidae; genus Coreoperca; species Coreoperca whiteheadi. The sequence continues at coordinate 22,313,987 of CM022472.1, forward strand.
AAACACTGAAGGCTGAAGGCTCAGTATTCAGTCCACTGAGAGACAGTTCTTAGGCAAAAACAAATATTTCCAACATGATATGATCAATACAAACAAACTCCTACCTGCACAATAGTGTCCAGGTTCTGTCTGGACGTGGACACAGTGCTGGTGTGGACAGACGGGCTCATGGTCACCACGGTGACGTGATGGTGAGGGTGCTGGGTTAGTGTTGGGGCCGGGACAATGACCGTGGGGTGGTGGGTTGGGGCAGGGGGAGTGGGAGGAGCAAACACCTGGAGGACACACAAAATATGAACAAAGTAAAAATGTGTTTTTTATTACATCAGTGTGTATTTACATATAAATGTTACTGTTGAGCTCTGCATCATTTAAAAGGCTCACTTCAGAAGCCATTTGAGCAAACTGCGGGGTCTTATGGTCTGGAAATTGCAACATGCCTACTAATTCTTAAGCGCATGTCAGTGACGTTGCTAGGTACGCGTCCTGCGTCTCTGATGTGTTAAAATCCGAAAGGACGCAGTAAACTCACTCTCCAGGGGACGCACCATATAATGCTACATTGTGAACCACAAATCCGTGTTGAAATTCATAGAAATAAACAAGGAACCTCACTGTCAAAAAACCTGTTTCTTGCCATCTGCACACATACTGTTTCTCTCCAGCACCAAACGGGAAGCAGCAAACCAGGTAATTACTTTGGTAAGGGAGTTTGGGTTAATATATTTCCCAGAGCGCGCAGGGAGCTTGAGCATTCTCCTTGCCCTTTAGCTTCCCCTTTTAACATTTATTCGACAGAAAAGGCTAATATTCCTCTGTATAATCTGTCAGCTGCTGTGTGCCTGCAGTGTCTTGTGAACATGTCATACATTTTCACATACTTTTAACATACATGAATAACCAGAATTATAACCATACACTACAATTTGTCAAAAAACACCATATTTATTGGGGACCCACTCAAATGACCACCTGTGGGAGACTCACATCATTGAAACTCTATCAACATCACTGGCCTGTGTGTGTGTGTGTGTGTGTGTGTGTGTGTGTGTGTGTGTGTTTCTGACCTGTGGACTGTGTGTTTGTCTGTCAGCGCAGTGGATCTGCTGCAGCCGTAACAGCGTCTTGCTCTGGAGGAGCGCCTGCTCCTCCTCCACCTGCTGGGTGATCACCTTCAGACGCTCTGGGTGCAGCTGGGTGTCCAGAGATCGCAACTGCACACAAACACGGGTTCACACAAACATTTCAATTTAAGGGCAGCTCAAAATATATCCATGGCCTCTGAATTATTGCATAAATATATACATAATAATATATTATTCAAACAAATTTAACATCACAATAGCAATTAATGCTAATGTATAAAATTTGCATTAAACAATAGGTGGATACAATTGAAGATTCGTTGATAAATAACATTAATGCATGGTAACAAAAGTAGTGTTTAATTTATTAGAGAAACTGTATGCTGCATTTGCTTTTCTACTGTCAGTATTGTGTTGTATTAAAATGGATAATTAAACAAAAATATTGAATTATTGCCCTGCTCAATTTGGACTCTTTGGAAATATCTTAACCCTGCATCTCCTCTACTATTTACTTTGCTCTTTCACTACCTGTTTAAGTTTCTGTTTGTCTTCACCACCTGTTCAGTCCCCTTTGTCTTAACCTGCTGTTCAGGTAGATCCAGGATGTGAGCTTATCAGCAACTGGCTGGTGTACAGGGAAATCTGTCAACACCTCCGGCTCCCACCTTGTTAAGGTGACTGATAATCATGTAGAGGACCCATACACTCCTCTTATCCACATTGTCTTTGCAAATAAACACGCTGTCAAGTACTTACTTATATTTGTAATTGTTTTACTTTTAAAAACTATCAAAAATGAATGTTGGTAAGTGTGGAAAACAGCAGAGGACTAATTATAGTGGTACATTGCTTTACAATAAGTACGCCTGTGTGGCATTTAGTTTCAGTTGGCACAGACACAGAATCACAAATCATTTGTGAAATGTCAAAAGCATGGACTTGAGTCAGAAAAGCTTAATGTCGGAGAATATAATAATTACTGTTAAGCCTAATTACTCCTGCGCTACTGAAATACCCGTTAAGAGAGAAATGAGAGTAAAGAACAGGGAAAGGGACCGGAGTTATAAAGAACCTCGGCTCCTCCTTTTGTCTCACCTGCTCCTCCATCTGCATACGAGCCGAGCGCTCCTTGTCCAGTTGCTGTCGCAGCTCTAACATCTCCCTCCTCAGCTCCTCGACTTTCTCCTCCTCCAGCGTGTCTGGAGACCCGATCCCTTCATCCTTCTCCTCGGCTCGCCTCCTCTTAGGCGATGAGCCGCTGAACTCCTGAAATGACAGAGACCACGCACGGTTAAATGTGAAACAGACAACAACTTAGCATGTGGGTGGGAGTGCGCCAAAACACAACTATCGCAGCGTCAGTTTGTACACAATCTGAGGAGTTTCCACTCTATTTAAAAACAGCACATGCTGCGTGTGTGGAGTTGAACAAATGGCCGGTGTGACAAGAAAATAAAATGCCAGGTGTACCAACAGAGTGGCGAACAAAGGCGACTGGTAAACACACATTTTTCACATGGCTGCATATAGACCGTGAAAATGCTGTAATGTCCTTGCCAACACTTGCAAGCTGTGCAAATATGAAATTAAAATTTGGCTGCAATGATACTTGCATAGGTTGTAATAATCACTAAGCTAATTAATAACCTACCCGATATGCTGTTTGATCATCAGCTGATAGACGTGCAACATCACACCTGCACCACACATAAACCTTACCCTACATAACATGCCCCACACTGGCATGGCCCAGTGAAGCACAGCCTACAGAGGGACTTTTTACCGAGCCAGACAGGGAAATGTTTTCTTCTTCTGAGAGACTGTGTTTTTGTCAAGATTTTTTTAAAAACTGCTTGTAACAGAGCCAACGTAATACAGCCGTCACTGTTGAGTGGTAATCCATTTCAAATAGTACATTTACCAGACAACAATTATGGAACTAAAGGCAGCATCAAGTTAAGTGTGATAAAGTTTCGAGTCTCTGCAGGCAATTCTTATACTGTTCTTAGGAGGAGGGAAAACCTATGTCGGCCTGAAAGCAAGGAAACCATACAGTTTGATGTAGTGGACGTAAACACATTCTTAGTGGTAATGTATACAAGAACTATCTAACATGGGCTAGACACAATTATGATGAAAAACCATGGCACATGCTGTTACCTGGATGAAGCGTTTGAGCTGGTTGTTCTGTGCCAGGAGCTGCGTCTTTTCCTGCTCCAAGGCGAAGATGTAGTCCGCCGTCTGCTGCAAGATGGCCGCCTGGCAGGGACGTACCAAAAAAGTTAATATGAGATCAGTGCATGGACAAATAGCTTTGACATTCTCGCAAAAACAACTCAACAATTGTGCCCCATCACTTAAGGCTTCGTTGTAATGTGTCATGATCTACGCTGTCACAACGTCAGTGTCGGCATGTTTACGGCACCTTGCTGAGCTTCTCTCCATCGGTGTGGGGCAGGAGCGTTTTGAGGGACTGGAAGCCTGCGTTGATGCTCTGCATGCGCCGGCGTTCATTGCTGTTGGCAATCTCTCGGCGGATTCGTCTCTCCTGGTCCTGGGCCGTCTCTGGGCTGAGGGGGATGTTGGCCAGGCTGAGGGAGGAAGGACACAGTAGAGAGACGATCATTATGCTGTCCATGAAGGCCTTGTGTCCAATGAGAAGGTGTAAGCTTCTCTCTGAGGCACATTTGATCTAGGGCTGCAACAACGAATCGATAAAAATCGAGTATTAAAAGAGTTGTCAACAAATTTCTTTTTCAATTCGCTGTGTCGCGCGATTATTACGCCACTCAATAAGACGCGGAGATGTTTGAGTATAAAAAAAAAAAATGCAGTTGAGCGAGAAGCAGAGCGGAGGTAGAGGAAAGACCATCGCAGAGACCCGTAATGTTATTCTGAAACGCACGGCGGAGGCAGAGAAATAAGCACGACCCAAGTAATCCAAGGTGTGGGAGCATTTCACTCAATGCATCAAAACGTGTGTTAATTGCAAGATATGCAAAAGCGACAGGGAGTGTGAGAGAGTGAGTGTGTGGGTCTCAGAGGAGGGTAGTAACGAGTTACATTTACTCCGTTACACTTACTTGAGTAACTTTGAAAAAAATGTACTTCTAAAAGTAGTTTTACTGCACCGTACTTGTTTCTTGTACTTGAGTAGATTTGTGAAGAAGAAACGCTGCTCTTACTCCGCTACATTGAGCTGCACTCGACTCGTTACTTTCTTACATTTATTCAAAATATTCTATGCTTTATTTTTGCCAGAGACGCAGTCAGTCACCAATCAGACGTAGCGATGCAGTCACATGACTAGGCCTGCATGATTCAGGGAAAAATATGAATCACGGTTTTTTAGCTTAGAATTGACATCACGATTCTCTGCAACGATTTTTTTCTCATTAAGAATAATGTTTATTACACACATGAACCATGACAAAACAAACTGGCAGTACCAAAATATTTGTTTTGGCACATAGAAAACTGCCCATCGCCACAAGCCTACAAGTTTTCATCAATATCCATCAGGGGTGTAACGGATCGCAGTTGATCACAATGCACGGTTCGGCACGTGACCCGCGGATTAATTGCGCTTTTTTTTTTTAACTAGCGGATTAATCTAAATTGTTTAGCGATTGGAGACTGAAAGAGTTTTTCTGCTGAGATTGCTTTTTAAGTAATTGTGTTATCTCGATGCTGAGTTTCAATGAAACTACACACAACAGTCATGTGTTCACATGAACCGGCGTGTTAATAAGTCAACGATGGCTAGCGGCGGAGCTTGAAAAACCTCCCGCATCATTTAAAAATATAATGATGACGGAAGAATGGCGGTGGACAAAACTGTAACGGTATGTAGAGACCAAAGGTTCCAAAGGATCGGAAAAATTATCTGATCCATGACTCGTGACCCGTAATGTGATCCGAACTGTGAGTTTTTTGATCCGTTACAGCACTAATATTCTTTTTTTTATTTCCGAACTACAGCTCGACGAGTGAAACACGTGGCTAAAAGGTTCTTTGTCATTGGCTAAGGATGAAGCCCTGAACTTTGTGAGAGCTGTCCTTTCAAAATAAATGCCAAACTTGTATTATTATTAATTTTTTTTTAATCAAAGTCATTTAAAATTAAAATTGTGAACAGGGTGAATCGAGATCGCGATTTTATAACGATTTATTGCGCAGGCCTACACATGACCACACACAAACTGTGGCGGCATAGCCTAAAAAAAAAAACGATTTATCATTCTGACAGCTCAGGTCCCTTTCAACAAAAATCAACATCTTTTTGTGCACTTTATTTAAAAAAGCCTATATATTTGGCAGATGTAAAGCAGACATGTTTATTATTTTTTGTTAGTCAATTTGTTTTTTGTTACTTTAACAGCTCAGGGACGGTCAAGCAGCAACCTGTTCGTGCACTTTCTGAAGATTTTTTGCACTGTCGGTTATGTTTTTAAATAAATGGGTTGGAAATGAATGCTTAAAAAAAAAATACGATTAGTCGATTATTAAAATAATCGTTAGTTGCAGCCCTAATTTGAGCCTTCTTCTTACTCAGGTTTTTGGTAAAAGGAAGAAAGATTCTCCTTACAAATACATTTAACAAGCTGTTAACATCACAGGCAATGCAGCTAAATGAACAGGTGACTGAATGTTAAAGTGGGGGGAAAAAAAAATTGAATTTGCACAATCAGCACACACCTCTGAAACAAACAGCTATTCTTGGCCAAATAAATAAAACAAACAGCAACTATAAAAAATTGCAGTGACCTCTCAGACGCGGACTCTTTAAACCTGGAACTTTATGAGGTTGTTAGATCCGATCTCTACGCATTCCTCAGTAAAGCTACCGGGAGGTCTTTGGGTTTGGCTGAACTCAGTGCCCCCTCACACACCTCCACCCCACGAGGTTGGATGTCATGGTGGCAAAACCTCCTTCGTCTTATTTACTCAGGGGGAGAAATACGTGAACCATTGAGCTTTATTAAGAATACCATGGTGCCAAGAAGACAACCTTAAAAATAACAGAAAAACAACCGTCATTATCGCATGCTGTGAGCACACTCTTAAAAATAAGCTATGGGTCCTTATATAGCTTTATTTCTTGCCTCAATTTTATCTTCAGTTCTCTTAAATGTATCTTAACCTACAGGTTTCACTTTACAATGAATGTAGGGGGGGACTGAGGAGCACAAGCAACATTTAAGGCTTAATTTCGCCATTTCATCCCTCAAAAGTTATTTATTGTACACATGCTCACTTAATGGGAAATGTTTATGGGGGTTTAAGAAACATAATGAAGGACGTTTGTCCCCTAGGGCTTTCTAATGTACAAACCATCTGTGACAAATGTGGTGAAACAATTCATTACAAACGAAAAGATGATCAATTTAAGTTTTGTAAATGCCAATCAAAGATCGACTTCAATCCATCATCAGAAAAAAAAAAAAATCATCCTAGGCACAAACAAATTTGTACTTCATGATGATTATAACAGATCTTATATTATTGCTTGTTGTCACAAATCCATCAGATCTTCGACCAGAATGCGCACAGAACAACAACCATCACATCCGTGAAACGTGTCGCGGTTTTTAAAGATTTTAGAGATGAAATCAGCTGTTGTCGGCTGCCGTTGCCAGGAGCTGCCGACCTCCAACATGGCCGCCGGAGGGCGCGTCAGGCAGTCTGGACGGCAGCGGCAGTGAAATGTGACTCCGCCAGCAGCAGCAGGCCCCCTGGCACCACCGAGAACAATGCTTTCTACCCTCCTGTTGGTACAAAGCTAGCAAATACACACTGGCCTGCTACAGACGGATGCAGATTCGTGTCCGTCGTTACATTTTGACGACGTGTTTCAGTTAAACAAGCTGCTACGTCTGAGTCAAAGCAAGCCAACACACACACAATGCGGTTATAAAACGAGCGCGTTGTGATAGCTAACTAGTTAGCCACGCTAAGCTAATTCTCGTACACGACACAGCCATTATTTAGCGACACATATGACATAGCCGAAGCCCAATTTAAGACACCCGTATTTAATACACACATTACATGTGCAAGTTATTCGGTGAAACAGTAAGGAGTGTCGTAACAAATCTGATTCGGTGTGTAGCAGCGAAGCTGCGGGGAACACGTTAACTACCACGTGGTTGATGTTCAACTGGACGCGAATGTATCGATTTCATGTCGCTGATTTACATATTTCTGAGCTGAACGGCTGCAAACACGCCTCGAGTGTTATTACATGTAGTTCGGCCAGCAAATGTAATAACATGAGTGAAATTATCCCCCCGTTTCCTCGCCGCCAACAGCAACAGCTGGCCAGCAAGCTGCTAATTTCTACAACCATGCTCCTGCTGCCAATATAACGCAGCGAAGCTAGCACCTAGCATGCTAACTGAAGCATCAGACTGCACCACACACACATACACACACTGCAGCCACATGAGGGGTGAATTGTGCAAGCAAGTTTCGTATCAACAAGAATAGCTAGCTACACACCTGCAGAGGCCACCGATAACATCCTTCTCCGTCTTCTTGAAGTGCTGTAAGGACGGTATCTTCTCTGTCGGCATCATGAAATATTCCATGCTTTCGAAGCCACCTTCTGTCGTCCGTGTTTTCTGTTTTTTCTTTCCTTCTTCCTCCACCGCTGTCCTTGTTAAAATATAATGCTGTAAGTTACGTTTTTAGCGCAGAGCTCTTGCTGTGCTCCTCAATGGCGCATATCTAATGTACAGCTTCAAAATCTGGCAATCTCAAGACTAGAGTTAGAAAAATAAAAGTAAGTTCAAGCTGTGTTGCTTCCCACAGCTGATGGGGTTCCCTCCAATGTGTGTGTGTGGCTTCTTGCCTCCGCCTACTACGTGTGTGTGTGTGTGTGTGTGTGTGTCTGCTGCTGCCTCCGCCTACTACGCGCCCGCGCGCGTGTGTATGTGTGCGTGCGTGCAGCTGGTCTGTGTGAGGCGGGAAACAGCTGGTTGGAATCAGAGCCCGTTTTCCGGAGAGCAGGACAAACAGACCTGCAAGAGAGTCACTGTACAACAGCAGTGCTGCTTTTCAGACCCTCGTGCAGAAAATGAAAGCTTGCAGTGGACTAAAACACCAAAGACTGTGCAAAGGCACAACTATCAGCAAGGAGGAACGATCTAGAGCTAACAAACATTAGTGGATGAAATAAGGGATGTGTCATGTAATTAGACATCTATTTCTGAATACTACTATAGTTTACTGTGGCCTTAGGCATCTGCATAGTTCACTGAAACTGCGGATGTTTAAGAGTTTTTCTTAACAAGGCTAGATTACCAGCTGGCCAAAGTGGTAAAGCCATGTCACCATTAGTTTCATTAATTTCATTGCACATTTGTTTGTTCATAGTGTATGCATCACTAAATCACATAAAAAGCTGAAATGATAGTGTCCTAAAGGCAACACCTGTATTATTACCTAATCTTGAGGCCCCACAGCTCATTTTCGCCGCCCCCAGTGGATTCATCCGGCTCTGGCTCCTATTAATTCTGGCTATTATTTACCAGATTACCACTTCAAATGACCCTTTCTGTCATTTTTCATTCCCAGGTCAAGTTCATGTCCAAGTTTAGGTTTATTTGTCATTTCAACTGTAAAAAATGTTGTTCACAAAGACGATATGTCAAACAAAAGTGACGATCACATGAAACATATTTCAGTAAGGATATAATACTATAATATAATACTAAGAACCACCAACAGTTGTGTTAAATTACTCACACAATTTTGAGTTTGGTAACTTATGACATATTTGTATACTTAGCAAAATACTAAATATTAAGCAAATAATCAATTCATTGAAAATAATAATGAAAAGACTCTTGAGTGACAGCCTTAAATATACAGTATTTTGTGCAGTTGCAATATGCCATGCCCATGTTCCCTCTTTCATCACAAAGGTTGCAAACTAAAAAATAAGTGATTTACAAAAAATATGAAATATCTCACCTGAAAGGTTGCATTAGTTTCCTATGCCAGGAGACAATGGTGTAAAAGGCAATGTATACTTAACATATCCAGCATAAACAGTCCAGCATGGTACAGCAGGTGGCAGTAATGCACTATAAAAGCAAAAGCAGGACGCCGAATTTACATGAAAAATATTACTGTGAAAAAAAGAGCTGTCGAACTGTATGCGTAAAGTTGTTGTGCATAGATGCATAACAACCTGAGGGTGGAATAAAATGCTACATTTGGGATATAAAAGAAACGATGAAGAGAATCGATCCTGAATCACTTCAGTTGTTAACCCTGAATTGACAAAACATAAATGGCAAATCCTGTTCAAATCTGTTTTTGTGAATGAAGAGACTCGACCAGCAATTCAATTTAGATATAAACATTTGAGTGTTATATCTACATGACGAGATGTAAACCACAACACACCTGAAGTAGTGTTTCTTAGGTTTTTATTTTTTCCATGCAATAAAAGTTTGCTATACAGACCATAAAAACAATACCACATAACTTTATGTATTGTACAGTGACAAAGATAAATATATGGCCCTTATTCCACTAGACAGTTAAAAAAACAAACAAACAAAAAAACTATTCTCTCCCCCTTTTTCCCCACCTGACTCGTTCATATATACAACTTTCCTCAATACACCTCAAAATAGGATATATTCTTTTTTGGAATAATACAAACCTGATAGTATGCTACTCTTCATACAAGAAAAACCATATATCATACCATACAGCTCCGCTTTATACATTCTTAGCACTCGAGGATATCGTGTAACATAGAACACAGCCACCTTCAATGGCAAGTGCATCTTCATGATATAACAAAGCATGTTTTACCATACAATTAGTCTAAAGTTTGACAGTGGGCTTAATGCTGCAGATGAGTGCCCCCGAACAGCAGATACTCTACAGATTAGATTCATTACGTCTCTGTAAAGCCTTTAAAGACAGTACTCCTACAAACAGTCTAAACGCATGTTGAAGACAATATAATTACACGTATGCTTCCATTCAAACAGCCCCTTCCTTTGGCAAATGGAAACTTGGAATGGTAATAGAGTATAGACTTAACATGATAGAAAAATAAAAAGGAATGCAAGGGATAAGTGTGCCATGACAACCAAACGGCTTTCAAGTATGATTGTCAGTCTCATGTAGAAGGGTTGTGCCCATGGATGACCTTTTAATTGACCTCGTTATGACAAGTCCTCTCCACTTGAAACTTAATATTATAAGCCTACAGTGTAAATGTAGGCGTGATCATTCTTCATCGGTACCGTAATGTGAGATGTCACGCTAAACGCCTTTGTCAGAGCAAAACGCAGAAGTCTTTTTATAAAGATCACTGAGCTGACGGGGCGCCTCCCGTTGACACTGATGGTCTGGTCCTCCTGGCAGCAGATTCCTCCACTACAAAAGTGTAGTTATACTGAAAAAACAAAAACAAAAATAAAGTGAGAATATTCTTTGTTAGGAAACGTTTATGCTCTTAATTTAAGAATCAGAGCTGAAATCAAGTCAGATGTGACCCTACCTCATTTTCAATGTCTTGAAGAGACTTTATGCAAATGTTGTTAACTTGAGAGTTCAGTTGAGTCTGAGAGGGCGGTAAAACAAAGAGAAGCAAATGTGAATACATGTTTATAATAGAGGCTTGGGGTAAAAATGGACGAGACATAGAGTGAGGCAAAAGACAGCCACATTTTGCAATGGAACCCATTACTTTAGTATTGTTGAAAATGTCAAACGTACCGTGCCGTTTGCATGGATATCAAACTTTGGGTGAAGGCTAAAGGGAACTCCATCTAGAGCTGCAGAGGGGGAAGGTAGGTAATAGTTGAGTGGATTGCCTGCAGTGATATACAGTACATATTACAGTAATATGTTTCCTGTGTATGAGGGGAGGCTTGCAGAGTACCTGTGATTCCCGAGATGCTGCTGTCAGCAGGTTTGTCCACGTTGTCCTTGGTGTGGAGGCTGTAGTGTCTCTGGCTCAGTTTCTTATGTGGCACTGGAGGAGGAGTGTTGCTGTGGAGACAAATAGATAAATATTAACACCAAGAGTTAAAACCTCTCTAGGATACAAACTGTGCTAAACTATAGGGTACAAAACCGCAGCCTGTCTTATCTTGACCTATATTAAAGGGAAAGATAAAATGATGAAGTTGTTCTTTATCTTCTTTTCCTTTCGGCTGCTCCCTTTCAGGGGTCGCCACAGCGAATCATGCGCCTCCATCTATCCCTGTCCTCTGCGTCCTCTTCACTCACACCAATTAACTTCATGTCCTCTCTCACTACATCCATAAATCTCCTCTTTGGTCTTCCTCTAGACCTCCTGCCTGGCAGCTCCAACCTCAGCATCCTTCTACCAATATATTCACAGTCTCTCCTCTGAACGTGTCCAAACCACCTCAATCTGGCCTCTCTGGCTTTATCTCCGAGACATCTAACATGAGCTGTCCCTCTGATGTACTCGTTCCTGATCCTGTCCATCCTCGTCACTCCCAAAGAGAACCTCAACATCTTAAGCTCTGCCACCTCCAGCTCTGCCTCTTGTCCTTTCTTCAGTGCCACTGTCTCTAAGCTGTACAACATCGCTGGTCTCACCACCGTCTTGAACACCTTTCCTTTCATTCTTGCTGATACTCTTTTATCACACAACACACCTGACACTTTTCTCCACCCGTTCCAACCTGCTTGCACTCGCCTCTTCACCTCTTTTCCACAGTCTCCATTGCTCTGAACCATTGACCCTAAGTACTTAAAGTCCTGCACCTTCTTCACCTCTCCTCCCTGTAACCTCACCGTTCCACCTGGGTCCCTCTCATTGACACACATGTATTCTGTCGTACTGCGGCTAAGCTTCATTCCTCTGTTTTCCAGAGCAGACCTCCATCTCTCTAGATTCTCCTCCACCTGCTCCCTGCTCTCACTACAAATCACAATGTCATCCGCAAACATCATAGTCCATGGAGATTCCTGTCTAACCTCATCTGTCAGCCTGTCCATCACCAGAGCAAACAAGAAGGGGCTCAGAGCCGATCTTTGATGCAGACCCACCTCCACCTTGAACTCCTCTGTCGCTCCTACAGCACACCTCACCACGGTCTTACAGCTCTCATACATGTCCTGCACCACTCTAACATACTTCTCTGCCACTCCAGACTTCCTCGTGCAATACCACAGCTCCTCTCTCTGCACCCTGTCATACGCTTTCTCTAAATCTACAAAGACACAATGCAACTCCTTATGACCTTCTCTGTGCTTCTCCATCAGCATCCTCAAAGCAAACACTGCATCTGTTGTGCTCTTTCTAGGCATGAAACCATATTGCTGCTCACAAATGCTCACCTCTGCCCTTAGCCTCGCTTCCACTACTCTTTCCCACAACTTCATTGTATGACTCATCAGCTTTATTCCTCTGTAGTTGCCACAGCTCTGCACATCTCCCTTGTTCTTGAAAATTGGCACCAGTACACTTCTCCTCCATTCCTCGGGCATCCTCTCACTCTCCAAGATCTTGTTAAACAAACTAGTCAGAAACTCTACTGCCACCTCTCCTAGACACTTCCATACCTCCACAGGTATGTCATCAGGACCAACTGCCTTTCCACTCTTCATCCTCTTCAACGTCCTCCTCACTTCACTCTTGCTAATCTTTGCTACTTCCTATTGGTTAACAATGTAAAAGTTCGTTTTCCAATCCAATCAAGTGATTGCCATTTGAATTGGCTGTATTTAAACACCTCTGTACCAGAAGAGCCATAACATGTCCCCCAATAAATCACGACAAGTACTAATTTTGTGAATTATTAAAATGCACTTCGGGACTTCTCTATATTACACCTTAAATAGGTTCTGTACCTGGGTCCGAGGGGCAGAGGAGCAGACGGCTGGTCCAATGAGAGTCTGCAGAGGTCCAGGCTGACACTGCGGGGCTTGGCTTTGGGAATGGGGCTAGAAAAATGGCCCTTTCTGCTCCACAGCACGTAGCCATGGACGTCTCTGGGGACAAGGCACATTTGATGATACATTTAGAGCTGTATATTTGTCAATTAAGTACTAAATGCACAGTTGAAAGCAAATGGTCTTTAAATAACTCATTTCTGAATACAGACCACTGTGATTTAGGTTATGGGATTTAAGAAATGCCTTGATGAAACAGGTATAAGCCCAATGTTTTGTATATGTGAATGCTACCAACCCCACATATGTGTAGTGCTGCAACATCATTTTGCTTTTGGCTGTCAGTTTGATATCCAACACAGCTGTGTCCACACTGCCCACAGGGACGACGCGCACACACACCCGCTTCTTCTTCGAAACAGAGGTCTCTGGACACACAAACAGAGATACAGATTACGTTCATCAGACTGCAAATTAAATTAGCAGTGAGTAAATAAGACATCAGATATCAGGAATGTGTCAACAACTGTATATGCGCGTGTGTGAGGCTTGTATTGCCATCTTTGTAAAACCGAATTTAGCTTCAAACTATAGTAGTGAGGACATTTCTGCATTGTGAGGATATTTTGTCCTCACTACTTCAAAGGACTGTTTGAAGGTAAGACATGGCTTTAAGGTTAAAGCTGGAATTAGGTTTAAGGTTAGGGTAAGGGATTTCGTTGTGATGGTTAATTAGGGTTAGGGGCTCGGGAATGTATTATGTCAGTGAAGGTCCCCACATGTATAGAAAGACATAGAAAGACGTGTGCACTCACTTGGTTCAAGGTACTCTGCTATATAGCAATAACCGTGAGGAATAGAGTCCTTATCCGAAATAAGCTGAATGTCTGACACTACCATACCACCTGCCAAGTCCTATGGAGAGAGAGAGAGAGAAACGGTCCGTTTATGGAAGACAGGAGGGACAAGTGCAGACAAACAAACTGACACAAGTAATATGGTTATTAAAAGTATGGAAGAGGCTCTCTGATCTGATATCTGTCAGTTACCTTGCTGTAACAGAGGTAATATCCAGACTTCATTGCAAAGCTGCGTGTAAAGTTCGCTGCTGCGCCGTCTTCTGTGATGCTGATCTGCAGAAGGGCCGAGAGATTAAGAAGCAAAAGGGCCGCGGTTAGATATACCACATCTGGCATCACAAACATGTCCGAGAAGTAGGCAAGTAATATGGCAGGTTGATGTATAAAGAGAGTGGCTGATATTGGTGGTGGTCAAGGCAAAAAAAATGCAACTTCCCTACATTTTAATCTTAAAGTGTAAATGTCAGACCTTCTGTTTGTTTGCAAAATATTGTACAAACCTTTGTTAAAAGTAGACAGGATTACCACAATATTCTTCCCCTAAGCCTTCAGAAAAACATGCATTTTATTTTCAACTGTTTGTGGTCACTGTTGAGTGAAATGTTGAAATACCGAGTTCCTATTTATTTGGTAGCTTTCCTAATGGTGCAGCATTGTCACTCTGGTGAAAACAATGTACTATTGTATAAACCTCTATATCTCTGTGCGTACCAGTTTGAAATCTCTGGGGCAGGTGCTCGAGTTGGAGCTCCACGCCACTGCTGTAATTGGCAGGACTCCCCCACGCTCCATCAAAGACATCTGAGGAAAAGAAATAGAAAAAAGTACAGTAAACAAGGAAGGGCAACAACATAAATGTGTGCGTTTTAATGGTGTGTGTGTGTGTGGGGGGGGGGGGGGGGGGGGGGGGTCGGTTTTT
>CM022472.1:22328779-22364309 GCA_011952105.1 Coreoperca whiteheadi
GGTTGTGTGTTTGGTGGGAACCCCCCATCTGTGTTTTTTTCTTAAGACAATTAAGGGGTGGGAAAAGGGGGGGGGGGGGGGGGGGGGCCTGGGTCTTCTCATTGCCAGACGAGGTTTTTATACAAATTACACTGCTGTGATAGCCGAGATCAGTATCAGCTTTATTGGCCAAGTACATGTACACATGCAAGGAATTTGATTTCTTATCTGTCATTTCGTGTGTGTGTGCTTTCTCTGGGACTTATTGGCATTTTGAGAACCAACTTGCTGTGTCCCTGTGACGAAAATTGAGGACTCACAAAAAGTAAATAGGCTCCCATTCAGTCTAAGAATTCAAGTTATCCCTCAGCGACATTGTCTAGGACAGAAAGACTCTATTCAGTCGAAATAGTCATGTTATCTCTATATGTTCAAGGGCAGAAAGAAACTATTCTGTGGAAGAATTCATCCCTAAATACAGCAGTGAAGTGGCAGTTCCTCCTGGGGAGTTCTGCAGTTCCCTTATTTATGAGATGTTTTTATATTAAAAAGTTATTTTGCAAGGCACCCCTGTCCTGGTAGAAGGTAGGGTTGGTTGAAATGGATAAAACCCTCTATCAAGGTATATGTAAATGACATACCTGACAAATAAAATCACTACATCAACTGAAAATATTGGACAAAATACTGCACATTCAACAGTTTCAAAAATGGAAAATAGTTCCCCTTTTCAACTGTTTGAAATGTGATTAATTATCAAATGCCTACCTAGACAACTGTTTTCAGTTTTCACGAGACAAAGCAGTCAGTTAAAACACATGAAGAGATAAAGAGAAGTGTGAGTGATTCATTTTGAATGAACAAACGCCAGAAACTAATACATTAAACCTGTTAAGTGTGAAATGTGAAGCTGGGGTGGATTTGTTGATATACTTACTTACGTAATACCCGTGGTTATTGCCTGAACTCTATGTAGGTATCAGGTTGGGAAATCAACATCAGGCAGAAGCAGGTAATTTAGCTTTGACAGTTTAATTGCTTTACCAGCGACTTTGCTATCCACAGAATTACACTTCTGTCTTTTCCTAACAAATTCACGTGTATTGTAATAGTGTTATTCATAAGAATAACCGGAGTAAATCATTAATAAAGACTGGTTTGGAGTCATTTTCCATTATATGACAAGCCGAGCTTACCTTAGAGCCGTAGCGACCTTTACATTGACACAACTTTCGCAGTTTCTTGTTCAGAGTTAGCTTAATTCCTTTCCTTTCATGAGCCGACTAATAAAGTATTAGAAATGCATACTTACTCTGTCTCCGTGTTCACTTCTGTGTCTTCGAGGTGAAACGGTCGGCAGGCGAACAACTTTTTAGTTAACAGCCGAAATGTCTCGCTCTTCCTTGTCAAAGCAGGAAGTGCTGGGTCCATTCTGACTTCAACTCCCGTCAAACCCCGGGGCGAGACGAACGAATGAAACGCCAACCCAAGTCTCAACGCAAGATGGCGGCATTACATTAGTCAGAAAGAAGGGCAGCTCCCATTTAAAATGCTTGTTCGTTGCTAATTGTGTACTTGATCTGTTATATTTGAACAGTCTGGATTTTGTCCTTGTTTGTGTTGTCAATGTACTCAAATAAAAAAAGGAATACATATACATTTAGCCCATTTTAGCTCGTTCACAAACTGGTTAGGCGACTGGTGTGGACAGAGGGCTGCTGCTGAGAGAAGGATCGATTCTCATTTGCATGACAATGAGGGCGAGCAGGGCAGGCTGAGGTGGAGGAAAGGAGAGAGTGAGAGGAGGATAATGGAATGGGGGTGAGGAGAGGTGGACAAGATGGGGAGGAGAAGGGGAGCAAATGGAGAGAACTGGGAATGAGAGATAAAGAAAGGGTGAATTGCAGGGAACATAAAAGGGCAAAGAGACACATAGGCTGCACACACTTCGGGTTTAAAGGACAAGCCTAATGAGATTCTATATTTTTCTTACAAACAACAAATCCGGATGTGGCGTATTCTTCTCAGCCATAGTCCTCCATTGCTGTTGAATTAAAAACACATCAGTGAGCCACAATGTTGCACAGGCTGACATGTTCCTTCATTACCATGAGCTGGGGCACCGTAGAGTATTTTCAATCCCACATGCGCCGTCCTGCTGCCATAAATAGGCTACTCACTAAAGCAAATGTGTTAAATGACTTAGCCTTTTTAAGAAATTAAGTCAAGACCCCTTTTTAAAAATGTTCATCTTTAGCAGGAACAGACAGAAAGCATTGAGGACTAACACATTGTTAATGTCTTTTCATGGTTGGTTCACAATAAGAAAAATATAGAAAGTGACCAGCCTCATCCTTGAAGGGGCTTTTTTGTAATGTAAACACTTTGCAGGGCGACAAAAAATAATATTCTGAACGGATATGCAACAGTGGGGGGAAATCCAGAGAGGTTATGTTTAATTCAAGACAGTTTATGAAGAAAGAAGAGAAAGAAGGAACGAGGCCCTTTGATTGCTACCGACAACACACACTCATAACAGACGCTCCTCTTAATCAACTTTAATGTTGCGTGTACATGTGTGAAATTGAGAAAAAGACACTTGATTGGAGCATCCAGAGGTGCTCAGGTCCCCGTTGGCATGGCAACATGCAGAGCAGACCACGGGGAAGGGAGGGAGGGGGGCAGGCAAGGAAACTAAAAAAGAAGGGAGAGTCATTACGTCACTGTGTAGCTTGTGAACGCACATTGGTGCCAAGAATGAAAGCTTTCAGTTTGGCCGCCATTGAGGTGAATGGCATCTCTATCCCCTCGTTTATGACCTGTCTTAACAGGTTATTGCCCTGGGTGGCAGAATCATCTGTAATTTGTTGTATTGTTAACTAGCTAACGTTTGATATATTGGTTGATGTACATTTCATCATATAGCTTGCATATTGTCAATTTATTTGGCTGTGGCAACCCCTCAACCCGGGCCGAGAACTGGAGCTTTTCTCCACCGAAGTCGAGAGACGGACATGGTTGTTGATAACTTTAGCTAAATAACAAAATAACTGGAAAATGGGGCAAATGGAAACCAGCATTTCTTCAGAGCATTTAGCTTTATTGGCTGATTGGCCAATCAATGCGAATGAGCCAGCTGTAATCTGCTGAGATTAAAACAAAGGGGAGAAGAGGCAAATTGCCAGGGAGTGTGTCTGTGCATGTCTGGAAGCCTGCACATCTGTGTGTCTGCTTGTTGGGGGAGCACGCAGCCGCCTGTGCTGAGAGGTAGTAAATAAGAGAGTGATAGACTGAGAGAGAGAGCAGGTTCAAACGCTCTGGTGCGTGCTACTATGCTGGGGGATTCATTCATCTTTCCCATCAAGTCAGTCTCCTGTCTAGAGTGACGGCAGGAGACACGCGTGCATTAAGCTCGTGTACACACAAACACACACTTCTCAAAAGCATGAAGTCTCAATCACACTGAGTTCTAGCCTCTAGCCTAGATCCTGCTTTACATCAAGAAATCAAAAATGTATGCAGTTTGAGAACTAACTGTAAAAAAATGATTACTGCTGCCTGTATTAAAAGCAAAGAAAGTCTGTATGATGACCTGCTGATTGGAATAATACAGATAAAACTGCACTTGACGAAACATAACGTCCTGTAGAAATATAATTTCATTATAGACAATACTATACAGTACGATGAGGTCACCATAAACTCAATAGTGTGCATTAGAGATGCAGTCTCTGTATGAACAGGGCACCTTTCCTGTGTTACATCTGAGCCATGTGGGTCGAAGTTCGTCAGTAGCCAGGCTCATTATAAGGGCTCCTATGTGTAATGCTTGTCTCTTATGACACATACGTAGGCTACTGGTGTGGTGTATTTCTGTTGGTTTTCACAGTTCCCTTTGAAACCCACCAGGACAGCTCAGTTTGATGTGAATAAGGGAAAACATGTGACAATGACTGTTATATTTGTGGCTTTTTATTCTTTTAAAAAAAAGAAATAAAATCAAATTTCAACATACTGTAGATGCTGGCTAAGTGATCTAATCAGAGGACCCTGAAAATAAGGCCAATTGATGAATTAAACACCCCGAGAAAACCCACACATTGCCACCCATGTAATTGGTAAATTTTTTTTTTTAAACAAAAAAACTATAAAACATCTAACAAAAGATTAGATAAAGATTAGAAAAATGAGGGCGAAAGTGCAAATGTACATTGAACATTGGTGCATGAAGTTTCATGGTGTTTTTTCATTTTTGTTCAGGTTGTGCTTCCTTCTGACACACAAGTCATACATTTAGGTGAGCTTTTATTGATTGTAGAAGACATCATTTGTAGAGGATATGTGTGGGTTGATAGTATACAGGTTTAGCTGTTTTTATTTAAATATTTAAACATTATTAACAAGACTAAGTCTACAGCCATCCTAACGGCTCTAAGATGTTGTACTTAGGCACAGCGGTGGTTTGAGCTAAATGCTAACGTCAGCATACTAACAATGTCAATGCTAACATGCTGATGCTAAGCAAGTCTAATGTTTACCATGTTCACCATTTTATTTTAGCGTGTTAGAATGATAATATTTGGTAAATAGCACTAAACGCAAGGTGCTCTATCCAATGTTGACATGCTGTTGACATATTTCAGTCTGGATCAATGTGGTGGAGTGACCATCCAGAGAGTCACAGCGCTAACGACCCACAAAGACACACAAAACGACCACAAAGGGATGCAAAAGGACTAAAAAGACACAAAACGACTACAGAGAGACACAAAGAGATGCAAAATGACCAGAAAGAAAGGCAAAACAAGATGCAAAATGACACGTAAAGCAACTAAAAAGAGATGCAAAATGACGCCAAAGAGACGCAAAATAACCAAAGGTGACACAAAAAAACTGCAGGGAGATGCAAAATAACCACAACGGGACATGAAACAACTAGAAAGAGATACAAAACGACTGCAAACGATACAATGACATCATTTGTGGTCTTTTTGCTTCTCTTTCTGTCTGCGTGTCTTGCTCCTGTGTAGGAGGGGTGGGGTCCTTTTACATGTCTGTGTTCAGGGGCCCCTTGTCTCATAATCTGTCCATGGCTTCAGGCTATTAGGTGTTACATATAGCAGCTATTTATTAATTAAGGGTTCTCGCCCCACAGGGGCTCCGAATGATGTGACATTTCTAACACACGTCCAGCTCAGTGTGCTCTACGAAAAAGCCTCTTGAACCAAATGAGTCCACCTAAATAGATTTTGAATGTTTTGAAAACCACATTTTTGACATCTCCTCCTAAACCATAGGTCCAATTGCTGCCAAATGTGGCGTGGATGATGACTGGACAAAGCTTATCAAAAAAAATGTATAAAGCGTGTTGATACCTTATTTAGTTTTGAATATATTGACCAATGAACTTAAAAAGGCACGTGGTTCATCTCATAAATAGACCAAAGTCAACAACCAGGGCCAATCATCGCAAAACGTGTGCAGGATACGTCCACACAAGCACCTGTAACATACCCTGAAGGTTTCATTCAAATCGACAACTAGGGGGCGCTATACATGCAAAACAACTGGCGTGGCATAAATCGCACTACAAATCAGAAATTGTTTTCTTTTCTTCATTCTACTTGTGAAAAAGCAAAGATGGAGATGGTACTGCTTTTTTCAAGTCTAGACCGCATTGGACCGAGTCCAGATCAAAGGCTTTAAACTTGTAACTTGTAAGTCTGTGTTGGCTTGAACCCTGTGAATCTCTGCTTGTAGCTATATTATTTGTTACTATTTATAGATCAAAAGCTACATTTTGTGTGACAGTGTCACTGTGTTGGACCTGTCACTCATTTCGGGACTCATTACATGTTTAATCCTGTGTTCCGACGGGTCATGGTTTCTGTTTACATTTGGATCACAGAGTCATTAGGGTTTTCGGGGCTCAAAGGGGTGAGGTATGAAACTGAAACAAACTTTCCTGCAGGAAGTCTTGTGAGAAGCTCCATGTAAACTGAACGTGAACATGCAGAAAGAACTGGAACTCTGGTCATCCATCGGCAGGTCTTCATATACAGCAGCGACCACTTTGAGGGATAGAAAACTTTGAACAGAGATGACAGTCAGACCACTGATAGCGACAACAAAAGTTGATCAGAGACCAACTATAACTGGACCATGACCTTCAGGAGGAGAGGGTTGGTGAGCTTTCTACCAGACTGGAGACAGAGACTAAACTGGTTTCTATGGACGCAGGTAGAGCAGCTCACCAACGGGCTCCAGACAGAGAGGAGCATGAGATTGGAACTGACTGAGCAGTTGCAGCAACAGAAAGACACCAAGCATTTAGAAATGAGGCAGAGAAAAAGTCTGAACGGATGAGAGTGGATCAGGAGCTGATCCAGCGAGCGAGGGATCAACAGGATGCCCTCTGTCAAAGGTTGGAGGGCTTGCCACCAAGCTCAAGGCTGAGGAAGAGATCAATCAGAAATTAAATTGCCCAGCTGAAGGAAAAGCTGGAGGAGCAGGAGGATAACAAACCCAAAATACAACACGCAGCCTAGATTTTACTTTTGCTGGTGGTGTATTTTGTCTCGTTTCTGCTACTAAAGTAGTGGCAGAAAATATTGCAGCTGTGTAAACATAAGTGGCAACATTCTTTCTGTTAGTTCCTCAAAATAAAACAGAAAGGTCTTCTTTCCGAACCTCCTGCTTTGCTTTGCGGTTTTCAAGAGTCATACTGGAAGACATCCATCACAGAAGAGCTGCAAATATAATTTTTTCATTAAAAAGCCTCAAAAGGTCAGAATGCAACACAGCCACAGGCCCCGTTGTGTTTTGCTTTTATTTCGCCACTTTCTTCATCTTCAGCCGAAATGTCAGAAATGAGCATGAGCATCCTGGATGGATGGATATATATATATATATATATAAGTCAATTATAAGTTCCAAACAAAACAATTAAAATGCAATACACTGTGGCAAAAGGGATCCATATATCAAACTAATGAAAAGGACATCCCTTTAAATACAAAAAAGTATCTTACAAAGGAAAAGGCAGCAACTTCTAAAATCAACTTTAACAACTTAAATGCAAAATACTGGTGCACTGTCACATCATTACGTAAATAGACACATTTTATCCTGTTATATAGGCTATATATCTGTCTATATATCTGTGTCAGTCTAACACCAGCTGTGATTTTTCCCGATTTTATAGTGCATATTCACTCGAAGCAGGTTTTGGGCATGTAGTGACAGAAAAGTGACTAAATGAACTATGAACTATACACAAAGATGCCAGCATGCATACTAAATCTCTTTCAGTGTGCTGTTAATGGACACTACTGTCCAGCAATTGACCGCACAAGGGAAATAAAGGAGCTGTTTTTAATTTTTTCTTGTGAATTTTATTCGCTGGTGCAAATATTACAGCCCTTCCTGTACAAAAACGGCAAAGTACATTCATTCCTTGTATACTGCAAAAGCATTTGTCAGAAAATCCGAAATGTTCCACATTTCATATATGTAAATAGCTACGATCCCTTAGGTTGAAAGCCGTGTTAATATTTTCATATAGTAAATCCACTCCATTCATGAAACATGGACAAGTGAAAACCCTCACACCGTGAGGCAGATAGACCTCACCTCCTTAGGTAGGCTATTGTACGACGTCCTAACACGCACACACACAATTAGTATTAGTATGTGTAGCATCATCAACAACAACAACATTGTGTCCATGGTGAAATTTCAACTGCAGCATTTCCCGGAGCCCATTCGACATACGGATGGAGAGCTGCGTCAAAGCGGCCAGAAACATCCAGTACAAGACCGGAAATCTATCAAGGTTGCCTTCAAAATAAAAGCACCAACCCGCATTAAATCGTACGCTGGCCATTCTTAAACAACTGTTTCATATATCTGCGCAGTGTTGGACCGGGAATAAAGACCGGACGATTACTGAACACTATTTAAAATGGTAATTTGAGACAATATTGTTTAAATACATTAGCTATATAATGTTAGTATATGCATATAATAGTAGCCTATACTATACCACTGGCATAATATGAATTCCAACTGGACAACAGCAGTTTAATTTTTGTAGACTTTGTTCCTTCATTAAATCCTTGTGCAAGAAGAATGGTCTCTAATGTGTCAATGTTAAGTTCTTGTCAATAATCATAGCCCATGCATAACACTGAGAGCTACAATTGTAGCACCCACAATCTTTTTTTTTATGTCCCGCCCACCAACCAGGCTGTGATTGGTCGGTTCGCGAAAAGGGACAATGACCAGCGCGGCGACTTTGAGAAAAGATGAACGTGTTTCAGCGGCAGACCCTTGACTTGAAGTTGAACTGGGCTCTCTCCCCTGCTCCCGCTATGCTGAGATGACTGACAGGTAACAGCGCCAAATATGAATAATGTGTTACTTTACAAAATATGGCTGCATCAGCCTCAATGGACTTCAACCGCTCCTCTCTCGGCTTCTCAGCACAATCCTTTACGTGTTTTTTTCTCTCTCTTTACATTTGTCCATGTTGCTCCCCTCCCGGTTATCCATGAAATGTCACCCCGCAACACTTGAAAGTTAGAATGACCAGCACCCAAAGTTATCGGCTGGGAGAGGGAGAGGCTGGCAGGTGTCACGGACCGCCCACCCGCAGTGGGCCCAGGACGCCTCTCTCTCTTCATGACTGTTCTGCATCCCTTCGTATTTCAGTGGCCATACAACACGGGGTGTTCAAATCATTTAGCTGTTCCCCCGCAGGACATGTCCGCGGGGCCCCTACGCACGCCTCCTGTCTCCCAGAGGCTCGGCCCTATCCGAATGGTAACGTCACAGTTTCACGACAGCGCTGAGAAGGCTAGGGCATTCTAATGTGCCGAATGAAAGGTGACGCGTGTTCAGACGGGTACGTCATAAAGGCCCCTTTAGAAAGACAAACTGCAGGGGCTCGTCCGCGGATGTAGGCCAAAAAAAGGTCACCATTAGGCTACTACATACGCTCGCGTTTACGTATTATTTGGAAATGTTGGAGCGGAAGTAGCCTTTTCCCATCCTGCCTGACTTGACAGTGGCCAGCGTTGCTTCGTGGTGTTTTTCTGGGAGGAGTGTGGCAGGGAGAGAAAACAGCAATAACTAATGTTAGGCTACAAACCTGGCAGTGTGAGACGTGGACGGGACCGGATAGATGAGCAAGTTCCTCGGGAATAGCTTTCCTAGACCGTCTTTTAGATGATCCTGGCGGTTCACACTCCGTGACCGTGCAGGTAAACGGCACTCGCGGATCAAATAAAAAAAAAAAAGAAAAAAGAAAAAAGAGAGAGCAGGCGGAGACGTCGACATCAGAGGGACTAGATGTAGCTATAGGGACCGTGCAGACCATTCTTTAACACACACGAGCCCACCAGCCTCGCAAAGCAGGAGCGAGTTAGCTTCGTAGCGAGCCACTTTTCTTCGTTGTTGGCGTTTTGTTGCTCACATTAGGCCGAGCCCACGCTCCAGAACTGCTGTTTGCGTGGCTGACCGCTCAGATAGTCTACGAATACGCTTCATTTTCTTTGGAGGCTTTTCTCCCCCTTCGGAGCCTCCGGGTTTTGTCTTTTCGGGGGGAAGAAAAGACGTGCGCACGCGCGTCGCGTACTGCTACCCATTAAAAACAACAAAATCTCACCGTAGGCTGATATTTTGGGAACGGTACCCTCCCGTGTCAACGGAGAACCGCAGTTTGTAGAGTCCTAACTGGGTTGCGTTTTCTCGTTTTCTTCAGACAAGTAAACAGTAAGGCTGCTGCACTTCGGTTCCCCCCCCCCTTTGTTATTCAGACCGAGACAAGCCGATCGCTCCAGCTGAGGCAACACGGCTCTCAGTTTTGAGAACCTGTATGGTTTTTTTTCGGGAACACTGTTCAACCTCTTGGTGTTCTCAGTACTGAAAGTTGGAGAAGGAGCCCCCTTTGTAGTCCTCCTCCCCCCATCTCTCCCTCCACAATAAGTGGCACATTGGAGGTAGGCTATGGAGGACCAGGCCCGCATGATGTTGGGTCATATTGGACTAAATGGACTGTCTCAGGAGGATGTGGGGGATCCTGACAACATAAGGAAACATCACAACCTCGGTCAGCCGCAGCAGGACATTGGTGACATCCTCCAGCAGATCATGGCCATCACAGATGAGAGTCTGGATGAGGCCCAGGCCAGGTAATAACTCACGGGCCAGTGGGGGCCTGATAGAGGAGAGAACAATGTTTTGAGAGTTGGATTTGGGTCTGCGCAGGGAGGGTATCATCATCACAGCATCCCTTCAAGCTTGCATGGTCTTACACACGCGCACACACACACATACACACACACTATAATGCATTGTAATAACGCCCCCCTTCAACCCCAATACCACTGGAATTTTTGAGCTCCCTTTTTTTGTGACGTCTAGGCGGGTCCTCCATTACATCCCTGTCCCCCTCCCAAACACACATATATCATCCGGCTGTCCTCTGTGCATAGTATATGAACCTACTTTTAATTTTCATGACCACCCGAGATGTTTTCCTCGTCTTTCCGCTTTTCAAATGCAGCTAGCCATTTGGGAGTTCGACCAAGGGGAGGGGGCTGGGTGAGGCGTTAGGAGTTGGTGTGAAGCTGCTTATCAGTTAAATGATCGATTATCGCTCTCATTTGGGCCTGTATCTGCTGTAAATAGCCCCTGTGACCCCAGTGACAAATCCAACTACAACTAACACGTTGCATTGTTCATAGATCTTTACTGGCCGGCTGCTGTTTGTATGGCATAGTCTTGACCAACCCTTGTACATATACAGTAAAAGCTGACTTGTGAGCCCTGTATGACGCTGTGTCGTGGCCGGACCTGTCGGTCTGTGCTGTTGAGCGCAATAGTTAGCATACTAGTCCTTGAAATCACAGGGTAACTCACAGGGCTGTGTAATAATTCAATCTCAAATCGGGCTATCTTCCTAAATTAGAAATGACAGCATGAGTTGTATATGTAAAGTTTAACAGTGGAATGCAGTTCACTGGTTTGAACATCACTTTATTGTACACAGAATGTGATTTAGTGATGCACATTGATAGGGCAAAGCGTCCTTATCAATATTGTGATCATTTCAATGATATCGCCTAACTCTCGTAACTCACAGTACAATACTATCAGAATACTTTGCTCAAAATAGTATCTCGACACAGGCAATACTGCGATACACCGTATATATAAACCAAGTCATCTACTGTGCGATGCATCACAGTATCTGTGTAGCTAAACATTGAAGTATACCCCTAAGATGGAAAAAGCAGAGACGGATAAGCATGGTTCATTTTAGTCCTGTAACATTTCTGGCCCTCTTCATCTAATATTGCGTACTATTACTGCAATGTCTTGTCCTTCTCCCTCTCCTGATCTTGTGCCCAGTGTTTCTCACTCTCTTTGTTTCGCCTTCACTTTGTGATGTAACTTTTCTAAAACAAATTCTGTTGCCTCGGTGATGTCATTGGTATTTTTTTTCTTTTTTTTTTTTTTTCACAAAGCAGGAATCAAACCCGATCTGTATTTGCCCACGGCCTCAAGAATCTTCGCCTTTTAGTCTTACAGAGTTTAATAGCAAAGTTGAGATAAAACGTCATATGGAGTGTGGGGGCTTTTTAAAAAGCAACAATGGATGTGTTTCAGTTATCTGCAAATTCGAGTGGCCACGGACTGGCAAAAGGTTGACCAGCCAGATAACGTCACGTTTCAGATCAGCTGTCTGCAGGAGCAGACTGAAACATCAATGCGTCAGTGATGTAACAGAAGGTGTCAAAATACTGCTGTCAGAGTATCAATATTGTATTGTCGAAAACAGCACGATATTATATGGCAATATTGCGTCTTTGGCCCCACGCCTATTGCATGTGGACACAGATTTGTTCCCTCTTAAGTTTTCAAAGTGTTTCTGCATGATTGTGAATTAGGCAGCTATGTGCTCAGGCCAGTTTTCAGTCAAAGGCTTAAACACGTGTCGCTGCACTCTAATCTGAACCCAGTCTGTTCAGTACTTGCTTGCTATGTGTCTACATGATCTATTGTCCGTGCCTCTGACCAATAGATTATAAAGCCTACCAAAGAATGGTTTTGTAATTCACAAATCTCTGTCTTTCTCTCCCTCTTTCATTTTCCCCAAAAGGAAACATGCTTTAAACTGCCACAGAATGAAGCCCGCCCTCTTCAGTGTCCTGTGTGACATCAAGGAAAGGACAGGTAAGTTGTCCATTCCTGGTTTTGACCTCCAATCATGAAGAAGGTTGCGTGCTGATAAGGATAAGCTTTTTAAGTCTTTCAGTCCGCGATTGTATTCGAGGTTAAGCCCACAATTTACATACATTATTTTGAACTCGTTTCAGGCTCATAGCCTTTTCACCAGTTTAGGTCGGATTGAGAATATAAGGACACAGGTTTTCGAGAGTACAGCAATGTGTTTATTTAAGTGAGCCTTCTGATGACACATCTGTGGCACAAACTGAGAAAGAGATTGGAGACCGATAAGCAGATTGTATACTTGGCCAGCTACATTTTCCCAGCCTTCGTTCGTCTTTTGTAACTTGTTATTAATGATGCATTGTCTCTCTTTCTCCCCCTCTTGCTCATGTCCTCAGCGTGTCGCACTCTCGCGCTTTCAGTTTGTGATGGCATTTTTCTAAAACTCCTCCTCTGCTGGCTGCGTTGGTGATGATGAGTGTCAGACTTATGACTGAGAAATGCATGGGGGCAATGAGATCGTCTAATGTGGGAGATTAACATTAGGAACTTGTGCAAGCAGTTAAGATGATGCAATGTTGAAATGGCTCTAATTGCTTGTCAGTACACAAGCAGGATGGTTGTTAAAAAGATTGTATACCTAAATATTAGATCCTGACTTAGTTGTCCTCATTCAGTCCCACCCCAGTGAGTTTAATGGATTTAATGACTTTACAGTAAAGGGCCCAAATTTGTGTTTTACCTGGCAGGACATCATCTTTACTTTGCTTTTGAGCGGAGAACTCCTTCCGCTCAAAGCAGGGAGCAGTGTGAGCTACATGGCAGTCCCTGTTATTACCTCATTTCATTCACTTAACTTGGAAATGGGAAGCGTGAGGTTGGCAGCAGGCGGGAGACAGAGTTTCCAAGGCAACTAGTTGTCTCACCTACTCACTGTCATTCAGCTTTTTCACACTCTTAGCGGCCTGAATTTACAGAATCGGTCACAAGGGAAAAAGACAAAGGTGGCAAAGAGGGACGATGTAATAGTTTGGAGGAATGAGAGTCAGGAAAGGGAAAATTGGTAAAGATGAAAGAGTGATCAGATGATTCTTTCACCGTTTTCTAAAAATGGGAGGAACAACGTTGCATTTGCCGGCCTGTTCAGCTCAGTTCTATGTTTCTCACACCACAGCACTGAGTCAAAGCTGATCTTTGCCTTTGGTGGAAATGGGTCAATGTGATCCTTCTGCTCTGATCTGGGTTTTTATGCATTTCAGTCTCTGCTTAGCTTTTGGTATGAAAGTGGGAACATAGACTGCTACCCTTCTCAGCCATAAATCCCCCTCGTCTTACGCCACATTTCCACATAGCTGGGTATTTAGAGAAACGAATATTTCCCCCCCTCCGTTTTCAAAAATAACATCGTGGACACAACATCGTTTTCAAAAAAGTTGTCGTTTACATCAACCCGCATATATACGCCGTCGAGCGCCATCATAACTATGCCAAACCTATGGGCGGCAGTGTAGGGAGAAGGATAAAGCCGTGCAAGCCAATAAGAATCCTCAAAATCGACAACGACGAATAGCACGAGCGACTTCCTGTTCCTTTCACAACAACAGACATGGCGCGAGGTTCGTTTGTGTGGACAGACAGCGAACTGGAGTTACTCCTTAATGTGGCGTTAGACTACAAGGCAAGTAAAGCCCAAGACCATGTCGACTGGGAATCTTGCCAGTCCAAATATGTCGACATGTTGGCGCAATTCTTGGAGCGTTTGCACAAAAGTAAAAATGAGCACCACCTTAACAGCATCCGTGATCAAACAAACTCTAAACATAGGGCGCTCACATGACGTAAGCATTTTCTGGCGCATAATGTGACGTTTGAGAACCTCAAACCCCGTTTCTCCCAGTTGACACGGCAACACATAACCGGCGTTTTCAGAAATCTCCACTTTGGCCGGAGTTTTTAGAAATGATCGTTTTCTGGGATAAAAACGGCGTTTTCGTGTAAATGACAGGCCAAAACGCAGGGAAATATCTGCGTTTTCCCATCGTGTAAACGGGGCCTTAATTGTAGAGATGATCAAAGGATATGGCTGGTGTTATTCTACATCTTTTTATTGTTGACAAATCCCATGAAAACTTCAAAAATCAGCAATGCGTTAGTCCATCTCTCAGTACTTTCTGGGGCAAATTCACAAAAGGATTGCGCGAAAGGGTGAACTGCAACCCTAACTGCACTGCCAAGCAAATAGCATCTCAGTGCTGCGGTGTCTTTTGCAGGTATGTAAATGGGGTAATATGCAGACATTTGTTGCAAAATTGGCCCCTCTCTATGCAAATGAGCATTGAAAAACAAGGTCAAATTCACAAACCCCAGCGCTAATAGCCACATTCAGTTAGCGCGAAATTATTAGCATCTTCAGAGAGTTGGTGGTAACTGAAGTGGAAAGGGTGTCACGCCCAGACTTTCCAGTGGTCATGGACCCAGTGATTGTAGCCGGACGAAGCAATAGTTCACCATCAGCAGCACACAGGTGGCACAGAGACCGTACAACACCTGACATTCACCATGAGGGAATGAAACTGTAATAACAACTTAAAACCTGCTGCTGTGAGAGACGGAGACGGTGGTTACGGACTATGACGGTCCAGCGTGGAGCACAGGAGGAGCGGAAGCAGCTGTTCATGCGCCCAGTGCCATGTGATTTGCTACTTCAGTTAAGAGCAAATTTCTTACTGGGACCACTGCAGAAAATTGCAGATGCAAAGCAATGGGAACTTGCACTCAGCTGCAAAACGGTATGGGCGTGTTTGCGCTGTAATATCATCAGCGCAATATAATTTTTGTGTCGGGCCTTGAGAAGCGGACCTTGAGACGACGCAGGTAGCAAATGATGATGCACAAATTCATGGTGCTGTCAGCGGCCGCAATCCATTTTTTTGTGAATTTGCCCCTCTGATTCCCCCCCCCCCATGCCAATTAGTTCCTACTGAAGATGTAAATCTTTTAAAGCAGCTGGGCACTTTAGGTTTCCTCAACATCTGGGGACCACTTTTAATGACCGTGAAATATCAAGACAAAGTTTTCCATTGACACATACAGTTACACGTAACTATTATAAAGGTAGTTAGGAACCCGGGCCTGTGTGAATGGGGATGACCCATATTCGCCCTTTAGCATTAATCGGGTATGAATGAAACCTTTTGTCAGTATCATGATTCACACACAGCATTTGGATGTGAAAAAAGTGACAGTTGTTGTTTCACTCTACTTTCCATTGGTGTGTTGTGGCTCCTTCGTAGTGATTTGACCAATTCCATCATGCTCAATAACTGATGGAAATTCTTAGAGAAACCCTTTTTTAACTCTGTGGTTTTCTGGGCTTTTAGGCTGTCTCTACATCTAGATTATTGTGGACATTTTGAGCATATATCACTCCTTTTTCCCTTTGTCTCGACCAGGCTTGTGCTGCCTCCCGCTTTCTGCTGTCATTGTCTCGTTCTCTTCCTCTCTGTCCCAAGTTAGAACCATTAAAAATAACTCCTCACATGACAACGCCAGTGCAATAACACTGCTGGATGTATCTGCCCACTTCCCCATCATCCTAGATCTGCCTCTCTTTTCCCTCCTTCCTGACTCCTCTGGCATACTCTTCCTGATAAAACTCCCCGTTTTTTACCATCCATATTTTCTGGCAGTTTTTGAGGCCCTTACAGCGCGCAAAGTAGGAAAACCGAGCAAATGACGAGAGAGGCAGACGGACACATAGCTGCAAACATGGGTGGTGCAGACAGGAAAAGAAATGAAAATAAAAAGAAAAGAGAGGTGGGGGGGGGGGAGATAGCGAGGGAGGGACAGATTGATGGATGAGTTGGAGTGAGAGGCAGTAATGGTTGTGTGTCTTGGATTGGCAGACAGTTGATAATCTCCAGACCCCGGAGTCCTGTCAGCCTTCACTACAAACAGATTCTCAGTGGGGGACAGTTTGCCACCCACGGCCCCAAATGGGCTCACAAAACTGGATTTACTCTGTCAGAGCGCTCTGTTCCACAAGGCGTTACGGACTGCAGCTCATCTCTTTATTATGTGCACTGTGCGTTAGCGTGTGTGTTCGTACACTCAACTGAGTCAGTGGGCAATCTGGAAGGCTGGCCCGAACTCTGGGCTAATTATGAATTAATTAACCGTAATGGAACCCGGCCCCTTTTCGAACATAGTTTGTCTTTCCTTTTCTCGATGCCACCACTGTCCCCTCTTTCCCGCTTTTACTCTTTTCTGATGGACACAGTTGCCAGTTTATTAGGTACACCTAGCTAAAACTAATGCAGTACATGCTGTGCATACAACAGCCGTGCAATAACTCCTACCTTCATGAAGGTTATAATGTTCAGTTTTTGTTGAAAGGGTGTTGATTCAACTTAAGTAATTTTGAAGGCTGTAGTTTGGTGCTGTTGAATTATATTGCATTATACTGAGGGAAGTTCCCAAACTTGAGTCTGCCCTCTACCTTTTATATAAATGGGGTAGACAAAAGAGAAACCCCTCTGAGAACCACCTCTCGGTATAACACAGTATGAATGCAAGTATACCTAATAACCTGAATGTATATTTTACTCTTACAGTAAAAGAAATTCCATTTTTGACCTTGTTGTTCCTCACATGTATCAAGACGTTTCTTTCAACCCGCATTTTTTCAACTTTGAGTTTCTCTCTGATTTTCCACTTTACCACACAACATAGCACATAGTATGACTTATCAGAGAAGTGATGGGAAAGACAGAAATTGATCCGAGGGAGTGATAAGACGGGGAAAGAGAGGGGTTGGGACATTGGAAAGTATGGACGTATAAATGAAGGAAGACGGCGAAAGGGGGATGTAGATCTGTAAACTGGTAATTACCCCTTCTTTGTACAAACGTGTGAGAAACAGGTGTATTTTCCTTACAGTCTGATCTGTAGCCACAAAAGACACTCACACAGGTGCACGTCTGCCATACACACTTGCTGTGTGTGTGTGTGTGTGTGTGTTTCTGAGAGTGTCTCAGGCTACACAAGCACATGTGACTTTTGGAGTTGTTGGATTATACAGGTCGGGTTAATCTGGCACATCAGTGTGTTAGATGCAGTATGCTCATACTCGGATGTAATATTACATCCATATTAACCGTAACCATAACAGCAGTGCATTTACTGGACTGTAATATGGTTTGGGAAATCGCTAATGTGTGTGATAGACTGCCAAAATTAGAGGCGATCACCAAGTGTTAAGACTTTATAGGTGTGTGTGTCAGTCTGAATGCCAGATGCAGAGGCTGTCATTGCCCTCGTTGCGGGATTATGAATGTGAGACGATCTCTGGAACTACCTTGTAATTGGCACCTAATTTGCATAACGGTGCAAATTAACGACCTCTCAAATGAGCTTTCATTTTTCACAGGGTCTTTAGTCGCTCCTTAAGAGCTGGCGTTAATTAACAGCTGTGTGTGTGTGTGTGTGCAAGGATGCTTTTGTATGTGTGTCTGTCTTTCCCTGGGCTTGGGGATGCCAAAGGAAAGCTGGCATTACTCCCATAGCAACAGCTACCGTTTTTTTCTTCATGTAAACCTCCCTCTCGTCAGTGTTTTCGTTCTTCTGTTGCTTTGTCTTCCCTCTGCCCCTGCCGCTTCTTATCCTCTCTCACTCCAGCTGCCCCAGTGTACTAACACCACTTGATCTCCTCACTGCCTCCAACAAACAGAGCTACAACGAAGCTTTCTTATGTCATCAAGTATTTATATTCTCTGAGGTTCAGCTGTGCTGTCTGTAGATCTAGATGTAGGGTTGTTCTAGTATTGCATGGGTGTGTGGGGGGAAAAAAACCTAATTCCTTTGTCAGTTATTCTAATGTTTCATTATTATTACCACCTTATGGTCATTAACCGGCTGTTGTTGCATGTTGTCTAGAAAGAGACTGGGTCCAGCCAAGTGTCTAGGACATCTGAGATTAAAAAACTGGGGCTTGTTTCTCAAGTGCAATTTTTATGGAAATGGAGTTCTCGTTGACTTTTTGCCCTGTCTCGTCCCAGTCCTGTGACGAATAGTGAAATCGACTCCCATCCCATGGGAATCCCACAGGATTCCCGAAAAAATGGCAGCCTCTATTGTGGGGCTTGCATTTTGAGATTGTGCTCTCTGCTGGCTGTTGAGGGAACCAAAGTTGTACTGAAAACCACACAAACTCCAGTTTGTACGCAATTTGCTGTTGCACAAAAAGTACATTAGTTACTATTTGGGCTGTATACTGTGTGGAAAAAATGCAAATGTTTAATGTAAAAGAAAAGAGAAAATAGTAAATGAACACCAAACTAAAAAACAAACCTCGTGTTTGTGTTGCAACACCTTGCTTTTGGCGATTCTTTGATTTCTTTATCGCAGATTGGGTTCACAGCACGGCTGTTTGTGCATGAAAACGTAATCCAGTATTTATTCAATCAAATAATTAAAAAACAGTAAGATAAAAACCGCAAAGAAGCTGCTAATTATGTAAAATATCTATTAATAAACTTAAGTTTGACATACTGAAACAGGCTACTGATCAGCAGGAATTACAATGTTTGGACGCAGCTTAAAAGTTTGACTGAATGCCAGCGGGTTTTGTGCCTAACATCTACTGATGTTATGTAGTCGCTATGACTTACGCGCATGCAGTGTGAATCCTGATTTTCTAGTTCTACATGGCTGAGCCAGACATTTGGAATGAACTTTGCAGTGTTACATAAGCAGGGCATACAAGTTATTCTTTATTCTGTTCATTGTATTTCCAAAGCCAGTGATAAATAGATGCTCCACATTTTGAACACAGAAAGCTTTGAACTCTGAAGACTCTCAAGTAGTTTTCAATACCTCCTGGCCGTAAATCCAAAAATAGCATTAGGTGAGTAAGTCAGCAGGGTGTTATGGTAAATAAAAATCTCTTTACACTGGAACATCTGGCTTTAAACATCTGCCCTGCTAACACGTCCTTGACTTGATTACATCACACCTGATGTGGCTGTGACAGTTTCTATCCACGTCCACAGCCCTGGGTATCCGAGGCGTCCAAGAAGAGGAGAGTCAAGACCCTCAGATCATGCGACTGGACAACATGCTGTTAGCAGAGGGGGTCACGGGCCCGGAGAGGGGCGGGGCCTCTGCGGCAGCGGCAGCGGCAGCCGTGGCAGCCGGAGGGTCACCTAATGATGGGGGCCTGCAACACACCGAGTACAGAGAGAAGCTCGCTCAGATACGAAAGATGTACCACGATGAGCTGGAGAAATATGAACAGGTGGAATTAACAGGAACGGGCATTAACAAGAGGTTCTCTAGTGAACAGGAAAAGAGCTGCCGTACAATTTTGATTATGATAGTTAAAAATACACGCTTGTTTATTGTAATAATTAGAGAATAATGACATAACAATAATAATTTAAATTACTCAATTAGTCTGTCACAAAATAAACTTCACTCATCATGTCACTTATTTATTAATTTACATCAGCTCAACATATGACTGAGCCACTCAGTACGGAGTACCAGAAACATGTTTTTACTGAATATAGTATTTTGGTTTTGGGATGACAGAGAAGCGAATTTATGGATCCCACCAGAGTTTTGGGCAAAAGTGCAGCGAGTGGCTCTTAAAACCGGTAGGTTGGGTTTAGGCCTAAGTGGATTTGATAAAGAAAACTACATCTAATGTTTGAGCTTGTCTGCATTCTGTCTTTGACCTACTCACCCCTCTTCTCATACAGGCATGCAATGAATTCACTGACCACGTGATGAACCTGCTGAGGGAGCAGTCCCGTACGCGGCCCGTCTCACCCAAAGAGATAGAGCGAATGGTGGGCATCATCCACCGCAAGTTCAGCACTATCCAGATGCAGTTAAAGCAGAGCACATGTGAAGCGGTCATGATCCTACGCTCCAGGTTCCTGGATGCCAGGTTGGTTTATTTTCCTTTCGTCTTCCAGTGTGTGACCGTGTACTCACAACAATGCGAAAGAGAATATTTGCTTCATATTGCAATCTTCCTTTTCTGTCAGGCGGAAACGAAGAAACTTCAGCAAGCAGGCGGCAGAGGTTTTGAATGAATATTTTTACTCCCATCTGGCAAACCCCTACCCCAGTGAGGAGGCCAAGGAGGAGCTGGCCAGGAAGTGTTCCATCACTGTTTCTCAGGTCAGGACCTCAAAGACACACTGGGGAAAAAAGGGACTTTGGAACATAAAGAACACATATAGTACACATGGTTTAGTGTAATGAAGCCGGCTGAATTTCCTGACTTGCTTTTGACCTTCTTTTGACCTCTATAACTCTCTCAGGTGGCCAACTGGTTTGGAAACAAGAGGATTCGGTATAAGAAGAACGTTGCAAAGCTCCAGGACGAAGCTAGCTTGTATACTCGGTCAGCTGCCAGTGTGTCTTCACAGGCAAGCCAAGCCAACTCCCCAGCCACACCAAACTCAGGTACACCCCCTCCCACACACACACACACAGATATATGAACTCTAAGGTATAGTCGTTTCCTCTGTCAATGTGTAAACACAAGTCAAAGGAATTTTCTCTTAAAGAGGTCCCATAAATCACTTCAGCAGTCTTTCTCCTGACTGGCTGAATATCACACACTGCAGGCTCATCAGGCTCCTACTGTCTGCCCATAACAAGGCGTGTTGCAGTCGTACCTGACTGCATGTGCATCTTGTTTATTTTAAGCAGCTGACGCGTTCAGTGTTTTAACGGCGCGCAAGTGGGCGTTTTTGACAGCTGTCATCCCAGAAGCAAACATCTGGCTCTATTGCTGATCCCAAGACTGTATCATTCAAAAATGCCCGGACTGACCCCATATCTCTGGTAAATCTTCTAATTTCAGGGTAGAGATCAGTTCAACTTTTATCATTATATCTTTTGTTTCACTCATTAACTACTTAATGACTCGAGTTGAGGGCGCACCTTCGCGCGCACACACACATCCCCGTAATGAGTTTTATCCTCGTTTTGATCACATGTGGGATATGATGGAACATGAGTAGCCAGTCTGGTTATCCTTATCTCTTATTCTTTATTTTAAAGATGATTTTTGGGCCTTTCTGCTTTATAATGATAGTGTTAGCTGGAGAGAGACAGGGGAGGCAGGGGAAGAGAGAGGGGATGACATTCAGCAAGGGCCCAGGTTAACCCGCTGCCATAAGGACCCCTGATACATGGTAGGCGCTCTACCAGCTGGGCTCCCGGGGGGCCCGTGTCTCTGATTCTTACGCAGCGGTGTGAACAAATAAACTGTATGGGTCACAAAGTTAAGAGGCAGCCAGCAGTATTAATTCATGATATGACATTGAGCTCCAGCCCTCAGTAAACTGTTCCCATAAAGACTCGGCCTGCA
This sequence comes from Coreoperca whiteheadi, assembly GCA_011952105.1. NCBI lineage: Eukaryota > Metazoa > Chordata > Actinopteri > Centrarchiformes > Sinipercidae > Coreoperca > Coreoperca whiteheadi. Next base: position 22,350,384 of record CM022472.1, read on the forward strand.
ATAAGGTCAATATTGCAGTACGACTATTGAGTTTAACTGTGAAATGTGTACATAGACATGAGTGGGACCAACTTTTAAAAGTAGATTGGGTGTCTGAAATACATTACAAATAATTCTTCCTCCTATTTGGCACCCCTCCAGCTGGTGCCACCCTAGGCATGCACCTAGCTTGTCCATGCCTAAAAGCAGCCGTGTCTGGAAGGGCGGTATATTGGTTAATGTTAGGGTATTAAAGTGTATGTGTGTGTGTAAAATCTGACCTTGATGTGTTCCCTGCATGCCGACAGGAGGATACCCAGCCCCGTGTTACACTCCTGATGGGAGGTAATGAGGACCTGCCTGGAGGAACTCTCTTCCCTCCTCACGGTCTCCATGTAAGTAACTATGGTTACACACTGTTGCTATAGTTACACACTCCCCAACTGAGTAGTCATGGTAACCGCCTTTCCCAGTGTTAGTATATGGTGTGGTGTGACGCGTTTTGTGACACTGACGTTGAATTCTGCTAAAAGGTAAAAGGGTATCGACTGTGCACCTTCCTTTTTAGTTGAACGTTGGTTTGCTTTTAGTTATTGGTGTGGAGGAAAACCATTTTGCACTGAACTTTGCAAATAGATATACTAACATGGTCAGTGAATCTGCGGGTGTATTATTTCCTTTACAGCTAACGTCCTGTCCCACTCTGAATGTTCCTGTAGGTTGAGGATGGCCGGCAGGACAGTGGCGATCCCTCCTCGTGTCTCCCTCCACCCAGAGCACCAGACAGCAAGCACTAAGTCACCGCCAGCTGATGCTCCACCTTCCCTGCCCACTCCCCATCCTGCTCCTCAGACTAATGCAACCCAGACTGTAGGCTGACCTCCAGCCGAGCCACAAACAGACTCTTCAGCATTTCCAAAACTCTGCAACTTTTTTCTTTTGTTTTGCTGTGTGATGCTGATCCTTTCCCCACATCTCTCCCACGGGTTTTTAAAAAAAAAAACAACCCTCCACTTCATGAATGCGTTGACACCTCTTATTTTGTCTGTTTCTTTTTACAATTAACCACCCAGTTTTTCTTCTATTTTTAAAAAAAAGATAAATAAATGATGAAAAGATCTTTTTCTTAATGTACTGCGTCGCCTGTGATGGTCTAGGGCCTGAACATGGCCTTGAACCAGATGTGGATCCATCATTTTATTTCAGAATATAAGAATTATAATTATTCTTAATCATAAGAATTTAAAGAAGAAAAAATTAGATTAGAAGAAAAATGAGAAAAAAGGACAAAAAGAAAGCATGTAGTTATTTTTAGATGTTAAACTACGATTGTATTATTTCTTTTTTCATGTTAAGTTTTGTAAGAAAAAGGTTGTAACTGAGAAAATGCATTGAAAGAGTACAACGAAAACATCGAAATGGCAGAAATGACCAAAAATGATTAAACACACTGTCACTTATTACATTTTTGTATCCTGTGGTGTTGCTTCGGACAAGAACTGGGTTTAAGTTTGTTTGTATTTATATGATTGTAAATACAATATTGGTTTAACAAGTAATTATGTTTCTTAAAAGCAACCAAACCAAAGAGGCTTTAACCCAGGAGATCAGGTTCAGTGTGTTTTGCCCATGAGCATGCTTGAGCTATTGAATCAGTTCTAATAGTTCGGTTGAGTTTCAGATCAGACCGTGTGTGTTTTTAGTCATGTGTGCCCTCTAGTGTTGAGCAGTGCCACTGCAACTAATTGGCTTTTGGATATTTTGAAACAACCTCGCTAATATTTCCTCCACAAACTCTTGTTTTCGCTGCCTTTCTTTGTTTTCACTCCTTTCTTTTTCTAGATAATATTAAATGCCGAATGTCAACAAACCCTGAGACCTGATTAACAGAGAACAGGCTTTATATCTAACTCTATTAGTCAATTATCTGCTGGAGGAGCTGCAGAGGTGGGCAATTGTCCGGGTTGATAATGTAGTGAATGCCACACAATGTAATAGCTTGTTAGTATGATAAAATGATAAAATGCCCCTCAATTGGTCAAAAATGTTTTAAAAAAAAAAAACATTGCAACAAATGTAATTATTGCAATGAAGTGCGATTATGATTTGAAAGGATGCAATGTACCTATTGGATGATGATGTAATAATATTTACATAACATCCTGAGTCTTAGAAGGCTATTATTTAATTAGTTAAACCTACACTCCTTAAAAAGTTCTAATAATTGCTCTATGTAAATCTGTATTGTTCCATTATCCAGAAATGTGTTGTATTAACAGATTTCATTACTCATGCAACCCATTAAGATGAACTTTTTATTGCATTTTGTTATTCTGAAAACATTAAAGTCAACTGCTACATATCCTTTTAAATGTTCTTGTCCTTCCCTTAAAATAATTAGAATTCTGTGAGGACTATTTCATTGTTCATACAGAAGGTCTAATAGCCAGTGTTTTGTATGAGAGTATTGATCCAAACTAATCTAAGATGCGAAACCATAGTGATCATACACTCTTCAGTGATTTGATAATTGAGCTCTCTACATATTCTTTTGATGTCTTAAAGCATTATTTCTGAACATTCTCCAGCTTTACTTCAGGTGACTCACTACTGTCCCAAATGCAGTGACAAATAATAGGACAAAAACATGGACAATGGACGTCCCCATGTACTTTAGTTTGACACACTTAAAAATGATTACTGTCACAAAGTCCAGCTTTTGTACTTTTCAAACGGTATATGTCCTACAGCTTCTGTCCATGTAATATCAGTGACATGAGTTATTTATTAGCATTTACTCACTTAACAGCATGCCACTCGAAATGTCACTGGACATCATCCAGGCACCACACAATTTTGTAATCAAACAGTTATTGGCTCAAAAACAGTGTGGCAGTGAGACACTTTATTCATGTCTAGCCCTTGTTGACAACGTTTGAATAGGGGAAGGGGTAAATGGAAAGTTAGGGGTTAAAGGTTGAAAGTGATTGTATGAAAGAGAGACAGACACAGGGGAAGACAGATTGTACACAGGGGAGAAAGTGGGACTTGTTCTCTGTTCATCATGGATTTGTCACCTGGTGTTCTGATCCTGTGTTCTCTATTATGTTCAGGTAATGAATCTGATTTCCTTTGAACAGAGTAGCATCTGATTTAACCATGTGTCGCCTCATTTTGACAGCTTTTTTGTTAATGTGCTTGACATCTGTAGAGATGTATATTATTCTTGTACTTGAGAGGGTCACAAAAACTTGGTTAAAAATCAAATAAAAAAATATATGTAAGCACTTCAACAGCAGTGTGTCCATTTCTCTGGATAATCCGCAACCCTCACTGTCAACTGTTTTTTAATAGAACTACTTTTTATTTAAGAAATAGTCCCCATGTTAAAGGCATGTTCTGTGGATTATCCAGAGTAATGGAGACATTTCAATGCAGTGAGCACTACAAAAGGCTTCGTAGAGCGCTACGAAGGTAGAAATCTCAAAATCTGGCCAAACCAAAAAGATCTGCGTGGCTGCCATTCTTTGTAATTTCGGTAAACCAAACCCTTCGATATAGTAATATAAAAGTTTTTAGGAAAGTGAAAATATTTTAATACCGCACTTTGACACAATGTTTCTGAGAGAACTTTTGAATTTGTTTTATTTTTTGCTTTGTCATCAAAAGCACTTGTGTTCAATCTGTGTATTTGCTCACTTTGTTTGCTTTGGGGTCGGTGTTCGTTTACACAAAGGTTCACAGAGTTGCATTGTACATGCGTGTGTTCTTGCACGTTTGTGTGTGGTGTTGCCAGTTCTGTCTTTCTGTGCAGTGGCTGGTCAGGCTCCGGTCGTCTCAGTGGAGCCCCGGGCTGCTACTGTGCGCCAAAGAGAGTCGGTCAGCTTTAGGTGCCAAGTGGGGAGCGGTGCACAGCCAATCCAACTGGAGTGGAAGAGAGCCAATAACCAAGCATTACCAGGTCAGGAGTAATAACATCTAAGAATAAGCATTGTTCGATCACCATATGTAAACATCACCATCTGCGAAGTTTCACCCAATTCTACTTTTTCCTTCTAGACAATGTTAAGATTGGTCCTGATGGCTCTGTGCTGACGGTTGCTAACGCCCGCCCTGGAAACCAGGGCCAGTTCCTCTGCGTGGCAGCCAACTCCGCAGGCCGTAGCACTGCCACAGCTGTGCTAAACGTCAAATGTGAGCTTGTCTTTGCCTCCTGAAAGAATATTATATCTGGGCTCCCTTTTATTAAATATAAAATAATTGTGCCAGAATTTTTTTCGTGTTGCCCCCCCCACCAGCTGTGGGCCCCTGAGGTTTTTTACACATTTATCCCACTAGCAAATGCACTCTGTGTGTGTGTGTGTGTGTGTGTGTGTGTGTTTAAGTGCATTGAATGTTATTTTAGAGAAGTTGGTTTGAGTTTAGTTTATGTTCTTTCCGCCTACGCTATGTATCACTGTCTGCAACAATCAGTATTTTTATAATAAAAATCTATCAGTATGACAATGTGAAAATAATGTGACAAAGCGAGAGGCGAATCTGCAGCTCCCCAAAAATTTACGGAGCCTTTTATTGAGTTTTAGCTCATTGTTTAGCTATCAGGCCCACAACTTTAGTGTTTCAGTTCACTCTTACTGCTCGGACACAAACGCGACTCCAAGTAACTAAATGATAAAGTTGCTGCGTAAATGCTGGATGTGTAGGATAAGCATCTGTTTGCCAACAAGTTCGCCGTATCAACTTAAAAGCTGATGGTATGTCAGGGCTGTGTTCACAACTGGTTCTGCTGGCCCCAAGCGGTCATTAAAATCAGTTATTGTAGGTTTAATGTGTCAGTCCTCTCGGTCAGTTGCTCCTAGAGTGCGGCTCACACCAGCAGGGCCCCTGCAGGTCAGGATGGGTGACCCCGTGTCAGTGGCGTGTCATGCCACGGGCAGGCCACGCCCCAAGCTGACCTGGAAACGCCAAGGCTCCACCCTGCAGCTGGTTACCAGGGAGACAAATGATGTCAACACCATTCAGGTGAAATATGACCACCAGCAATACTTTCATTTACTTCCCCGTTTTTCAGATAACAAATAGAACATAAGAATTGCCGTCTCTTTTCTCAGTGGCCTGCTGTGCACCCAGATGACTCAGGAGTTTATATTTGCCAGGCTGAAAACAGTGAGGGGGTGACAGAGGTCAAAGTTGAGGTCACTGTTGAGGGGGCGCTGGGAGCACCAGTGGCTTCGGTGGGCACTACAGAGATGACAGTGGTGGAGGGACATACAGTCACAATGGAGTGTCAGGCCAGTGGTAAGATGTTCGTATGCTTGCTCAGATCGGCTCTTACTTTTCGCTTTTCACTTTATCCTGTTTTTCTTTTCTTCCTTCCAGGTTCCCCTCTTCCTGTCATCACCTGGTCCAAGCTACGAGCACCATTGCCATGGAAACACACAGTGGTTGGTGGAGTTTTGACACTGACCAGCGTGGGGCGCCAAGATTCAGGACAATACATCTGTAATGCAACCAACATTCATGGCTTCAGTGAGGCGTACACGCAGATGGAGGTGGAGAGTGAGTCGACAATGCAGTTAATAAACACAGATACTGTACATCCAGATTTGTCACTGCTCATGTTAAGAGTAATTGTCTTCTCCTTCATGCAGGTCCTCCGTACGCCACCTGCCTGCCTGACCAGGTGAGGCTCCGGGCCGGCGATGCCCTGCAGGTGCAGTGCCTCGCCCACGGCTCACATCCCATTCAGTTCGAGTGGAGCCGGGCAGGCAGGGCGAGCCTGCCGGCAGGAGCAGCGACCACAAAGGATGGAAAGCTGCTCATAGCCCGCGTTAAACTGAGCGACAGTGGAACGTACAAGTGTGTGGCCACCAACCACATCGGCTCCAGTGAGGCATTGGCCAAAGTCATCATAAAAGGTGAGCTGGTGTTTGGGTTGAGGCGATTCAAAGTCCATCGCAATATAACTGATCTGATTTTCTCCTCTTCTTCTTCTTTCACTCTCTAATCTTCTTTCTTTGCTTATTTTTTACAGCTTAATCCATTGTGGTCACACTGTGTCTGATTGACAAACCATCTATGCAACTTCTGCAAGCCTGGATTGTAGCCGTCAAGATGGTCAAATGGTTATTACTGACAAAACAGAGAAGATTATATTTAATAGATTCATATATTTTGACGTAATAAAGTGAAAGATATCAATGCTGTTGAAACTTTTGGTTTTATTGTGCATATGCAGTTAACTGAGTACTTTTATAGAAAGCTGATACTGTCTCATATCTTCCTTTGGAAAGCTTTTCTCTGAAACTATGCCTGGACTGACATCCTACACTATGTGTGTGGGAGTTTCTTCTGCTGGAATCTGCACCCTGTCTTCCTCCCTTCATGTCGTCTACAAGTTTACACTGTTGCTTTATAAATTGAAATGAGGGAACAAAAAATATCAAAGCCTTTAGTATGCCATTAAATATCAAAACAAAAAAGACCAAATAAAAAAAGTTTAATTAATTTAAATAAAAAATTATGTTGTCCTGAAAATGTTTTAGTGTACATAAATTAGGGACTGTATGAAACCTATAAGAAGGGAATGGGGGGGGGGGGGGGGGCAGAAAAGTAGGATGAGATTGTACTTTTTCATTTGGCTAAAGGAAGGGTATTTACCTTTTTGGATGAGAAGGGGGATGGTCTTTTTTACACTAGATTTACAGTATTTTCTAGTTCAGTCTTCCCTTGAAAAATAAATAATTCTACCAAAAATATAGCTCTTGTGTAGCAGTGTATTAGGGTGTTATTTTCCCCATCATAATCAGTTTTAAAAAAGGATCAAAATCAATGCAGCAGAAACAGACATACTGTCTTTTCACATAGCTAGAGATATCTGGTAAACTCACTTCTTTCTAACTCCACACCCAGATTTTCAAACTTGTAGGATTCAGCCCCAACCGACGCTGACTCAAATGTTCTTAAGAACATTTTTAAATTTCAATCAGCTCCCTCTGGAGCCACAAAAGGCTTCATACAACAGACACCCCTGTAAACAAGACCTGTAAACAGACTTTGACTTTGGGAAATACAGAATACACTTGGACCTTTTTAGTTATTAGTGACGGAACAAATTCTTCCAAACAGCGTGTGATTTTTAATGTGCACATTGGTGGCTATATGTACATGAAGATATTAAGGTTTAAAAGTGTTGTGCCAGTGTAGAGGGTGAAGGTGTTGCACTCTTTTCCAAAGTCCAAAGGTTCAGCAGTCATTTTTATACAGGCCCTAAATTTGTCGTCTTTTTGCCATGTGAATGCCTTTACATCTAAAAGATTATACAGCTGGTGTCAAATCTGAGAATTTCTCCTTTCTTTAACCACATGGTGGCAATATGTAGCTTTTAGGCGCACACACACACACACACACACACACACTTACTGTCTTCAGGCCAAAGAAGCGCAATTTGAGCCCTCACACCCTTAGCAACTGATGGGACAGATGGAGTCCACAGTCAAGCTATTGTTTTCCACATGACTGCATGTTATCCCTAAGTTTAAAAAAAGCAAAAACTCTTGGCCTGCAGCTCTCTGTGTAAATATGGACTGTAAACTCCTCTTGAACAGGCAAAGTCCAGTTTGATAAGACAAACGTGTTGCAAAATGACGCACTGATGGTCGCGTTGTTAGAGGAAATTTAAAGCAGCTTTGACTAAATGAGGTGTTACCTCGACATTTAGGGTTTGTGGCTGCAGCAGAAGGTTTGGAAAGAGAGGTAACATTTCCAAAGCTGCTGCCAGAATGGAGCCTATGTCTGCTGCTTGTGATTGTGGCCTCCCTTATAAAACACCCAACCTCTATGGAGAAACAGGCTTTACCCTTTGCACTATTCCTTCCTCCATCTTTACAATCATCTTCAAAGCTGGGGAGGAAACATCTGCCCTCTGTCACCTCACTCCACCCCCTCACTTCACAGACAGACTGAGGGAGGGAGGGAAGATTAAGGAGACAAAATGAATGCACTACAGAGGAGCATCATTAGAGGAGGAAAATGCATACAGTATATTTTTAATTTAGAACGATAAAGAGCCTTTGAGCTGGAACGGAGGGAAAAAGGTATCAGTGACACAGAGGAAACTCTCATTCATTAAATCCTATCCCCCTCTCCCTTTGTGCATGCCTTTGTATACATATTGACTAGACATGGACATATGGCCTCTAATGGAGTGTGATATAAACAGTAAGGTTCATAGAGTCCAGATGACATCCCAGAAAAGGGATGTGCACACACACTCACACAGACAGTTTGTAACAATTTACACGAGTTTATATTACAGTAGGAGTACAAAACAGTGTTACACTTACTTTGGACCACACATTGCTTATATTAGCCTTTAGAGGTGAAGAACAAAAACAAAACAGGCAATCACTCTTGTACTTGTATCAGCACACAAGGAGAGTAAAATACTCCCCAATGTTCATTTTCCTCTGTGCCATATATTCCAGTAAGGATTGAAAACAGTTTTTGGAAAAGACCAGCATGATGTCCCTGCAGTGGCAATGTGGGAAAGGCAGATAATTCAGGAAGGAACCAATGAGGTGAGAGCTTCCTCAGGAAGTGATAGATAGAAGGAGGGCGCCCGTCAAGTCTGTTGCTTTGGTTTCCACCTGGTGAACTCTGATAAGCCGTGGCGGCGCAGCGGTTTGTAGAAACAACAGTTTCTTAAGGCATGGGAAGGTAAGCTGATGGGGCGATATGTGAGCCGAGTTCCTGTATTGTTTTGGCTGCAGAGGGAACTTGACTGCCGGAGCTCACATTGTGTCAATGAAATGTTCCTGTTTGTAACTGGTGCAACAGGAAGCCACAAAGGTTTGCGCTGAATGCTGTGCTCAACAGATTGTTTCATATAAATCAGCTGAAATGTTGTCATGCACAGAAAGAGGAAGAGTTAGTAATCCCTCAGTGAAAATTCAGTTTAACTGCTGTCAGGAAGGACTATGCCCTGGGCTGAATGGGTCTCCTTGGAAGAAAATATAGGCAGCATAGCATTCCATAAATTATTATTTGTCTTGCCTTCTGTCTGATCTGGATGAATAATATATGAAGGTGCTTAAAAGCACAGCCTTGACATATGACACAGCAATCAGGCAATCAGTGATAATGCTTACAGTATATTCCCCCATGATAAATGTGAGGGGTCACAATAGAATTTATTAGATAGGAAAGAAAAAAAAATTCTGTTGCACAAAACTATGTTTGTTTTTCCTGGCTATTCTCTATTTTTTCTTTTTTACTTAAAATACTGGATATTTTCACCTCTTCATGCCTCTAAAATTCCTCATAGCTGCACTAATCAATGTTTTGATATTAAGAATGGGAAAAAATGACTGTGTAGTGTAGGAGGGCTCGCTCCCAAACCCACAAATGATTATCACCCGATTGCATTTACCCTCAACCCTACAGAGTGTTTTAGCTGTACTGTTTTGGTTCCAAGTATATCTAGCTGTGGCCGCAGTACGATCTGGAAGGAAGTTGAAGGAAGTTGAACTTTTCCAAATATGTTTTGTGGGCTGGTTGGGTTACAGAAGAGACCTCGCCCAAAACATGATGATGCAATTTATCTTGCCCGGAGTTGCCTCAGAAAACGATAAGATGGCACATACAGCTCAGGTGAGATTGCCAAACTTTGACAAAACATGGTAAATGAACATCTTATATCATATATCTAATTTAGGTTGTTGGATGTATCACGCAATGGAAATAGTATTAATTTTGACACACCTACCAGCCTACTTTAATGAATATTTTGTCTTTCAAACACATAACCCCAGGTTTTTTTTAAGCCTACATATACTTTAGTTTGACAGATCAATGACAGAACAATGCAGAAAGCTTCATTTGTACAAGAGTGTAAGTTTACATATTCATCTAAATTGTAAAGCAGGTAGGCTGTGAAGGAGAGCCCTTCACTTTGGACATTCATAATGGTTTATATTTGAAACATATTTATTAGTTGTGTTATACTGTAGAATGTACAAATCATGCATTTAATGTCATTTATTCCTTTTAGAGCAGTGAGTGTTTTTAAAGTAAAACTGTGTTAATTGATGGGCGGGAGTAACCCAGGTGCATGCCATTTGGTAAGTAGGACAGGGGCTCTGTTTTTAAATGTTATGTGGAGTCAGGGGAAGGATGTCCACGTTGAGAGCCACTCACTCACTGAGCCTTGTGCTTTTGAACCATGTTGGAAGCGTGCAGTTTTAAATAAATTATCAACTATTGTTTTCTTATCCTCAGTTTCTTTTTCAACCTTTTTAAACTTAAGAAGTATGGCCAGCTTTGTGACATTTACAGTCCTTTACAGCTTGTTTGAGGAGTTGAGAACTTTTTCCAAAATCAAGCTCACTTTCCAGTGTCCATTCTGTCACAGGGCCGGGGAGTACCCTGGCCTTACGGCTCACTTGCTGGGCCACTAGAAGTCTACTGTAAAATATGGAGGTAAGTCCGTCTATATGGTTTTCATGTCATTTGAATTTTGTATGGTCTTCCTTAAGGGATAATGCCTTACACTATGGATTAACTTGTAATTAACTTACACATCCTTGGTGTAAATTACTTTTAGGTCAGATCTTGTGGGCTCGTTGTTTGTGTAAGCTTTAATGAGATTAATATTCTGGCCCTGACCTGTTAGTAATGCTGGAATGATAACCTAATGAGTATGTAAGAACTCTTTTTTTAAAACAGCAGAATTTTAGGATTATCACATTCACTGAGCATAATGGCACGGAGCTTTTGTTATTAATGTCAGGGTTTTGAGTTTGTGCTGTGGAGTACCTGTTTTATTTTGTCCATTCCCTCTTCTGTCTGTTAGTATTGCTTCCTGTCTGTGAGTGCCTGATTGCTTTGATTGTTCCCACCTGCACGGTATTCATTGGTTCACCTGTGTCTTGTTAGCCTGCCCTGCCGGAGTGTATTTAAGTTGAGGTTTTTCCTTTGTTCGTTGTTGGCTCTTCATCGTTGTTGGTCCTGTCTGCATGTTCAGGTTTGGTTTACACCTAACTACCGATCTGCCTTCCAACCTGCATGCCTGCTTGTAACCTGTTTACCGCTTGTCTACCAAAGAGACAAATCTCCACTTATCCTGCCACCTCTGCGTTTGGGTCCTTTTTCCGTATCTTTTTTTTAAGTTATTTTATTTTCCTAAGCCACATTGTTTTTAATGGTGGGCATGGTTGGAACTCTGCAGTTTTCTTTTTTTTGTTTTTGTTTTAGCAGTTAGGCAACACATTCATTCATTGGTTAGACCACATTATTTGTGTTGAAAGTCAAATATGGTTGTGGCTCAAACACAGACTAGTTTGTCCTCATTATATTTTCTTGATAGTTGCTAAAATTGCTCAATTTGCTAACATTTTTGATCTGCTACAGTCTATTTGTCTTTCTCAGCCACTGTAGTGTTGTGTACAAGTGGGTGTGGTTTGAAGGATCTGCCAGGCCACAGCTTGATCCTTCACTTTGGTTAACTCTCACTGCTCTCATCAGCCTTGGCTCAAGGGGCAAGCAGCTGTTTTTTGGTGATCTGCACCTTTTTAAGGACGCGCCCCCGTACGTCTCTCACACACACACACACCTACCTGGATGAATGGCTTTGTTTAAACAGTATGGCTGTATTCTGCGTGGGAAGGTAGTTGAATGGGTTGGTGGCTATACCTGTTCTTTTGTAGGAATTTTGCTGGCTGTATTTATAAATTATATATATACACAGACTTAACACCAGTGACCACTATAGTTTTCAGCAAAAAAGCTCTAATAAACTGGCTGTCCACTACCTGCTCAGCAGCAAACAGAAACAGTTAGCGGCTAGCTGGTAAACATAATGCAACATTTAGCAGAGTCAGATAACTCCCTCAGGATTTTGTGGAGACCAAAAACAGCTGAAAGGAGAGAGATTTTTGGATTTCATACATTCATTACACACAAGACTTTTCACCATATCAAGGTGATAACATGTCAATGTTGTGTTTATAACATATGCCTGACGCCTAGTGGTAAAAAAACATGATCACCACTCATTCCTTTACTATAAGGGGTCACAAGCCAAAAACAATGGAAACATTTAATTTAAATGTTAAATTCTGTATTTTTTGTTAGTTATAAACCTAAACGTTGACTAATAAAGACACCCTGAAATTCTCACTTCCTCTATCCTTAGATGATCTCAGTGAAGACCTTTTCAGAAAAAAGTGTACTAAGATTCAGACTGAAGAGTAGGGTCACTGCCAAGGCCACACCACAGACTGACTTTAGAAGATACCACACAATATCACAGAAAACGAGCTTTTCTTAGTTTGATGTTTTTGTCAATTAATTTTGCTTCTCGAAGTTCTTTTCTGATTTGTCTAACAGATTTAATAGTAGGGTGGTTGTAGTTGACATTAAAACACAGCCAGCCAAGACTCTGCTGCTGCTTGCACCATAAATACAGAGGCGGTACATCCTATGATCATGACCTTGAAACGCCAACCACATTATAGGCCATCTAAGTCACACGTAGTGCACACACACTTTCACTACCCCGCTTTTGCTCCTGCATTGCACAATGAAGCTGTCACTTCTATGTCTTTTTGAAGCTGTGGCAGATTGAAAGCAAGTAATCTTTCGACTGCGTGTGTGTGTGTACCTTGCCTCCTGCGAGTGTCACTGGTGTTTGTGGCTTCAGAAAGAAACCACTTACGGTTTGGAAAAAGTTTGAGCAGTGCACATCTGGTTTAAAAATATGCGCTATAAAAGCAGAAGAAAGAGGGAGGCGGGCAGACTGATCGAAAGCCACAGACATGAGTTTGGTACAACATGTACGGTACATCATATGGTTTATTACTTCTATTTGTTAGTCCCAACAATATACTATAATTTTTGAGTGGTTTAGACTGAAAGCTGAAAGGATATTTTTATTAAGTGCTTTAGAAAACACATTTATTCTAGAAGTGTGTTGCTAAAACAACAGCAGACAAGTACTAAAATGGGAATGGAATGAAATAAGTGACTGTCTTGGCAAGTATTACTATTATTGGTATATGAATCATTAAACAAATGGTTTTGTCGTGACCCACCATTACTAATGACCTATGAAAACAGTAATTTAACCTAGATAAAATGAGTGATGCTAAGTCAATTCTGTACGTTTTCATTATGAGTAATAATCTGTTACTCATAACTACAGGCAATCTACTTGTTTTGCTTACACATGTCCCTACTCTAATTTCATGAAGTTGTATCACTAAGTTAGGAGAGAAAGTAAAATAGAGTTGAACATACGAGACCAGCGAGAAGTGGTGATGCTCGAATCAAGAAAAGAAATGTTCACAAAGGATGTGAGAGGGGGAGGAAAGAGGATGTTGAAACTTAGTGAAGGGTAACAGAAGACACTCTCTTTAGACATCACCATTTACCATACTTTCAACTGTCCTGCTCGACTGGTGGAAAATAAAATGATCCCTGAGTTGGTGAAAAGCTCTTTTCCAAAGCTTGTGTTTGTCTGTCTCTGCGCCCGACTGAGTCTCAGGATGTAAACAGCAACTGCAACTGTGTGATTATTATCCATTTACGCTCCTCCGGTTTCCATATGGAAAGATCCTGTGTGTGTGTGCCTGCCAGCGGCTCCTTGGCACTGACATTTAGTCATCAGTCAGTATAATAAAGGTTTATTCAACATTTATAACATTACACACAAACTTTCCACGATACTACTGTGATACAACACACAGTACTTTAAAAGTGAGAGTGCCTTCTGCTTTTAGGGTAGATGACAGCTTGATGAGCAAATCAAGACTCTTTCTTTCAGATTAACACTAAATTTATGGGCAGCTGGGGTATTGCACAAAATATATTCTACTGAGAAATGTTGTCTGTAGTTGACGACAACCAATAAATAATTCATTTATTTATGACCCTTTGGGAATCCATTCA
>CM022472.1:22369503-22393509 GCA_011952105.1 Coreoperca whiteheadi
GTGTGGTGTGGGGGGGGGGGTGTGGGGTAATTTGCGGGGGGTTTGTTGGTTTGTGGGGGGGGGGTGTTGGGGGGGGGGGGGGGGGCAGCAGAAAAAGTAGGAGGAGATTGAGAGTAGGGGTTCGGGAGAATGGGAACGGATATAAGATTATTTACTGGCAAAACTCAAGTAGACCTATGGCAGCAGCTGTGTTAGTCATCGCCCTCCCTTCGGTCTCTGTTCCCCCCCCTTCTCTCCTTTTCTGTCTCTCACGAGACTGTTGTGAATAGCTCCTGAAATAGAGCCCACTGGAGCGTAAAGGGAAATGTGAAAGACGGCGTAGACAGAGGGGGGGTTTGTGCAAGCAATGTGATATGGTGCCAGTGTGAGAAATGTTCACATGGAAATACATGGAGTGAAAGAAAAGAGTGAAGTTAGAGAGACCAGTCCACACACATAGCTGAACTGAAAGGGACTGAGAGAGAGAAGTGGGTGGGGACTGAAGGAGAGAGCTATGACTGCGGAGTCTGAATCTGAGAGAGGAAGAAAGCTGGTGAAGGTTCACTGTAACTTTTCCTGCCACACAGAATTACTTTGACAGAAAGGATTCATGGTTTTAATGTTCACTTTATGTTTTTTTTTCACTCTCATACTTTGTTGATTTTTTATTTTTTTTTGGACCTTGGACTACAGAGAAGTCTGAAAAATACAGAAATCTTTCTTGAACTTTGTGACAGGATCTAAACTTTCATTACAGGACAGATTACAACTAATTCATAGCTCTGATAAAGTCATCAGCTGTGTGGGAATATTGGTTTGCCTTTGACATGGGGTCTGGGAAGGAGCTACTTATTCTTGGTAAGTCTATCAATGAGAGCGGGTGTGTGTGTGTGTGTGTTCCTTGTTCTTCTAGCTTGCACAAAAATTGAGGTCCTCACAGGTAGAGACTGGTTTTTGAGGGATAAGACTTGGTTTTAGGGTACACAATTGGGTTAAGGTCAGGCATTTAGTTGTGATGGTTAGGGTAAGGTGCTAGGGAAGGCATTATGTCAATGACTGTCCTCACTGGGATAGAAACGTGTGTTCCCTGCTACTGGGTGGATGTAAGGAGGTGAAACAAAGCACAGGGAAGTTTATTTCTTTATTAGTATTATATATCAGTATATTACTTCTCTTTTAAATAAGCTCAACCACCTATTACAAGTGGTCACAACTCACAACTGTGTCTCTACTTGGAGGGGGTGATATTTTTGAAACTTTTCATTCACTCTCACACGGGCAACATCAGTAATGTTAACCCTGTCGGACAATGAGAACTGTGCAGCCCTTCAGCTCTGTTTGCTGCTGTGATATTTGGACAGAGGTCAGAGTGGCTACTGTGTAGCACTGGACTGACGCTGCAGGACTTAGCAGGTCAGTACATCAAGCATAAAATAAACCCAGAGCCAGGTCTATAGTCCTTGCTTGAGTGAACGACAAACCTGGTGATATTTGTTTTTACACCTATGTCAGGCAGATTTCAGAAGCGCACCACCATAGCAAATATTTATAACGTGGTTACACCAGTAAAATGTGGACTACAGTGTGTAACTTTGTATACATAAAGTGTTTTTATTCCATCTTTGTACAGATGTCATTATCTTCATGTTTAGGTATTCATCATTCCTAAGGTATAAGATAAACCTAACTGAACAAGACTTCACTATAGTCATGTTTATTTGCAGAAAGAAAATAAAAAAGAATCAGCATTCCAATAAATGCTAGCTTATACTGTACATTCCAGTATGTACAATTTCAGTACATTTAATCTCTTAGTATCAAAGCCCACAGTGTAGTGGTTCAAAGCATGTAGGCCTAAAAGCAAAACATTTTAAAAAAAAGCTGACTAAACCTTAACTAGTAAGGTATGCTTTGGATAATATGATACATTTTGCAGTGGTTGGGAGGAAAAAAAGGTGACCTTTGATGCATCTTAGGGTATAGATGCTGACGCACATGTCCTTTGAAGGCTGTTTTGGGCTGTTTTTAAGCCAGCGGTGTCATATGAATCGTGAGATTGCAATGAATCTGTTGATGCCAAACATGTCATGCTAGCTTTCTGGGAAGGTGGCTAAATATCACTCCAAATTTGAACTGTCTTTACTGTTCGGTCTGCGACACCTCAAATGATTTGCTTGTAGCTAATAACTTTAAGTAGTCACTTCATGAGCTCACCTTGTCTCATGTCCTTGGTACCTGTTTCTGAAACGGAGGGCCATGTGTTTCATGATGTTAAGCTTTGGTAATGTTGAGAGAGATATATTATAATGGCATTGTGGGTGATTTGGTATCCCGATTCCTGTTTCTTGGGGAAAGATACGATTTACAGTGCAAGTTACCTCCAGCATCAGCAGTTACTGAGCTCCATTAGTTGTTTAGAGATGAATCCCAGGGACAGACTTAACCACTTTTTGCTCCTTTTGTAAGGGGTGAGAGGGGCCTCAGAGAGCTTCCCCATTTTTATTTTGATACATAATTCAGTCTCTCAACCGATTTCATTTTCTAATTTAAAAAAATTGCAAACCAAATCAAACTTTTCATTCCAGGATTTTTGTTGTCTCCCCCCCCATTGGGGCCCTGGGTAGTCAGTCCTACTTTTACCCCCACTGACATGCCTGCTGACAAAGTATGTGGATTATCTTGAGTAACCAGGTCATGATTTCTGTAAAGAGACATTGCTGGTGACTTTTTCAAATGTATTTTTTGGCGCTTAGAGCTCCATAACCCGAGTGCCATATAGTCCCATTATGTAAAAAAAGAAAAAATGCAGACCTCTCTAAGGCCCATAACTCCTAAACTTGGCAACTCACACTAAAACAATCTAGATAGATAAATAGCACTACAGGCAAGATGTGAAATATTCAGCACTTAAAGGTCCAGTATTAGGAGGAGTAGGATTTAGTGGCATCTAGCGGTGACATTGCAGATTTAAACCATTTGAATACCACTCGCATCACTCTTTCCTTCCAAGCGTGTAGGAGAAACTACGGTGGCTATGAAAAAAGCGAACAGCCCTTACTAGAGCCAATGACTGGTCTGTCCATTCTGGGCTACTGTAGACACATGGTAGTGGAATATGTGGAAGGGGACCCGCTCCCTCTGTAGATATGAACGGCTTATTAAGATAATGAAAACACAACGATTCTTATTTTTAGGTGATTCCTATTTTCAGGTAAAATGGGGCATTTAGGTTAAAAGAAATTGCAGTTGCTTTCATATCTATGCACACTTTTGCCTCACATAATGCATCTGTGAAATAACACACATAGAAATAGAGAGAAACTCCAGGTTATGCAAAGAGGGAACAAGTCAGCGAGGGTGATGCTTAGGCTGCATTTATAACTTCCACTTTCTATCAGGCCCAAATTTAACTTTTTTTGTCTGTCTTACACAGGGTGCTCCAGTGTAATCGCAGCACAACAGAGGGCTCATTGTAATCAAGGGAGGGAAACCCAGAGGGAGAGGGATTTGGGATAATTTTTTTACTTACACCATGTGAAGGGGGTGCTGTTTTCTGCCTCACCAGTGACTCATTGGTCCAAAAATGTGACTTGTGTATGTATCTGTTGTCCTGTGTCGGTGATGTGACGGACGGGGGGTGGTGTCATGGGTGGAGTTTAGCAGGAGGAAGTCAATAATCACACTGAAATGAATCATGCACATACGTAATTCAACAAAACTGTGGAAACAGAGGTTAAAGTGGCAAGTGGATTGTAGTCCTATAGTTGATGTGGCAACACCTACGTGCTGGTGTTAACAGAACATTTTGTTTAATATTTACAGGTCACAGAAGAATTAGTCAGTCAATAATTCACCTTTTTCCATCATTCTCTGATCTGATCTGATCTGATTTTATGCTGCGTATGGCATGAGTGTGTGACCAGCAGGGCACAGTGTAAGGAGTTGGTTACCTCTTGATAAGTTGGAGGTGTGCAGCCTGTCACATGCAGCTCTTCATCTAGCAGATCACTCTGGCTGCTCCTTCTTTTTCCATTACTCCCTGCAATATTTCAAACTGAAAAATGCCAAAAATGACCATTGTCTTGTTTTGTAGACGCACTTTTGATGAACGATAGCGCCAGTGTCAAGCACACTGACAAGCACATAGCATTTCCTGTGACTACTTAATAATAAAAGTCAACAGCTTATTTACTAGCTGTGTTTAGGGATGTTTGTGAAGCTGCACTTTTTTAAAAATATGTCCTCGTTCTCAGAGGAACAGTGGGAGACGGATGCAATATATAAGAGAAAGAAAGACACCGTGAGTCATGAACACGTTGACACACACAAGATCACCTGAACACTTGTCTAGTTAAACCCAACAAGTTGATGAAAATATGCTTCTTAAGGATGTCAGAGATAGTCCATCTGAAGTAACCGCAGTAACAATGGATTCCATTGGTGGCCCATGTATCAACAAGACCAAGCGTCTACAGCCATGCTAGTGTCTTGGTGTGCTAGGCAGACCAGTGTTTTTAGCTAAAAGCTAAAGTCAACAAGCTAATATGGTCACAATGACAATATTAACATGCCGATGTTCACCATTTTTCTTTAGTATTTTCGCATGCTAACATTTGGTAGTTAGCACTTAAAAACAGGGTAAAGCTGAGGCTGATGGAAATGTCATTCTTTTACAGGATTTTGGACAAACTGAAATTTAAACCTTATGATCATGCTAAATGAAAAGTTAAGGGATCACCAACGTCCTTAGGCTTCATCCTCTGGGGACCATGAATGGCTGTACAAAATTTCTTGACATCATCCAATAGCTGCGGAAATTATTCAGTCTGGACCAAAGTGTTGGACTGACTGACCTTCCCACAGACTGACAACCTTTAGTGCCATGCTGCTAGCGTTGTTACTAAAAAGTCCACACAAGCTCACAGTTGAACTACTCCTACAACATAATCCATATCTCTGTTGTTGATCCAGATGTTCATTGTGCAATTGTCACTTTGCCAATATATTGTCTTCCTCATATGTAAGTCGCTTTGGATAAAAGCATCTGCTAAATGACTAAATGTAAATATATCATTAATTGTCCTACTTCCAGTGGAGTTTTGGAGTTATGAGCAGACAATACTGTGACACTGAGGGGATTTACTCAGCTAGAGAAACTATGAGGGTTTGTAACATACCGAGCACAGGAAGCATCGATGGACAACTGTATGCTGTAGGAGTTGTTTTGAGAAGTTTCTATACTTGTTTTGATACACTTATTTTGCCATGAGTCTGGGTCACCATTGCTTTGAATCCAAGCAGACTACAGCTGCTTCCTCTTTAGTGAGAGTCCTTAAGAAAAGAGGAGACAACAATGGAGATACGATGCTTTTAATTTACATGTCAATTAAAAGCATCGTTACTAGAAAATGTGTAATAGCTTGGCAGCAAAACTGCATGCAATTCTCAGATTTTCAGTTTGGGAAAGTTTTGTTATATGTTGTTCTAAGGGGCAGATGCAAAAATTAAATAAGGACACCACTAATGTGCGCAGGGTTACTCTATCACCAGTGAAGTGGCTCTTGGAGCCAACTCAAGGGTTGACCTGGGCTGTTCAAATACCCTTTCTGGGCAAAAGTTTCCCATAGGGACCTGACAGGCTGAATAAAGCTTAAAAAAGGGCAAAACACACCGGTTTGGTTGGTATTCTTTATTTTCTTCCTTGATATTATAATAATTTCCCTTGACTGTGAATTGAAACTAAGTGGCCTCCTCTTTCCCCACAGGTCTTCTGTGTATGCTGGGGAAATGTTTCTCTGACTGTAGCCAGGGCTTCGACCAAAAAGGCAAAGACTGTGTTGGTAATAATCTCCTATGACCTCTAATTTTAACCATCCCTCTGAACTGTCCTGCTTCTGTCCACCAATGCTTTATTGTTGCTTCCACTCAAGACAAAAACTCAGGAAGAAGGGGTGTTCCCATTAAGTAACACTTCTTACTGGAGTTTACCAATTCTAGTAAAATAGGAATGTAACAATATAAGGGAAGAAACTGGAGACTTCTGAATGGTAGCCTTTTTTTCATGACCATTTTGTTTTACCATTTTAGGCATTTAAGCAATGCTCATGTCCAGAGTGGATTGCAATGAAAACAACAGTAGAAGAAGTTTAAATTCTTAGAACACCATAATTTGCCCTGACAGCACTGGTGTAACTTTAGCATCATGGTGGACAGAGGAGCTAGAAGAAAAAGAGCTAATAAGAAAGACTGCTTAAAATTAAGATGACAAGTTTACTATTTACTGATGAGTGTAAGACACTGTCACACTATAAATATGTTGTATTATGTATTGATCTGAGATTTATCACTATAATTGTATTGTCTTTGCTTTATGTGTTTGTATCCAAATCTACAGATGTGGATGAGTGCGACGACCACCCAGAAGACTGTGGGAAACACGCAATGTGCGTCAACACAAATGGCAGCTTCTACTGTAAGTGCCTGCCTGGGTTCACAACAGTTAATGGGACGGTTAACTTCACAGCGTTACATGGACAGTGCCAAGGTGAGCGTGTGCGTGCGTGCGTGTGTGAGACCAATGTCTCTCTCTTGTCCAACCGGTCTTACCCATCTTCACTTGTTCCTCTGTCAGATTTCAACGAATGCCTAAATGATTCCAATATCTGTGGTCACGTTGGTTATTGTTCTAACCTGATTGGGAGCTACAACTGCACCTGCTATTCTGGGTACACCATCGACAGCAATCGCACTGAATGCATAGGTGAGTCGTGTCTACTTTTCTGTGTCAACACTTTTCAGGTTGGAGTTGATTGGTGCTGTGCTGTGAGTTTTCCCAACAGAATCATAAAGGTGAAAGTTGACCCGCCCCAATTGGTGGGACAAAAAGAATAGGAGAGTGAAGGAGATGTCAATCAAGTATGGTCTGTACACGCCCACACAGTCCTGAAAGCTCTGGTGTGGATGTCGGTGCTTGGTAAAAATCGTCTGCACCAAATTGGGAATCGGTGGCGGCTGCTTCCGACAATTTGCGTAACTTTTTTTAAAGAGCCAATCTAACAAGCACACCCACTGCACGTATTGGTTGGCCAGATGTGTGGAGGTCTGAAAGTAAGCCGTGTTTGAGCTTCCCTCTTAAGCTCTTGTTTTTTATATTTCACACAACTGCTTTCGTCCCTTTTTAATATAAAACCCCTGAGAGTATTTGTGCGATTTTTCTTTTTCTGATGATTTCAACTTTTCATTTGTAAGACAAGGAGAATGTATTCCTAGTTTTCACAAACGTTACTTTAAGCTAAACAGCCGAGAGATTGTAGTGATAATGTCGTCTTTTGAGAAATCCTGGAGGTGCTCACTGAAGAATTAAAACAACTCCTCTGACAACACCACTGGTACTTTTACAGTACACAGCACGTCTCACATTCAGATAAAACTACGATGGAGTCAGAAGCTCATGGCTTCCCTCCACTGAAGGAACATTTTCCAAATGAAAAATGGCCTGTCCTGAGCTGATTGCGAAAATATGCATACATACTATTCTAACTCCCTGTACCACAAAGCCATCTCCTGCTTCCTGCAAGTTGAAATTGCAGCTTTTAACTAACTTGAAATAGCATCATCTCACAACACTTGTTGCCAGGAAAGTTCAGAATTGTCTCTAAGATCCTTTTGCCAACAATCAAAGACTCATACGAATGTGCCTCTGGTTACATTGCAGGGATGTTTGTTCCATTTGCAATACCTGCTATATTAAGATTTGTGTCAGACTGGTTTCATTGAAACCACTGTCCATGAGGAATGTCAGTGATTACTTATGTCTTGTTCCCTCTCCTTACACAGACATAAATGAATGCAGCAAAGCTGAAAGGGTAGGAAAAAAACTCTGTGGCGTAAATGGGACTTGCAAAAACCTTCATGGGAGTTACTGGTGCAGTTGTCCAAAAGGATACACTAATTATGGCAACGAAAGGACCCCATGTGCAGGTGAGTGTGTGCATTTACAATTCCTATCCATCACCATCTCTTACTTCATATTGAATATGCATTTCATGACTTCCATTCCCTCTTATTCCTCATATTAAGCCTCTACTTTGTCACACCCTTACTGAATTAGCTTTCCAACAAAGGTGTCATTTTAGTAACTGTGGTTGGTTATCCACACACACACACCACTTGTTCCTGGGAAATGACAACACATCACCCACTGCACCTTCAAAATGCACCACTATCTGTCCATTAAATCTCGTGACTGTCAGAGATTCCTCTTTGCTGTGAGTGCCGCTCCCTGCCTTTACTCTACTTTTTGTGTTCACTCAGCTGATTCCTGATAATCTGTGGTGTATGTCTCACACAATAATGGGAATCGGTTTCTGTTCAGTGTTGCTGCTTTGATATGTAGATTTTATCACACTCCTCTGCTCTCCGTGCATACTGTAGTGAAGTATTAAACTCAACTGGTGAGATGATGAGGTGTTTTGCTCTGTTCTATCTAGAGCTTAAATGTGACAACTTCAATGCCGACAGCGGGCTTGCACCGGTAAGATGCATGTTTAGATACTAAATATTAGCTGATGTGTGTGATGTGCTGTGTTTATGCAGCCCAGGATCCAGTTTCCTGTTTCAGCTCATTTCCTTTATTTACTAGAACACCCTGCAGCTCTGTAGGGTTTAGCATACATGAACTTTAGTATAGGGCAAACTGAATATTCTCTGTCTCTCAGTCGCTCAAAGGCCTGGCAGACATAAAGCTCATGATGAGAAACAGCTGTTGGGCTCTGTCTAACCAAAGCGCCACTAGTGAAGGGAAGGCTGATGGAGAGGTGCTATTGGAGGTCAGAGCAGAAGATACGAAACACAAACACACGTTCTTACACGTACAAACGCATACAGTATTCTCAATTCCCCATCTTGTGTCCTGCAACTTGGACAGAATCTTTTCACCGAGACTGAGGCCATCCTGTCCCATGTTCATATGGACAGCAGTAAAGATGTGAGCAGCTTGCTTGGGGTGATGGAGAACGCCATTAAGCTCATTGGTCCACAGCTAAAAGACAACCTCACCAATAGAACGACGAGAGAGACAGGTAACAGTGTCCAAAAGCTCAGCTGTGATCTCCATACTGTATTTGAAAATGTCTAACCTTACAGGCCTTTAACCCTTGCAGGCCTTTTCCACGAACAATGATATATGCCAAGTTTAATAAATAAAAGTGGGAATGCTAATGTGAACTGTGTCATTTGAAATCTGTTCAAATAGACATAGTGATTGCAGTGCAGAGGGGCGAGACTCGACCCACCGGATCAATCCACCTGACCGCTGATAACACAAGCCTCGACACTGACTGGACAACAGCAGCTGGGACGGGAACATACCCTGGTAAACTTCTCTTCTCTTATGACAAATAAGTCACAATTTTCATGTGTATTAAATTCCATCATGATTCTTCTATTGTCTTTTACAGGTTTTGCTGTAGCTGCACTGTTGAGTTACAAGAACCTTGAGAGCTCTGTTAACCAGTACTTTGAGGAGCTCACAGGATTTGAAAAAGATGGTATGAATGCCTCCTTTCAGATCTTCTCTAGAGTTGTGTCTGTTGTGGTCTCCAACCCATCCACTCAGAGCTTGAGCCGCCCGGTCAACATCACCCTCAGACATCTACAGGTAGTCCCACTTGTCCCACGGTCTTTCCAGTGTGGTCCTACTTTTGTGTTACTTCTTTTGATGATTGTAGTCAAAACAGTACAGGAGTATTGGAATATAAAGATATAAATGAAACATACAACCGGCTTTTGTTTTGTGCATAGGACACAGAGGAGTCGCCCGAGGGGAGCTACATCTGTGCGTACTGGAGTGAGAAAGGGGCCTGGTCCACAGATGGTTGCTATCAACAGCACTCCAATGCCACACACACTGTGTGTACATGTGAACATCTGAGCAGCTTTGCTGTGTTAATGGCACTCTACCCTATGGAGGTAAGAAGCAGACACACACACACACACACACACACACACCATAAAAATCTAAATAAAATGTCGATCTCACCAAGGCATTTAGTGTTGGACTAATATTGGTACTTTTTCATTAAAAGATAAGAAAATAGCTTTGAAGTCTTGACGTCCAATTAACCAAACAGTTTGTCAACAAGTAAAATCATTTTGGCCTAGTGGCAGATTCTCCTGTAGGGAACCCCAAAATGTTCAATATTAAATAAATAAAAAAGACATTATGAAATTAATAATCGTATGACTAAATTGTGTCAAATATATTCATGAACCAACATCCTCATGTGGTACCCCCTGCCTCTCTTAAGCTTGCAAGCTCAATAACTGCTACCAGATTTAGCCAGTTATCTCCTATTAGCTCGAGCAATAATAAAATAACCTTATACAGTAACTCCAATCAAACACCTGGCCTGTCTTCTCTACTAGCACACCTTCGGACTCCTGGTGGTGACCAAGATAGGGCTGAGCATCTCCCTGCTGTGTCTCCTACTGTGCATCCTGACGTTTATGTTCTGCCGCTCCATACAAGGGACCCGCACCACCATCCACCTGCACCTCTGTATCTGCCTCTTCATGGCTGACCTCATCTTTCTGGCGGGCATTTCACAAACTGAACCTGTGGTATGTTTGACTGACTGTTGACCTAATCTTTATTAAGGAAGTAATTTGATTAAAATGTTTACAATGGGTTGAACTATTCCACTCATCTTACTGTTTACAGGCTACAAAGCAGAGCCCAGTTAATAACTGAAGAGGCACTCTTACCATGAATGTTCTTGCAATTTTAAACCTCAAACCCATCTTCCTGGCATGTTACAGTGGATGTGATTATCTGGAGGCAAAAAGGACAAAAAACTGTGAATCGAGACTTTTTCCCATACAATAAACTTGAGAAGGCTTGGAGTGGGAAATCACAAAATGACCAAATAGGAAGTTTGTTTGTACTTGTTAGTAGTAGGGAGCACTCCTAAGTGAACCAACATTGTAATACCTGTGTCTTAATCAGTGGTGGAAAGTAATTGTATTTAGGTAAAGTTTTGTGGAACTTGTACTTTACTTGAGTATTTCCATTTTGTACAACTTCATATATAGTCTCCACAAAATTTCAGAGGAACACATTGTAGTTTTTGCTCAAGTACATTTATTTGAAAGCTTAAGTTACTCCAGTCCTTACTTTGTATTAGGATTTTGCATTCAAAACATATTGTCAATTTATGATACTTTTTTAAAGATTAAACCATCCAACAGTATATTAACTAGTTAAATGTATCACCACCGTGACCTGTTACAATATTAAATTGTTGGTCAAATATTATAATAATATTATAAATAATTCATAAAATAAGTTAGGACAGGGCCTAAATGAGTACTTTTACTTTTGATACTTATTAAATCAGTAATTCACAGAATGGAATTCCCTCTTAAGGATCTAACTGCTTCTTCCATCACTGGTCTTAATTTAATGAATCTGACTGTAATTTAATTGAGGTTATGTTCATCACAAATTGCTGTTTACGTGGACGTTTCTTACTCAAACCATTGTCTTTATCAGATCTGTAAATGCAGTTGCAAAGAGACATTTCATTCCTCTGCTCCTTTCTCTTTCTTTGTGTTGTCATATTACTTTACAGGGCGGCTGCAGGTTTGTTGCAGCAATGCTCCATTTCTTCTTCCTGGCAGTGTTTACCTGGATGCTGTTAGAAGGGGTACAGCTTTACCGTATGGTGGTCCTGGTGTTCAATGCCAACATTCGGCCCCTCTACTTATTTGTCACTGGTTATGGGACACCCCTTGTTATCGTCATTATATCTGGTATCACTAGACCCAAGGGATACGGCACTAACCAGCAGTAAGTGTTACAGTGTGTGTGATAGCAATTAAATCAGTGGATTACGCATACCTGCTGTTATCTATCTTGGTGGCATAAGGTAAACCCTGTCATCCTGTCATGTGTTTCCTTCCACTAACTAGCTGCTGGCTGTCCCTGAAAGACGGCCTCATCTGGAGTTTCTTCGGCCCCGTGTGCTTCATCATCATCCTCAATGTCTTCTTTTTCATCGTCACCGTCTGGAAGCTCGCCCAGAAGTTCACCAGCCTCAACCCAGACCTCTCAAAACTACACAAAATTAAGTCAGTCTGTGTTTTTGTTTGCGTTTGGCTTTTTGTGAGTCTTCTCATGCTGTCGTAATGTGTGAAGTAACGTGACCCCCACCTATTCTACTGCACATGCAAGCACTGAGTTAATACATACGCTGGTCAAATAGGGCAGCTTTGGGAACTGAAAAATGCATTGATGGAAAGACTGTGAGTTTTGTGAGGGGGAAAAATGTAGAGAATGTTTTCACAGTACCGATTCTGCTCTCTAATGGGGTACTGCTGGACTTTCCCCCCAAACTCCATCTATGCATGCTTATTTTCTTACTCCACTCAGTGCATTTGTAGACAACACTGTATAAAAACTGGCAGCTGCACAACACATCTTAGCTTTAATCCATCCTTGGATACATTGGTTTAGGGAATTGGGAATGTAAACTTAATGTGTTTAAAATCAAGGGAGCAGCTTTTCAGTTAAGAAAAATGGTTTATGTCAGTGGGAAAAATGTGTATCCCATCCCCATTTCAGATGGATTTCTCCTTGTCTGATTGATGAATTGTTGGTAAAGTCGGTGAGTCTGGAAAGAAGTGCTCGCTGATTCTGAGGGACTGAAATCAAAACCTTACCAAGCCCCCCCGGGGGCTCATGGGTCAACAGTTTTACAGTATGTGTAACACTTACTGGCTCATGGCAAGGACTTTGAAAGCAGAGGCACTGAAGTTTCAGGCATCCCGTTGAACCTGGAGAGGTTTCTGTAAACCAAGAGTACAGATTTACACATGGCTCTTTTTTGTTTGTCTCAGTTGACCCCAGGGGGGGCCCGAAAAACCTGGTCTCGGATGGTGTTTTAATCTCTTTTGCATCTCGATATTTTATTGAATTTTTATCTGTAGTCATTCATGGGAATAAGTGGGATACATCACCAAATACAACAAAGGGCCAATGCAGAGTACATTGCCAGAAACACCTTTAAAAACAATGTTTCTTTTCAAAGATTCCTTCCTTTAAGCTTATCTTTTATTTTTATCAATTGCCTTTGGCTTTTCTTCTTCCACCAGCTTTTAATAGACAGTAAACTGATGAGGAAATGTCTCTGTGCTAGAGCTGCTTTGCTGACTACCCCTGCCATTTTTCTCTTCCTTTCCACTCTTCAGGGGTTTTCCAGATACTGCACTGGTAACTGAGTCATCTATGTGCGAGCTCATGTTCGTCTTTCCTTTCATTCTCTAATGGTTGCCCTTTTTGTCTGACACCCCCCAAACCCAACCACTTTTTTCCCTCCTGCAGAGCTTTCACAGTGACAGCTATCGCCCAGATGTGCATACTGGGTCTGATGTGGGTGTTTGGGGCCTTCCTGTTTGAAGATGCCCCCACAGCAGTAGCATATATCTTCACTATCCTCAACAGCCTGCAGGGAGCTCTGGTCTTCATCATGCACTGCCTTCTGTCTAAACAGGTAGGATAAAGTAGCTGTGTGTGTGTAACTGGTTCTGCATGCATGAAGCTAAAAGCGAGATTAACACAGAATTACAACTGCAAGAGCAAGCATCACAACAAAGACATTAGATTGCGTTGAAATAAGGGTTTTTCCTGATGCTCTGCTGCCCTCTGCAGGTGAGAGACGAGTATGCGCATATCCTCTCCTGCATCTGCACACCACAGAAGAAGGGATTCTCAGACCTCAGCAGTACCAATCCCTCCAGCAGTCAGTCACAAGTAAGCATAAAGTGACCTTACTCACTATCACTCTCTCGAAGTCACAAACACATGTACTCAACTACTGTACTTAAGACCAATTTTGAGGTATTGTCTTTGAGTATTTCCTTTTTATATTACCTGATGCTTCAACTCCGCAACATTTCAGAAGGAAATGTAATACTTTTTAGTACACTACATTTATCTGGCAGTTACAGTAACATGTTACTTTCCAGATTCAACTTTTACATACAAAACATATGATCTTTTATAAATGATGATGCATTGCTAGAGATTATTCTACCCAACAGTATATTGGGTAGTTCAAATTAGCTCCACCTTGACCAACTAGAACATGAAAAGGCTGTTTGCATACTTTTACTTTTGATACTTTAAGTACATTTTGCTTAAATAAAGCCATACTTCTTCCACTGCTGCAGACACATTAGATACACTATGTTGTCTTACATAATGTCTTACATTATTTCTGAACTTGTGCTGTTTGTGTTCATTTAGGGTTCTCGGAGTGGGCAGATCACCGGAGAATCCCAAATATGAAACCTAAACCTACCTGGGCTAAATTGGCCCTGATTTAAAACGTACGGATTACTTCAGATAAAATTCTGTCATTATTTACTCCCCTTGATGTCAACTGAAACTCTATTTTAGTTTTGTTGTACCATTTTTTTTAATGGTAAAACTACTGTAATTAGGGCCCCCCTAGAGGTCACAAGATACAATACATCTGAGGGGTCGTGTCATGTTTAATATGGAAGAAAGAAGAGAAAACCTATTTCTCCCGAAGTTACTGGGATAGGCTCCAGTCACCCACGACCCCTAACAGGAACAAGCGGTAGAAAATGACTGACTGATATACAACTTTTTTTTTTTTCTCAAAACTGAAAAAACTCAAAGATTGAAAGAACAGAATTCTTTGGATGAACTCCTCAAAGCTCAGTCATATACAACCTAAACCAGGAGTTGCAAATAGGTATCTCTTGCTCATGAAGGGTCACATGCCAAATAGGCTGGGAGCCACTGCATCAAACGTACGTCTACTTAGCCCCAGTAGTTACATCTCAGGCCTTTCAGACCCTAATGAAGTTAATGGGACCAACGTTTTTTTTTAACAAAAAAATAATAAACCCAAATTCACTTATTGCCACAATAGGCAAGAAGGTAAATCCAAAACATATCAGTCATATAATATAAGCTGTATTGGAGTGATTCAAAGTGATATACGGATATAGACTATTTATTTTCAAGAGCAAACTATAAAGTTCTACATTATGTAGGGTACAAGAAAATATGAGTGACGCGCTTAATGTTTAAAGATGAGCAAACAGTTTGCTCTGTATTTTATATATTTTAATAAATAAGCTACAAAATTAAGGGTGGGTGTACTTTTTGTTCATGGGAGCTTCACAAAAAATGTATTTCCATGTACTGTATTTAACAGTATGTTGTAATTTTAAAGAAACAACTGACTGATGGTGCAAATGACCCACGAAGTGCCTCTGGTGTTCCCTTCATGTTCCTGCAAATCCCTTGTGGGCTCGCGCAAGAATTTCATGTCTGTTGTTTCTTGACTGAAAACAAAATATATATATATTTTTTTAATCACTTGTGGCTATTTTCAATCTTTGTTTGAGCGGTAGAGCAATTGAGCCGTGCCTTTTGCCACTGGTGGATGTGAAGATATAAATCTTTTCTCCAAATTGCCAACCAAGAAAACAAATCCAGCCCAAAATGGTTTCTTGGGTAATTCGGAAAAAAGACCCACCCTTCTGATAAGCCTGCAGCTTCCTGCGATTAAACGGTTTATGGAATAAAATTCCATATTGTGATCATGTTTTCTTGTTACAGCTGTTAACCTATTCCTCCACACATTGTTAGTGACTGTAAGTATCACATCCCTGAAATGAGATCAACGGTTTTTATTCGGTCTAATGGAAGTTGTACAGACCTGAGTTTGTTTATTTTATTGCACTATTTCTTTGTAAAAATGATAATCCTGCACATAATTCACACACATGATGCATGGGAGAATCAAGAAGACTTGAGAACCAGCCTCACTTACAGAACCTGAACAGTTTATTTGTTGTAATGAAGCTGTCAAATATATATTTATATTTTCTATTTTATTGAAATTGATCAGACATTGATCTTCAGGAAAAAAAAGACACAGAGAGAGATCTTTATGATTTCAAATCAATCTGATTTTATCCTATACTGTTGTTTATATTTAAATTACCTGATAAAGGCCACGTGGGTTTTGGTTTTAACAACTAAACTGTTCTTCGGTTCTTATGTGTGGCTGCACTTTTTTGTGACCATTGATACCTTTTGTTTATGCATTGCAAAATGTATTTTTATGTGAAAAAGCTACATGCATTATGCAAGCATTTTGTGAATGTAGAATCTTATTGTTAGAATATACTATAGAGGTCTAGTTTGATGGTATATGGACTTATTTTTCTACTTTTTGTTGTATGTTGTTCGGTACTGTTTTCTTTAAAGAATGTGCACCACAAATTTTATTAAAGCTTCTACTTCATTAAAAAAAAAAATGTAATGTGTGTTTTATTAGCATCAGTCCCCAGCAGATGGATGCATATAGGTACAGATACATCTAGGAGATGGTGGAAAGTAACGAAGTACAATTTACTCAGGTACTGTATAGCGTAAATCAGTTTGCTTAACAGCGATCATTGTGGCCAAAAGAGAACGTTTACTGTATACAGTATCCCATGTACTGAAATGAGAGCAAGTATGTGCTATTTGTTCACGAATTCAACTTTTCATTTGAGAAAGGATCTCATTTCCAAAGCTTTTTTTCCTTTCAGTACAAATTTGTGGTCCTTGCATTTACATGTTATGCTACTTTACACTTCTACAGCTGAAAGGGAAATAGGTTATTGAACTTCTTTACGCCACTACATTTATTTGACAGCTGTCGTTAGGCTGCATATTAGCCTACAGATTAAAGTTTTACGTACAAAACATGTAGCTCATGAAATAAGAGAAACTGCTAAGGACACCACTAGTGTAGATAAAATAGTCACATTTAGCTTCACCCCGACTACAACTCCAAAATTCTGCTTGCATGTTAATTTATCAGTGATAATTGTCCCTTAACAGTGCGTTTACCTGTGATCATACTGATCATACCCCTTTGAATGCAGTTAAATCGTAAGTAAAATAATTCCCCACAGCCATGTACGGTAACGTGGCATTCTGACTGTTGCTCATGAAACGAACATTACATCCCCCCCCCAAGTCGCCCATAAATAATTTCATAAATCAGACTCTACGTGACACGATGTCCTGGCGGCGTCGTGACTCACACTCAGGAGCAGCGCGGCAGTGACGCAAGAGTTTATGAGTTGTAGCTGCGCTGCTCTCGGCTACAGCAGACTACGGGCTGTTTACGTCTGACAGCTCGTCTAAGCTGCTGCCCACACTGTGGCTCGACTTGAGAGTACTTACTGGTACCGGACTTGTGAAAGAGCCCACTGCTGCTCTGAACTGCGTTCTTTATTTCTAGGTGGAGCAGGACTTATTCTTGGACAGGTAAGCCTCCTCTCACCGAAAGATATTTCTATGTATTGTCATTTTTTGTGTGCGCATGAAGTCACTGTTTGTACCCCCCACAGATAATACGATGCTTCTGATGGGTGGGGTCATAGTGTGCCTGAGTGTGTTTGGGGCTGTAGGGCTGCTCTCCCTCCCCTGGCTCTGCAGCCTGTTGGCAGGGCTGGGGCTCTGCGTGGTCTGGAGGGGTTCCTGGAAGTTCATAGGTGTAGCTCTACGCACCATCAAAAGAGACCTAATGTAAGTAGCTTAGCTGGTGTGAATGTGCAAGTGTGTCTCCCATTGTCATAACATTCATGCTGCTTACTCCATTCCTATATATATTTTTTTAAACTTTCTTTCATTCCTCCCTTTTCTACTCCTCTCGATCTAAAAGGTGTCTGGTTGTGATCCTGCGAGTGAGGTCCTCTATGTACCGTAATCTGCGAAATAGAAGCACTGTCCCTGTGTTGTTTGCTCAGATGGTGACCCGGCACCCAGACAAACCTGCTTTGATCTACGAGGCTACAGGAGAGGTGAGGACTCATCAAGGGCTACAAATATATGCAGCTTCAACAGGATCAGCACCTTGATAACAGTATCCCGGACCCTAATATCAGTCATATTGTTGTGAAAACGTATCACATTTCCATATTCCATATCATTTTATTCCAGGTTTGGAGTTTCAAGGAGCTGCAGGAGCGCTGCCATGCTGTGGCCCACTGGGCGCTGGCACAGGGATGGGCTGAGGGAGATGTGGTGGCCTTGTACATGGAAAGCCAGCCTTTAATGGTGGCTCTATGGTTGGGTCTGGCTATGGTCGGTGTAGAGGCTGCACTCATCAACCACAACCTTCGACAGCACTCACTGCTGCACTGTGTCAGCGTGTCTGGTGCTCAGGCAATGGTGTTTGGGACAGAGATGAGAGAAGGTAGGAACATATGGTAGAATAAAGACATAGATAGTTAGATAGCTGGAGATATAGACTGATAGACAGCCTACTGGGTACGCAGACAGCAGTTGAGTGGAGTTTGATACATAGCTGAATAGATGATTAAATCAGGCTACAAGTGTGATGCTCTGCTAATGAAAAACTCTGTATTCTTGTTCTACATTTGTGACTGTTGATTGTCTCCCAGCGGTGTCAGAGGTGAGCAGCTCTCTGCAGCCCGATGTGGTATTGTTCAGTAGTGGTGAGCGGGACGATGAAGAGAAGCACAGCAGCCTCCAAGTTCAGAGCCTGGACGCCCTGCTGGACCGTTCGCCCCAACACCCACCACACCACACACTCAGGAAGGGATTCAATGGTGAGGCTGTGCAGGGCGTTTATACACGGGGGTACATATCATGTGATTATGTTACATATTTTAAAGTTTTGATTGCAACACCTTGTTTTCCAAGCAAGTCTTTGCCTGCCAGAGTAAACTGCTGACTGCCAGATTTCCCCCTCCCTGGCCTGAAATTGAATCCACTCGATAGCGCAGAACACTGTCAAACAAATCATCAACTCACTTCAAAGAAATACTATGTGGGATACAACATTCATGTGCATTGTGAAAGATGTTTTTATTTGATATACTACATTTAAAATTCTCTCTAAACTTCCCTTTTCAGTTTTTAGGTGACTGATGATATTGTTCTTTAACAATTAGGAATTCATTATTCTCTTATTGATTTGCTTATCTATATTGTTTTTACCTCTGCTATCACATGACATTCCTAAGTTAATACTCTTCAAGTTTTTGCTTGCACAGCCTGTCAGACATACAGTGGATGTGGAAGGAGAGACATGTTAAGGAATGACGAAGGGGGGTTGGGTGGGTGGAGTGCATACCAC
This sequence comes from Coreoperca whiteheadi, assembly GCA_011952105.1. NCBI lineage: Eukaryota > Metazoa > Chordata > Actinopteri > Centrarchiformes > Sinipercidae > Coreoperca > Coreoperca whiteheadi. The sequence goes on from CM022472.1 coordinate 22,388,682, forward strand.
ACACAGGAAACCCTGTGAAATAAACAAAAGACAAAGCATGAAGGTGAAAAAAGAGCATTTAACATTCCCAGTAATCATTCAGCTCCTAAGTACTCACTTTTCTTTCTTTTCCTGTCTTCTCGCTCGCTCTCCGTGCAGACAGACTTTTCTACATCTACACTTCTGGTACAACAGGAATGCCAAAGGCAGCTGTAGTGGTGCACAGTCGGTGAGTTTGTCTGTGATCTCATCTGAATTGATGATGCATTGTCAAGTTTATGGCGGGATATATCTTGAATGCAAATTTTTAAATGACAATGGAAAACTGTGCCCAATTGCACCAACTCTGATGATTGGCCCAGACACATCTGCTGAATATTTTTGTCAACCCTGTATCTCATTAGTTATTGTCAAATGATTGCCTGGTGCGCTTCAAAATGTGTCTAACTTGTAACTCTTACACACTAGCCCTTTTTAAACAGAGATCCTGCAATATTGCCGTAAAGACTGGCAGCTTTGCTTTTTTACACTGAACCAAACAGCGCTGGCATCATGCCTCCCCAATTGTGTGATTTGAGATAGCGTGCCGGCATTCCAGGAGCAAAAGAGGCGTGACATGTAGCACAACAGCGTTGGTGTCTAGTGTCTGTGCCATCCTGCCAGCTTCCCCATATACACAGATGTCATTTCGGGTCTATTACTACCTCAGTTACACCCCTTTCCGTGTCTGTACGTTTTATACAGAACGGAGGGGTGGAATAACGGCGCAACCTTAAACAGGCTGCATATGAGTCCAGGAAAATTTAGCAACTAATGAAAAACCTTTAAAATTTTAACATCAGAATCCCCAAATTAGTCAAATCAGGACCATAATGATTCCTGGTGAGTGTCTGTTGATGAGCTGAGGTCTATTGATGATGGATGTCCGTTAGTTCATTCCATCTTTTTTGACAGATATTATCGAATCGCTGCCTTTGGTTTCCACTCCTTTGGCTTGTGTCATGATGACATCATGTACAACTGCCTTCCCCTGTATCACTCTGCAGGTAGGCCTCACTCCATTTGCGCTCCCTCAGCCATAATGTTCTTTTACTGTCTTTAACAGGACATGTATATTCAGGGACATATTTACCTCAATTCCCATATATATACAGTATATCAGTGTTTTAAAAAAAAAAATATATATATATATATTCCTTTATAAATGAACCATACCAGTAGTTGGTTTTCTAGTTCTTGTATTGTATCCTTATGCGTATCAAATCATTGATTTGTCTTATTGTGATATATTTTGCTTCCACTGACTTGATCAATAGTAATGTCTGGGTCAAGTGTACATCTCAATAGTATACTGAAAAATATCTCACCAGAATCTGTTAAGTTTTAGGAGAAAAAACTGAATAGGTTGACTATTATAATTATGTCTTTCTTTGTGTGTGCGTGTGTGTATGTGTGCATACATGTGAAAATATGAATGTTTACAGGTACCATCATGGGTGTAGGCCAGTGTTTGCTCTTTGGTTTGACTGTTGTAGTAAGGAGAAAGTTCTCAGCCAGTCGCTTCTGGTATGATTGTGTCAAACACAACTGCACTGTGAGTACACACTGCCATCAAAGTCAATTAACAATGAGGAGCGTCCAGCTGCAGGCCAGTTGTACTACTGGTTCTCTTCAACTAATACAGACTGAAGTTTTAATGTTCTGTTTTCTGTGTGTGTGTGTCCAGGTAATTCTATACATAGGTGAGATTTGCCGTTACCTGTTGGCCCAGCGGGTCCATTCATCTGAAGCACATCACCGGGTGCGTATTGCCATTGGTAATGGTCTCCGTCCTTCTGTGTGGGAAGAGTTTGTCCAGCGATTCAGAATAAAACGAGTCGGGGAATTCTATGGCGCCACCGAGTGCAATTGCAGCCTGATAAACATAGATGGAAAGGTGGGTCTTATTTTAAATGACTTCAAGGTAGAATGAAGGATTTTCCAAACTGTATCCTGTCTCATGTGCCTGTCTTACATGTCCAGGTGGGCGCATGTGGCTTCAACAGTCGCATCTTGCCCAACTTTTACCCCATCAGACTGGTCAGGATACAGGGGGAGAACGGACAGCTGCTCAGGGATTCACAGGGACTCTGTATACCCTGTCTGCCTGGTGAAAACACACACACACACACACACACACACACACACACACACACACACACACACAAAGCCACAACTGGTTAGAATAAATGTGTCAAAATGATCCATTGTCTCCTCTTCCATTTCTATGACTCTGCAGGGGAGCCAGGTATGTTAGTGGGATGCATCAACCACACTGATCCGCTCAGGAGATTTGACGGCTACGTCGATCAGGATGCCACCAATCAGAAAATAGCTCACGATGTCTTCAAGATGGGAGACTCTGTCTATGTCTCAGGTATGTGTCATCCTGTCTCTTTAGAATACAGTCAGAATAATGATGATCGACTGTCCAGGTTCATACATGTTTCCTCCCACAGTCTGAAGACATATAGTATAAGACTTTAAATTGCCCAGAAGTGTGAATGTTTGTGATTTACTGTCTGTGATGACGATAAACTTTTAACCCATGCAGTGAACTTGCTACCCCACAGACATTCAAAACAGAAATACAGAAGACAGCAATAGATACAAATACCCACAGACTGAAGGCATTACACAGTTTGGCCATAGGAGACATTACTTTTCACTTCAGTAAAGCCCACTACAAGGAGTCATCATGATCTTTAATTATGTCCATAATTGTGACATTTACAAAAGGCTTTTTATACAATTTTTTTTCTAATAGACAGCACCAGTGACTCACCATCATATTATATCAAAGTCAAAACTGTAGGGGTGAATCATCATCACTACAGAGTCTACCTTCTTTGCCTCCAGGGATGATGATGATGATGATTGTTATTATTTCTGTCTGTCTTTCTATCTCTGGCAGGTGACGTGCTGGTGATGGATGAATATGGCTACATGTATTTCAGGGACCGCAGTGGCGACACGTTTCGTTGGCGAGGGGAGAACGTTTCCACCACAGAGGTGGAGGGAGTCCTCAGCCGCCTGCTGCGACACATGGATGTAGCCGTCTATGGAGTTTCTGCACCAGGTAGATATGCGACAGTTAGGATGGGACAATACATACAACGCCACATGAATTAAAGAAAAAGATAAGGGCTTAAAGTTGAATGGTATAGTCTTCTATTTATTACCTCACCTGTCTGTCTGTGTGCAGGTGTGGAGGGAAAGGCTGGTATGGCAGCAATAGCTCACACAGGAGGCCAGTTTGACCTCAATGCGTTCTTGATCGATGTACAGAAAGCCCTGCCTTCCTACGCACGCCCTGTCTTCCTCCGACTCATGCCATCGGTTGACACTACAGGTGAGACAGTTACGCAAGGACGTGCAAACACACACACATTAAAAAAGTCACAATTGAACTTCAATCTCCACTTTGTCCTCAGGTACCTTCAAAATCCAGAAGACACGACTGCAGAGGGAAGGATACAAGCCACAAGACTCGAGTGAAAAACTTTATTTTCTGAACAGTCGTGCTGGGCGTTACGAGGCTGTCACTGATGAACTTTATAATGCCATCATGGAAGGGAGAGTGTGTCTATGAGACAGGAGGAGGCTGAGAAGATACAGACTGTTGAAGAGGACAGTGTTTATATTTCAAAGGGGAAAGAGACAACTGTAAATACAGATTGTGTTGCAGTTTCTTTTGCAATTCAATAAACTCATTTATTTTTTACCAAATTTAATGCCATTTTTCTAACATTGGACAGTATCTTACGTTGTGTCATTCTTCCATATCGAGTAAAATACTATATAAGCCTGTAACAGTTGAGGGCATTTGAACAGTCGACAACATGAAGATTTTTACATCATTTCTCAAAAAAGAAAAAACAAGATGGAGCTAAAACTCAGCTTTTAAGTTAAAGTAAAACTCAAACCTCTGTTGTTGGGATATAGAATGTTTGTACCTAATGGCATGGCTACCCATCCAATAGTTGTTGAGCGATTTTGGTCTGGACCAAAGTGGTGGACTGACCAACCGACACTGCCATCCCTAGTGCCATGCTGCTAGCATGACTAAAAACACTTTTATGAATATAAAACATGGTTTTATAATTCATTATGGCTGCAGACTTGTTATTTATTTTCATCACAAGGATAATAAACCAGATGATCAACCAGATTCATCTGGATTTGTTTGTGATTCATTGCATGCATAGAAAGAGACTGACTGTATGGGGCAATGTGTTGCATCTTCTCCCATACAGCATACAGGAGATTACTGAGGTGTTTGGCCACATCTATTAGAGGTTTGCAAACCTCCTGTGGCTCCCTGCTACCTTTCCATGTACAGCAGTAAACAAATATGAACACGCAGACAGTTATACAGCTGTATTTGCATGTGCACTATATGTGCTTGTGTGTGAACAATACCAAAACATTTCACATACCTATTCATCGTGTCTGGGTAGTGCTGTGAAAAAAAGACTTTGTATGGTTACTGTTTTAAATTCAAACACCTAGTCCCATTCATTGACTAATTATGTAACATTTGACTGATATTACTCTGGATCTTCTTCTCCAGAGATTTTATCACCTGATTAATTCTGTCTATCCGATCTTCTGCCACTCTCTTCTTCTCCTCCTGTTTCTCCCTGAGGGCAAGCAGCCTGCCTGATTCCTCCTGTCTCAAAAACTGGTGAAGACTCTCAAATTCCTTTTTCATGTGCTCCTCTGGGAGTTTGGCTTCAGCCTGGGAAGAATAGAAAAAGCAGGGAACCAATAATAAAGTTCTATTTGATATTTAGTTGAGTTTTGTAGT
>CM022472.1:22393813-22572672 GCA_011952105.1 Coreoperca whiteheadi
CAGGGAGCAGAGGTGAAGAAGGTGCAGGACTTTAAGTACTTAGGGTCAACGGTTCAGAGCAATGGAGACTGTGGAAAAGAGGTGAAGAGGCAAGTGCAAGCAGGTTGGAACGGGTGGAGAAAAGTGTCAGGTGTGTTGTGTGATAAAAGAGTATCAGCAAGAATGAAAGGAAAGGTGTTCAAGACGGTGGTGAGACCAGCGATGTTGTACAGCTTAGAGACAGTGGCACTGAAGAAAAGACAAGAGGCAGAGCTGGAGGTGGCAGAGCTTAAGATGTTGAGGTTCTCTTTGGGAGTGACGAGGATGGACAGGATCAGGAACGAGTACATCAGAGGGACAGCTCGTGTTAGATGTTTCGGAGATAAAGCCAGAGAGGCCAGACTGAGGTGGTTTGGACACGTTCAGAGGAGAGACTGTGAATATATTGGTAGAAGGATGCTGAGGTTGGAGCTGCCAGGCAGGAGGTCTAGAGGAAGACCAAAGAGGAGATTTATGGATGTAGTGAGAGAGGACATGAAGTTAATTGGTGTGAGTGAAGAGGATGCAGAGGACAGGGTTAGATGGAGGCGCATGATTCGCTGTGGCGACCCCTGAAAGGGAGCAGCCCAAAGGAAAAGAAGGAGTTGAGTTTTGTAGTCGCAGTTCTACCTAGTTATGTCTGGATGCTTTCTCAATGCGAATCACCTTCTTCTTCAGCCCATATAGTAATGTTCTGAGCTCCTCCTAGTGGCCGAAAGTCAGGTCAAATCAATTTTGTTAAGCCTATATAGCCCAATATCACAAATCACAAATTCACCTCAAGGGGCTTTACAATCTGTACAGAATATAACACCCTCTGCCCATTTTTAAAAGCCACAAAATTGAAGTACTGCTTACGTGTTGACACATCAATAATTATATCAAGTAATATAATATATTACATTTACATTTACATTTAGTCATTTAGCAGACGCTTTTATCCAAAGCGACTTACATTTGAGGAAGACAATGGAAGCAATATAACAACACATATATGACAATAGAACACTGACAGAATTGTTACAAAATATTTATAACAAATGGAACAAAGGTCTTGGCATGGTAGAAAATAAGGACTGTTTACAACTCACATATAAAATTACCTCTAGTGAAAATTGACATCTAATTCAATATAAATTAATGACAAGAATAGATTATTGTAGAAACTAAATTCATAAGTTTGACAGTAGATCCTCAGATAAATGTTTAAAATGCGGCTCTCAGAGTGACTCCCTCATACATGCCTTTTGGTATTGTGAGAAAAGAGAACATTGAGAGATGCATTTCAAGAACTTGTAATTCTGAATTCGCATTCTCACCAATGATTTGTCTCTTTCAAAATGTTGGGAAAAGCTGGATGGCAAAGCTTACATTTGCTAAGATGTTCATATTGCAAAACTGGAAAAATTAAGGAAGCACCTGCACTTCAAAAATGGAAAATGTTAATGAAATATTGAACACTGTCACTTCTGCTAGCTACAGTAGCTAGGAAGATCACCGTCTCATAATGGGCAAGTGTCAATTTGAGCTAAAACTTACAGGAACTTGAATTAATTACTGTATCTTTTAATTGCTTAATCCATCCATACATTTTCTGCCACTAATCTGGGTCCAGGTCACGTTAATTGATTAATTATATCACTGATAAAAATGTAATATGTATGTACTCAATAATCGCAGGCCTTGTTGTCCCTACTGGTTTTTTATCATACTTTTATTAGTATGACTGCAAACAAAGGCATTCATTTCTTTGTCTGTGGTATTAATGTTAACTGAATGAACACTGCAGAAACCCTGATCATGTGATGTCACCAAACTCTATATACCATAAAAAAGCTAACAGGGTACATTGTCCTTAGAAGAGTCCTAATCAGGCAACTCAAGTGAAAACAGCTGTGCAGGTGAACTGTGGGTGCGCAGGAGCTCTAAGATTTCACATGCTTAATATAAGATCACATTAAGGGTTTATTGGTCAAACTACCAAACAGTGTAATAAGTAGTTAAGATTTGTTTTACTTCAACCAGCTAAAACATCAAACGAAAACATATTAATGCATCAGTATAAACCCACCAGCACTGGTAACTGACAGTATTTACAGGAAGTTAACATAACCAGCCCACCTTTTCTTCAGATTACTCTTAGCATTTTGAGTATGTGTGTGTGCGTGTGTCTGTAGACATGTATTACTCATGTTGTGGGGACATAAATCTGGGGACTTGGCTTCCTTTGGAGACAAAACGCAACTCTCCATAGATCAAATCATTAAATTGTAGGGTGAAGACTTGGTTTAAGGTTAAGGGTTAGGGTAAGTCTCCAGGAAATGAATTAAAGTCAATATAATATCCTCTGAAATGATGGAAACACGGTGTGTGTGTGTGTGTGTGTGTGTGTGTGTGTGTGTGTGTGTGTGTGTGTGTGTGTGTGGGTCAAATTTCATGTCCTATGAGATCTAAGCATGCATTTGTGACAGGATGATAGCAACAGTAATTACCATCTTAGTTTTCAGCTTGGTGCCTTTAAAAGTGACTCTAAATTCTGCCTGTACAAACTAATCTTGGATTAACACAAGGCGACATCTGTTTGGGCAGGAAAATGAATATTTACAGGAGCTTTAAAAAATGTCTGACTGCCTCTTTGTTTAAATATCCTCTTGCTGTGGTCGCTGGAAGCTTGTTAATGAAAAAGTACAAAACAGATGGCCCCCTTTACTCTCAGCAAAAAATAGGGTTCCAATCTTTGAGGAGCCTGTGTTGTTGAGAGCTCTGCTGTTATTTGACGTCTTTTTGTTTCTGTTTGGTTTGGCTTTGTGGCAGCAGGGCGGCTCTAACTGGAAAACCAGCATTCAAGCACTCTTGTTGGCAATCATCTGCCCTGCTGAAGTGTCCTTGAGGAAAACAGTGAATTCCTGCCAGCTGCTCCAATCCTTCAGCATGATGCAGTATTGCTGTCAGTGGAGGAATAAGTATGCCTATTTCAGGTCTTTTACTTCAGTGGTTCCCTCAAAGTGGTCATAAGATAAATCTCAGGGATAACAAGATGATTGTCATAGAAAAAAAATCAAAACCAAATTCCTCTACACAAAAATGTGTTAATGTGTCCTGACTGCTCTCTAATAATTCATTTTTTCTTGTAAAATACTGGATAGTTTTAGTCGTTGAGGGCTCTAAACATATTCAAATGAAAAATAATTTTGCTTGAACTGCTCATGACTCGTGGACAAATAAACATATGACATGGGGTCTCTTGAAAGATTTGCTTTGTTTTAAGGGGACATGAGCCAAAAAGGTTAGGAACCAGTGTTTTACTTAAGTAAAAATAGCAACACAACAACAACAATGTAAAATGTTACAAGTATAATTCATGCATTTAGGTTTAAGTTAAGTAAAAATACAGTATTCAGAACAAGTTGTCTACTTATAACACAAGTGAGGATTAAAGGAGTAGCATTGATTTGAATATGGGAAATAAACAGTTATCCATTGATACTGATTCAATATTATTTGAACTAGTGAGTTTGCACCAAACAGACTTAAAGTATGGGGACCTTAAAAGGGGAGGAGCAGCGCATTCATGTATGTTGGTATCAGTGTTGTGTGTGCAGTTGGCATGTATCAGTCTTGATGTGAGGCATGGATTCATGCTGTATCTGTGTACAGAGAGGCACTGAAGTTACACAGATCTGCTTACACACTCCTTCTCAAACTTGAATCTTAGCCAACGTGTCTACACCAGATGCAGCCATACGTCACTCTGTAGTGACTTTCATGACTCTGTGATTTATGGTATTTATGGTTCTCCCTAGGCCAAATGTGTGCCTGTGCTTGTTATTTTTACTAGTTCACCTATTTCCCTTTATAGAGGTGTAGCAGTTCTATCATTGAATGGCATATTTTGCAAACAAAAATAAGGTGTAATGACATTCTGATGACATTTTGTAATGTGCTTGTGTGAAGTGCGAATTTGCATGATGTGCACATCTTCCGATTTAAAAAAAACGTTTACTTGTAGTATCAAATTTTATAGTATTGCATGTTTATTCCACACGGTTCAAGCCCAGGGTGTAATAATAACAAGAGTGTAAGAATGTCTGCAATTTGGTCAGGTTGGAGACAAACAGTAGTACTTCATGTACTGTATGCCAGGTCTGAGTTATGTTATATGGATCCAGTTTAATAGACCTTTAACATTTTGAGCTGCTCAGATCCAGAGGACATGCAGGGCAGATCAGCTTTGACATGTGAAACATATTTCACTGAATCATATGCTCTAAAGTAAAAAGAAAGACATATAATCGGTTTATTCTCAATTGTCAACAGGTCAGGTGGTTCATGGTTACTATGTGGTTTTGTGGATAGACTCATATAGTCCTTTTTACTTTATTTTTGTCAAAATGTTTCATTTCTGGAGTTTTACTCTTTACTTAATGTCCATAAAAAGAGATTTGTAACCAAAAAAATGATGTAATTGTAATTTGTAATTACCAATAGAAAGGGGTGGGACAATTAAAGGGTTAATCAAAGACAGAACACGAAAACACCTACACTGTCAGAAGCACCCGCTGTCGTGCCACCAGACAACAGAGCAGCTTCTTCCCTCAGGCCGATAAACTCCTCATCAGCACTCTGCTGTGTAAAATAGTTTTCATTTCTATTTCTACTTCTATTTCTGTGACTTATTATTTATTCACCAATCCACTGTATAGAATTTGTTTTGAGTGGTATAAAGGGAACTACAAAACACAGTCTCATTAAACTACCCTTTGTTGTAAAATGTTTAATAAATCTATCTTGTATCTTGTATACTGATATCTGTGAACATGGCTTCAAAGCTTTCTTTCGCTGTCTCACGCAGGTTTAACTGTTATCATGTTTCCATTATCAGACATTATTGCACACACTGCTGAGACAAGATGAAACACATCATGCTACAGCAGCTGTCTCTGCATGTGCATTTTCATGTATTTTCTATAATGTTTTTGTAGATGTTCTTTTCTATGTTCCTCTCTGTCTGCTGTCTCCAATAATCCTGACAGCAGAGTGTTGCCTCTCTCTCCTCTGACATGAAAAGATTTATAGACTGTGAAGGTGATGACAGTGGTGATGTCTGGTGAAGGTAAAGGCTTCCCAGCCTTGCTCTTAAACAGGGGTTCACTAGTTGCAGCACACAATTTTCCCTCTCGACTGTGCAGCTCTGTCATCAGGTTGCGCAATTACAACGGCTGATTCTGGGTTGTGCCACTTAACATTAATCACATCAGGCCCAGAAAATGGATTTGGTTTCCAAAGTGATGAGAGGGTGAAGTACTAGAATTCCCTCCATTTTTCTTAGGTCAGTGTCAATTCAAATATAGTCTGTCATGTGACTATAATCGTCTTATAGATGAAATTCTCAAAAAAGGTCCTCACTCCCTGTGGAATACTGTTCCTCTTCCTGACTCCATTGTTTAACGTTGCTGCAAATAGACTATAGAACATGAGGGCATCAGTAGGGTAAGTTATTGTTTTGCCACGTTTGTCTCAAGTATTGACTGTCAACATAAATCAGTTTTACTGAGTCTACCGCAGTGAAATGACGTGCTTATAAAGGAAGAGGTGGAGAATGAGTGATAAAAAGGGATAAGGACAAACAGTTGCAACCTGTGGGGAGTAACAGCTCAGCATAAGACAAGTGCAGGGGGGAGAAATAAACGAGAGGAAAGAGACTGATGAAAGGGAAACAACAGAGAATGGGAGGGAAGCTCACCTGTAACCTAAACTCCAAAGAATGCAGGTACATCTCAGGTAAGCCTGTAGAAATGCCATAAAATATTGTTGAGCACCAGTTACATGAAGCTGAATTTTGGTTATCTGAATGCTCATCTCACCTTACATAAGCCTCCCAAATAGCACAAGATGTTCAGATGGTGTTGTTGGTTTTGGAAAAGTCTGTCTGTGCTTTGGAACTATAATATTATATTGATGTATTATTTGTAATAATGTAATAACCTTATTCCCCTCTCTTTGCGGCCTGTACGCCTTTAACCTCACTTTTCCTGTTCTTTGTCATTCGTGCTCAATAGCAAAGAATGCTGCGGCTATTTACCCAACACGCAACACGCTATTTACCCAACACCAACAATATCTGTTGCTTAGGCATTTCCACATAGACTTTGGCAAGACATTAAAGGAAAAACCAACATATTCCCACATTATGTGTTGTGATGATTGTGGTCCAAAAGGGGTTCAGTTTGGTGGAGATCTGGTGACTACGAAGGCCAATGTATATGATTCACATCACATTCATTCTCATCACCGTTCAATGACCCCTTGTGCACTGTGTGGAAGCGGTCATGTTTTACATTGGCAAACGGGGAGAGGAACCAGGCATAGACTGAGGAGGCAGACAGATGACTTGACTTGCTCTTTTAATGTCTTACTGATAGCAGACAGAAGGCAAACAGGTTATAGGCAGGCAGAATGCAGGTAGCTAGGTGACAAATAAGTAGTAGGCAAAATATCCGAAAGAACAAGCAGACGGAACCTACACGGCAACGTAGTTTATGAACTGACAAAGAGAGAGGGAAAACACACAGACTAAATACCCTCAGGTAGGGGCGCAAACGAGAACTACATCAACACAGGTGAAAACACTCAAAGCAATCAAAGGGCAGGACGAAAAACCACAAGACCCATGAGGAGAGGAGAATGTTTCAAAAATAAGAACGAAAATAACTGAACATTAACCTAAACACTTGACAGAAGCATCATTTCCCCACTTATTTATTCAGGTTTTTCCTTCAATGTTTTTCACCCGCCCTTTACGTTGCATACTGGCACTAAATCTCTGAAATGCAGTGTTTCCTTCTGTGAACGAACAGAGCACATTGCTGACATCATGGAGACGTTGGCTCCTTTCTATCGACATCACCTCAGCTCAAATCTACTCACCCACATGAGGAACAAACACATGGAGCCCACCGAATCCCGCCCCCTAATTCTGCATCCTGTGAGAAAATCTCAAATATTTTCGAGATGACGAGCTTAAACATGAAACTCTGCATTATGTGTGTTTAAAGGTGAACAGTAGCATTTTTTTAAACAAACCTTTGGACCCTGTACTCCAGGATGTCGTTGCACATGCTGAGATTTGGTTGGAGGGTACTTTGCCTCAATACCTGGATGGGATCTGGACACCACGCCACCTACAGGTCACCAACAGCTTTACAGTCGAGACTCGTGATTCCAAACAGGTACAAATCCAGAAGCTATCTGCTCCCGACCTACATCTGGTTCTTCTCCTGTTACCTGATCAAGCACCTGCACATTCTGTGTGTGTGTGTGTGTGTGTGTGTGTGGTTGGACGTGTCTTTGAACGCTCAAGGTATTTGAAGGTGGTTGGGGGTGTAAGACAGAGTTGGTGCTTTCTGGCTGTCATATCTGTACCTCTACACAAGAGCATCGAGAGTTAGTGGATGACATGTGCCGACACATCAAAGGTATGCTTTTAGCCTGCAGCTGCTATGTATTGTCTATAGGCAGTCCGGACGCATGCATTGTTGCTATTGTTCTATTTTATTCAAAGAAGTACACATGAATGTGTGTGCATGTCTGTAATTGTGTGTGCATGCAAACATCAGGTAAACCAGGTGATAAACTGGCGTGTTGGGATTGCCCCACAGCATTTCCTGTCTTCATACAGCAGCCTTACAGTGCCCCAGTGTGTCTGGCCACTGGATCATACCAGGAACAGACGCGGTGGGCCAACATACTACGAGCTGCAACACAATATCAGAGCTCTGGTATAATTCTCCTAAGCACTGTTCCCAATCATCGGCCAGACAAAGTATCCACACACTTCAATGCCTCTTTTAAAAGTTATTCTTTTCCCCATCCGTTCCTGTGGTTATATGTTGTCTGTTAGCACTCTGGCTTGAAGATTCACCAGAATCCAGGGCCCTCTTAGATGCTGTGTCTTCCTTGAAGAAGCTCAGAGGAAACTGTCAAACAGAGGTCCAGCCAATGGGCAGTGGGGAAGAGGTGAGCATATAATCAGACAAGATGTCATACTCTTAGCCTCTTTGCCTCCCATAAATCCTTCTGCTCTCTTTTCTCTGTCCATTTTAAACCATGCTGCCTTCTGTTTGCCTTGATGTTTAACCATCTTACGCTTAACTACCAGTCATCAGGCAAAAGGTTTGGTATTTTCACCAGTTTGTGTTGTGTGCTGTCATGTATCCGTGTGTTGCTGTTTGCTGCCTCCTATCCTCTGAGCCTTGTTGTCGCTCTCATATCCCCCATCATTTATCATTCTTCTTCTTCTTCCGTCTCTATTTGCCCTTCAGGTGTTGGTAAGCATGGCGATGGAAGAAGTGATGCCCTACCTCAAGGAACAAGTATTTCCTAGGATTATTATACGTCACAGCAGGAGGAAGAGCGCCTGGATAGGAGTTAGTGAAAAGGACAAATAATATATATACAATATTATTTAGGCTTAAGCATACACATACATATGCATTGGTAGAAACCAATGGACAAATGTATCTTGCATGTCTTTCTCTTAACCTCTAGTATATGTGTTTATTCACGCCTGTCAGTTGCTGTCTGGGGTCTACAGGACAGCAAAATGTCAGGTAAAAGCTGCCATGGCTGCTCTGAAGAAGGACATGTCACTTTATCGTTCTGATGTGGAGAAGCTGATCTCTGCAGAACTGCAACAGGCCAGTCTGTTGCAAGACCACATCGCTCACACGATCACAGGTGTGTGTTTGTATCTGTGAAGTCTGAAGAATGGGGGCAGTGTTCTTCATCTTGATTTGTTCCTTCTCACTTTTAGAGGACATGTGCGAGCCGATGTTACAGTCTCTCCTACATCACATCATCCCTAGGCTCGACCGCACTCTGCAGGAAGTGGCCACACCCACCTGTGATGGCTTTGCGTCTATCTGGCAATACTTTCTGGAGACATGTGATGGCATCATAGAGCTGGGATCAACAAGCACATCAGTGAAAGATATCAAAAAAGAGGTGCGTTGTTAAAGTTTTTGATGTTGCTCATCCACATTTAAACAATGAAATGTTCCAAACCAGTTGTCCAGTCAGGGCCCAAATTAAAATCTGAGGGGTCCCAAGATGCTTAAAGGGACAAGAAATAAAATAAAGTCACAAAAAATGACGTCTAACTTTTTTACTTTGAAATACCTGATTCAAATCCTTCAAATAAATAATGTGAAAAGGAAAAATCACTATTTTGTTGAACTGCCGACAACTCCTTTTCAATCATAATCTGTAATTAGGGATAGAAAATAGAATTGCTAAATTTTAAATGGTCACAAACCAAAAAATGTATGATTTACTGTTCTAGACTTAAACATGTTAGCTCTTGCACAAAGTAACAGCAAACGGAGGATCTTTGATCAAAATGTCCCACAGGCGACAGGAGAGGGGTTTTATAGTTTCAATAGACCACTTCATTATTTGACTGGCAGATATGCAATTGTATAATTATATGTTGGAAGGTGAAGAGTTTACGAGAGCTGACGCATCAAATATTTTTAATGGAAGCTCATGTCATGTTTCTTTTTAAAATATGAATAATTATTATTAACAGTAAGGTATGAAAATACATTAACTTTCTTAACCATCAGCTGTTCAGCATTTTTACGCAAAACTCCAATGTGAGCTGGCAGCTCATTCGCAATACAAGTACTGTACTCACCTTAGGTGCTGACACCTCTGAGTGGCCTCAGACCAGATGATGCCAGGATGTGGCAGTGCCTGGACAGGCTGGAGCTCGGCTCAGAGGGGCGCACATGGCTTCAGGAAACATGGGGGGTCAACAGTGGAACCTGGAGACCTTTGGTACTCAAAGCTCAGAACGCTCTCTACAAAGTAATTTAACAAACATGTTTGTGTATCCATTAAATTAAGGTAAGAATAGCATTTTTTTAAATTATTATTACCCATGGTGTCTCTCACAGCCCTCTATTCCTCTTTCTCTCCCAGGTGGTTGATATGTGTGCTTTGATGTTCTGGAGGTTGGTCGCTCGATATCCATGTTTCGCTTTTGACTCCTCCCAGCTTACGGCGGTGCTGTGCAGGGTCAAAGAGAGAGTGATCAAGGTGTGTAACACGGTGGCCTTGGGAAAGACACACTTCTCTTGAACTGCAAACCAAATACGCTTTTCTCTCTGTCCCTCTCTCCGTCTCACACCCACACACAATGCAAACAAACACAGCACCTGGATTCCGAACTGTTGGCTCTTCGATCTCAATTAATTCTGGAGATGATCGTGCAGATAACACTGCCGACATTTACGCATGCTGTGGGCGAGCAGGTATGTGTCTTTACATCTTTATGTGCTCATCTTCTTTATTGTGGTCTTTGTTCTGATAGTAACCACCCTTTATTTTAGGATCTGTCTCGTTATTGTGCTATGGTGAACTCTGAACAAGCCCTCTTCATGCACCCTGACACCATCTTCCACTCCATCCTGAGGGACAACCTGACCTCTTATATCCAGTCAGGTACAGTGTGTGACAAGGGATTAGTCACTGGCTTTTTAATCATGCCATTTGTTTGCTACATTTTCAAGAAGGTAGTGTCATGGTTATATAAATCACCTAACAGCTGGGTATGTTTTTTTGTGTTTGTTTTTTTGTTTTTCTGCAGTGATGAGGTACTCCCTGCCACAGCGGTTCATGCCTCTCTCTGTCACTCCATGCAGCTCCAGCTCTAGTTTATCTTTGCCAGAGTACCACGGGCTGCTGCCTCCTGGTGACCACGGATGCCAGCACACCTTCTGGCAACCCTCTGAAGGATCCACCTCAGGATCTGAAACACTCACACCAAGCACCGTATCGGATTGGGATGACACTTTGGCCGAGTCAGAAAACCACAACCCTTACTGCTTGATGCAGAAGAATACATCCATCTCACCGAACCATGGAGGAACTGTAGAACACCTTAGAGTTTAGTGATGTTTTTATTTTTAATGTTTATTACTTTTCAAAACAAAGACACAACTTAAATAGACAATTTGACAGCCTTAGCCTATATGAATTTGGTTTAGCCTAATCGACAGGGATTTGAACCCTAAAATGTACCATTACTTAAAAACTACAAAGTTCAAGGAAAAAGTGAATATTTTATAACATAAACCTGATAACCTCACTGCACGTCTGCTACTGTATGTCTATTTTATAGTTAAGTATATTAGAGGTGAACAGATTAATCAATTAGTCAATGGACAGAAAATTAATCAGCAAATATTTTGTTAATCAATTAATAACTTAAGAGGTTTATTAAGCAAAAATGCCAAACATTGTTAGCTAATTCAAGCTTCTCAAATGTGAGGATTAGTTACTTTTCACTGCTTTACATCATAGAAAAACTGTTGGTCAGAAAAAAACAAGAAATTTGACCACTCAACTTTGAGAAATTAAGATCTATAGATTAAATGATCGTCAGCAGCAGACCCATTGTGTCTCATGAAAGCATACAGCGCCTTGTTGCATGCACTTGTGTCGGTTTGATCACTGTGTTGTAACAACTTTTTATAATGTTTTTTTTGTGTGTTTATACATATTTTTGACTTTGTACTGTTACTTTTGACTAAGGTAGAATAGATAAAGTTGGCTGTAAGACATCAAGTTTGAAAAGCTTTGATATGTATTTCATATGAGTGAATCGTCCAATTAACCTCGAGTACGCTGCAAAAATTCTGTATATTAAACAATCAAGAGTACAAAAAAATTATTATTCGGTTGAAATGCTCACAACTATTGTCGTAAGGGGACACAAGTAGGACAGACTTGCTGCATATTGAGCACATGGACTCGCCCATATCTCTTTCCGTCTGCTTCATACAGCTGGATCTCTTCTTAAAGGGGAGGGCAGCATATCGCACAAGGGCGCCTAACAGTCTACGTGGTCTTGTAGATTAAATAAGTTATTTGTATAGAATAGAATTAATGCTAAACCCAAACCTGGCAGGATACGACATGATTCATTTTCACAATGTAAAAGAGGTACAGTAAAGTGTGCCTACGACTGTCTTTTGAGAAGACCGCGTTCCCCTTGGACCAGTCCAGACCTGCCCTTTAATTCAGCCAGCTCCTCCGCCGTGTATCCACTGTCGGCATAACACAACAGCGGGACCCTCAGCTTTCCACATCCTCCGTGTCCTTCTCTGTCCGCGGCGTCACCAGCGAGTTTTCTCTCCCCTGCCATGCCCCGGGTCACCTCGCTGCTGTCTGTCCTGCTGTTCTTTCTCCTGCCGGGCCCGAGTTGGGGATATTTCCCCGAGGAGCGCTGGAGCCCCGAGTCTGCGCTCCTCGCTCCCCGGGTCGTCATCGCGCTGGCCTGCCGCAACTCGGCGCACTCTCTGCCGCTGTTCCTCGGAACCATCGAGCGCCTCAACTACCCGAAGGACCGCATTGCGCTGTGGTGAGTGTCATCGCTGTAAAGTGTAAACCCCTTTAAATCTAAGCACTGCAATACATAGGCCTACCAGTTAAAAGAATAACACAGAATGTCAGACTGTATTCATTTTGTATCTTGTCAAAACTTTTAGAAGCAGGCCTAGCCTATTTTAGGAACACACATTGGCAATAAAAGTACGACCAAGTGTGATTCAACGTCAGTGTGAGCTCACTAACGGAGCACCAGAGACACGCCAAGCCCATGTAGACGTTATGGAGGAAAATTCCGCGTGCGTTTGCGCGTGCGCTTTTGAGTTTGGCCACTGCGTTATTATCAAGATTTAGGGGAACGCACGAGCGCTTTATCTCCACGGTTAACAACTAATCAACTCGGCGGTGAAGTGAGTGAAATTTAAAGCAGCGTGGCTCTACACGCGCCGGGGTATTGTACGGACGTGGCCCCGGCAGCAGAGTCGCGTCCATGAAAAGTTCCATTCAGTCACAGATCTTCTCTCTCAACGCCCCGTCCCGTCCCCCCTCCACCCCTCCCTCTTCCCCTTCCCCTTCCATATCTTAGTCTTGCAGACTCGACTGGAAACAAAACCGGTATTGTTGTAAAAAAAACTGTTTTAACTCTCAAGATCTTGTACAATCCACGTACAGCAAACTGCGTCTGCGAAGCTGTCTATTAAACGCCTCTGCAGGACTTATCCTCATTTACCTCAGCCCGTTGCTCTGTCACCCACCCCCAGCCTTCTAGATTATTCTTGTCTCCAGCTCTGCTCACTTCCTCTTCTCATTTTGATCCTGTGCCAGTAGATCTGTTTTGGAAGATTAAGTTAATCTTTTCATCGGCATTCAGACCTGACAGGTTAGATTATATTTCTTGGCAACCCAGTGGCCTAATAAAGGCAAATAATGGCAATAGCCTCAAGCAGATTTGTGTCTAATGTGACTGTGAGTTTGGACTAAAATGAAACACCATTCACTCCTGTGAGTCGATTGTTTCATCCAAGAGGGTGCTGTGCCTCGTCTGAGAGTGAATGTTGAGTTAAACTTTTCCAGATTCTGCCCATGTGGCAGCCTGAGCTCAGTTTTCTGCATGGTTGCTTTGCTATAAGACACATCTCTTCCCTCAGAGGAAGAACAGATACAAATGCAGCGGGAAAGACAAACTGAGCCGGTAGCAGGCCATCTGTTGATACCTGCAGCCTGACAGGTAAAGATGGAGTACTTGGCAAGTGGCGACATAGACACACATGCATGCAGACTGCCTAATGGTGTGTGTGTGTGTGTGTGTGTGTGTGCGCAGGATGGATATTATCAATCCATAAATCATCAGTTTTAATCCCTTTACCTCTTTCTCAGCTCTTTCTTATCCGTTTGGCATGGTTCTATTGCTGGCATGCAAGCAATCCCAAATATTTACTCTCCATGAACCCTCTTTTATTCAGTAACTCTGCTCATTCGAAACCCCAATGCAGTCAGAGAAGGACGGGTAGACAAATGCAGAGAGGGAGAAGAAGAAGATGGATCGGAGAGTCGGTCACATGTAGGTGCTGGGGCAGCACTGCCGTGTTAAAAGGCTACAGACGGATGGGAAACTAACTCCTGCAGCACGCCGACTGTCACTCACTGCACATCAGGGCTTGGAGCGACTCCATTTCTCTCATATGTACACATTCTTTCCCTCTCTCTCGCTTTGTCTGCGTCTCTGCACTTCACTGACACACACTGAGATTTGTTATGATAACACAGACAGCAGACGAATGCCGCCCCCCCCCCCTTCCCTGGCCCATATTGTCTGTCTTTGTTCCTCTTTGGCCACGCCTGACATTAGTGATGTGCAACTCTGCTCTAATGACAACAAGACCCTCAGAGGATGAAAGCCAAAGTAGAGGTGGATAACAGATCAATATTACATCCATTATAATGTTGTGATTTAAGCCCCCAGACAGCCAGAAAAATCATTTGATTGCAGCTTTAGTAAATGAACGGTGAATCATTCTGCATGTTTGGTCATCATGTTCACGTGCTCAAATGGCCCAATGCAATGATAGTGACAGAGAAGCTGTGTTTTATCAGCTATTTCAGTTACGATTTAATAAGGTCCGCTTTCCAGCCCATTAGATCGTCTAATATATCACAGCTGTAACAAAAAATGAAAACACAAGAGCGACTGAAGATTTTCTCCATGCATCTGGATCACTGAGAAGAATATCTTCCACAGTTGGTGGTACTGCTGATCCAGGTGCACTCCTTACTCATGGTCTCTCTCTCCTGTCCTTCATCCTCCCACAGGGTGGCGACAGATCACAACATCGATAACACTACAGCCATCCTGAGAGACTGGCTCATTAAGGTGCAGAATTACTATCACTATGTGGAGTGGAGACCTGACGATGAACACAGGTACTGTGTGTGAGTGTGTGTGAGTATGTGTGTGTGATAAGTACGTTACTTAATGGGTCTGTCTGTGCATGTCTCAGTGCCTTTGAAGACGAGGTGGGGCCTAAGCACTGGAATAATCTTCGTTATGAACACGTAATGAAGCTCCGTCAGGCAGCGCTGGAGACCGCCCGCGAGATCTGGGCCGACTACCTCCTGGTATGTTATCATCCACTCAGCAGCTTTCACGAGCCTCGTCTTATTAAGTACTCTCAGTGATGTCTCTGACTCCGGGTGAGATGTGTGAGGAGAAGTAAGTAAGCTGATTCATGGCACTCAACTCTTTAAATACCCATACATCAATCGGCTACACCCGCTCAGGATAATGGGGTAAAAATAAAAAATGTGGATGAGAAAGCGAAGCTCAAACTTTTACGTAGAAAACAAGTGAACCGAATTAAAGTGAGAAAATCATTGACTAATGAATAAAGCCATGTTTTAGACTGACAGACATTTTTAATGACATACACACACACACTCAACTTGCACCGATATCAGATCAGGTTTGGCATTGAAAAAAACGTTCTTCTCTGGACATGGAACAGCGGTTGTTCTAAACACACCAGAGTACAGAACAGCCTGCTGCAAATACAAGTGCAGTCCGTTGGTAAGGCTTGTTTAACTGACGGGCTGTGAGATGAAATGGGATGCTTGTGCTCACAGTACTCTGTGATCGCACCATGTTGCTGTGGCTCAATCAATCATTTAGTGGCAGAGGGCCACATTTTGTGTGTGCTCGCGTGTGCACGTTTGTGTGTGATTGTTGTCAACATTGTGCCCTTCTCGTTTGTCCGCAGGTGGCTGACTGCGACAACGTGCTCAATCCGAACGTGTTGTGGAAACTGATGAGCGAGAACAAGACTATTGTAGCGCCAATGCTGGAGTCGAGAGCTGCGTACTCTAACTTCTGGTGTGGCATGACTTCACAGGTACTGAAGATGTTTAGTTTTTAAGCTGTTAACCCCTTGCACCTGTAGAGCAGCCGTAGGTACACCTCACAGTTCCTTCAGTTCAGTTCCTTTAAGAATATTGGGAAATACAACAGTGACATTAGAAATCAGATTAAACATTTAAAATACCGTACCAGTCAAATGTTTGGACACACTTTCCCATTCACTTGAATGAGTATTTGTGTCTAATCTTTTGACTGGTACTCTAGTTAAGGTCCCTTGATAGTTATCACACCCAACCAGATACTTTGCATCCTATAAGACTATTATTCAAATATTATGGATGGGCTTGTAATGGTAAACTGCATGTTACTACAGCTCTATAAAAACACTGTTATGTGTTGTAGCGTAATAAGGTCTCCACCAGCATCCTGGTTTACTCTAACACACAAGCTGAACCAGCAGACTCTAAAGATGATTTATCAAGTGTAGCCTCTTCATATTGTCTCTATAAAAAGCACATGTTTACATCTTGGACGAATAATGCAATCCAGATAAAGTCTATTAACTCTATTGGGGGACTGATAGTGAGTGAAATGTCCCTTTTCATGCATTCCTTCTGAATAACAGAACACATCTCCCACCACCTTGATAACACAGAAATATGATTTAGAAGGAGTTTTACACTTGATTATTTTTTCTTATGCATGACTAAGTCAAATCTGTGCAAATATGTGACTTTTGAAACACTGTAAATGAGTCAATTTGAAGGCGTGGCAGAGACGTTTCCATATTTTGATAGTATTCAGTATGGTGTTTCTGCTCAGATTACTGTGCAGATGTGTAAATGATTTGTCTCACTGGTGGAATGAAACTTTACTGATCTGATACAACATAATATTTAGCTCAGTGATATCAGTAGATATGGCTGATACACAGACAAGCCACACACCTCATTATGTTTAATTTGCTCCACCTCCTCAGTCTGTTACTGCTGGCTTTACCAGATACCACTGCTGGTTGTGCTGCTGATTAGACTTACTTAAAACTATGGGCCACAATATTCAACAGTGTGGAAGTAAAACAATTTTGTTTTTTAATATGCCAAAACTCTGGTGTCGTTACAGTTTTGCCACCATGATTTTGATTAATAAAACGTGCACATCTGATGTATCAGGTATTACGTATTTTCTTATCTTGGATACAGTTCTGTTTCTGATTTATTTCTGTCTGGACAGGATGCCTTTAAGTAATCATCTTTGCTTCTTTTCAAATCAGAGTAGACATGTGGACATTGTCTACCCTCCAGCACAGAATAAACCAACTCCAACCAAGAGTCGGCCTCTCTGCTTCCTGCTAAGAACATTTCTTCAACAGCAGTTAATGGGCCTGTAGCCAAAAGGCAATAAGTAATGTCTGTCAATGTCTTTCCCTATAAGTCAGTATTACTCAGTCTCCATCACTTAATTATTTGTAACAATGTTTATTTTTTAGTTATTTAGTAATGTTGAGTATGGAGATTCAGATATGTCTTTCTGCAAAGTGTCTTTTTGTTTTTGACACACAGACTCAGAGACTTTGGGCAGCCAATTTTCTCAATCAAGTCTCAGTCAAAAATCTCAGATCAAGTCCCCCCTAACATTTTGAGCTTTTTATTTTATGAGGAAACAAATTTGACACAAGAAAATTGCATGTAACTTTACAGTGTTTGTGTGCACTCCCTACAGGGTTACTACAAGCGTACACCAGCCTACATGCCTATCCGTAAGCAGGAGCGTCGTGGCTGTTTCGCTGTACCGATGGTCCACTCTACCTACCTTGTGGACCTACAGAAAGAGGCCTCCCGTCAGTTGGCTTTTTATCCACCACACCCAGAGTACAGCTGGGCCCTGGATGATGTCATCGTCTTTGCCTACTCAGCTCGCATGGCAGGTGAGACAAA
Organism: Coreoperca whiteheadi; assembly: GCA_011952105.1. Classification (NCBI taxonomy): domain Eukaryota; kingdom Metazoa; phylum Chordata; class Actinopteri; order Centrarchiformes; family Sinipercidae; genus Coreoperca; species Coreoperca whiteheadi. Next base: position 22,411,511 of record CM022472.1, read on the forward strand.
TGCAACGAAGGTAGACCTGTTATCTGGGGGCTTGTTAAATGTCTTTCTAGGCATATTTTGTGTGGATTTGTAAGCACGTTTTTACTCTGTTATCTTCTCAGATGTGCAGATGTATGTGTGCAACAAAGAAACCTACGGTTATTTCCCAGTCCCAATGCGTTCCCACGCTACCTTGGAGGATGAGGTGGAGAGCTTTTTGCATACTCAGCTTGAGGTCATGGGTGAGTCAAGAGGTCAAAGGGCTCTCAGAAAGACCAGAATGGTTTCTTTGTGTTCTACAGTTTTAGCAAAAGGGTATGAGTTTGCTTGTGCTAAGGCACTTAAACAGACTGTGATTACACCTGATAATGGGTTTGTACAATGGAATTTTGTTGATTTCAAATGTAATGAGTTGTTGTCACTCCAACATTATCTTTCTTGCAATGTCATGTTTTGCTGGTCTGCCGGTTTTGCATTTAGTGGATTTTTATAAATGGAGTTACAAGCTTCTTCCATAGCAATGCAATATACTGTATGCCTCTGCCTAAAAACAGCATGCTTAATTAGACTTTATCAGCTTTTGCTACACAACAAAATTACTCCTGCTAAAATGTATCTGCAGCCAATTTTTTCTGTTAAGACGTTGGCAATTAAATGGCAATTAAGCATGGAAAGCTGTTCAGATGATAAATGCATTAGGAGAGGAAACAGAGTGTGCACAAAAATTGCCATTAAAATATAAAGGGAGTACAGTGATAGATAAGATAAGATATACTTTATTTAGCAGAAGTTTGGCTTGGGCAATAGTGCTACACACAACACAGCTGTAATCAACTGAGGTAGAATATGTAGCTAACACAACAGTACAATGGTACACCAAAGACATGGTAATAAATTACATACAACAACAAATAAAAAGGATACGTAAAATATTGCCCATGCCTTGTGAGATGAAATAAATGTAGACATTATCAAAATGAGGAATGAAATAAAAAAAAACAACTAAAACTATAATTCATGATGCATAAAACTACATGCAACAGTGCCTCTTTTATTTATGGGACACTATATAATAAGGATTGAGCTGGTTGTTTAGTAGTTATAGAAGTTGGGAGGAAAAGAAAGCTTACGGCGGTTGTTCTTACGTTTGCTGGCTACCTGAAGGTAATAATTCATATTCGGAGTATAGAATGTGTGAGGGGTCCTTCAGAATTCTGCGTACATACATGTCTGTCGACAGTTCTCTCATAGATGGTGTGACAGGACAATGTTCTTTCTCCCCTATCACTTTCATTGCCGCTTTCACCATATTCTCGATTTTAACTGGACTGTAAGGGTACTGTACCATAATAGATTATGTGTGACTGTAGCTCTGTAATTCAGGGACTCCCAAAATAGATTCCATGTTGTCAGAATTAAAGTAGGGTCCTACTGAAAGTTTATTTTGTTTAATATCACTTTGTCACAACATTATATTCTATTGTATATACTGTAGTCTTTGTAGAGCAAGACTGTATGCATTATAGGTGAGGAAACACCAATAAGATGGGCTGTGAAACCAACATAATGAATACTAATATTAATTAAATAGTCATATTTATACATTAACTCATGTTGCTAAATTCTAGCATGTGAAATCACAGCAAAAATGTAACTATGGTTCATTTTTGGGAGCTCCCTGGAAACCTCCTGAGCATCCCTGGACGACATTTTGAGAACCCCTTGTTCCAAAATATTACACATTCTCTTTGTAACCTCCGCCCCCTTTTTTCTTTGAAAGTGAAAAATCCTCCGTTGGAGCCCTCCAGCTTCCTGTCTCTTCCTCCCAAACAGCCTAACAAGATGGGCTTTGATGAGGTACACACACTCAACCCACATAAACACACAAAATGCACAATAACGAGCATGTGTGTGAGGTTTTGCATTTGTGTGCACCCAGGTGTTTATGATCAATCTGGTGCGGCGATCTGACCGTCGTGAGCGAATGCTACGAGCTCTGTACGAGCAGGAGCTCAGCTGTAAGGTTGTTGCTGCTGTGGATGGCAAGTACGTTTCTCATCTTCGTCCTCCCCCACTGCCTGTGTCTTCCTGATTTGTGCCTCTGCAACATGCAGTGTAGATTGATGTAGAGCGGCTGGGCTGAGACAAACAACCAGGGGAAGAGTAGCGGGAGCATGCTGTCATTTAAAGATTCCCTGAACCACATAGTTTTAATAACTCGTCTGTGTGGAAAATGTAACTCTATTCTTTATGCCATTAAATTGTGTCATGTTTTACGTATTTGATTGTTTCTACTGTTACCTGATTATAACACCTGCATGGATTATTTTATATTTGTGTTGTACATTTTTATTCAACCATTTGTTTCCCGTTTTCACACACACATCACATCTGGATATTTTATTGTTTCCACCTCTAATCTCTTTGTTTATCACTTCTCTTTCCCTCAGAGCGCTGAACAAGACTGATATAGAGTCTATGGAGATTAAGATGCTGCCGGGATACAAAGACCCTTATCATGGTCGACCTCTCACCAAGGGTGAACTGGGTTGTTTCCTCTCCCATTACAACATCTGGAAGGAGGTGAGATGCTCGGACGGGCCTCAGGCCTCCGGGTCTACCTGTACATGGCAGATAACGTTTATAACTGAAAAACACAGTAACTCAGTTTGCGTGAGTAAAGGCAGCTTGGTCGAAGTAATGAGGTTGTTTGACTTAGTGTAGATACTGTGTATATGAGCCATTTTAATAAAAGTTTTACATTTTTGGGGATTTGTTTTCTTTTTTCAAGACTATAGTTTAACTGCACAAGTTTTTTTCAAGTGTTCCTAACGTGCACAATTTAAACAAGCTACAGTACTTTAAACCACCTCAATCAAGTTAATGCAACAAGAGCGCCATGAAAGGAATGGCGAACAACTTTTCACACAAAATGCGTACAGTGTACTTTTTTAAGAGTATGTGTTGTTGCAAAAATGTTTATACTTGTAATAATTTTGAACAAAATGTTATTACTAATGCTTACACACCAATCCTTATGCCATGCTCATCATCTCAGCAGCACTGCGAGGCGCTAAATTCATGTGTGTGTGTGTGTGTGTGTGTGTGTAGATAGTGGATCGTGGTCTGCAGACCTCCCTGGTCATCGAGGACGACCTCCGCTTCGAGGTGTTCTTCAAACGGCGTCTGCAGACGCTGCTGCAGGAGGTGACGACACACAAGCTGGACTGGGATCTCATGTGAGTGATGCTTCAACGAACAGAAGGAAAACACGATGTAGTAAACACAGTAAACTGAAATTCGTCCATCTGTCTCACACGATATCTCAGACACCACTGATCGGATGCTGAAAACACTTGTGGGAATAATGCTTCTTAGCGTCACACTACTGAGCTGCTGCAGCATTTTCACATTTACAGAGATTGATCACTGTCATAGAATATCGCACTGGGGGGAGTTATTACAGAAAGTTCATTAACTGCATAGACAATGTTAGGTGACTGACAGCACTTCCAAAAATTGTTTGGGCATAAAAATATTCTAATTAGATCATTAGTACAGAAATGAGCAACTGTGGTAGAAAATGTGTTTTTCCCCCCATAAAAAGTAAATGATACTTTAAAAATATGAGGAGAGAACTACAACCCCCAATGAGCATATGGATAAAAAACATCCTGAGCTGAGCTTAAGATTCTACCGCATGCACCACGAATGACAATCGGAGGACACCGATTATATTATATACGCAGTTTGAATCGATTCACTTTTGGGTTTTCAGTAAATTTTGGATGAATTCGGCAACTATGGCACAGTGTTTTGTTCCCAGCTGCAGTGAAGTGTTTTGAATTTGCTACATGTCTAATGTTTCTCTTTGACTGGCATCTTTTCCATATCAATATCTGGAGCCATACCATACCAAAATGACTTAAAAAGCATGATTTCTCGGAATCAAAGTTGAAATAATTCAAACTGGTGGCCATAACCTAAACTTCAGAATCAGAATCGGCTTTATTGGCCAGGTATGTGTAGACATACAAGGAATTTGACTCAGTTTTTTCTGTGCGCTCTATGTACATACACAGCAGTAGATGTACCAAGTAAAAACAGAAAACAATAAACTTATAGTATTGTTACATTATCCAGCAGTGTTTCTATGCTGAATAATATTCAGGATATCATTAAAACAAAACTTTCAAATGGGAATTTACACTGAGAAAATACTTCCACAACCAGCTGCTCCTTTCACCTTGAAATTGTATTTTCTGGTCAAAACTAAACGATGTATTTGTTACTGATTGGCTGGAGGAAAGGGTGACGACTCCATCATATATGGGGAATTACATTTTTATTGTTGTTGATTTTCGCTGTTGGTCAGTAACTGGACAATAGGTTGTCACATTTGATTTATGGAAATGTATTGTTAACATCCACTCTTGGAACAGGGTTGTACGAAATTAGATGGCGCAGCACTGCCAATACAATAGCTTCCTCCATTTTGTACTCTCTGGCTTCACCAAGGGGAGCAACTACCCAGTGCCAGAGGGGTATGCAGCAGCAATGTGGGCTCACTTTTACAACAAGCCATTTCTCTTGATCAGTTAAGAGATAATCGACAAATTAGCTTTGTGAGGAAATTGACTTGGAATCAGGTAGCAAGGGTTAAAATAAGGAACGAATATGTAAAGCAACTGAAAGTAAGTTACAGAAAACAGAGGGCAACGACTTTATATGTGAAACATTTACTACACACACAACTAATACCTACTAGATACCCAAATGAATGGATAGTTGCAGCCATGAATGTTATAAATACAGTGATGAATAATTGATAAATGACTGAGGACCAGTGTAATCAGATAAGTGGATAACTTTGGCATTGACCAGTGAAAACCACCCTTTATGTGCCGTTCAGCAACTGAGAGGTTATTTGGAAAGCATGAGTGAAATATTTACGATTCCAAATCACGATTATATTGAAGGAAGATTTCTACTCTTGATAATGCAAAATGACTAGTAATTTAGCTAGCATAACCCCAAAAACCTCTGGGAAAGTATTTTTTTTTAACCTGGTGGCTCAGATGGCCAGAGCAGTTTCTCTGGAAGGGAGGAGGGAGATGACGGTCGGTTCTCCTGTGAGGGCCGCTGTGGCATGTTTGAAAGCGTTGAGTCCCACGTACAGTTTGACTGTTGGTCCTGCGGTGCGACCCGATTGGAGTCGGCTGTGTGTCTCAGCAGGCGAATAACATCACGCACACCGACATGGCTGGGTGTTCTGTAGCTGCGGTGACTTTAAGAGTTTAAAAAAACTCACAGTTCTGACTTTTCTTACTCATGTCATATTAGCTTGCTGGATGTCGGCCTTCAACACGTTCTGTGCGGCTCGGGATTCAGCCGATTCTCTGAAGAGAAGCGTGGACTGCAGAGCAGGAAAGGGCAGAGGGCAAGAGAAAGAGAGTTTGCGCTTTCTCTGTTTTAGTAGTCTTCTGTCCAGGGGGCGGCGATGTGATGTCATCGGTACGACACTTCACTCCCACCCCAGATCTTAGTTACTTTCATTGTTCTAATTACCAATTTAATGCTCCCATTTTTAGAAGCTTTGCACTTTCAGTTGCTGAAAGGGTAGCTAAACATCTTTTATAAATAAAACACGATATTATCCACTTTGTAATAAGTAACTTAATACTGTTAATCCAGGTCATGTTACAGCATGTTATTATGACAATTACACATACATATGTCCCTATTTATATATATATGCATACATATACTTATAACAGCAAATGAGAAAGTGTTATGTCCATAATCTTCACAGGTATGTCTTTCGTTTGTATGGGTTATTGATGAAGTCCAGATATCGTCCTGAGGGGTGATTAGTGAGGGCCATAGATTGGCCCATTTTCACTTTGACTTTTATTAGCATCCTCTCTGAGTCCTGGTTGGGGGTTGGTTTTGTGACCTGAAAGGTAAGTGAAGACAGGATGTTTGGGGGATGTTTATCTTTGAATTCTCACCTTGCGCTCACACCAGAAGCTTCATGAGCTACAAAAGCGGACGGCAGTCATTCATTTAAATTTGGGAGCTGGCGACAAGAGGACGTCCTTCGCCGTTGCAGCAGCGAGGGGTGTGATGCCAGCGACCAAAGTGACGAGTTCAAGTTGAGCTGAGCTGAACTTCATGCAAATTAGCAGCCACACACTGAAGCAGCAACAGATGGAGGTTTGATATATATTTTTTGCCCCATAAACGTCTCCCTATGTACTGAAGTTCCAAGCAAATATTTGTTTCAACCTGACAATGGAGGAGAAACTGATTGCTGCGATCGCCGGTTTCCCGGAGTTTCCCGCCCCTGGCGACGGCTGTCAGCGGGGAGCCAGCCACCTGAGTGCCCAGTGGCACTCATGAACCTTCTGGTGTGAGTGCACTATCACAGGGCTTGTTTATGAGTCAGAGGCCATATGCAGGCTCTTTAGGAGAGGGCATCAGTTCTGTGTGGAATATTGAATTTTTTCCCCATCATATTTGCTACACACATACAGTTACATCGGACGGAAGCGAATGCAGGTGGACCACCCAGAGACGTCTGTACCGAACATCCACAATCTGGTGGAGGCAGACTACTCCTACTGGACGTTAGGCTACATGTTGTCATTAAAAGGAGCCCGGAAGCTCCTCAGGGCCAAACCTCTGAAAAAGATGCTTCCTGTCGATGAATTCCTCCCTATCATGTACAACAAACATCCAGTGTGAGTACAACCCATGGGTCCCTTCATCTTTTTTCTGTTCCTCTTATCTGTCTCTTGTTTTTGATTCTGTCCTGTAGCGCTCTTGTTAATCTGATCACGTCCCCGCTCCTCTCACTCATCAGTTCAGAGTACATGGACCACTTTGAGAGTCGGGACCTGCGTGCGTTTTCTGCCGAGCCGCTTCTGGTGTATCCAACGCATTACACAGGAGACCCGGGCTACATCAGTGACACGGAAACATCGGTGGTCTGGGACAACGAGACTGTCAAAACCGACTGGGACAGGGCCAAGTCGAGGAAAACTCAGGAGCAGGGGGAGCTGAGCTTTGAGGCCCAGAACTCTGATGTGCTGCAGTCTGAACTGGAGAACTGGAGCGCGCGGGACGAGCTGTGAAGAAGAGGAGAGGACATGAGGAAGAGCAACAGAGAGAACTCTGACATACAGAGATAAGGATGAGGGAGGATAGAACAAAGATGTGATAGTCGGGGAATTATAACGGCATGCAGGAGAAGAGGGAGGAGAGGCAGAGTAGCTGGACACAGGGATGGTGAGGGACAAATGCTTTTCCTTTCCTTGTACGTTTCTCGCTCCACTGTTTGATCTTTCTCTTAAGAGAGGAGGTTAGATGTAGAGTAAACTCTTGAAGAGTCAGCTAGCAGCTTTTGTTTTATTTATTGCATCCAACGCACATCCCTATATCCCAATAGTTCCATGTTTTAAAGAACATTTTGCCCACAATTATCCCATTTTACATTATATATAAATTACCCCGTTGCGTATCTTTTTAACAGAAAAAAACGGAATTGGAAGAAGATGCAGTATTTACCCCAACTCTAAATTATTTATAGTAACATTTCAATTGTCCGGCACATCTTCACATCACCAAAACCTTACCTAATTACATGTTAAAACTGCAGTATGTTCTGGGTTTGAAATGGGAGCCTCTAAAATATACAAAGATTATGTTACATCTCTTCTATACTGTGCTAAAGTCTGCACAAGCAATATCTTCTTGAAACCCCTAATCACCAGTTGCACATGTGTACTGGCTGTGATGAGTTCTACCAAAGAGTGATTTTCTTTGCTTTATCTGAATTCTTTATAGAGTCACGAAGAGGTAAAATTATCGAGTAATTTTCTGTTCTTGGAAAATTACTGCAAAAACAGAGAAAAAAGCATAACTTTGTGTAGAAGAAAAGTTCTTTGGTTTCCGCTTCTGTTCATCAGATCGTGACTCCTCACATTTATCTTGCGACACCTTGTGGGGGCCCCGATTCCCAAGCTGGGAACCACTGCTCTGTCTTCTTCTTCTCTTCGTTGGACTCTTAACACCTTGCAGTTTAGTTTAGCTCCAAGGAGCCAGTGTGTTGTTGATTACGTTTTATAAGGTTGTTAATTAATAACCTTACATATTTTTTCACTCATGAATGTATCAGTGTTGTCTTTTAGTTGCTGTCAAAACCTCTTAGTTTGACAGCAGCAATGTATTGATTTAGTATTTCAGTGTTTTTCCCTCACCACACATTGCAGTTTTAACCCAAACTTGCAGCTTTTGTTGCATTTTGTTTGTTGAAGATCAAATCAAAGAAATAAATATAGATTTTTAGTAACTTTTCATATTTTGTCTCTCCTCTGTGTTTACACAGTGTGTCTGGCAAAGTGTGTCTTTTTTTCAGCCAAATAATGAATAAAAACTTTTACAATGAAAGGCTTGTTTGATTGCATTGTTCTCTACTGAATTTAGCTTGGACTTATACTCTTTCATCAGTCCCTCTAAGCTCAGGTAAAAGTACATGGTAGCACTGACATTGTAATAATTGTGGGTTCATTTCTAGTCAGATCTACAGTGGCTATAACATCAAAATACACTTTGCGCTGCCTTTTTTTTTTGGCATACAGCAGTTTTATTTCAGCACAGCACACATTTTTTTTTAATTAGTGCCTGCTTGTGTTTGCTAGCCCTGCCAGTACATAATGGTCAGTTTGGGCTGCACCGGCCTGTCATTACTCCTCCTCCTCACTGTGTTTACACCGACGGTCCCTTATTTACTGTTAACCTGTGAAGCATGACCCTGACTGTTATACACTTTCAAGATATTTGCATCCAATACAGAGATTTTGTCATTGAATTACACAGAATTTGCCAAAATATTTAGTAGTTGGTTAAGGTAATTACTTTATTAAAAACACATCCGGTGTGTCTGTTCAGACTCTATACAGGGTGGATGGTGTGTACAAGAATTTTTGAACTAATGTTTTGCTACATTGTTGCATGTCCCTGAGGACTAACAGTCTGCTGTAACATGCTTGCAATGACATACTATCATGCCAATGTTTAGCTGGTAATATTTACCAGGTTCACCAACTCAGCTTAGTGTGTTAGCATGCTAACATCTGCTAATTAGCACTTAGCACAAACTACAGCTCAGGATAATGGGAATGTTCATTTGCATGTATTTGATCGTAAACCAAAGTAACTGGAATTTTGACCTAATTAGAGCACTAGATGAAAAGTGAACAGATCACCAAGGTTATTACGTTTCATCCTGAGGAGAACATGAATGTTGAGTATAAACATGAATTTAATGACCATCCATCCAGTAATTGTTGTGATATTTCAGTCTTGTCACTGCCACCCATACAGTAAAGCCATAGCTGCTAGCATGGCTAAAGAGCTTTAGCATGTGTTGTGTGTGTTTGCTCACCGCAGTATGTTTGTTTATTATGCCACGGGAGGCCCTGTGTGTTTGTGTGTGTGTGTGTGTGTGTGTGTGTGTGTGTGTGTGCGCGTGTGCATCCATGTGCAGAGGCACATGTTTGTGTGACTCAGACTAATCCTATTAGATCTCTCTCTCTCCCCCCACCTCTATATTTACCTCACCCCTCTCTGAGATTAAGCCAGGTATTTTCTGAAAGTGCCTCTGCAGATCAATAGCCACTTTTCTACAGTAGGACCTGCTGGGGTTTACTAGAACCAGGCTGGACTCAAACTATCGACTTTCTCAGTTCATTTCCTTCGACGCTCCGCATCCTGGCTGTCAAATCACCTTGATAACAGTATGCAAAAGAATCATTATAATGCTCTGAGGGGTAAATGAGTGACAGTAAGATTACAACTAGCACTGTTTGGCTGTGAAGGACAGGTGGAAGCAGGTTAGGAGGCTTCACTTGATGCTAACATAAAAAATGTCTGTGTTTTTCTTTGGTTCCTGTCTGTCGTTCATTCTTTAACCTGCATGTCAGTCCGCCTTTTTGCAATCCAATTTGTCCCGTTTCTTCATCCTTCCTTTCCTCCCTCCCTTCTACTCTTTAAGTAATACGATTGCTACTGTTGAGCTGGAGTTTTAGGGCCCACGGTGAACACACACACACACACACCCACACACACACACACACACACAAACACATGCACACACGCACACACACAGGCGCAACCTCTGCCTCTGAATTACAGCACAGCCACACCTCCAGCTATCTGTAATCTCCCTCAGTAGACCACAGAGTGCAGGGTAGAGAAATTACAGAGAGAGGGGTGAAGAGGCAGTCAAAGGTGCCACTAAAATAAGAAACTTCACAGGATTCAAAGGCAGAAAGAAAGCAAATCAAAGAAAGAATACAATGGCTTGAAAGAGAGGAGAAACTGGATATATTTCTTTCCTTGTAGGAGTCGAGGCGTTTCAAGGTGAGGTAAATTACTTGTGGTATATGCAGCTGCCACAGTATGTACAAAGATTGATGGTCTATTAAATTTGCTACTAACAAAACAAGCAGTGTCGCTAGTATATATCAGGTGCAATCGATCAGCTTCAAAAAGCGAACCTGGATGATTTTGAAATACCTTTTCCAAATGTAGGATTTAAGCTTTGACCTTTCTGAGTCTTCCACTAAATCCTCTTTTTATACCAGGTAAGGTGCAATGCTGCTCAATTTCAAACATATTTCTTCTCCATCAGCCTTGGAAGTTTCAGTCCAGAGTTGTAGTCTCAAATGGATCTGGCACAGCTCAGAGCCAGAGAGCCAAATCTAATTTGTGAGGTTATCGCTGTCAATTCGCAGCCTGCAGCGACTGTGCGACAGTGAAATACAGGCTGGCCGAGACAGATAAAGCACATTTCTGAGCTGTTAGGCCTGAACTTTATTTCTATATCTGAAATTTATTTCTTATGTGCTTTTTTGTTCTGAGCCATAAGTCTGCTCTCTTGGAAAACACTACCCCATTTCTGTCCACTATTGTAGCTTATAGACTGGATGTCTAAAACACTGGATGAACATCAGCCAGTCAATGAGCAGCATCACTTAAAGGGAACATCCACTCAACATGTTGATAGAATTTTAAAATACAGAAGTGTTTACATTTGATGTTCTCACTTCAGAGTTGTTTCTCTTATTGCTACAGATAACTCAAACAATCAAACAATTCCCTTTATCAATGCAGTATCAGTACTGACTACTGGAGTCCTGGGTACATTTATGAAAAAACAAACAGTAAGACATCCCATATTGTCTCCATAACTGGCAACATCGACCATTTTAGATAATGTGCAGATCTGCATCTGCAGTGGAACTGAATCAGTGTTTTCCCTCCATTTAAAGAAAGTGATCAACAGCAATTTGTGGTATCAGTCACTCAACTGCCAGACTCACTATTTTGAACCGCAGTGTGGTTATCATAGATAGCAGTGGCAGAGGTGTGTTTAGTCATGTATAAAATAAAGGTTCTTCATTCATATATTTTTGTCCATGTATATAAATCACTAGTTGCAAATAGCGATTCAGATCATACCAAGTTTATGAAAGCTACTTGTGTTCTCAATACCCATGAAGAGCTTCCTTCCAAAAATAATGTGTTTCATTTAAACAAAAGCACTTATGTTTATGATAAGAATGGAAGAAATATAAACTATATATATATCTAGTAAGTGCACAGTATGTTGGGCCAGAACTTAGTGGTACAAACACCAAAGTCAGATTGATAGACTCCTACATGAGAATCTGCCAAATTTGTTGTTGCTCTCACTATCAAATCGGTTCCAAGCACACCCACACAGTGTTGATGAAACAGAGTTCTTGTATGGCAAAACTCTTAATAAGTAATAGCTTAAGATGTTTTCCCGACCTTTAACTTTGAGTCTTGCTTATCTATTCATGAATATTTAATTCTAGTCTAATACACGATAATATAATGCAGCCACAATGTGCATTTTCACAATTTGGAAAAAATACGTTCTCTTCTGCTACAGTGCTACTGATACATCTCTTCCCAAATACATACAGTATGTAGATCACAGCAGTATGCAACAACTTCACACTCATTCTCTTTGGGATGTTAAATGTCATTCTGAGAAAAATAGGAAATCACGAGTTACTGTAAAGTTACATTCACGAGGCTTCCCTGAAAATCTCAGATGGCCTCTTAATGATATCCAACAGAGTAAGAGTAGCTTTTCCCATTGGGCGTAGATAGTGTGGATGCAGGCAATAAACTGCACTAGCCATGATAAAGATTCATCGTGTATATTATGGCATGTTATGTATGCAAACCTGTATTTTACCATTCCTTCTCCACAGACAACTTTTACCCTTTCCCACTCCTTTCTTTCATTATGGTGGACCTGTTCCTAAACCGAGTTCTGGTAGAGAACAACTGGGACCAGGATGAACTCAACACGGAGCGTGAGATCATTGGAATCCTCGAAAACCGCATCCTGTTGCTGTTCTTTGCGTCTACTGAGTGTGACAAGTGCCAGGAGTTTGCGCCTGTTCTGAATGACTTTTTTAAGAGACTGAAAGATCCGGCATACATAGAATACCCCAAACTGCTGGCACTCATCTACATCAGGTCTCTTATCTTTTCTTCTCTTTTTCTCTTTGATGCACACATGTGATTGCATAAACTCACATTCACACTTTTTTTTTTTTTATCAATCATAAGAATGCCATTTCCATCTCTTCTCTCCAGTTTGGACCAATCAGAGGAGCAGCAGGAAAGATTCCTCAAGGAGCTGCACAAAAAGATTCTGTTTTTGGCCTTTGAGGACCCATACAGGAAGTAGGTGGATGGAGAGGAAAAGAGTGCGTAATTTGTTTAATGTTTTTGTAAATATATTTGTATGTTTAACCTGTATGACTGTGCGTTTCTAAAGCTATATGATGATATGAAGTGAGAGTATGACATTTCGTTATAACTGATTATACATGATTAGTGTGCATTTCCACACCTGTGAGTGTTTTTCTGTTTTTCAGAGAACTGCAGGCCATGTTCAAGGTGAGGGACGTACCAACCGTAGTGGTTCTTCGTCCTGACGGCTCCATCCTCTCTCCAAATGTTGTGCAGGACATCTGTCGTTTTGGGTTGGACTGTTTCCGAGACTGGCAGGAGTCAGCAGAGCTCGTTGAGAGGAGCTTCATGCTCAATGAGGAGTTCGACAACCTAAACCTGCGTAGCGCCTCTGACCCCGTGAGGAGACTCAAGTACAAGACAGAGGACGACAAGAGGAAAAAGAGATGGTGGAAGTTATGGGGGAAGGGCAAAGATGGGAATGAAGAAGAGGAAGAGAAAGATGGAACGTGGGATACAAAGAGAAAGGAGGGAGATAAAGGAACATGGAGGAGAAGATGAAGAGAAAGAATAGGCAAAGCCTTTTGTGTTGATTGTCTTACAGCACCTCTTCAAGTCCAGCCTCATAAATATTTAATTCTTGGTTACTGATACTGCAGCCTCTTTACAGGCTCTTTAAGAAACACTCAGAAATATTTTCTCTGCCTATAATGACATGTACAGTAGAAACGTAACATAACTGTGCCTCCCTGCACAGATCAAACAAAACTTTAATAGGAATTAAATGAGATTGTGTTGCACTATCTTAAGAAATGTGCTCCTATTACTGTTACTACTCCTACCTATGACATATTTTAATGGAGCCTGTATTCTTCTTCTTTTATTATTATTATTATTAATATTAGTAATATTATAATTAATATTGTTTCTAAATTATGATCCAGTCCAGTCTAACTATTTTGTCATCTATTGACTGAAGAAAGTCAGTACTTTCCCAAAGTATGAGAAGTTGAGTCTGAGTAATCAGAGTAAATGTCAATATATTCAAACACAGAAACATTTACATGTGCAGTACATGTCTCAAATCATTTCTCTATAAGCACTGAGCCCCAGAATCCCCATTTAAAGCTTCACTAATCAGTGTATTAACAGTTGATCAAATAACCAAGTGTAGTGAGAAAGGGGGTATTACTCTTAGTGACAAACCCAATTGTGCAGCTCTTTTTTTAACCTCTTTTAGCTTATTGTTTGCAACAAATGGCAAACAGACAAGGTTATCGACTAGCTAGTGAGCCAAATATTTTGGAGTTGGTGGAGACCAAAGCAGAGCTAAAAGGAGACTTGGACTTGCATTCGTCAGGTGGCCAGAGACAAAACTTCAAACGAATGATAATGTTGCTCCGTGTCTGCTGGATGTGCTCATAATATGTTACAGCTATGTGGGTTTTTTTTTAAGGAGTTTTTATTCCCCCAAGTGGCCAAAAGAAAAAACAGATTGAAACTAAATTTTGGCGCTGGCGCCTGCTGGTGTTTTAAAATTGAAATTAATATTTTGTCAAGCACTGTATATATGTTATTTCTTTTTAGCATTATTTTGCTATTCTCTGTTATTTATGGTGCGTCTCTTGAGATCATTTTTATTTTGTTATTAAATAGTTAAACACAAGTTGTATTGATCTCCAAAAACAATAAAATCTGCTATTCTGCTAACATAAACTGTGTCTGTATGTCACTGCTGTGGCTCCCTGGGCCATATTGGGTTGTTCCCAGTAGAGTGAATCAGACTATCACTAACCAGATATTCCCTGTGGTTCTGCTCCTCCATTAGTTACTGAATTATAAAGGCCTCACTGTGGCTTCATTAAGGTCTTTTTAATTTTTTTATGCACGTCTCTCATTCTGTAATCTCTGTGCTGTCTCGCTCAGTCACTGCCTGCACACACACACACACACACACACACACACTGACACACACACACACACACACACACACACACGCACACACAATCACTGTGAGCACTTCACGTCCCTCTGTCACCTTGTCTTTCAATCCCTCCCTCGCAGACAGAGGAGGGGAGGTGGAGTGCACCGACACAAAGGAAGAGGGAGTGAGCAGCTACTGCCATCAAGGTGAAGGAGACCCAGTCAATGAGTGAACATGATATGAACTGACAGGCTGGGAACTGATTTATTACGGCGCAGGAAGAGTCGAAGAGAAAAGGAAAACCACAATATTTTGACGGCTGTTTTCGTTTTGGATTTGCGGCCTCAAAGGGAGATAATATTTGTAAGAGGTAAGCAACTGTGAGGATTATCCGATTTAACAGCATGCAAGATGGGCTCATATGATTAATGGGAGGTTTGTAAGTCTGACTGAGTGGAGTATATACAGTCTAATTTTATAGAATTTAGAAATCATAGACAGAATACAAGATAAAACTTTTTCAGATATGTGATTGTGGTTGTTAGGCTGTGGTTTCTTCATGTTGGGCATTGACACGCATGTGAAAACCCTCACAAGTATCTGTTTTTGTTGATTTCCTTTCACGATATACTATGTTGTGCATTTCTGATAATTTCCCTGTTAAACCAATGTATATAATTTTTTTTTCATCTCCCCCTGTACCTCCCTAAGCCCCAGTCCTCCTTCCTGTGACACTCCATCATGGTGGACCTGTTCATTGACCGGGTCCTGGTGAAGAACAACAAGGACCAGGATGAGCTGGACACAGAACGTGAGATCGTCATGCGTCTGCAGAACCGCATCCTGATGCTTTTCTTTGCATCTGCTGCATGCGAGAGCTGCCAGCAGTTTGCTCCCACACTCACAGACTTCTTTAAACGGTTGACAGATGAATTCTATGTGGATCGCTCTGCTCAGCTGGTTCTCCTGTACATTAGGTACAACACACACAGACGCACACATCAAGGTGTTTTGAGCACTTGCATTGGACTTGCAATGGACCACATTTATTCCCAAACCCCAAAACCTAAACTTTATCTAGTCAACTGCTAAGACATACCCCATACCGGAACCTAGATTTGAACCTTTCTGTGTGCATATGTGCACCTGCATATCTGTAACCTTGAACATACAGTATATTAATCCCATTGTATCTCCTGGAAATGATAAGGACCAGTAAAATATCCTCAGATGGAATGATTTTCATAGTCCTTCTCTTTCTAAGTCATTGCCTAGTCATGTATTCCTATTTATGTGAGACCCAAATGTCCTCATAAGGATAGGAATACACAAACAAACATTTGGATAGATTTTCTGGACTTTATCTGGACTTTTTAGTTTATCAGTCCATGCCATATCTCCCAGCCACGTGGTCTTCCTTTATCTTTCATCCATCAGTTTGGACCAGTCAGAGGAACAGCAAGAAAGCTTCCTCAAAGAGCTGCCCAAGAAGTGCCTGTTCCTGGCCTTTGAGGACCCCTACAGGAGGTGTGTGGGATTGGCCAGTTAGTTGTGTGCACATCCTGCTGGTGGATGATTGCAATGTAAACATACCTAGCTGTATAAAGCCATTAGCTCTATGCCAATGTGTGTGCCTGCGTGTGTGTCCACAGGGAGCTGGAGGCCATGTTTAATGTGGAGGAGCTGCCCACAGTGGTGGTGCTGCGTCCAGACTGCTCCATCCTCATCCCTAACGCAGCGGAGGAGATACTCTGCCTCGGCCCAGACTGCTACCGCAACTGGCAGGAAGCAGCAGAGCTCATCGACAGGAACTTCATGATCAACGAGGACTTTGAGCCGAAGTCCATGCGCAGCTTGAGTGACCCTGTGAGGCGACTGAAGTACAAGGTGGAGGATGAGAAGAAGAAAAAGAAGAAGAAAAAGCACAGAGGGTGGGGTGGAGGCGGCGATGAAGAGGCGGAGGTGGACAAAGACGGAGGAAGGTCACCATTATGATGGAGACCAAGAACAAGAGGAGAAGACTCCCCAAAAGTTGCCATGATTAGTAACTAAAAGCTTTGACACAAAGTGTTCTACTGATGCTGTCAATGCAATACAGTTTAGTTTATTCAGACAAAACCCTTTTCACAGCTGAATGTCAGAAAATACAGAAATTTCTCATCCTATTCAAGTAGTAGAAATGTCAAACTGACCTCACTGTGACTAGCTTTGCTTTTCATATCAGCACTAAGCAACGCCTGTGGTCTTACAGCAAATATAGCTCTGGTGGATGTGGATATGCCAACAACCAATAAAAAGTTATGTAAAACACTATCTAAAGGGACACTGAATACTGCTAACCAATGCTGACCTCAGCTCAGAATTGGCTGTCTTTAATGTCTTTGAATGCTGCCAAGTACACACTCAAAGCCAAGGTGAGGTCAGAGCCAAGTATTGCCATTATGGCTTGTTTTATGACACCCAGGAGATTATTCTAACAATTTACCCATTTTCACCGACAGCTCTGTAATGCAATTTTGTTTTTTACATGATAAAGTAGCATCCAATCAAAACACACCATGGCTTATGATGCAAATCTGAAATCAATGACTTATTCAGCACCATTAAAATAATTTTGTTAGTGACTGTTGTGCTTTGAGTGTTTATGAAGACTAGCTCCTCTTTGTAGACTACACAAGAAGCAATCAGAGCTATTCAAACGGAGTCAAGTGAAAAACTGGCTGTTCTACATAATCAGTGATTTCCTTTGACTCATCTTCTTCCATATTATGGAGTGTGTTTACCCTCTACACACTTCCTCGCACATGTAGACTGCATAGATGATGCTTTTATCTGATCAGTCAGGATCAGGATCTCTCAGAAGACTAGAAGGTTTTCTTCCCTCTTCTATCCTCTGAGTGACCTGAGCCTCAACTGAATGCTCCCATTACTCCTAAAATGCAAATATGAAAAGCAATGGAGTGCTTTTTTTGTTGCATTATAGGAGTAATGACAGTAATGGCAGGAGCAGATGGGATAAAAATGCATCTGCAGGTACCGATGATGAAACTAGAATGTCTTCAGGTGTCATCAAGTTGTGACTAGTTGATTGGTGTAGGTTTGATGTGTTTTATAAATCGCAGTGACATGATGATTTATTTCAAAGCATCCAATGTTATAGACAGGTTGACAAACAGGCAACATTTTCTGTCAGAGCTGCTCTAAACAAAGCTCTTAAGGTTTAATGGGAATATTGCAAATGCCTGTGCTTGCTGGATGTGCACTGCGCTGCACAGGCTGCACAGTAAACACAATAGCTTCGTGTTCTTGTCATTGGAGAAACGTCAATGCTAAACCTAAACCCGAGCTGGTCCGACCTGTAAAAAGACACAGTGGCCCAAATAAACATGAGCCGCTGTTTATTCCACATTCCTTTCCTTTTGCCTACACAGCAGCTTATTGTTGCTCACTCAGATAAACCTTGATAATATAGTCGAAGCCCCGTCTCTCCCTGCCTCTCTTTGCACACGTACACACGCGCGCACATAAACACTCGCGCGCGCGTGCGCAAGCAAAGGCACTCTCACGCGAGTCGCGCGCTCTCGAGTGCAGAACACGCAACAAGCGGACCAGCGGATGGAGAGGGAGAGCGCCAGAAGAAGAAGAAGAGAGAAGAACGAATGAAAGGCGAGGCCAAGAGCGGAAAACCATATCTCTCCTGGTCGTCCAGCTGTTGTCTTTTTTTTTTAAATTTTTATCACAGCATCATTTTATAAGACGATTCCTGCCTTTTTCAAAAGCCTGCTATATCCCCATGTCTGTCCTGATGTGCTGCTGCGCCTCATCACGATTCTTCGAGGATATGCAAAGCGCCTGTTATCACGTCGACGTTATTTGCCATTAAATGCAAGGATGTAATATCGGATGCAGATGGTCAACAATGACAACCGACGACTGGGCTTGATGAGCTGTAGCAATCGAAGGAGGCAGACGGAGCAGCCGGGGTCCGTGCGTTAATTTGCGCCTAATTATTGTTTTCGCTTGTGATCGCATATTTTCCTCCATTCATCCGTCGGAGCTATAAGGCCTATAGCCCGCACCATCTCTGGGCATGAAACCCGTGGGAATTATGATACCAACGTGACGCACTGTCACACAGCACAGCGGGGAAGACATCGAGCCTCGACAGGACGCAGGGAGGGTGTGAGGTCCAGCAGAGCAGAGCCCAACACAGTACGCTGATCACAGGAGGAGGACGCCCAGTTGTTGTTGGACACATCGCGCTAATGACTGCCGTATAGCCCAGCAGGTATCGCCCACGACCATTTCTCCATTGAATATTTGATTTTGTTTCATGCGTCGGGCAAAGCGGAGCGGGGGAAAGGGAGGAGAGTACAGTGGGTGCATGAGGGCGCGGAGAGACGGGATGTGGGAGACGCAGTGAGGGAGGAGGACGAGGAGGAGGGAAACCGGTGGATTGACGGTAAGATATGGATATAGGCTATGAGGATGCACCCCGCCCCTCCTCTCTCTCTCTCTCTCTCTCTCTCTCTCTCTCTCTCTCTCTCTCAATGGTGCCCTGCTCCTTTGCTGCTGCTGCTGCTGTCATGGGCCATTTGATCACTGAGGGACAGGGATCTGACGTGCTGGGCCGCATGCTATAGCTGCCATGAAAGCTTGTTCAGTAGTATAGAGTGTGTGGCACGAGTGCTGTGAAATATTCATGGTCACGTGATTGGCGTCCTCTGGGCCTCAGAGGAGTGCAGGGAGAAAGTGGCTTAATGACCGGGGGTGTCCCACACTGACCCACCAGAGGGGTCTGTCTCAGTTATGTTCATTGTCACAGACCTTCATTGCAGTGTCTGGTGTGCTGCAGTGAATGGTGGTATAAACACACACACACACACACACACACACAATGTGTGAATGTTTGCTGGTTCGGTTTGCTGATTCACAAACAGATGGGAACATGAGGAGAAAAGGGACAGCGAGGAAGAGAGTGAGAGTACATTATCAATATTTCAGAGGGGGGATGAGAGGACTGGGTCAGCGGAGGAGGGAGGCAGGAGTGACCATGAGGGAGAAAAACAGAGAGATGCAGAGGAGAAGGCACATGAATGAAAGAGGAGGAAGGCTGAGGGAAGCATGGAGGAACAGAGGGATGAGAGGTAACAGCTCAGTGGCTGACAGGACTCCTGCTCTTCTGTCAGGCTGAATTTCTGATACATTTGTAACCTTGAGTGTGTGTGTGTGTGTGTGGGGGGGGGGTATTTTTTAGTATTATTTTATGTGTGTGTCATATTAATAGCGGATAGAAGATTCTGTGTGGGAGAGATGAAAATGATGACTGATTTGAACGGATTTATATGGAGAAATGTTAGTGAACACAAATTTTAATAAGGTGACTCACTAGTTGTGTGTGTGTGTGTGTGTGTGTGTGTGTGTGTGTGCCCACGGCGTGCATGTTATATGGGAAAGAGAAGACAAAGGTAATGAGGTTTGTTTCCATGTAGGGACGATTTACATCAACCACTGAGGAGAAAACAAGCAAACTGATTTGCTTAAACCACTCACACACACACAATTTGGATGGATCTGCTGTCATTTGACTTGTAAAAACGCACCATATTAGTCTCTTTTCTGTTTGGACCACCTCACGCAGGTTCCTATCATGTCTCCTTGCATCAGTCAGACACACTGAGTCAGCCTCCCTGCTTGTGCTGTGAGCGTTTTTGCAGGCCTGCTCAGAGCAGGGGGGCAGATACATCAGTGTAATATCAATATCGTGATATGAGATTAGACATCAGCTGGGATTTTGCTTATCACAATACTGTAAGATTGTAGCTAATGATTATTTTCACTATCGATTAATCCAAAAAAAAGAATTGGCTGATTAATCGACAATGAACGTTTTGTCTATGAAATGAAAAAAAATGTTTTCCCCAGAGCTCAAGGTGACATCAGGTCAGTTGCTTTGTTTGACCAACAATCAAACCCGTTGATCATTACGACAAAAAAATCACATGACAAAGAGAAGCAGAAAATCCTCACATTTGAGAGGCTGTAGCCATGGGGACATTTTTGACATTTGTAGTTTTAAAAATGATTGAAATAAGTAATCAGTTATTAAAATAGCTGCAAATTAATTTTCTCTCAATAGGCTAATTTCTGTCATTTTTCTGTATAGCAAAATTATATTATAGTTGTGTTTTCCTATTGATGGCAGCATTACAGTTCAGGGATACAATTATTGGATCTTATTGACGGCCTGTTTGGTCATCATTTCCATGTTATCAATGTTTTTCTTTCTTAAAATCATCTTGCGTGTAAATGTGTCTAAAAGCACAAATAATCATATATTTAAATTGTATTACTAAATATATAGATAAGTATTTCTTCAAATATATTGTCCAGTAGTTGTGGGCGATAGCACTTTAGAATCTCCCTTGAAATTGTGATACTTCATTACATTTTGAAAACGTACAGTGTTTGGAGCCCAAATCAGCTCTTCATCAGGTACAGAGGTTTACCACACGCATGAAAAAATAACTAGACAGGCATGTCTGCTTCTGGTGAATCCAGACAAATCAAAGCACGTCATCGCATTGATGAATAAAATCTCATAATCCAGTATTAAGATTAAGCAGCGGTGGTTTAAAACAACCAGAGATATTCAAAAAATAGCTCCCATCTTATATATGTTATGACAGAATCTGGCGGTGTATGTGTCGTCACATTGCCCAAACCTATTGTCCAGCTGTAGCCTGTTCTGCCTTCCTGCAAACAAAAGCTACTGGATGCACTCGGCTCTGCCCCGCCACAGCTCCGTCGGTGATTTCAGAGGAAGCAGAAGCAATTGCAGTAGCCATGACATTTTGTCACACCTCAGGAACACAATCCTGTTCATTGTCCAGGAGTTTGGTCAGTGACGTGTTGAAAGTACTCCTATTATAGTAACAGGTTATGATGACACACAAATCATATTTAGTACCAAGAGGCAGGACAGGACAGTCAGTACAACAGACAGCAGGCTGCATGTCATCTCCGCGTTTGTTCAAAATATGTTTTGCACATAACTGTTCAAGTCTTGCTGAGCTTTATCTGATGGAAAACCAAATTTGAACCAAAACCATATTACTATGCAATAAGTAAATGCTGAAGATTACATCTGATGCACAAGGTTGTAACTGCTCAATCCACGTTTGTACTTTTCTGAATGTTAACCTCAGTAAAAAACATTAAGGTTTCTCATGTTGTACTTCCAATAAGACGATGCAGTCATTTAAAATTCTGTGGGAGCAGGAAAAGCTCACATACACACTCTTTTTCTACTAAATTCTTAAACTCTCCATGACTTTTCGTACATTACTACTTCTGTAGATGCATCATCATCCACATTAGCAATCCATTATGAATAATTAACCAACCCCAAGACATTTGATTCCCAGTCACTTCACATATTGGAATTGACATTTTCCAGGAACTAGAAACATATTTTTGACCTTTACCGCAACATTTCCCTGCTGTTTTATTGTGAAAACCTCGAGCAGTGTGAGGGTGAATCAAAGCAATACAGTGTGCTATGTTTAAAGGATGACTCACTTTTTTGAAATCTGTCTTACAGTATCACAATTCTTATGTTCCCAGTCACTTCACATATTGGAATTTACATTTTCCAGGAACTAGAAACATATTTTTGACCTTTACCGCAACATTTCCCTGCTGTTTTATTGTGCAAATGTCGAGCAGTGTGAGGGTTAATCAAAGCAATACAGTGTGCTATGTTTAAAGGATGAAACACCTTTTTTTAAGTCTGTCTTACAGTATCACCATACTTATATGTCCAGATGTACATTAAAAGAGTTATTAGTAGCTGTAATTGTTCCTCTTGTGTAGGATATATATATATATAAAATAAAATAATTTTTTTTTTTATACTGTGATAAAACCCTCTATCAGAGTATAAGAAATTGTATATTGTGATATTGATATATAATGTGATATGAGTGACCTTTCAGGAAAAACTCTTTTGTGAAACTGTTTACAGATAATATAACCAGACAGGAATATATGATTTCAGTAAAGTTCAGCAGAAGCCAATATGAGGCTTCAGATCTGCAGCATGCTCCAGCAAACAAAGGGAAAGGACTGGGCTAGTGCCACATTCATGTCCAATCGACTTTATCGTAATTCTGAGTCTCTGACCTGTAAACAGCGTTCACCCAACAAGTCCTCCAAATCAAATAACAAAATCCGTTGTTTGTCCATTCCGTCTAGAAGGACAGGCTGCAACTAACGATTATTTACATAACCGATTAATTAGAATTAACAGTTCTAGTCAATATTCAAGTCATATTTACGACTGAGAAAATAAGATTTTTCTGAAAGCACCGATATGTCAGACCTGGCACATTATACAAAAGTGCCTGAAAACCAAACAAACATGGAAGCCTCACATCAGCAAATATAATTAAACCAATATTGAAAGGATATGGTGTTATATTTCAGCGTTATTATTATTTATTATATATAAACTCTTCACATGACCAACTTTGTAATCATACAACCGTCATGATGACATGACTGCTCGCAAGTCATTAACATGGGATTCTCTCTCATCTCTACCACGCAACATGGGTCTCTTATCAGTCCAGATGTGCCTTGTTAGGTTAATGTTGGGCCCCCCCACCTCTGACTTTGGAGAGGAGTGGGACACTGAAGGTCAGTCACAGATTGGGGGCTGAGAGAAAGTCACTCTATATAATGACCTCATCCTAATTACTGCATGACAGTCATCGTTTTTGATTAATTTAAATGGCCAGGGTGATTTATATCTAGTAGTTATTAACAACAATTTACTATCATTGGGGAACATTTTACACCACAGCAGACAGCAAACTTGAACACCAACATACTGTAGTTCAAAGCAGCCACAGCAACTACACAGTCAACAACATGGACGTAATGCATGATAACTGCAAGGAGATGAAGAGGGAGAGACAGTGCCTGGATGTGGCCTATGACCAGTTCATCATTGTTTATAATAATGCAGCGGAGTGAGGATATGCACAATATTTTTACAGCACAATAACATGACATTATTTAAACCTCTGGCTCTGTGACAGGGCACAGACTTTGCGTGCGGGAGAAAAAGTATGCCAGTCTTTCAACTACCAGCCCCATTGTGCACAGCAGACAGGAACTTCCTCAAGCGTTCAATTCTTAGGTAAATAACAACAGAAAATCATTTCAAATGTTTTAATACGTTTAACATTTTGCATCTGGCAGAGAATGCGACAGAGACTCTTTTTCAGCAAGGGGCGCTGCAGCTCCCGTAGCATCCCTACCTCCCACGGCCCTGCATTCAACCCGTGTTGGACCCGCTCATATAAGACAGCAGTCACTCTGATTGTCACTGATGAACCGCTCAATTGTAGAATAACATTAGGTTGGATGATCAAAGAAAGTTTTTGTATCACATAGCTCCCTTTCTCTCGCTCTCGTCTGTCCACATGAGCTCTCACACCACAAATACTTGTCTGCTACACACACAGCATATGTCCCAGTAAGAAAAGGGAAAACATTATTTAAGTTTACACTTTTTTTATCAATTGATGGTTTTTATAATGTCTGGTGTCTAATCTTACTTTATGAATTAAGAATTCTGTACACAAAAGATATGAAGAGCTTATAAAATATGATGTTTTGTTATAAATTAAACTACCCAACAGTTTATACAAGTAAAGCTGAAACAACTAGGCCACTATCAAAATAGTTCATTTTCTGTCAATCATCTAAGTCATTTTTCAAATTTGCTGCTTTTCTTTTTAATTATTTTAATTTGTTATTAATAATTTTGAGGCTTTCGATTGTTGGTTGGAAAAAACAAAGCCTTGTGAAGGTGCCACTTTGGGCTCTGTGTAATTGTGACGGCATTTCTCACTGTTTTCCAAATTTGTACAAACTAAACAAAACAATCAATCGGGATCAGCAGATTAATACATAATGAAAATAATCATTAGTTGCAGTCTGACAAACAGTAACTCCACCTCAACTAACTACAGCAGTAAAATCCATCTTTTTCATTAATGCATGAGTAATAATAATCTAATGATATAACATAGTATAACAGTCACAGGGGACATTTTTCTGCATTGAATAAATACTTCTACTGTTAATACTTCAATTACATTTTCCTGATTATACTAACATACTTTAATTTAAGTAACATTTTCAATGCAATGTTTCTTTTAATCCAATATATTTGGAAAAGATTATGTTTACAGTGTGGTATTACAGATTTTACTTAAGTAAATGATCTGAGTACTTCCTCCACCTCTGTCATACACCGAGAAAGTGCTTATACGGCACTGAGGTGCAGAGAACAGGTGCTGAGGGCAGTATTACGATTTTGATGAATATGCGAGGGAACTTATCAATGTTTAATCAACCTTTCTGCAGTCTTTAGGAGCGGCTCAATTCTTTAGGTGAAAGAAAATCAAATGACTTCTCACGCAAAACCATCTCACAAACCATCTCTGTCTGCCACATGCAATTTGGATACACACACGAAGATTAATATGGGAAACCAGGAAAGGTTTTTGGCCTCTTTGGCATTCCATGAATTATATATATGTAAATGCCATTATCTATCTTTATATGTGTTAGTATTACAGTTATTTATTCAGTTTGGTAGGACTATATGTGAAAACTGATGGCTAACATTATAATAGTGGATGACTTTGAAAACATGATCAGGATACATCTGCAAGCAATTTACTCCCATTTCTTTCATACAGTATAAACCCTAATGCTCTCAGGAGCGTCCAACATGCAGTGCAGGTCCTAGTGCTTTGAACTTGGCCCTGAGCGTCGCCTGTGTTTCCTGCCTGCAACAAGCAAACGATTGACAGAGGGTGACACCTCGATTCCCCAGAGTCTCTCAGACCAGACAAACATACAGGCTCTAAAACCCTGTAAGTGGCTTTGATTGCGGCATGCAGGCCTCAGCCCTCTGGGAGCCGTAGAGGTCAACGGTCTGAATCGGGCTCGCAGTCACAGAGGACACTGTAGTGTGTTTTAAAAGCCTTTCTTAAGCCTTAAATATTATCGACACTGTTGTTATTAAAAAAGTATTTCAGCCAATAAAGCTTTTGCTCTCACTGTGCTGTCAGAACTCTAATCTCTCTGCCTCTCCTTCAACTCTTGATTGTACTCTATCTCTCTCTCTCCCCATCAAACACACACACACACACACACACACACACACACACACACACACACACACACACTCATTCTTCCATTAGGAACATAACACTACAAGGCTGTTTTGTCACTTTGTGCTTCATAGCGATCTACCCTCAGGCACTGATAGCTCTCTGACCAAAAGAGGGGGAGGTTAGTATCTCTCTCTCTCTCTCTCTCTCTGTTGATTTTATGGCCTCCACCTCTAACAGTGTGAATCTTTGTACCTGGCGTGATTTCACATCAGTTTGAATGATTTCCAACAGGCTGACTTTAATGGCTTTCAGGTATCATTTGCTTCCCACAGCAGTGAGTCAGTCAATTTTCTTTTTTATTTATTGCTTACATTTTTGAGGAGCCAAACCAGACAGGCGTTGTTTGGCAGACTCCTGTTTGACATCTCTGCCATTTAGGGCTGCAAGGAAAGATTACTTTCATTATTGATTGATCTGTCCATTATTTCTTGATAAACTGGTTCAATATTTTTTCTAATAAATGTCTAGAAAATAGTGAACATTTCGATTACAGTTTCCCAGAGCCTGAGGTGAAATTTCTTGTTTTGTTTGACCAACAGTCCAAAACCCAAAGACATTGAATTTACATTGATGAAAAACAGAAAAAGGCAGTAAATTCTCACATTTGAGAAGATGGAACCAGCAAATATTTCCCAAGTTTACTTCATAAATTACTTAACCATCTAAAGCCCCCTGGTGTCTGTCAATACAAGCTCATGTTATGAAGCCATCCTCTGTTCAAACCAACATAACTGCATATTAAATTCTAGCAGAGATCCCACACTTGAGATACCAAATATGTCAGCTTTATTTTAGGGGAAATTTGTGTAAAATTATGCACAAGGCATAGAGAATTTTCCCATTTGATTAAATGGCGCTGCCATTAAAAACATGGCTGTGTTTTGTGTTTGAACATTTCACTTCATGGAGAGCTGTTACAGACAGCTATGAATGAGGGGTTTTTAACAACTTTAAAGCTACTTAAGGGGACTTAAAAGGGTGAAGGGGTTTTCAAAATACATGCAGATAAATGCAGTTTCTTTGTGTATACTGTATATGCACATGGTTGTGTGTATGTATGTACATTAATGCCTGTGTGTGTGTGTGTGTGTGTGTAATTTATTTCACTCCAGGCCCACTACTCACACACTCTCACTTAGAGACTGCTGCTCCTCCAAGTAGGCCGGCCGGTGGCCCGGGGCTGGATTTTGGTTGCAGGCAGGGAGCATGGTGCTGCGAACAGGGGGACTGGGTGTGTGGCTTTGTCAAGGCCCATCAGTGTCCTTGCTCTACTTACTCTGCATCAACACTTAAGGGTGAGTGTGTGTTTGTGGGTGAGAGAGAGCGAGAGAGAGATAGAGAGAGAGAGAGAGAGAGAGAGAGAGAGAGATGGGGGTTGCAAGCAAAAAAACATGCTGCCATAATGGCTTTGGATGATATATGACGAATTGTGTATGTGTGTGCGCGTGTGTCAGTGTGTGTATGTGATGAAAAACGGAAAGGTTCTCATTCTGTTGAGTCTTTTATGTACTCTGTTTAGTGTGCGTGCGTGCGTGCGCGCATGTGTGTGTGTGTGCCACGGTGTTCCTGGGGCCTTTATCACAGTCTCATTGGTTCAGTGGACTTAAAGAAGGCAGAGGTCTCTCTTCTCTTTTGTGTGCGCGCGTGTGTGTGTGTGTGTGTGTGTGTGTGTGTGTGTGTGTGTGTGTGTGTGTGTGTGTGCGTGCGTGCCCTGTGCAAGCACAAGTCTTTGAATGCATGTTGGACGTTTGTTGAGGAGTGACCTAAATCTGTCTGCCATCATTACCTAACAAGAAGACGGAGAGGAAAGCAAGTTGCAAATAAACACACGCAAGCACACATATGTATATGTACACACACATGCACCCTGACACACACACACACACACACACACACACACACACACACACACACACTGGAGACCATCATGCCAGATACTGTGTACACACTGCAGCATCAAATTGGAATGCTTAAGCAGGAAAAAAAATGTATTTAATGCCATGCATGATGCGGTTCAGCCTCCATCCTCCCTTCTGTCCAGGGCCAAGAGTTCAGTCTATATTAAGGAGTCACATTACTGTTGTTCTGTTGTAGCTCGCCCGCCTGCGTCCCGTATGTTCCCTCGTAAAACTCCACAGTGCAGCTGATCACCTGCGCCCTCAGTCAGCTGTTTACCTCGTTACCCCTGCTGGGAAAAAGAGATCGTCTCCACGACATCATTTATTTAGGATTACTGAAAAGTGGCCTAAGCTGAGCCCAGCTCTCAGTTTGTCTGTCTGTCTGCCTGTCTGTCTGTGTATGTGTGTGTGTGTGTGTGTGTGTGTGTGTGTGTGTGTGAGGATAGAAAGATTAAGACTCTTTTATGGGTCAGTGGCCGCTGTTGCTCCTACCTAATTACGGACTTAAAACACGTACTCACACGCTTGCGCTTTCACTCACAAACACACACAGATGCAAACACCCAGCATATCTCCTCTCTCTCTCTCTCTTACACTCTGTCAGACTGCACTGTGCTATCACCATGGTAACAGCAGATTGAGGGACTTTTCGCTGCAACGATTGCTCAATTGTTATCTCTATTTTTCTGTCTCCTAACGGTCCGTCTATCTATTACTCTGTCCTCCTCCCACCCTGCTGAGTTTTCTCACGTGCACTCTTTCATTGTAAGTGTGTGCTATAGAGCATCCAACCCACACACACACATACACACTGATATGAACACAAGGAGAGGGTGCAGTTCTTCACTTTAAATCTCACACTTCCACTGCTTCCTCCCCAGGCTCTCCTAACGCGGCTGGTGGTGTGACGTCATAACTCTTCCTGCCCAGCATGGCTGTGTCACTGTGGTTCCTGGGGGTGTGTGTGCTCACTCTGGCTCACGTCGCCCCCTCCAGCCAAGGTAAGGCACTGAGGTAGTATCATGTTCATGGCGTTGATCCCAACACAGCAATCAGCAGAATAAATCATAAAAACATATAAAGGAAGCAACATATTATTCCAGTGCTGCATAGATTTGTGTGACTCAAATAGTAGCCTAATTGTTTTGTCTGAAAGTCGTCATTGAAAAGTGGAACTCCAGCCTGCCTCTAAAGAAAGACAAAGTCATCTTGGCCAAGAAAGCCTGTAAACGACATAAACAAAGACTTACCAAAACATTTACAGTGTGCAGCTTGCCAAAGAGAGTGTTTCAGAAGACGCCTATAGCTCCTAGTTAATAAACAATCAGTCATTCAGCACCACGTACAGTTACAGTATACCAGTAGCATACTGGTCACATCAACATGTTCGGTTTAATCCTGATACAACAAAAAACACTTTTTCATGTGTTCATGATACTCAAGCTCATGTCAACAACCGGATTAAGGTAATGGTGATGTTATTTTCTCCAATAACCCTGGTATATACGGATTAATATGGCAGTCAGGTGAGTTTACATACAGCCTTCAAAGGAAAGAAAATAAAATCTTATACTTGTCAGATAGTGTGTGCCAAGTGTCTGACAGCCAGTAGTATAAGCTTTATCCTCCCCACTGACTTAAAACACAAGATATTGTGTTGTGCCCACGCATCATATCACATCTAGGTGTCACAGTGGAGGTGCAGTGTGATTTATGTCAACAATCACACTCTGTTTGCATCTGGGAATTCTTCCAGTGTAAGCTTTCACACGTGTGCATTTTAAAGATTGAATTAAATCACAAATGAGGTGTTTACAGTGCCAAAGTATGTGTTAACTACATTAATCTTACATCAAATAACAGACACATACAAGGGACTAAAAGTCAGGATATTGCAGCCTCTGCTGCTTCAATTTTGACCATTTTCTAGTTGTGTTAGCTGTGATTTTCCTTGAAATTGTGTACAGCCCTATATGATCCCCATAGAATGAATCCTACTGACTTTGGTGATCCTCTGCCTTCTTCTCCTTCTGCCACATGAGGCTGACATTTGTGGTTTTCAGGGAAATATCTCAGCCAGTTAGCATTGTCGTTGTGCGCTTGTTAGCATGCTGACATGCTAGCATTTATCTCAAAGTACCACCCATGTCTAAGTACTGACAGAGCCGCTAGCTTGGCTGTAGCCTTTTAGTCTTGTTTAAAATCTTTCTCTTGTGAGTACCCTAACTTTTTGGAAGTGCAATACTAAATTGCTAGATTGCACCTTGACCTCTTCATACAGGCTGCTACATTCACATTATTTCCTTTTTCCTACGAAGAGATAAAAGTGACTATGACCAAATGAATCTGCTGTCAAAGTTTACAGAACATCACACTGATTTCTGTTAACCGGATTCCCCAGCTCATTACAGTCTGAAGTTAAAATAATGGTAAAAAAATAATTTAAAAACTTATTTTTTCCTTTCATATTTTCTTCCTACCCCCATGCTTTACCATCTACCCCATTTTTTTTCTCCCACGTCTTCCCCACCTCCACCCCTCATGAGCAGCTATGTCCCGGGCCGCCATGCCGTTTGGGCTGCTGCGCAGGGAGCTGGCGTGCGAGGGTTACCCCATAGAACTGCGCTGCCCAGGAAGTGACGTGGTTATGGTGGAGACAGCTAACTATGGACGCACTGATGACAAGATCTGTGACGCAGACCCCTTCCAGATGGAGAACACACAGTGTTACCTCCCTGATGCACTCAAGATTATGGCCCAGAGGTGTGTATGTGCTGGGCTACACGTTTTGCTGTCTGTATACTGTGTTTCTTTAAATTAAACAGCAAAGATGCAAATTGAAATGTCATTGTAAGTGCTATTTGAGTATGTGCAAACATTTTGGAAGCTGTTAAACCAATCAATGAGAGCATCTACTATTTCGTACACACAGTAAGTGTACACTGCTGTACAACTCACATGTGGATTCATGTCAGAGGAAACGTTAGACAAAGCCAATGCTTGTGTTTTAAGTCATGTGTACGTGCAAGTGCAGTAATCTCTCCAGCTGAGTCTGAGTGCCTGGCTGCACCATTAGCTGTGTACTCAGCAGTGTTTTCCTAGAAGAACTGATCAATATTCAGTGAGAGGGAGAGTAGACAAATGGAGTGTCCTTTGCTTCCCCTTTCCTGTCTGTTAATCACTCTCCCTCCCCTCTTTGTTTTCTCATTCTATCATCCCTTTCACTGATCCATCCATCCATCTGCTGTCCTTCAGGTGTAACAACAGGACCCAGTGTGTGGTGGTCGCAGGGGTCGACGTCTTCCCAGACCCCTGTCCTGGAACATACAAGTACCTGGAGATCCAGTATGAGTGCGTCCCTTATAGTAAGTATGCATGCACACACACATAAACACGCACATATATACGCACACAAATATGATTACATGCAAATATGTGCATGCAAATCACAGGGATTTAACCTATTTTTGTCAGCTACATTTTAGGTTTAAGGTGTTTTTTTTTGTTCTTATAAGTGTTGATGTCGACTGTATCCCTGAGAGATTGATGGATAGAAAAGATTTTTTTTCTCTCAGGGAGTTTGTGTGTGTTTTCGTGTGTGTGTGCGTGTGTAATACAAAAAGAAAGTTGGATGGAGAAAGTACAGAGAGGGAAACTGTAGGGCATTTGCATACTGTATGTTGTGTGCGTGTGTGTGTGCGTGTGTGTGTGTGTGTGTGTGTGCGTGTGTGTGTGTGTGTGTGTGTGTGTGTGTGTGTGTGTGCGAGAGTGCACATATGCACCTGCGCGTGCATGCGTGTATGTTTTCTTTTTCAGATTCACGCCACAGGATTCCCTCTCTTTTCTCCACAGGAGCCTGATTGAGGGAAGGAGAGATCGGGGGAGGTGGAGGGAGGGAAAAAGGGGAGGATGGGGTGGGATGGGAGAGGAGAGGAGAGGAGGGGAGTATGCTGGGTCTCTTTTGGGCTTCTTCTTTCTTTTATGTGAACTATAATGTTTGTGGTGAGAATGAGTTCCAAAGTCTTTATCTGTGCAATTCTTTCTTTCTTTCTTTCTTTCTTTCTTTCTTTCTTTCTTTCTTTCTTTTTCTCTCTTGCTTGCTTTCTTGCTTCTCTT
Organism: Coreoperca whiteheadi; assembly: GCA_011952105.1. Lineage (NCBI taxonomy): Eukaryota > Metazoa > Chordata > Actinopteri > Centrarchiformes > Sinipercidae > Coreoperca > Coreoperca whiteheadi. Next base: position 22,443,487 of record CM022472.1, read on the forward strand.
TACTTCCCTTCTTTCACCCTCTGACTTCTCTTTCTTTCTCTCCCTCTTTTTTTCCTATGCTTGAGTAGAAGTGGACCAAAAAGGTAAAGACAATACATTGTAGCATCTTGATCTCTCCTTACCCCCGACCCCCCTCTTTTCTCTCCTTCTCTTCCTCTCTCCTACCATTTCTCTCTTCCTCCTACCCTAGGACGTTGTTTCGTAGTCATGCTGGATGTTGCCCCACTTTTTTTCATTTTCTACTCGGTTATTTATCCCCCCCCCCCATTTTATCCATCTATTGTTGTATGGAAACCCGTCCCTTTTATCCAATTTTATCCAGGTTCTGCACCTAGTCTCTCTTCCTCTTTTCTCGCTTCTTTCTGTCTGGTTTCTTTCTCTCTCGCTCCTGGTTGATCTCTCTGTCTCTTATTTCTCTCCCTTGGTCTCTCTGTGCACACACACAAACATAAACACAACTGCTCACACAAACAGTCTTCTTTGCTCTCTCTGCTCTATATCCTTTTCAAGCACCCTTTCTTTCTTTCTTTCTTTCTTTCTTTCTTCCAATCCTTCCTTCTTGTCTGATCATCCTCTTCATGCTTATTTTCCCTTTTCTTCCCTTATAGGAAGAGCCCCTTATTTATCTTCATAGGAAAAATAAGACCAAATGTGTGTGATTATATATCCGTCTGGATGTGTGCTTACCAAGCACTGCTTATGTGTGAGTGTGTGTGCATGCCTATTTGCATGCCAGTGTGAGACTGTCCAGTTTACATGTGTCCCATACAGTTATTGACATGTGGGTGGACCAATCGTTGTGCTCGGCGTAAACTAACCTGCCCTCTCATTCACTTCAAGGCAAAATTTAGCCCCGCCTTCTGCGTCCCTGATTCTACCTCACACTCTTGTTCACTCTTTTTGCACTAACCCCCACACACACACATGCATACACACACAAAGCACATAAATACACTCACACACCTTTCATTGCAGTGTCCCTGTTGTATTACTCACCACACGCACACTAACAGCGTGTGATTTTCAACACTTTTACGTCTCTTCTGTTGATTGCCTCTCAAGATCAGCACAGGTGTTTTAAATCCCTCTCTCTTTTTCTCTTCATTCTTTTTTCTTCTTGCTGCATCAAATGCATATAATTCAATCCATTTTTCATGCATCCATTTTCTCCCCACACCTGCCTCCACTATCTTTCCACTTTTTTTTCCCCCTCCCTGATCTTCTTCTCCCTCCCTGTTTCTTTTCTTTCTCACATCCTGCTCTGATCCCTCCTACCTCCCATTTTCCAGTTTTCGTGTGTCCTGGCTCACTGCTCAGCATCCAGCCAGCCTCCTCTCTCCTGGAGGCGGAGCATCAGTCAGGGGCGTGGTGTAAGGACCCACTGCAGGCCGGTGACAGGCTGTACGTCATGCCGTGGACGCCATATAGGACAGAAGTGCTGTATGAGTACGCCTCCTGGGACGACTACCGCCAGAACAGAGTCACCACCACCTATAAGTGAGTAATGTCTGTGTGTACTGTATGTTTGAAGATGTGACCTTGGGCTCTGAAAACTTATGATTGGCAGTTCTGTTTTTTTGAAAACGTATACATTAAATTAATTTAATTAATCAATTCATCTAAACAAAAAAAAATAAAGACTTGATAATAAAAATAATTGCATCCTTATATACTGTAAATAGTGTAAATTACATACACACCATATTTTTCATCATTCTGTGTCCTAGGTTGCCTAGCCGTGTGGACGGTACGGGCTTTGTGGTGTATGACGGTGCTGTGTTTTACAACAAGGAGCGAACGCGCAACCTGGTCAAATATGACCTTCGGACACGCATCAAGAGCGGCGAGGCAGTGGTGGTCAATGCCAACTACCACGACACCTCGCCTTACCGCTGGGGAGGGAAGTCAGACATCGATCTGGCGGTGGACGAGAACGGCCTTTGGGTGATCTACTCTACTGAAGCCAATAATGGACGCATCGTGGTCAGCCAGGTGCAGTAGGAGGAATGAAAACAGGTCGATGATGGGAAAGAGAAAAGAAAGAAGGGTTTTATTACTGATTTCTCTCATCTTCCCATCCTGCAGGTGAACCCCTACACCCTGCGCTTCGAGGGTACTTGGGCCACCGGCTTTGACAAGCGTGGGGCGAGCAATGCCTTCATGGCCTGTGGCGTGCTCTACGCCGTGCGCTCCGTCTTCCAGGATGATGAGGGGCAGGCGGAGGGCCGAGTCGGAAGTGACATGGTGGTTTACGCTTACGACACCAGCCGCGGACAGGAGCTGCCCGTTCAAATACCATTCCCCAACCCTTACCAGTACATCTCCTCCATTGACTACAACCCCAGAGACAACCAGCTGTATGTGTGGAATAACTACTACGTGCTCAGATACCCGCTACAGTTTACACCGCCACCACCCACTAAAGGTTTGTGGAACAAGTACACTTGTGTATTTGGACATATCTGATGAAACTAGAGGATCAACAATGTTTCCGTCCCTCCAGGTCCCCTCTCCTCTCTGATGACGACCGTCCGCTCCTACACAGCGACTGTTGCGCTGACCCCAGTGCGGCCGTCTGCCTCTCACCCGATTGGCGTCATCAACCGAGGACCCTTTGATCAGCGGCCGATCACAGCTATGGTCCCTCTGACCCCACGTCCACCTCTGCGTGTCCCCATGGCTCCTGGGGGCCCCGGTCAGGTGGGCGGATGTGAGGGCCGGGTGGCAAGAGGGGTGCAGTGGCCGCCCACCCTGAAGGGAGAGACAGTGGAGAGGCCCTGCCCTAAAGGGTCACTGGGTAGGTGTGGTGTGTCTGTGTGGTTGTGTGTGTGTGTGTTTGTGTGCGTGTGGTATTTGCAAGTGTGTGTCTGTATCTCGTTTCCCTTTGAAATCCAGTCGGATGTCCTCTCTTTGAACTTGCCTTCTGATGAGAGAGAAGAAGAAAAAGGTTATAGTGTTAAGAAGCTGGGTCCACCAGCTCTTTCTCTCGCTGTGCAGCTGTTTTCAGCCCCGGGCTCCCTCTGAGGGAAAGCTGTTGTGCAGATTATGTAGATAAGCCTGTGATCATGTTGAATGGTTTGGACATGGTTTTGGCACAGGGGTGATGATTACACCGGGGAATAATCTAACGTTAAATCTTGTTTAAAACTGAAAACAGGCGTGGCTGTTGTCTTATACTTACACCTAATTTGCAGAACTGGTGTGAATTAGAAAGCCTAGTCCTGTTTTTCATGAAATATCTAGTAAACAAAATAGAATTTAGATGTTGTTTTATGTATCTAACAATTCGATTGTACAGCAGATTACACAACAGATCAGGTAAAACGCCATGTTTAGTTGATAGAGAATTATCCCCCGACTGCTGCTGTACAACCCAGATGTTTTTGTTAGTAGTTGATGATGACCAAAACAGAGATAAAAGGATTGTGAATATTCTCCCATGCAAACATGACTCCAATATTTTTTCCTAAATATATTCAGCAACACATTTGATTGTTTAAATCTGCTACTAGAAATTGTAAAAGAAATGTTGTAAGTGTTTTTGAGCTGCGTGTAAGGGTAAAGGATGCATGGCAAAAACGTGCAAGGAGAAACAGAAGTGACAAACCACCTCAGGCCCTGTAAGACACGAGCTGTCCTTTCTCTTTCTGACTGTCTGTGTCACACTGCCTGTCTCTGCAGGTATAGCTTCCTATCAGTGCATGCAGTCTCCAGTGGGTTGGAGCTCCAGAGGGCCTGACCTTTCCAACTGCACCTCTCCCTGGGTCAGCCAAATTGCACAGAAGGTTAGTCACACATTCACACACACACACACACACACTGTGCAAATGCCCTAAAGCCAGTCATCAAGCAGTGCTGTTGTAAATGTCAAAATATTTGACATTATAAACACCCTCACCTCAATTCAGATTAAGAGCGGAGAGAACGCGGCCAACATCGCTGGGGAGTTGGTCAACTTGACCCGGGGTCGGATATATGCCGGTGATGTCAGCATGTCCGTCAGGCTAATTGAACAGCTATTAGACATTCTGGACTCCCAGCTCCAGGCCTTGAGACCAGCTAATAAAGAGTCAGCAGCACGCAATTACAATAAGGTAAACTGTTCTTGTTGTCAGTGCGGATGTGTACTTGACCTTTCCTGGAAATGAAAGAGGAAATGTCATTGATGATGATTCTAACAATAGATGTTTTTCTTCTTTTCAGCTGCAGAAGAGGGAACGCACATGTAGAGCTTATGTTCAGGTAAGATAGATAGATAGATATAGATAGATAGATAGATAGATAGATAGATAGATGGATGAGGAATAGGAATAAAACTTCTCTGTTATGCTCTCTGTCAGGCGGTCGTTCAGACAGTTGATAACCTGTTGGGTCCTGAGGCTCTGGTGTCCTGGGCGGATATGAGCAGCGTTGATCAGTCCCGCTCAGCATCACTGCTGTTAGACGCAGTAGAGAAAGGAGCGTTTCTATTGGCTAACAATCTCTATGAAGGCCGTTTCAGTGACAGAGCACCAAATGTTGGTACGTGGTCTTTCTCTACTTTGGCGGTTTTGCTCTACACATTGTGGAACTTACCAGTTCAGTTAAGCCTTTGTGTGTGTTCCTGTGTGTGTTTGCAGATTTGGAGGTGTATGTACTAAATACAGAGGCAGACATACAGGACCTGACGTTCCCTCACTCCTACGACAGCGACAGCATCTTGCAGATATCAGCGCTGGCTCTGCAACAGTACAGCAACAATGGTCCGTGGCACACACCAAAACTAATCAACATTTGTAAAGCGAAAGCTCAGTATTATACAGCATATTGCCTGGGTTGGTAAACCATAGATAGGGCAAGAAATGGGTCATGCAAGTAACACTAGTTTTTTTCTTCATATCAAAAATCCAAACATTATTAAATATAAGATAAAAGTCTAACTGTGTCATCTTGAATGTGAGAAATCAAAGTACAGAAAAAAAGGTAGAAATATAGATTTTTCTTTGTCTCTCTCGTCACTATGTTTCCCTCCCCTCTGTGGTTTCCTCTGCAGGCCAGGTGAAGCTGGTCCTCACTCTCTATAAGAACCTGGGCTCCTTCCTGACCACCCAGAACTCGACTCTGCGGCTCGGGCTGGGTCTGGGCCAGGGGAGCGAGGCCAGGCATAAGAACCTGGTGGTCAACTCCCATGTCATCTCTGCCTCTGTGCACAGAGGATCCAACAGAGTGTACCTCTCCGAGCCGGTGATTTTCACTCTCAGGCACCTGCAGGTCTGTTTGGAAAACTGTTCACCTCAAAGTTAATGTTTAGAATGAGCAAATTCGTAACATTGTGCAGAATCTGGTCTAAGTATCCTTTATAGAGACTAATATGTGTTTTGGTGTGTGTTTCTCTCCACAGCTGGAGAACCACTTTGGCCCCAACTGCTCTTTCTGGAACACATCAGGGGTTTCTGGGAGTGGCAGGTGGTCTACGCAGGGCTGCCGCCTGTTACACACCAACAACACACACACAACCTGCGCCTGCAACCACCTGTCCAGCTACGCTGTCCTCATGACGTATCAGCAACCCGCTGTAAGTAACCCACACCACAAAAACAACACGTGACAGTGTTAAATTCACCTTCACGGCAGACAGAAAGCAGCTTTAAAACTACAATGTGTGTTTTTTTGCCAGGTTTGTGCGAACTGCCACTCATACAGTACAGAAGGACAATAACAGTGTAGTAAAATGTAGCTACTTCTCAGTCTCCAGATAACCCGTTGAGTTTTCAGTGTGTTTAATAACAAATACTGAGCCAAAATTCACACAGCACTGAAAACAGCCATGCCATGTTTGTGTATTTCGCATTTTTACATGATAAGATCAAGAATTTGAAAGGATTGTGTTACACATAATTACTGCTGTAGTTTTCTTTTTAGATGGCCAGGTGCCAAACTTAAACTTCAATAAATCCAGCTCCAGTTCAATCTCCAACCACCAAAGGCTTCCTGACTCCACCCTTATGCACCCATTTATGCAGCACAGCTGGACTTCAGCACCACCATGCTTTTCAAAATGTTGTTTAAAAATCATGCACAGAGGGGGCGATAATTGTGGGTTGTAGCTGTAGGAGAGAGGGAGTGACAAATGCTGCAGGCCATGAAATTTAATTAAGTGTTTCTCTGCAAGATGTTCTCTTTGTTGGGTGTGATTTTATTCATTTGAATAGATGTTATGTAACACGCAGCGACACATGCTCACAAACCTATGTCAGCACACGTTCCTACATTCACACATGTTCTCTTTAGGATCAGGCAATAAATGCACTTTCTTTCCTGCCTGCTTCTCTTTACCAGTTCGGGGTCGGTGTAGAAGAGCTTCTCGTCTATGTGGTTTCCTGGGTTGGCATCTCTGTGGCACTGGTGTGTTTGGCCACCTGTCTTACCACCCTGTGCTGCCAGGGGGCGCCCTGGCACACAGACCACAGCACCATCCACTGCAACCTGTGGGCCAACCTGCTCATCACTGAACTGCTCTTCCTTGTGGGTGCCAACAAGACTCAATACACAGTGAGTGCTTCGACATTGGACAAATACAGAATAGCGTTGACAGGGTGGAAAATTTTGCACTGTATGATATGGTGGGTGTCACTGTTGTATTTTGTGAAATATTCCTCCTTCTCTTTCCAAATGTCCAGGTTGTGTGCTCCATCATTGCTGGCCTGCTGCACTTCTCGCTGCTCTCTGTGTTTTGCTGGTTGTGTCTGGAGGGGGTGGAACTGTACTTGCTGCAGCGGGAGGTATTTGAGGGACGTAACTCCAGGAGGAAGTATTTCTACCTGTGTGGCTACTCTATTCCTGGGCTGGTGGTGGCCGTGTCTGCAGCCATAGACTTCAGAGGCTACAGCTCAAAAACTGCGTAAGTTGACTCGTGTGTGTGTGTGTGTGTGTGTGTGTGGTTTTGAATGGGGACAGTTACTTTCCTACATCTGAATATTCTTCTCTTAGCTCAGGCTGACTTTGTTATTTTGGAGGTTCTTATTTTACTGTGATTTGTTTGTGTGTGTGTGTGTGTGTGTGTGTGTGTGTGTGTGTGTGTATGTGTGTGTGTGTGTGTATGTGTAGATGCTGGCTGCGAACAGACAATTACTTCATCTGGAGTTTCCTTGGACCTGTTGCTGTCGTCATTACAGTGAGAGTTCATGCTGTCATGCAGATATAAACCTTTTCATATATTTACATATATTTTTAATCATCAGTTTGTAATAACATCATGTTGAAGTATTATTATTGAATAGATATTAAACAGTGTTTGTTCTTTTTGTCCTCAGTTGAACCTGGTTGTCTTGGTGATGACCTTACATAAGATGCACAGCACTGCTGCCTTGAAACCAGACTCCAGTCGCCATGACAACTTGAGGTAAGTATAGTGTCTCAAGCTGATCTGTGAATATGTGTAGAGCTTATTGTGTTTCAGTAGCTTTGGCTCCAATCATACAGCCATTAGAAAATGACATAAAAGTGAATTTATGAACTGAAAAAGGGCCTGGATTGAAAAAAACTTTTCTTGTGATTTCCCAACTTTCCTGTTGCATGCTGCATTTGTAATAATATAGTTATTTTAATAACGTCAATATTTTTGTACAATGCTTTTCAGTGGCCCAAAACCTGATTAAACCAGATGTAAAAATGGAAGGAAAACTATAAAAATGAGTTTGAAAATGAATGTGTCTTGAGCTGGAAGCAGTCTGTTATGTATGAATAATCTAGTCCATTTAGAGATTTGTAGTTCATTTAAATATTTAAGACTCATCCCAGCTGAGACAGTGAGCCAATATAGATTACATGAAACAGATGTAACGTGGTCGTTCTTTTGTCTTAGTGAAGCTCCAGCATTTTGTTATTCACCAGCATTGTGAAAAGTTCCAAGTCAAGCATTTACCGCTTTGGCAAAATACAGAATAAAATGCACAATAGGAGTCTATAGTCTTTGCATTCTTTTGAGTAAGTAAAGGTCAAACCTTAGCAATGCTTTCTGAATGAAAAATAGAAGGGGAAAACTGCACTCAACAAAGGGGGAAAAGAGAGCTAGTGTGTGTGTTAGTAATGCCTGTCAAATAAAAAAAAGTGGTTGCACACCAACAGCTGTCAGAATGCTCCTTTTTAGTAGTTTTTTCAGTGTCTATTTTAAACTCTGAGAAGCGTGGGGATGGTGGCATTCTAATAGATGTGGGTGTGTACAAGTCTGTAGCGTAACATAACTGTGATTTGTGCGAATATTTTTTCTCGCCCCATGCACAAGCGCGCGCACACGCACGGACACACACAATAACTCCAGACAACTGCAAAGCAGACCATTGCTATGTCACCATGGAGCGGCTCACCATGATACCCCCATCCTGCAAATCGAGTTAGACCATGCTAAGACAACATAACTTAAGTCAACTAACTATTCTAAAAATAGTTTGCTCATATACGACTCAGACGCGTTAGTTCACTACTTGGAAAAATAAGATGTTTTTTTTCCGTTTGAAAAGTTACAGGACAGAGGGAGCCGTGATAAAGCGCCGTAGAACGGAAACTGTACTGTGTGCTGCTGCTGCTGCCGATGCTGTGCTGTCTGTCACTCAAACGTGAAAACGGAGTCTCCTTACTTTTATTCAAACGGGGGAAACAGCGCCACCAAAATCCCGCGTGTGGTCAAAAATATATCACATCTGTAACGACAAGAACTATACCGAGCCTCGGAAGGGACACAGAGAAAAACATTTTTTTACTGAGGCCACGAATACGGATTGTATCTTGTGGCCACGCAATAGCATTCCGGTTTCTGGCCCCAACGTGGAAACAAAAGATAAGTAGTAGACAAGTGGGCTATATATATATACAGAGAACCTTTAAGGGTTTAAACAGCTGATGCGCAAAGATCTCTCTTCATCGCCTTCATGATGGGAGGAAAAGGATGCAGACAGGGCTTAAAGTGTAATATTTAACTTATCTCTCATCTCGCTGATGGAGAGAGATCTGTCTTCGCCATCAGCTGTTTAAGCCCTTTAAGCGGTTCTCTCTATATACACAGATCTCGTGGCCACAAGTTAATTAAAATGTGCAAACGAATTGTATCTTGTGGCCATGCAATAGCATTTTGTGGCCTCCATATAAATATTTTTTTCTCTGTGTCCTTTCTGGGGCTCCTGCAGTAATGCAAGTCCTTTTTTAACTTGCCTGACAGTGATATTAGTTGCACGCACCCAGCTTTTGTTTTCCTCATGGTTTAGCTGTAAAGCACAGTTAAACCTTCTCTGTGCTATTTTAAGCACAGAGGATCTAATTAGAAAGGCATTCTAACAGATTTAGGTGAATAAACTCTTGTTGAAATTGCTTGAATGAAAATGAAATGTGATTTATCTCATGTCCTTCTTTCTCTGATGTGTCCAGGGCGTGGGCTGTGGGCTCCCTGACGCTGCTCTTCCTGCAGAGCGTCACCTGGTCCTCGGGCCTGATGTTCCTGTCTGCTCCATCTCTCCTCCTGGCTTACCTCTTCTCCTCCCTCAACACTGCACAGGGCCTCCTCATCACTATACTGCACTGCACCCTTGCCAGGAAGGTCTGTCCCCGTGTTCATGTGTCCTAATGTAACTGCAAGAATCTGTCTGTAACGTCATCATTCGTGACTAAACAGATATGTTACTTGTTTAAATATTGCCTGCAGGGTCAGAAGGACTATGGCCGATGCCTGCGTCTCTCGCAGTGCTGCGTCACGGCCTCTTCCAGCTCTCCGGACTCAGTGAAGGGTGCTGCCCTGCGCTCCAACAGCCGCTACACCAGCAGCCAGAGTCGGAGAGCTACTGCTAACAGACAGGTACAAAACAATACACTGTACCTCTCTGTCTCCAGCTCTTTGTCTCTCTCTCTGTCTCTCTCTCTCTCTCTGTCTGAGTTAGTTTTGACCTTGTGTGGAATATTTCTGTTGCAGAGTCGTATTAGGAGGATGTGGAACGACACTGTTCGCAGACAGACTGAATCGTCTTTCATCGCTGCAGATGTTAACAACACCCCTACTCTTAACCGAGGTAAAGGTGACTGTTTTTCTTTTTTTCATTTAAATCTCCGCTTTGCCTCCTCTGTTGTTCAAGAATGTTAGATTTAGTTTTCTCCCTCTCTCACTTTCCATCCTCAGCTGCTTTGGGGAACCATTTCCTTACTAATCCAGTGTTGCAGACTCATGCTGGAGCCTCTCCTTATGACACGATGCTGGCCCAGGGATACAATCAACCCTTCACCTCCACAGGTACATTTCATTACAACTTTCTGTGATTCTTCCATTTTGTGTCTACGTTGTGTCTACACAGTGTACTTACACTCCCTCTTTATGTTGGTTTCTTTAATTAACTGTCCTTTTACTTATGTGTACTCACAGTACCTTGCAAAACTCTTATGCTGCGTTAAAAAATATCTATGTATGGCCACTTACCTATTTACTAAGTTAAAAATGAGTTTGTTTCCTTATAAATCAACTTGCAGCTTTCAAAAACAAATATCTAGCAATAGTTCCTTCCAGTTTCTTTATGAAAGGAAGCATAAACTGTCAAGGAAGTTTAATATGTTCAATTCTGACATACTTTGGGGAACCATTTCCTTACTAATCCAGTTTTGACAATTATCCTTTTTTGACAATTATCCACATTTTTGTGTTGTGCTTATTAATGGAGCCTGATTTATACTGGATGTTTGAGGGCGATATCAACATTGTAGTTTTAAAAATCCGTTTGACATACAATAACATTTAAAAAAAGCTATTCTAATAAGGATCCCTTAAATTTGGTTATTTGGATTTGTGACCAGGATACATGATACATGTACAGCGCAGGGCACTTGCATTTAAAAAAAGACACTTGTAGTCGTTCTCTCATAAACAAACTATGTGATGGAGATGCTGTTTCTAAATAAGCTGAAACATATCTTTCGCATTTCTCTACCGGAATTTCTTGTTACTTGCCACTGCCAGCATACATTACTTATATGCCGATACCTGTATATCTGTGATAAGATAATAATGGCCAATAATTTCAGGTGGACGATAAATCGATCGGGCCCGACTGCCTGATTTTTCCTTAAGTGGCCCAAGACGTTTGCCAAGTACAGTTTGTCATTTTTCTGTTTCTGTACAGTATGAATGTTTGTTTTATACAGGTTCTGTTTTTAGGTTTTGACCTTCAGATGTTTGTCTTTTAAATGTTTTTTGACACTTTCCCTCTCTGTCTCTCTGTCTTAACATGGACCTGTAGGAACCTTCAGAAACAAGCAGAGTATGCCCTATCCTTTATTGTGCTCACTTCCTCGTGCACTGTAGTTTAATTCATAGACTCTCTGTGCAGTGTTTGCACACAGTATTTATTCATAGACCATGAAGACATAACATACATCTCTTCCATGTGGCTACATATCCGAACATTTCATCAAAGAATACTGTCAGTATCCAAATCTTCTTGGTAAAGCCGCACCCTCAGTAGGCACATGTACCCTAAATTCTGCTCATTCATTCATACATTCATTTGCGTAAATCTCTTTGTGACAATCTTTTATCACTGTTCAGTAATTGATATCTTTCTGATTTTTCCAACAGAGGGTAGTGTGTCCCAGAGCCAGGAGTCCTGTGGGTTGGACAGTGTGTGTCTCAACGGAGGCTACACCCCCAACACCTTCACCCTGCACGGTCTGGGAACCACACCCGGATCCCGAGCTGGAGTGGTGGGCAGCACTGACCTTCTGAGGGAGGGAGGAGTTGGGATAGGAGGGGATGACATCTCACCAGCCCTCCTCACCCCCCACGGGGCTACAGATCTGGGCAGCAGTGCTGGAATGCGTCGTAACCTGTCTGACGCAGCTGCGCTAGAAAAGATGATCATCTCAGAGCTGGTGCAGAGCAACCTGAGGCCCTCAGTTCCCATGCCTGTTCCTCCTGAGCGCTACGGAAGCCTGGCGAGGCCTCACCACCACGACAGGGCAGCTCTCACACACACTGCCACTTTAACTCGACACACACAGCCACCCCAAGAGGGCTGGGCAGCCACCATCCAGCCAAACACACGCCACAACGCACAAGAGGGCTGGGCGCACACGAGGCACCACGCACAAGATGCTGAGACACATTCCACAACACGTGGACAAGATCACACCACAACGCCACGCTTACAAGATGGCTGGTCGCACTCACGTGTTCCTGGAGATTCTGAGTCCCGTGAGCTGCTTAAAGACGGGGACAGGTCACAGCTACAAGGCACTCTGGGTCGCCGCGGGCTCCAGGACAGGCAGCAAGCGCGTCCCCCTGATGTTCAGGCTCGGCCCTACTCCACCCTCAGCCGCACCCCTGGTACTCTGTCCCGCCACCGTAACCCAGTGGAGTCGAACGGAGGGACTGACAGAGAGAGAGACAGGGAGAGAGACAGGGATCGTTACCGGGACAGGCCCCTCCCTCCTCCTCCTCCCCCTCCCCCACAGGAGTCTGAGCCCCTGTACAAGGCTCTGGAAGAGCCACTGCTGATGAAACAGAGGGAGGCAGGCGTAGAGACATGGAGAGGCGGCCAGGACAGAGAGAAGGACGAGACATTTCTGTTAAAAAGAGACGGAATGATGGATGAATGGAGGGGAGGAACCGAGAGAGGGAGGGATGAGTCTTTTACCTCTCAGAAGAGAGATGGACAGATGGACGAATGGAGAAGTGGAATGGAGAGAGGGAGGGAGGAATCTCATCTGCTGGAGAAGCGAGGTGGAAGGATGGAGGTGTGGCGGGGAGGAGCAGAGACAGAGAAGGAGGAGACTTTTTTAACTCAGAAGAAAGATTTTGGGATTGACGGATGGAAAGGCGGGATGGAGAGAGAGAAGGATGAATCCTTGTTTTTAAAGGACAGAGATGGATGGAGGGCAGGGATCGAACGAGAGAATGAGAAACCGAAGGATAGAGCACTAGATGTGTGGAGGGGAGGGATGGATATAGACAGGGAGGAATCTTTCCTGTTTGAGAGCAAAGATGGAGGTCTCGACGCGAGGAAAAGAGGATCTCTTCGGTACCACGGCGAACGAGAGGATTCTGACAGCTTTGCTCTTCCTTTGACCCCTGACCTCGACCTTGACACTGACACTTCACCTATCTACGCCCGAGATTCAAACCCCTCCCCGCTCTACCCCGGAGACCGCCGCTCACCGCCACTCAGCATCTTCCCCCGAAGCTCTCCCCCGACAAATATCTTCGCTCCTCGAGACACTAACTCGCCTCCAAACAATCTCTACTCGCGCCACTCCCCACAGGTGTACAGCCGAAGCAGCTCTCCTCCTCGCTTCTACACCCGCACTTCCCCGCCGACCCTCTCATACCCCGACAGCAGCCCTGAAGTTCCAGAAGAGGTCAGCCCCACTGGCCAGCCCCAGCGGCCCGTCCTGGAACTTCCCTACAGCCTGGGGCGACCCCCGCTGGGCCCTCGGCCCAATCACCTGCAGACCTTCTACCAGCCGCCGCCGCTGGCATCCAATGGAGAGGCAGTGTACTCAGCAGAGCCCGCCTCTGAGGGAGACGACGGACAGATGCAGCGGGTGACGAGCCTGTGACTAGGGCGGTGGTGATCGGGGCATAGAAACCAGGCAGGAGGAAGATGATGGTAATAACAACAAATGATGATCAAACTGATGGAAACAATGATGATGATGATGACACTGTTGAGGATAATGATGATGGATGATGAAGGTAATGATGATGACAGTGATGGCTCCTCCCTGCTTCTATCTCCCGATCACCACGAGACGTCCCCCTTTTCATGTTTTGTTACTTTTCTATGACTGTGATCCATTTATAACTCTTCCTCCTCCTCTCCCTCGTCCTCTTCTCTCTTTCCTCAAACCCTGCTGTGTCGTCCCATCTCATCAGTGCTTATCTTTAGTTGCCCATCGTCTAAGTTTCTATTGGTTCATCGGCTGGGTGTTTTCCCTCCCTGTAGCAAGCAAGCAGTGTGTCAAAGAAGCACTTGTGTGTTGCCAAAAAATCCTTTCAAAGAACATGTGCATGACTTTATAGTGGCTTTACAAGGCTACATACTGTAGGAGGAAAGAGCTGAAGTGTGTGTGAGTGTACGTGAGAGTGTGTGTGTGTAGCTTGATGAGCATGCGTGTGTGTGTGTAAGGATGTGTGAGTGTGTGCCTGTATATACATCATTCTTGTATAATTAATGTATCACAGTGAAGCATTTTATCAGTATCAACTGAGGGCCTCTTACACACATCCCCTCCGACCGATTTTGAACTCTTGACCAATCCCATTTTCACATCAAGACCAAAAACTCCGCCCCCCCTCCCTCCACCTGCCACTAACTGTTGGTGATGGGACTCGTTACCATGGAGTTTGTCATAGCAACAGAACTCTTGACTCCTGAGCCAGAGATCATATAAACCTCAGAACTTTTCTGCAACCCCCTGAGATCATTGTACATATCGACCTCAAGTGTTCTGATTGTCTTGTATTGCTATTGAAGTTCAAGTAAACATGTGAAATAAATGTTCCCGTCTTTCTCTTTATGTGGATGTACAGAAAGAGGGACGGATTCAGGAAAAGGAGAAAGATATCTACAATGGAAAAGGAGGGGAAGGAGAGACTGAGAAATAAAATGTAGAGAAAAACAGAAATAGACAAATAAAAAGCTAAAACAAATACTGTTACAGACATTGGTTGAATGTTGGATGTAATGTAAGTACATTTACTAAGGTACTGGACTGTACTTATGGTACTTGTACTTTACTTGAGTACTTCCATTTTCTGCTACATTATACTTCTTCTCCACTACAACAGCTACAATTACTATTTACTTTGCTGATTAAGATTTTATACACTAAACATAAAATATGAAGCATTGTTACAGATTAAAGAACCCATAGTAGCTAAATTAGCTCCACCTCAACCAACTACAACAACTCTGACAGAGGCCATGTGGCTGTGTTATGAGTACTTTTACTTTTGATATTGACTGCAAGTATATTTTGCTGATAATACTCTTATATTACTTAAGCACAGTGTTTGAATGTATACTGTTCTATACTGTCCTGCATTCAAAATTGTAAAATTGTAAATGTAGTATATACCACAGTGTGGTATATACTACATTTACTTAAGTATAGAATCTGAGTACTTATTCCACCACTGGTGAAGGAGGATATTTAAAAGGATATTTCATTTTAGATGAACTGAAGCTATAAAGAGCTTTATCAACTGACTGGCACAAAAATCATATTGAAGCCAATGTAAAACGTGCTCGTCCAAAAAGGTACAAAGGAAAGAACAATCAACACAGGACAGACAGAGAGTATGGTCCGCGCATTTATAGCATTATTATAATTAGGGCTACTGCAGGTGTTTGGACTTTTCTTCATCACCAAAATTATTTAAAAAGTTGAATTTCCCAATGGCTGAAGCAGTTTACTTAAAGCTGAACCAATCAATATTTTTTATATGAAACATAAGTCAAATGACTGTTATGTGAGAGGTGTTGCTCATAGTGACAAACCCGGAGAGAATTATCACCTGATTCGGTAGTCCCATCAGCTCTAGTTCAGCGTTTTAGCACCTTTCTGCTAATTGTTTTGGTTTTACAGCCCACAACATTACTGTTTTGGTTCAGTCAAACTGCTTTCATCAAATTTGTTTTCAGCAGCAGGCAGCTGTTTTAGCAAAAAAAGCTCTGATAAACCTGCCCAGCACCAAACGGCAGACATATTATGTTGGTGACTAGCTTGTGAACATGGTGGAGCATTTAGCAGCTAAAGAGCTAAATATTTTTCTCACGTGGTTAATAACTTTATACGGTGTGTTGTGAGGTAATGTTGTGTTAAAAGCTTCTTACATTACCCAAAAGTGGCCAAATAACTCGATTAGTGTAGTTTGAAATAAATCAGTTTTGAACTTCAGGATGTCAATAATTATCTTTTAAAAAATGATGCAATAACATCCAAACATTTTATTATCAAAATGTGTATGCAGTCACAAACTGAACATAAAGGGAGAAGAATAAAAATTTTAAAAAATCACACTTCTCTTTAATGATCTGTGTGCTCTTGGACTGGTAAGTAGTCTTTCAACATACATTAGCATTATAAAAAAACGTCAGAACTAGTCGTATCTGTACTGTACAAACATGGATTATATATAATGTGTAAGAAATTCTCATAGTCATTCTCTCATTAAACTATGTACATAACACACTGCTCACAGGAGGACGGACAAATCCTATCACATCTAAATTGAACAACACATTAGGGAAAATTAGTTGCTTTCTCGCTATTTGTGCTTTCCTTCATCACCATTACATTCACTGGATTTATGTAAAAAAAATAAAAAATAAAAAAAACAACAAGTGCTACAACATATATCACGTCTGTACAAAATATAGTACATCCTACCAAATTATAACAAAGTGGTAATTAATAATACGAACATGCAAATCAAAAAGTGCTTTTACAGTACAAGTTGTACAAAATTTGTGTATATTTACAGGTGACATATACTGTATATATGGTAGTGGTACGTTTTCAGGATTCAGTCATCTCATCTCATAAGTATCATATTTGAAGTTAAGGTTATCCACAAGGACTGAGGGTCAAGTACTCAGGCTGCTTACAAAACGGCACCCTCCCTCTTCCTTTCTCTCAGTTCATGTTTTCTCTGAGCCACATACAGTATCTTACAAGCTCTATCTCTCCCCCTCTCTCTCACACTCTGTCCAAATACTGAGGTATGTGGTTTGAATTCACAGGAAATGGTCTCACATTCTTCAAATCTCTTGTCTATCCAAACCAGACTATAGGCAGCAGGTTGTTGTTGGTACACACAGGGGTTGGTGAAGGTGAAGTTTAGCAGACAGTATGATGGGGGGACAAAGGGCTGTCCAGGGTCTCAGTCGGAGACAGGTCTGAACTCGAGGTTTTAAACATGGACGAGATGTGGAACGCCTGGGGAACACACAAACACATGGCCAACCTTGAGATTTTAACAGACGCTGACGTGTGGACACACACTTATGGACAAAAACAAGCAGAGAAGATATACTGACCACCCAGTAGGCAGTGAAGGCTCCCTGTATGTAGCCTGTTAGCACATCGGACGGGTGGTGCCTGTTGTCTGAGATGCGGGTCAGACCTGTGTAGACTGCTAGCAGAACCAGGAAGAACTGCAGCGCCGGCTTCAGCAGCCGGGCCCCACGCCATGTCAATCGCGCCTGCAGGTAGAACTACACGACAAAAATAAATGTGATGTTAGTTCATGCTTAGAATAATGGGGACATTATCTGTTACTGGTAATAATGACCAAGATGTAAGACCTTATTCATTAATGTGTAATTTTGAACATTTAGGGAAACTTTATCCTGCACATTGGTATAAGTACGATTATAGAATAACTGAAATCTGAAATTAGAAGGGAATTTCAATGTAGGAAAGAATACCATAATATATTGCTATAAGTCCTCAAATAGTGTGTAATGTAATGTATTCATTAGTAAGTGCCGTAGTAGTTAGGTTGTGATATCTTGATTGAATACAGTGAAATGCACCTGTAGTAGTAAAACAAAAGGTCTAACATGAAGTAAAAAAGGCCTTAAAACTTGATTTTAAGTCAGGGCCTCTCTCCAAGACGGAGCCCCAAGATGTGATAATGCTTTACAGCCCTCATTATTTTGGTTTATAATATGTTTAAGTAGTCCATACATTATTACCAAAAAAAAAAACAGTATTTGACGCCCTTGATGGAGCTTCCAAGAGCTCAAGTTATGGTGAAAACAAAGATAAAAAAACCTGGACTGCCACATTGGATGTGCCTTGTTTTTCATCGTCCCTTCTTACGCACGCTAAATGTAAAGCAACACTGTCGTAACATAAAGAGGGCAATAATAGGAGAAAGTAGTGATGAACAAGCAAGCCAAGATTGCACACACACAAGATGGCACACACATTAATATGCTCTGCACACATGTACATATACAGCCACTTGCATGGACACGCATTTTAATGCAGGAGCTTGCACACACACACACACACGCTCGCACACAATAGAGGAGAGCAGTGAGGCGGTGAGGCGAGGTCACACTCCTCCCACAGCAGAACAAAGCTGTCTCTGTTTGTCCCATTTCTCCTTTCAGTCTTTCTCTTTCTCCCTCTCCTCTTTCATTCTCTCCCTTTCTGCTGCTAACTGGACTGATGATGGCTCCCTGTTTCATTCATTCTCCCTCTGCATTTTGTAGAGAGATGGTAATTGGAAATTGGAGCGATAGTCAAGTGGTGTTTGCCAGTGTGTGTGTATGTGTGCGTGTGAGAGAGAGAGAGAGAGAAAATGTGTGAAGTAGAGTACAATGGATAGATAGATAGAAATACTCACCGCTAAATAGAGCATTGTGTACATCGCAAAGGAAGCGTGCCCAGAGAAGAAGGACTTCCTAAAAAATTGGAGAAGCATTTAGAATAACACAGAACAAAACCACATTACATAACACATGTGCATAAACACATACACTCACGCACACAGGTTTGTGGCACTATCTTCGTGGGGACCTGTCATTGACATGATGCATTCCCTAGCCCCTTACCCTAACCTTAACCGTCACAACTAAGTGCCTAACCCCAACCCATACCCATACCCTAACCGAAATTCCAAACCTGACCTTAAAACCAAGTCTTATCCTTCAAACAGCTCTTTAAACTTGTGGGGTCCCTCATTTTGGCCCCAAAAGCTTTCGGGACCCCACAAGCATAGTGGGCTCCTGGTTTTTGGACCTCTCAAATTTATTTATTTAAAACAAGCCCACACACACACACACACACACACACCTGGCCTCCTCCTCCAAACGGTGGTCAGTCTGGCGGCAGTTCACTGTTGCAACGTAGGTTCCAGGTGTGCAGTTAAGCGACGCATAGGTGACACCACACACAGACAGGAAGTGTGGTCGCAGCCGCCCAACACTCAGCTTGGCCATGTTCGTTAGTGATTGGCCGACACAGCAGCCGAACAGGAAGCAGCCCAGCTCCTTGTAGAGGCAGGACACATACAGGTTCCCGATAAAGGCCTTGGAGCTGACGCCTCTGTAACGAACCCGGTAACACTCCCCCAGGGCGATCTGGAGGTGAACACGTAGTCAGAACCGTCATATTACGTTCCCCTCATCCTCCTCGCAAGCTGGGATATAAAATGAATGAATAATGGACTGACTGCGATGATAGGCACACATGATCAGGATGATGAGTACTCACAGTGAGGCCGGTGATGATGATGCCACCAGCGATGAGTAATTCGTCTGGTATGGCCTCTCGGTGCCGATAAGGATAGGTGATGCTGGGGTCCCCACATATGAAGCCCCTTCTGTAAGGACTCACGGCCTTCAGCTCACATGCAAAAAAAGGGATGGAAGCTGCACAAGACGAGGAGGAAGAGGGAGATGGAATGGAATTAGACCAAGAATGACATGATTTGATGTCAAAGCAATCCCCAGTGGGAGTATAGAAATTCCTCTTTTTAATAAGAAACTGGAGATGATGCGTGGGAGCAGAAATGAGGAGAAGAGCTGGGGAGGAATCTGCAATCTTATTCATGTGACACTCAGTGTTATCCATTCAAATGGGCTTGAGTATCATTTTAAATTGTTGGATACTATGGCCAAAATGACACCCGTGATTATATACCAAAAGCAAAACGATACTTTTTTCAATAATGAACTTTGAGGATGTTTTAAGATGTTTTCCTTCAATATGCTGTTTAGCCATGCTCGCGGCGTGGCTCTGGGGCAATGTCGGTCGATCCGCCACTTTGGTCCAGCCTGAAATATCTCAACAACTATCTGATGGATTGCCATGACATTTTTTACAGACATTCTTGGTTCAGGGAGGATGAATCCTACTAACTTTGGTGATCCCCTGACTTTTCTTCTTGTGCCACCATGGGTTTGAGATTTGCGATTTGTGGTTTCAACAACTTTTGGATGGACTGTCACAAAAGAAGGACATCCTCACAGAGCTGCTAACATGGCTGATGCCAGACTTCTTATACTTTAAATGTTGTCTAAACGCAAGCAGCCATGCAAGAACTTTTCCAAAAGAAGTACAGCCCAAATGTGGCAAAAGTATGATTTGAATCTGATCAAATAAAAAAGAGTAAGGTTCTGAGACAGCATTGTTTCCGCCAGCTCTCGGTACGAGACAGTTTTTGATATTCTGTGCTACAGACACATTTTTGTCAGTACCCCAAAAGCATTGATGTTCACGGGCAGGCTGGTCATCTGGCATACCGGGCACTTTCCCGGGGGCCCGACGTGCTTTTTTGGGCCAACCGCTAATTTTTAAGGCGCAAGGACGGGTGGTATTTGTGATCTTATGTGGTGGTGGGCCGGTCTCGGTCAAAATGCCAGAGCCTATTTTTGGTCCCAGTCTATCCCTGTTGCTGTTCAATAAAACCTTAGCACCATAATGCACCAGTGCAGAAATGATGTCCACGACTCTTTGTCCCTGTCACTCACCAAGAAACACACATTAAGTATCACTTTAATATGAAAGTAAGTAAGTAAGTAAGGTCTTGAATTAAAAAGAGAGAGAGAGGTGTTCAAGGCTATAATAAAACTGACAGGGAAAAAGACTATGGGAGACTGAGGAAAGGAGGGAAGGTCAAACGAGGAATAGTTTTACAGTAAAATAAGGGTGGGAAGCCTAAGTTTTTCTCTGGAGAACCTAACAAGTTAGACAACCATTGGGAATGTGAGGGTCTGGAAATAGAAGCGTAAAGCAGGCAGAGACCCAGTTTGAACTGTGGGTGTGTTTCTGTGCGTGTGTGTGTGTGTGTGTGTGTGTTGATGAGAAGAGAAAGGGGGGTTGTTTGTGACTTCAGTTCAACTCTTCCCTACAAAACAAAGAGCAAATGCCGCAGCAGACCAGAGCCAGAACCAGTCTCACACTGTCTCTATTTGCCCCCCCCCCCCCTTTGTCTTGCATGCCTGCACACACACAGTAGTGAGAGGGGAGAGGGAGAGAGACCGATACTTCTAGCATGGCTCCCTCCCATCTGTTGTTAATACAGATCACCTCTCTGTCCAGCTTTTTCCAATTAGCCAACATTACATAACCACCCTCCTGTCACATACAGGGACCCTGGGAGGGAGGGTCAACAATTACACTCATATGCACATACACACACGCACGCGCGCACACGCAGTGGATCGTGCATTTATTTATTTATACCAAATACAATTCCCCCTGGCCCGGCTCTGCCCTGAGAACTGGAGGTTGTCATGGAAACTGTAGAATTCCCTGGGCAATGCACGAACCAGCTGGCACGAAGAGTTCGAGAGCGCGCATGATTGGGATAAGAGAGCCAGAGATACATGTGGATTGAGAGAGAACTTGAAAAACTTTCTTACTTTCTTTTTTTTTTTTCCATCTTTTTTCTCTCGTTCTTTCCTCTTTCTTCTCACAAAGCTGCTGTTAATTTGCTGCTCATATTCTGCAGGCCCACATGCCTGAATGTAGCCACTGACTGTCTATGTGGACTAAATAAAAAGGGATGAAAACAAAGCGGAACACAACTCAACATGGTTGAGGTTAACCCTCATCAGAGATAACCTTTAATAGTAATGAATGATTACTTCTATTGTCTATTAATCTGCCGATCATTTTCTCACTTAATCAGTTAATCATGTGGCCTATGAAATGTTAACAAATGGTGAAATACCCCAATTAACACTTAAAGACTAAAGATATTCAAATTTATTATCACACAAGATAGGAAAGGTGTAAATTCTCACAATTCAGAAGCTGGAACCAGATAATATTTTTGCTTAAAAAATGACCTGAACGGTTGAGTGATTTCATCCAATCGACTAACTGATGATTCAACAATTCGTTTCAGCTCTAAAAAAACAACAATGCATAGTTACATGAGTTACAGAGAGCTACTTTTTTGGAGTTAAATCAGTAAAGATTCAGTATCGGTTTACTGAGTTAAGTATTTGAATTGTCTGCACATATGCATACTCACATACAGTAGCTTATGTATGGATGGACAAAACAACAGAAACACCTTACAATATGTGGATATTTACCAAGGAAGAGGCAGAGGAGGTCTAATCCAACCAGAAGTTTTCTTTTGGATAAAGCCGGTCCAGTTATCTCTAGGAGTTTCTTGCCACTGCCGTTCTCCATCCCCATCCCTGCCGCGGCCAGGCTGCTCTTGTTGTCCGTCAGTTTGAGCTGGAGGTCCGCGCTGGAGACGGGCACACCTGCGCTCTGCAGCCCAAATTTATCCAACATGACAGTTGGGCGCTGGGTAGAAGCTAAGTGTAAAGATTAAGAGGGGGGGGAGGGGACCGGTTGGCTTCAGAAACTTGGGAGCGCCCTTGATTTCTACTCATGTGCAGAGCTGCGGAGAGACTGAAAGTAAGTCCACAAGTTGCCACTGTATTTAATATGCCCCCCGCGGCACGTGTTGCTTCGCTGTCAGAGAAAGTTGTCTTTTTTGACGCATTTTTTATTTCATCACAGAGTCTGCAGGGCTCGCCCTGACTCGTTGCAGGGCATCCGTCACCTGGAAGATATGCACCACGGTGGAGCGGAAAACTCCAGACTGGTTGCGAAACAGAAGCTCAGGGATAAGGTATCTCTCTCTCTCTCTCTCTCGCTCGCTCTCTCTTCCACTCTCAAGTCAATTCAATGGCTTTATTGGCATGAACGTTTTGAAAATAATTTTGCATCCAAGTTAAAAATCAATCAATTAAATAAATAAAATATTCTCTCTCTCCATTAAGTTGGTAAAATGGGATTCGGATGTAATTAGAATTTCCACGAATTTAGCTGAGAGGAAGGGCAACTAATGCATCAGGTATGTGTCACAGTGACGCGGTGGTTGACCCGCATGGCTGCAATCCGGGAGATATTTCTCCATCACTATAACCTTTCACCTTAATTTGTTTGTTCCACTTAAGTTCACAAAATCCCGAGTTTACCAAAAGGAACAACTAAATTTGCAAAATTCTTTATAATAACTCAGAATAGTAGTAAGACACTTGAATGTTTTACAATCTACATTTTTTTTTATCATAATTATATAGGCTATATAACGATTTCATCATTTTCATCATGACTGTATATACTATGATTTCTGGCTCCATCCTCTTTACTTATGTTTTATGTCTTGAGTTCTATTCTGTACACAGAGCATCTATTGCCTGAATAAATTGCCTTTACTTAGTATTTTTGTGTCCCTCCTCAAAAAAGGTAGAGGATCAAATTCTAATGTACTGAAACTATATTTGGAATGAAGCATTAGTTCATACCGAGTTTCTCTGGGGTCAGCTGAGAAAAAGAAAGAGCCACGTGTAAATTTGTACTCTCGGTTTACAAAGCCGTGCGCAAGGTTTATAAACTGTGTAAGTTCATGAATGAAACATACCAGAGACACAAGACTGTTCAAACATTTGAAATTCCACTTTTTAGAGCGCACTTACATCAATACTTACATTTACAGTATACATTAAATCATACTATCACCACCACTTTACTTGAGGACCACAAACTAATATGTACATTAGGAAGTAGTAGCTTACGTGTCAATTAGCACAATAAAAAGGTGCCATTACAGCATCCAACAAACAAAAACAGGAAGAAAACAAAGCAGAGGACAGAAAACAGAGCAGTGCTGTTCTGTTTTATTGCATATTATATTGCCACCTGCTCATCTAAAAGATAAACTTGGGGTGAGGATCAACATGTTGCCAAGAATGGCGGGAGCTCATTGTGACCTTATGTCCTACAGGGAATAAAGAGAATGTAAGTAAGAGTAAGTATTATTAGATTTTGGTATGAACCAGTTTTTTTGGTATTTATATACTGTACACAACCTGACTTTGTAATTTGACCCTGTCAGATTATCCCGATTATTTTCTTTTTCTTTCTTTCTCTTCCTTTCTTTTGTCTTTTCTTTTCTTTGGGAGAGAACTCGGGCAGTGGTTAATTGAGAGTAATGGATCAAGATAATAATGTATTCATCAGTGTGGGAAATGAGACACAATACTTTCCTCACAGTAAATGTATATGTCATGTCATATGACATATGTGTCTTTATTTAACTGAGTAGCATGTTTGGAAAGGTTTTGTCATTTTACTCTATAATTAGACTGGGGAAGTCTGTGTTTGCACTTCTTCTGACAGTGAAATTGTAGCTGCAGTAGAGCATTTAGGACCTCTGCTGCAGGGGGCAGCAAAAGCACTGCCAGGGGAGGTTTTCTTTGTCTCCTTTGCTGATGGTCAGCATATTTTGTTTAGTTTCTGTACTTAGAAGGGAAAATAGGGGGGGGGGGGGGGAGTGAGGGAGAGTACTTGTACTTTTGTGAAGTGAAAACAGAGACAGTGATTTCCCCGTGAGAAAGCCCAGCACATTACGATGGTGTTTTTTCTTTAGCCAAAAATGCCCGCAGGTAACCCTGACCACAGAAAATCCAACTATGGATATGAAAACTGCGTGTGTGTGTGTGTGTGTGTGAGAGAGAGAGAGAGTGTGAGAGTGTGTGCGTGTGTGCACAAATACAGTAACTCACTGCCTTAAGTGAACCATTAAAAATGACGACACTTCTGTTCTCTCGGGTATTTCACCACTTTCAGTAAATAAAGTCTAGTAGCCTGCCATTTATGAAACTATTACTTTCCTCCACATGACACATTACAGCACTCGCTGAGTAATGATGTATGTCACTTCCTCTGATGAAAGGTGGAAAACAGAGACCTGGGAGAACTCTTGATTTCTCTTACCAACAGGTTGATAAACTACATCAGCAGTACATTGACCAGACGCTTTTATCCAAAGTGACTTACATATGAGAACATTCACAAACCGAAGGCGCAGCTTCGGGAGCATTTGTGGGGTTCAGTATCTTGCTGGGGAATTGAACCGCTGACCTTCCGATTGGCAGCCAACCGTTCTGCCACCAAGCCACAGCCACCCCAGTACAATACATATGTAAGTTGTCACAGTTTTTGGATGAGAAGGTTATTGTATATGTTTTGTGGATAGTTTTGGGTGTTTTCTGTGTCATGGTTTTGAGTTCAGTGTACAGTGGAGTCTGGTCTTATTTTGAAATTGTCTGTTCAGGTTTGGTTTTTGGGGATAGGTTGGTTATTTCCTGTTTTATTTTGAGATTGGTCTGATCCCTCATGTGTCGGTTAACTGTACTTCCCGTTTGTGGATCTCTGGATTGTCCTGATTGTTTTCACCTGTGTATTTCTCAGCTGTTCCTCATTGAGTGTAATTAGTCCGTGTGTTTCCTTGTCACTGTGTCGGTTTGTCAATGTCATCGTAGTTTTCTCCCGTGGTTATCTCCCATATGTGTTCTTGGATTTGGATTTGGTTTGGACTTTCTTTGTTTTGCCTGCCTACCTGCTGGAACCTAATACATTCTCCACTCATTATCAAAGCTGACTGCATCTGGGTCCTCTTTCCCTTTTTCTTGCTGCCAACACCCAAACCTTGACAGTAAGTTATCCATACAGACCAATAAAACCTAATTATTCCATCACAAGTGCACATAAAACACTCCAGCACTTAGTAGTTAGCAGTATAAAGTAAAAACATGTCTAGACAGACAGGTGTGCTGCCAGTTTTTGTTAAGCTTTCTTACAGTTTTTTATGATTGCTTACACACTCAAATAAAACATAAACCAGAAATGATGTGATGAATGTCACTTCTTTGCCATTTCCACTTTCAAAATACCAAACCTATGAACCAAATGATCAAACACGGCCAACAGGTGTACAGACACCTAGGCGCTTAATATAATGTCCATCAGGTCTCTCTATCAGAATGGGTGAATCCTTAAAAAACATCACATACAGATGACATAACAGTGCCATTTGAAAAAAAAATTCTGAGAGGAAAAGACCTGTGGCATGACCATGCGACGGTGAGTAATGTACTGTTCAGTATTGTGCACTGACCACAGAACATTTTTACATGTAAATTTGTAGTAGGCCTTGAACTACACAATGTTGTCTTTTTTGTCAGTGAGTTTTGCAAATGGAAGCTGATGCAATCCCGCATGAATTAATCTTCTTAGATGGCGTTGCGTTGAACCTGACAAAAGTAAGAAGAGGGAGAAGCATCATTGGCCACAGAGCTATTTGGAATGTCCCAGGCCAACTAGGTGGTAACATCATAAAGTGCATACTCACATTTTTAGACAGACTGCACAGCAGAAGTCCACAGGGATCAGTGGAAAGATACCTTGTCCCAGATGGCAAGGTATCTTTCCACTGATCTGCTCTGGTTTCATCAGCAGCCACAATTTTCACTCCAATACCTCCCACCACACTGTCCCTTCCTTAACCCCACTGAAGAGTTATTTTCAGCATGGAGGAATCCTGCGACAAAATGTATGTTGGGTCTGTGTGAAGGTTCTTCCCTCGCTGTCTTGGAAGAGAGGACATAGCCTGTGATGTGGAGAATGTGCTATGGCTGGATCCAGCCAGGCGAAAAGATGATGCTTAGGGATTTTTTTTTTAAGATTCATGCTCTTTTTTTTGTCTCCACAAATGTGTTTGCTGTGTTTATGTATTATATTATATTTAGAATATGATCTGTTCTAATTTTCAGTGAAAAATATAACCCATGGAAATGCATGGATGTATTGACTGATTTTACAATGTGGAGAGAAATATGTTCATTAGTGTGGCGCACTGGTCTTGTGTGTTGTGTTTGGTCAGTATATTCATGTACTTTACTCTTACAATATGGCTGAAAAAAATCAAACCCACCCTATATCGTTCGAAATGTAGAAATGTTAAAAGGGATTTAGAGTGAGCATAGCAGTGTGTAACTGGTTCAAACAGAATTAGATTGTATGAACCATGTGCATGCCATACGTGACAAAATAGGATTTTTTATAAATTATTGTATAGTTTTGAATGAAGTGATTCATTTTCCAAAAGATCTGTGGTGTTCTGCTACTTGTGTGTAACCTCTGAAGGATTTATGTGTGTGTGACATTTCCTGATGTGCTTATGTTTTCACAAGTGTAGTTAGTTTCATTAGAGAACAGAAGATAAGGGTTTTTGCCCTGCAGGAGCATATGACCTTCTACAAGTATGTCATACTTGTAATACTACATTTCTCATTTTCTCTGTTTCATGTTGACTTCCCTATTTCCGTCTATCACTCCCCCACAGAAACAGTCCCCACATTTTTCCCATCATACCCACTGGCTTTTCTCAGTTGTCATTCTTCATGATATTTTATTCATTGAAGCACTTTTCCCCCTTTCTCTTCTAAAGGTTGTGGAAGAAGTGAAATGTACCTGTATATTGCAATATCACAAACAATGTCTCACTGGGATTTACAGACCTGCAACAGCAAAGGTTGTTTGCATGGGGCATAAATGACACACGGTCATGTCTGATCCATTACAGGTTTTTCTGAATTGGTCCTTTACTTTGAATTTGATTGTTACATGTTTTGATTTTCAGCACATTACATCATGCACATTCTTCATTATGTGTTGAGTTACAATACATTTGTTGTAGTGACTGCATGCTTTAAGTGATCTACTACAACTCACTGGTATGTTTCCGTTTAAACAACATGACAAATGAGGCTAACCGGCCTGAGGATGAAAGTTTTTAACGTTCAGTGTTTGAAAGCAGCATTTGTTAGTTTTTCTTAAACCCAAATCTAGTTTTTAGTCAAATATGGAAAATTTATTTAGAGACAGAATTATATAATGTACAACATATTTTATAATTTAGGAACATTATTTTCCCAATGGCATATTAAAAGACAATAAAATATGTTTCAAGAGCCCTTGATTAAATTACAGACAGGAATATTGCAATCACTGCAAGTTGCTCAATGATTTCCCGTTTTACAGCTGCATTGGTTTCTGAAATCAATGTATAAGAGATTAAGCAACAATGACAAAGAGGAGGAAACTGTAGGAAGGCAATAAACATGAACATTCTACATACAATATCTTATTCACATTAAGAGGTCTATTATGTACACAGAATTGAGACTTGAGAATTGAGAATTAGTGCACATATACAGATTGAGCTAAAATGTACAGTACTGTATATACTAAGCATGTACTGTTTTGTGAATTTCCATAGAGAAGCAATATGAACATTTTAATTAGTTTAGTTTATTAGTGTATTTGTAAGGGAGAAGTATGGATAAACATTGAAAGCTGCAGAAGCAGTGTCTGATGTAATCAACAACTGTTTTGTTGATCTCAATAGAAAAGCTATGGACGTGTAACTGACAACTGTATTGCATTTATGCTGATGATGTTTACAGTCAACTTTGACACGTTTAGCTTTCTCAGCAGTTTGGTTAACTGAGCCTAAACATATCTATAAACCTTGCTACTGACAGTCACTTCCCGTCTTATGTCTGTCTTCATGCACTTCCCTTTGAGTAACAACCACAAACATTCCCTTGATTTTTCTCTTTTTGCAATCTGATCAGCTGTGTTTGTTATGTTTTGATCAGCATGGAGCATTCGAGCGTAATTACCATAAATCCCAGTGTAAACTCTCCTGTAGGAGGTCAGAGCTTTATGGATCACCACCTGATGCAAGAGGGAAAGCCCTGACCAGTAATTACACAGGTTACCTTGTAGCCTAACCGTGCGTTCAGACCGCCGCAAGCATTAAAGTGACCGTAAGTCATTCATTTTCTATGTGAGCTGACAGCGAGTAGCAGCGAGCTATGACTATCGAACAAAATGTAAAAGTGCTGCGCTTCTGTTTTGTTAACAGAAGATTTTAACGAACTTTGCCTCCTATTTCATCTATGTCAGAGCGTCCACAAATCTTTCTACAGCGAATAAAAAGCCAGAGCGACTTTTGAAGCGCTCACTGGCAGCGATCTGAACACAAGGCAACACTGGTGAGCCATGGAGAGCCACAGTAAGCCCTGAGTAAGCATTGAGGCTTACTGTGTCTGACAGTAATAATAACCAAAGCCCAAAAGTATAGCATCAGCTCTGTTCACCTGGAACCAACTTATATACCCAAGATGCATTTATTCATCTTTGGATTTACAGCTTTACTCTTATCAGCATTCTCACTGCATGTTGCCTGCACTGACCCAAACACTGATTGAGAAGATAAAGAGTCTACAGCCATGCTAGCTGCTCTGTGAGGCTGTTTAGGCCCAGCTGTGCTTTGAGCTGAATGCTAACGTCAGCATCTTAATATGCTCACAGTGCCAAACATGCTGATGTTTAGCAGTTATAATGTTTACCCATGTTCTTACAGTAGTTAGCATGTTAGCATTTGCTAATTAGCACAAAACACAAAGTAGAGCTTTGGCTGATGGGAACATCATCAGTCCTATTTGGTATTTGACAATTAAAGATTTGATCTGATGATGGTGCTAGAGAAAAAGTCAGGGAATAACCAA
Organism: Coreoperca whiteheadi; assembly: GCA_011952105.1. Classification (NCBI taxonomy): domain Eukaryota; kingdom Metazoa; phylum Chordata; class Actinopteri; order Centrarchiformes; family Sinipercidae; genus Coreoperca; species Coreoperca whiteheadi. The sequence goes on from CM022472.1 coordinate 22,472,904, forward strand.
AGTCATTAGAATTCATCGTCTGGGAACAATGAATATTTGTACGAGTTGAGATATTTCACTGGATAAGTGAAAACTTTGACCTGCTGGTGATGCTGCAGGAAAAGTCAAGTAATCACTAAAGTCGTTAGAATTCATTCTCTTGGGACGTTGAATGGCAGTATCAAATTGCATGGCAATCCGGCAGATAGTTGTTGTCTGGACCAAAGTGGTGGACTGACGGACAGACCGACATTGTCATCCCTCGAGTCATGTCACCAGTGTGTGTTACATTACACCAGCTTGTGATCAGAATCATTCGGCAACTTTATCATGACTGCCTATATCTTCCCAATGATTTCCAAAGTACATCAGGAGATGATTCTTCTCTGTAAAATTAATATTTAGATAGAAACATAGAGGACATTAAGTCGGGTTGGGCAACTTTTAAGCTTGCTATTAGTTGGAAAGTGTCATCAGTATTGCCATTGATCATTCTTTAATGATCATTCCTTTTTGCAAAAATGTAGGGTGTGACACTTGAGGGCAATAATCTGCTGCTAAAACAGCCTCCACTCTTATGTGAAGGCGTTCTACAAGATGTTGGAACCTGGCTGCAAGGATTTGTTCCCATTCAGCCACAAGAGCATTAGTGAGGTCTGGCTGGTGTTGGGTGATAGACCCTGCCATTAAAATGAATCTGAAAAGTCTTGGATGGGGCTTCGATCAGGGTGCTGTGAAGGCCAGTCAAGGTCATGGTCACCATTTCATGGACCTCACTTTGTGCACATGGGCAGTGTCAAGTTCAAAGGGCCTTACCTAGACTGTTGCCACAAACCTGGAGGCATATATCATTGTATGCTGTAGCATTATGAATTTGCTTGATTGGACAAAACAGCACCAGAACAGAAGTACACAAAAGTGTGTTGACAAATGTGTCCAAACATTTAGCCATATCATTTACTTTTAAATGTCCCAGTCCAACTATCAAGACTGTACAAAAATTGCATGGTGATATAGTCCTGTTCTACATCTCACTACAGAAAATCTGTATGTGTCACGCACTTAGTCCTATAATTGTAACTACTGCTTTTTGAGGCCAACATGAGCATTCGAGCGAATTGTAAAAATGGAAATCTGCTTACTCGAGTAATTCTCAAACAATCATGGGAGAAATAATTAGAAATGACTAATAATTTACCATAATGTCTGAATGGTGTAAAATATGTCCGCTATGTTAGTGTGACATTAGGCAACACCAAAGGGCTTATTTTCCATGTTGCAATCTGATTGGCTGAGCAATGCTAGGAAAACCTTTTTTTAATTTCTTGGGATGCCTGTGGCTTCAGCTCCTGCGTGTGTTCCTTCCTTCGCTCTGTTTTTGCAGTCAGATTCTGATTTGATAGTCAGCTGGCACTGGTTGTGCCAGAATTGCGCCAGGTGTATAAACCTGGAGGAGTGACGTTGTGAGATTTTTTTAGGTTGATGATGAAATACATACTTTGGACAAATGCCCCACCCTATCCCATCATATCTCACGCCCACACACGCGCGCGCGCGCGCACGCACACGCACAGCAGTTTCACTTCTACATTAACTTACCAAAAAAATACTTTTACAATAAGGCTATGGCTATCAAGTCCAAATTCACATTATGTTTTTAGGCTATCATTATCTCCATTGTGCCACTTTTGCCAGTCCTGTGAGTTTCAAAGCGGAGAGGGAAAGGTGAGCGTCTGTTTGAGTGTTTCGGAATGTAGTGAGGTTGGAGGCAGCGTATCTCCCTTTCGTTTTCCACCGTAAACGGTGCCTCTAGGGCGCACTTGCGCAACAGCAGGAAGAGCTGCGGAAAGTCTGCACATCTCGTTTTCTCACCTCTTGTACACGCAGCGAACTGCGAAGGAGGGGGGCGTGTGTGAGGAGGCGAGAGGGAAATCCATGACTTCCGCGTTTTTCCTCCGTGTCTGAAACTGAATGCACAGTACAGTAGAGTATAAAAAGCGATCATGGTGCTCTCAGTCGCGACATTCACTTAAAGGCTGTGCTGTGTGACATCAGGAGGACTATCTTGTGGAGGTAAACCACCGAACACCTGGAGCTGCACAACTCCCAAAGCTTGCATTTGCACACCGAAGCCTTTTATTCGCTGTACTTTAAGACTGGACGAAGCTCAGGCACCCTACTGCCGATTGATGGGAAACCAAAATAAAGAAATGGACATTGAGTCTCTCCAGAAGAGCGGGCGTCGGCGCGGAGGCTGCCTGGACATTTTTCTCGTCGTGTCCATCATTTTTCTGCTTGTGGCGGTGACGGCTGTGGCTGCCGCCGGAGTGATGGTTGTGATGGAGCTGAGGTCCAAACTGGAGTCTTCGTCTCCGTCATTTCAGTTTCAGACATCAAGGCTGACAGAAACCACAACTGACCCAGGATACAAGGTAAACAAATGATTCCTGTTATAAAAAAAATAATAATAATTACCTGTCTTTTCTTTTCTTTTCAAATTTGACCCATGTCCTCCGCACATTTTAACCCACTTCATTTTTTCTGTTTCGTCAACAGATGGAGAAATTTGTCTATCTGGAAGCCACCTCAAGTAAGTCTACTTTTAATTGCTAAAAAACAGTATTGTAACATATATATTTAGGGACAGGCAGATTCAGAAAAGTATCCAAAACATTTCAAGTAGATGATTATAGGTGTCTTCCTTTAGGGCAGTAATGTGAAGTCTGGACAAAGTGTAATTTCCAAACTAACGATATAAAGATTCTTCAGTTGTATCACTAAAATTACATTTATAAGATTTCATATGGTTTCTAGCTGTGCCAAATCACTTAAGACTTAAGGCGAGACAACACCAGCTAGGAATCTAACTGACAAACCTGTTGCTGCACTGTGTAAACATCATCTAAATTAGATGTTTGTCTCCTCCTGCAGGTGAGTTGAAGACCTCCACGATGCAGTGGGCTCCAGTCCACTATGCTGCTAGGATGTCTGTAGGAAGCAACTTCTTGTTTGACTCAGTGCAGCATTCGCTGAAGCCCGGACAGTCGGGGACCTACTTCATGTACATTGATCTCAACTTCACTTGTACATACAACTGCAGCGCAGGCCTCCTTAGCGTGCGCGTGGGCGATATGCTCACCTGTGAGGTGAAACTTCCGGATGCGGCGAGTTCAACACCTGTGACCAGGAAGTGCTGGACAGTGAGCTGGATAACAAACGAGCAGAGACTGCTCACTCAGATGACTGTACCAGAGGCAGGACTGCAGAACTGGAAACTGGAGCTGAGCGGCTCGGGATTCGGGATGTTCCTCGTGGACTAACACGGACACTGTCAGCAAGATGCAGATCTGCTGAAGAAAAACACCAGTTTGTGCTTTCCTAAAGTCCAAGTAGGTGAAAATGGGCAGGCGCTGGTGCCATTTTCAGAGCTTTGACTGAAGGTGTAAGACGATGAAGCTCAGCAGGATTTTAAGGTGGAATCTGAAGAGAAGTTGCATTTGTGATAATGCATACGGCATATGGACACCGCATTCTGTATGAATATGTATATGATATATTTATTTGGTGATATGGAACTATTTATGTACTTATATTTATAATGGTTTTGCTATTTTGTTATAGACATTTATTTTGATGTAGATATCACTACATTGGTGTTGATGTGCAATACACTGCAAGTTTAATCAGCCTACATTTGGTTAGATGGGCTTCTATAGCTCTGTTTTCATTTTATAAATGGCTTGGGGGATTACGTTGAGGCTTACAAAAATATGTGATTATAATTCTGCTCCAAAACCCCAAACAAGCTCCTCAGGGACCTTATTTTGATCTGCTGTAGTTAAGTGATTAGTAACACTCTGCACTTAAAATAACTACAGAAACAAGGTCCCATAAAAATGATCCTTATCGTGTAATGAAAACATGACCAGAATTACTAAAATATCTCATGACTCATGAATAGAGAAAATGTTTTGTTTTTGAAAAAATATGTAAGTCCTATGGACAAACTACACATTGTTGAATGTATTTTATTGCAATCCATATTAAACATGGATACGATGAACACTGAGATCATTTAGGTGTAAAAAGTAGAAAATGACGAATGTGAAAGTGATTGCGACAAAGTCTCAAATGGAATATATGAAAGGTTTATAGGTAAGGGAAAGTTCCTTGCTGTTACGCAGCCCATACCGGGAACTGGATGTACATCACTTCCTGTTTATTTACCATACAGTGTGGTTTAGAAAAAAACTATGTGGGCCAGCAAACAAACACAATTACACCTCCTTTGTTATGTAAAGCCAAGGAGCAGATGTCAAGTGAAAACAAATATTAACTCCTTATGTGATATACGAGTTATGGATTTCATTTTGTCAGTAAAAGTACTTGAGTGTGAAAGAAAGCTGAAAGCGACTTGAAAAATTGTAGTTGGTTTAATGAAATCATTTCATTTCATGTACACATTTTATGCATGTGACATGTGCATGTGCTTTCCCAAATCAATGAATTCATATTCCCGAACCATTTTCTGTGTGTCTTATATTTCTGCCATTTCTCCTCCATTTATTTTCTTTATGGCTGCTCTCTCTTCAAAACTATCGATTCCCCAAATGAGAAACACATAAACAATTCATTGTTTACAGCTACACAACAGCGATGTAAGATGTATTTAGAGCCTTTACTTTAAGCGGCTGGAAGAAATATTTTTATAATGGAAATGTATCAAATGACAATGTGAAAGTTGTCACTCATAGTGATTAACCTAACACCTGAATCTGCAGCTCCCCTCGACTTTATGGAGCTTTATAGTAAGTTTCAGCTCATTGTTTAAATAAATATGCAAGATTCTTCATCTGAAATACATTGAAATATTCTGTCATATTGATGGTTAAAAATGGGATATGTCAAGAATACCTATCCTAGTTGGAAGACAAATGTAACACCCTACTAATGAAATAGTAGACGATATTTTTGCTCTGTTCAAAAGGGTAATTTATTTGTCATCATGCACAGTGTTGCCAGATCGGGCGGAAAATTGGACGGTTTTGGGTTGCATTGTGCTGGGTAAAATGGGCTTGGGCGGGTGGACAGGATTTGGGCTGGTCTACCATGAGTTGGGCTGGTTTTTAAATATATTAAAAATGTCAGTATATTAAAAATATAAATTTTATTCCTTAGTTTTGTGAAGACATCCACTCACGGCTTACCCTATACACACACCAGCTGTAGTGTTTTTGCAAATCGGTATTTTCATTGTAACCGACACCTCTATGCTTGCACCATCATTATTTGTTTGGCTTTTTGACAGGATTGCTTGCTAGCAAACATGTGAACACTTGAATTGTTGTTTTATTATTATTTCATATTGAAAAATTGTGAAGAACCACAATACTGCATTTACATTTACATTTAAATTTAGTCATTTAGCAGACGCTTTTATCCAAAGCGACTTACATATGAGGAAGACAATGGAAGCAATATAACAACACAAGGTAACAAAAAGCATAAGTGCATCAAAAAAAAAGCCTAGCACAGTATACAAAGATAAGGATAGGAAAGGTTTTTTTGTTTTGTTTTTTGTTTTTGAGCAGAGGTCGAAAGGAAGAAGAGTTAGTGCTTGTCAGTTGGGTGTTGACGGAAGAGATGCGTTTTCATGTGTTTTTTAAAGGTGGCTAGAGAATCTGCTGATCTTGTAGTTGCAGGCAGATCATTCCACCAATGTGGAACGGATCCAGAGAAGGTGCACGAGAGTGATTTTATTCCTTTTTGGCATGGTACCACCAGACGTTGTTCGTTTACAGAGCGCAGGGACCTGGCAGGAGCGTAGGTCTGTATGAACAAGCAAAGATATGTTGGTGCAACCAGTGGTGGTCTTGTAAGCCAAGAGCATCGCTTTGTACTTGATGCGGGCAACAACAGGGAGCCAGTGTAACCTGTTGCTATTATTTATAATTTAATTTGTATTGTTTATTATAGATAATATTTGGGATTTTGTAGATCAATTTGGGTGGATTTTGAGCAATTATTGGCCTGGAAAATATCATAAGGAGCTGGCTCATAGAGCCGATTTGTTCCTGACCAACACCTCGCTCTTCGGGTGTGGTTTAATATAGGCTACTTAAAAATGGGCTTTGCAAATGTTTTATGAGGAAGAAAATGCATTCAACCTCAAGGATACACATTTTTGTTTCATCCATGTTTACCTGCTGGGACTCTTCTTCTTCTCCTCCTTGAGAAGCAGAAGGCAGAGAAGGGATCACCGCCACCTGTTGATCAGTGGGATATTGTGAACCCAGTGGAAGGACTGTGAATCACAGCACGAGCAAACTGGTGCACGAAGCAAACAAAAGGGTCACCTACTCATAGATAAACAGCTCCATTGCACTACTAGAGGTCAAAAACTCCACAGGGAGCCTGTTATTATCGCAAGTAAAATGACCTCATTATGCAGAATAGAATAGCCCCTTTCAGAGTGTATTTGTTGTGTAAATTATATATTGTTTATTAGTAGCCTACTGATACATTCATGTGTTAGCAGCCTCTTAATGCTGCACCTTGATTGAATTGAAGCTAATTTTAACTATTTTATATACTGTTGGGTAGTTTAATCCAGAAAAATGCATCATATTGTATTAGCTGAATATATGTGATTTATGTAAAATCTTAATCTTCAAATGAATTAACAACTACAGTTGTCAAATGAGGTAAAAATACAATGTTTACCTCTGAAATGTATAGTGGAGTAGAAGTATAAAGTGGCACAAGACCGAACCAATTAAGAGATGCACAAAATTGTACTTAGGTACAGAACTTAAGCAGATATACTTGATACTTTGCAACACTGTGTGTATGTGCAAAGCTTTCATGCTCTAGTTGCAAGAGTAGTATCTTTTTGTGTGTTTGTTTGTTTCACTCAGATGCACAGATGTTTATCTGTGTCGCAGAGCAGGAAATGACCCAAATAATTCAGCAGCATCTGAGGTCAGTCTTTCCATTTGTCTCAGTAGTGATTTGGTTACCTGTCTGTCTACCTGTCTGCATGGTTTCCTGTGACTTCACACTATTCTCATGCGTTTGTTACAATTTGCATCTTGGGTTTCTTTTTCCACCCTAATTCCCTGGCAGAATTCCCTCGTTGGTTGCAGAACTCTCCTTTACTTAACGTTGCTGTACCTCGATAAAGGTCTTTTTTCCATTTCACACTGCTGCAATGTCTGCAAAACTTTCCCCTGTACACTGTGAGAAGAGCTGAGTCAGCCACACCAGCCTCAGCACCTCAGTACTCTTCCCCTTCATCCTCTCCTCAGAGCATCCTTATTCAACCACATCCTGCTCCTCTCTCACACACACACCCTCAGGCATGCGCTGCAGGCGTATGTGTGTGTTGCAAATCGATAGATCTGAAACTGTGTTATGTGTGCTGCACATCTGTGGTTTGTCTCAGTGTGCTTAAGGTATCCAAGCTGGTTCCAAACAGTCTTGTTTGCACAGTCTCGTGTGTGAGCAGAAAAGAAATCTTGTTGAATGTAACTGTGATTATCTATTCAAAAGCATTTTTTTTCATTGATCTTGATATCTCTCCAAGATATGACCTTATCAGGAACTGATGCCACCTCACATTTTTGTTTGATAAGAAACAATATTTTATTCACACAACAAAGTATATAACAACTTATCAAGTAGGATTATATGACCTGAATATCAGATACTTTTTATGATATCACAATCATTTGTTGCTTTCTCATAAGTGATTCAAATACATTAATCAAGTACAGTATAATTTATATACATATATTGTATATATTAGATATATAAAATCCACCACAACATATGGTGTAAATGAAGACACAGAGACATAGAATCTGATCACGATGTGAGACAGAGGTATTTCTTTATGCATCTAAGGATGTATCATAAAGGCCCCCATCAAGTTGTCAGTAGTTCCTGGAAGCATCTTCTTTATATTATCCAATGTGACAAAAATTTCATCTCCCTTCTGAAGTTGGAAGATCCCAGCCAGGAAACTGTTAAACAGATCCTCCCCAGCTGAATCCTTTGGACTTTTCGAGGGCCAGCAGCGAAAACTAGAGGAAACGTGCCAGAGATGTCACAAAGCAAACTTACCACAACATAATGAAGACAGCACTGATTTCAGCCTGCCTTTAATTACACAGAAGTGACGCTACAAACAGTTTAAACTCAAGTAAGCACTTGTGAGCACATGTGCAACGACAGAGGAAGGAAGAAGGAATGGCCCACTGACTCACCTTTTTGACTTCATAAGTTCTATAGGAACGCCATAGGCCTTGGTGTCTCTCATGACCTTGTGCTGGTTAAGTGAACACTCCTCTGCAGTATTTAATGTTACTTTGGAGAAGAGGTAGTAGTAACCATCCTTCTCTACCAATAACCGGCCATTTTTGTAGCTCATGTTGTGGGTGATGCTGTCACCTTTATCTTCCCACTGCACCACATTGTTCTGTCCGACAGGATTGCTGGAGCCTGGGATAAAGATGAGAAAGAATCGATAAAAGTGCTGTTGTGAAGTTCAAATGAACAATTATGGTCATATTTAATATTTAGGTTTAACTGCTGAGAGGGCTCTAACCTATGAGTTGAGCAAAGGGCCTCCGTTGGACCTGTTCCGGACGTGGTTGCACTGTGGGAATCTCATTGGACTCTGTTCAAGAAAGTAGGGTCAGATCAATCAGTCAAGCAGCCAACCAACCAATTGATCAATGTAAAAACCTCACATTCTAATTCACACGTGAGGTTTTTACATGTTGCAAATGTATTTTTGGTGCTGTAATCTTAGTTGTAACATTTCATCTTAGTTGTTGACAGTTGCTAAAGATGCAAGATTAATTCCCACATCACATATGTGTGGCTTTGCCATCCAGAGAGCCACGCATGTAGAAAATTAGGTATAATAATTTATGATAACAGAGAGTAACTCATTACCTTTGGTTCCCACATGACTCATTAAGGTGCCACCCTGGAACAGAAAAAAAAGTTAAAGTTCAAACCTCAAAAACACATCAAGCAGTATGATAGTGTAACCCGTGACTCTGTATCCAAACACCCACACTTACCTGCTGGCCAGATGGTTTGGAATTGGACTGATTCTGGCAGATATGATGAGAGCCACTGAGGGAAAAGGCCTGCAGGGAGAGGAAGAAAAAAAAGAGTGAGGAATAAAGATTAAAGACACGATTGAGTAACACAATCTGTGTTTGCCAGCAAGATGTCAAAAGTTCAAGAGCGTGTAAGAACAGGAAGTATCCTACCTCGTGGAAACCAAAGAACTGTACACGTAGAGGAGTGGAAATATGAAAGTATCCACATCCAGTATTCAAGCACTTTTACATGACAAATTCTTACACACAAAGAAAGGCATATTGTGATTGGACTCAGCAAAGAAAAGGGGAAAAAATTATTTGCGGCCCTGATTTTTCAAAAGTTAAACAAAAAATATATTTTAAATTTGTTTTTCAATTAAAAATAAATCATTGGTTTCAATTTACTGTTTTTTGTTTTTGTGTTACTTAATTTGGTCATATAATGCTGTAATACAAGTATCTAAATGCCTCCGTTTTCAGGGATATAAATAATTAATGTAACAAAATGTTACATGCCAACTTTCTGTTGTTGAAGTGAACTAGTAGCTGGTGAAGGGATGAGAATCATTTTGGTCTATTACTGTCTTCACTAGCTTCTCTAATTCTAAACAAACCAGGACATTGTACAGTCTGTAAGGTCTGATTTTTAACTGTAGTGCATATTACATAACATGCAGAGTTTAAAATATTGAAGAAGCAGGTGTCTAATAAACAGCATTATGAAACTGTCTTAGAAAAGCGAAGTAAATGTTTTGTGGGTTTTCACTTGAGAGAGAAAGAAAAGGGAAGTAGAACTAGAGAAAGAGTCCACTTGACACATTTGTCATTACGGACCTGTAACTTAAAGAGCAAATGATGACCCACGTACAAATGTGTTCAGCTGTCTGCTAGTCTGGTTGTGACGTAGAACAAAAAAGGGAAATTCTGAAGGAGAAATGTCCATGTGCTCCAAGCACCGAGTCTTCTCTCTTCACTCAGACAGACAGACAGACAGACAGACAGACACACACAGAAACAACATGCAGACATCAGCCTCACCTCCATTTTTTTGTATAGATTGTAGATTAAAAATCCCTCAACAACAAGTCCCAACGTGGCGAATCCCACCAGGAGGAAAAGAAACTTTTGGCCTGCTCTCGCCCACCTCGGGTTCCTCCTTCTGGGCACGGAGACGTAGTTGGCCTGGCTGTCCACCACAAACACCTGGGGGCATGTGCCCTCACTGCCCTCTGCCATCCCACTAGATCGCACTCCACCTTACGCTAGGGCTAAAGGTCAATGGGTGTGATGTGATGTGATGAGGAAAGGAATCCTGAAAGAGACAGGGTTAGAATTAGGAAAAGCAAAGAAAAGAGGGAACAGAAAGACAGACAGATGAGAGACCAAAGACGGCAGGGCATAGGAGAGACGAGAACAAAACAAGAAATAAAATACAAAAAAAAAGAAACACAGTGAGAGAGACATAAGACATACAGACATGGTCTCAGGAGTTTGTGTTTTTTGTCTACTCTGCTTGAAGTAGGTACATGCAATGCAAGTGATTTCAAAATACTCTGAGACAGCTCCAATAGGTCAAATGAATAAATAAGAAATGTCCTATTCCTACAGAAAGAGATTACCTTTAAATGTGCACCAGATGTTCTACCAAAGCTCAGTCAACCATCCAGCAGTTTTCATACACTCCTCTGAAGCTCCTTTGTGACATTGAATGGAAAAGATGTTATTAAACATTTTTTAAGAAATTAAAATAACATTCTCTAAGACACCAATGTAGAATTATGACTTATCTAGATGTCTCACCTTCAGAGAAAAGAAAATCCTCCGTCTGCACCGAGTACAGATTTCTGTCCTCTCTCAACTCTTGCGTTTGCTCGCCTGCTGTCAGCTATCACTAATATTGCTTTTTGAGCAAGCTCATGTAAGGAGGAAATGAAGATGACACGGGGAAGAGGCAAAGACCGAGAGAGTGAGTAGTGTGCATGTGAGTGTGTGTGTGTGTGTGCATGGGACACTCCCTTCGACTACTGAATTTAGTTATCGTCCCTCAGCTGACACTTCCTTTTCTCTCTCTTCAATTTCTCACTCTCTGTGTCTCGTGTTCTGATGAGCAGTTTTGGTTTATTTTCTTAGTGTCTCCACCAACTTGTGTTTGCCAGTTCCTGAGAAGCTTGCAAAATCTCTTCGTTGAGCTGAGACCTGCATTTGGACTTTTTCTAAATCCTTTTGACCCATGCAGCGACCTTAAACGCAGTAAATGTGGCTGTGGAGGCTGGAGGATGTTCAAGCTGTGAAATTTGCACCTGTATTTTTGACCGCTACCCACTGCTGCTGCCACAGCCTTACACTATCACCCACATCCTAATTCATCTGCGCTTTAATTAATGCAGGAGTATTACTCTCACGCTACCCTGCGGCTACTGCTATCTCACATATTTACCTCTACAAAATGTCACGCTTTGCTTCAGATTCTTTGAGCAATGTTGCTTTTATTTTAATTTTAGGAACTTGTTATCTAATTTCAGCTGAACAACCTGCAGTGATTGAAGATGACTAATGTGTTGCAGAAGAGTGGAGACAGTGAAGCAAACTGCAGCTGAAGTGCAAGGCCTAATGTGGCAACATGTCTTTTTTTTTTTTTACTTTCCTCCCATGTTTACGGTCACAGCTTTGTTCAAGAGTTGCTTCACTTGAAGTATTCTCGTCTTCTTCCTTTTTTCTTTCTCATTTTTTTATTATGGGTTATTTATCAATACTTGTTTTGGGATTTTCTGCATATTGTGCTTTTGCCTGCTTTTTTATGCTTTCAACATCACACCAATGTAATTTATATATGTGTGAACAGCTGAAGAACAGAAATGTAGGCAATCTGTGTTGGTTATAGATTTTTTAGTGTCTTTTTTGTTCTTCCTGTTATTCTCTTTGCTCACATGCCTCTGAATCAAGTATTATGATTTTTCTCTCTTTATCAATGTATCTTTTTCATATGTATGAATGTATGTGAATGTTGATATTTCTTGTTTTCTACTCTTTCTCAGCTGTTTGAATGCTGTGTCAAATGTAATAAATGAAAATAATGTATTTGAGTGTCAAAAATAGATGATTCACACGTTGTTCAGTGCAAAATTCTAAGTAATTTGAACCCAGTCTGGGTTTTTTTTCTTTGTTGTAGGAGGGGCCAGTTTGTCATGACAGACTCCATATGTTGAAACTACACTACATACACTATAACACACACACGCACGCACGCGCACACACACATTGTGTTCTGTGGAGATAAAGACTCAGGGAGGACAGACGGAAGTCTGACAGTCGGTGTGGATTTGTTGCCTGTTAAATGCAGTTATTGAGAGAGAAAGAACTGCATGTATGGAAGGTTATTGTGTAACTACATCATTGCATGAATAATACATTAAACAGTTTACATGGATTGCAAAAATCAAATGGATATTTGTAGAAAATGAAAAAAAAACTCTTCCAGTTACCTCTTTTACTGTCTCTTTATTTTTTCATCGCCTCACTTTCCAAGAACATGTTAAATAATTATCTATTTTTATTTTTGCAACATTCCCCAGTTTACACACATCCCCCTGGTCCTGCACACAATTTGCAGCACTTCTTATTTTCTTCATATTTCCAGTTTTCTTTTTTGCTCATTCATTAGTTAGTGAGACTGATGTGTATGTATGTTTAGGTTGTAGGTTTCTAACAGTAGGAAGGAACACAGACGAGAGCAACTCAAAAGAGAGGGTCCATGGTAAAAAGAGTGTGTGTCACAGACTACATTCTAATCGGCCTTTATCTTTGACTATTGGCATTGCTTTTACCTGCAGCCTGGAGGACTTACCCATCAGGAACAGTACATGTGTTACTAGTATCAGTGATGATAAATCCATTCCATTTAAGTGTCCTGGTAAGCCATTAAAGGAAACCAGCATGCACAATACCAGGGCACTGGCTGGCACTGGATCACCTATGCAAAGTCTCGTGGGGAGACTGTGGCTCAGGAGGTAGAGCGGGTTGGCGGTTCGATCGTCAACTCCTCCTGTCCATGTGTTGAAGTGTCCTTGAGCAAGAAACCGAACCCTCCCGATGAGCAGGCCAGCGTCTTACATGCCAGCTGTGGTGTGTGAATCTAAGTGTGAAAGGGTGAATGAGAGGCAATATTGTAAAGCGCTTTGTCCGATAAGGTAGAAAAGTGGTTTATAACTGCGGTCCATTTGCCTTTACCTAAATGATAAGATATTACTAACGTTAAACCTATGTCCATTAGCCTATTTCTATAATTTTCTGGGTGTGTGTCTGAAATCATTCAGTTTGTATCCAAATTCTCAGTGTGAAAAGATATTCACTATAATATTTTCCTCAATAATGAAACAAAAAATACTGGTGTCATATTTGACAGATGCTAAAATTACAGTTGTGTTACACTTCAACTGTCAGTGATGATGCAAAATCTGAATTTACTGCTCATTATAGTGTAAACTGTAGGCCTTTTTGTTAGAAGACATTTTGACACATCACAGTAGGAAAAGTACAAATGTCAACAATAAAGATAATTATTGCTGAATTCCATTTAGCTGCTTCAGTTTCAGGGTCCTGGTATTGTGCATGCTAGTCTACTGTCACACTGTCACGGCTTACTGGGACACTTTAATACACCAGAGCCATTGCTAATGTTATTAGTACGTGTGCTTTTGATATGAAAAGTCAATAGATCTGCTGTGACAAAGGCCGGGTGAGTCTCTCTTATGTAGGCAATAGTGAATGAGTGAACGGGAGAGATTTTAGACACAGCTTGGGAAAACATAATGCTCCCAAAAAAGGGAATCTAGATATTATGAGAAGCTCTATGAGTTCTTATTTGTGCTAATGATACACATGATACAAGCAGGTTAACCCGACTCACCCATGTCGTGGCTGCATCGTTACTGTCATGCTCTATTTCAGCAGTTAGTTGATCACAAATTTTGGCATGAGGTTACTGATTCCACATGAGTCAATGACCAGGACTTGCCAATCACGTCACATCAGTTAAAAAAAACGAACCCAGAGCTACAGTGTAAAACGGTAAAAATTATAAACTGTATAAACTCAATACTTTGTTTTACGTGTTCACTGTTACAGTCAACGCTGACACCTAAATACAACCTACCCATTTAAGTTAAAAAGTGCAGCTAAGTCTGCCCTGCTGTGACATGTTCAAATGATCTAATCAATCTGTAAATAGTGTGTGACAACAGCCATGACATGTGTATGAAATGCCATTTCATTCAATATTAATTAAATCAATAAATACATAAATATGCCCATGTAATAAATAAATGAGTCAAAATGGTTCAAATAAATAGCTTTTTATTTAATTGGACTTATTGGATTTCATAATGACACATTTATTTATTCCATGGAACTATTTCATAATGACACATTTCCACTTCTCATATTCAAACGAAGGGGGCATGTTTATCTCACAGAGCTGCAGACTGGACACGTGCTCAGAGACGACAGGGGCCAGTTTGCAGTTTGACAAAAAAAAGTTTGGAAATAAATAAATGTGTCATTATGAAATAAAAGTCCAATGAAATGAAAAGCTATTTATTTATTTAACCATTTTGACTCATATATATTTATTTCATGGGCATATTTGTGTATTTATTTATTTATTTAATATTGAATGAAATGGCATTCCATATGTGTCTGACACACCTCACAACAAAAAAAAGATTTTTAAAATTAACTCCAGTGACTGTTTGCATCCTGTAGTGTGTGTCTGGTAAGTACATTTTTAGTCACCTGCTGTTTCTGAGGCCAAGAAGGAACTGTCGAGCTTAGAAAAGTAAGTAAAATATTTTAACCTGATTGTGATACCTGAAAAAGGCCTTTAGCCAGGATTTTAAAAATACTGCTGTCATGGGTTCAAGCAATGACTTCCCTACTAGATCCCGGCTGTATATAAAAATGGGCATAGTGTCCGTGACGTCACCCATAGGTTCCTGAAAAGCTGTTTTGAAGCTCAAGTTGGGCGGAGCCAGCCGTCGCAAGCTTGGCAGTGACACACTCGCCCCGACTCCCAGAGTGGGTGGAGCTGAGGTGAGCCGATGAGGCCTGGTTGCTGAACCACGCCCACTTTGCTCATGTCACCAAGCTAGCTAAGGCTAAGGAGCTAGACTAAGGAGCTAGGCTATGTGCTACACTGCGTTGCTAGCCGGCTAACCCAACCCTGTGATAGTTTTGGCACGTCTTGGTACCTGGTCGTCCCCGCTTAAACTTGAGGTAAGTTAACCTGAAACTATACAATAAAACTCATGATTATCTGTCACTGATATTATACTACACACGATATAAAATGCTTCAACGTTTATAAAAAACATAATTGTGGTAAATTGCAACACTAGACATTGTGAGACTCAGGGATGGACTGGGACCAAAAATGTCCGCCCCCGTGGTGAGACTTGAAGAAATTTGGCATGGATCTGCATAATGTTTAGTTGTTACATGTCTAATAAACAATTTAAAGCAAATCAATTAACCTGAATTTAGATTTTCACATAACTTTAGTTAGGAGCCGTTTATTTGGATGCAACTTGATCATAAACATTAAGTTACGTGATAATTTAGCTAAAGTAAACTTTAAATTAGTATTGCCACTTTTGTTCGCCTATTAAGGGATTATACCAAACAAGAAATTAGAAAATATATTCTCTGTGTGGATGCGTTGGTTCATAACGGTGCACATAACTTACATGTTTAATTCGCCACACCGCTATTGCATAACAGTCCGCCATGCGTTGACATTGATAGACGTCTGTGGGGGACTGAAACTACTGCTATGGACAGTGCTGTGTAAGATTACTGTCTTGAGAAAGAAAGTAACTTTTATATTTGTTAAAAGATGTTAATTTCTTTCAGTGAAGTAATGGCCACCTGTACCAGTCTTGGCTACTTGACTTTAGACAGCTGATATTTCATTGGACGACAACAACAACAAAACAGGAAAAGACACAAAATGCCAATAAATACAAGTTATTTATTGTCATAAAGAAATTAAACTGAACTGTAACTTTGGATATGAGGTGTGTGAGTGAGTGAAATCAGTAGTGTTGAGACCAACTTCCGCTGTGGAGAACGGAAGTTCTCTTGCGGAGTTCCGCCATTTTGTGCCTGCAGCTAGGTATGCTCGACAGATGCGCGTGTCATGCGGCTGCGTACAGTAACGTTTGCTGTTACAGTTACGATGGTTCTGAGTGAAAGCCTCAACCCTGCAGTGATTGGAGGAGGAATGCTACTCTTCCTCCTCTGATTGGTCCGCAGCATTGCCCTCCCTCCATCCAATCACAACATCTCAAAGTTCTGCTGCGGAAGAGGGATGCGAAGGAGATGGCTGAATTTAGATAGCCCTGTGTTTGGGAATATCTAAACCATGGACCTTCTCCTGAGAAAAGACGGGAGCAGAGGACGACTGCTTGTTCTCGCACTAGTGTTTGGGTGGTGTTTAGGGTCTGTGAGCTGTTTCGGACAGAGCCTAGACAGCGAGTTCACGTTTATGCTGCCAGCCGCAAGATCCGAGTGTTTCTTTCAAACAGCGATGAAAAATGGTACGATGGAGGTCGAATATCAGGTAACGTAACTGTGGGTGGGTGGGTGGTCAGCAGACATAATAACTCAGCGTGTTCATAATTTGCATGCTATCAGTTAAAGACTTGAAACAGCGATACAGGAACACGATGTTCATGGCTAACAGTTACTACTAACCGTTGTCGTTATTCCTTTAGCTAGCTGACATGCTCGTAGTGTATTTGCATTTTAAGCCTTATGCATCTGTCCATGAGCCAGCATTGAACTGCAGCTTTGTAAGCGCATGACATCAGTTAACGTTACTCCATTAAATTCATATTGTGGGAGAACTATCTAATAACCACGTACTGTAGCTATTATTATCCCGGAAACGGCAATAAACTGTAGTAAGAATCCATAACGTCAAGTCAAACGTTATGTATCTTGCATCTTTTGTGCAAGACTGCAAAAAAAAAGTGCTTCCCGAAAGAGATTTCCGCAAGTGCTTCGCTTAGAAAGATCAGCGATAACCAAAGGAAATGAGATAACGCACCACACGTTGCTCATAGTAGGTCTTAATGAGTCACTCTGTAAACGATGAATGTCTGACAGCTTCAGATCCTGGAAGCCTCTGGTCCTCCAGCAGGTTAATGTCCTGCAGGGAGATCCTGGTCCTGGCCCATGGAACAACTAACAGACCAGTATTGGTTGAACAAAGGGGCCTGGGAAGTACAAAACCACTAGTTTTAGCTATTCAAAAGGTCGATAGCAGAATCTTAAAGACAGTTCTTTTACAGGATCCCCACTCATCAGATTTAATTTAACAACTTTTAAAGTGGTTTTGAACAGCTGTCCCAGAGCCACAGGAGCCCTGAGTGCACAGCGAAATATCCGGTCTAGTGCTGCAACTAACAATTCTTTTCATTATCCATTCATCTGCAGAATATTTTCTCCATTAATCATTTGGTCTGTAAAGTGTCAGAGAATCGTGAAACATTACCGTCACAATGACCCAGAGCCCAAGGCGACGTCTTGATTTGTTTTGTCCAAAACCAAAAGTATTTCATTTACTATGACAGAGGTCTAAGAACATTTTCACATTAGAGATGCTGTAACTAGTGAATGTTTGGCATATTTGCTTAAGAAAAAGACTTAATGGTTAATCAGTTATCAAATTTGTGGCTGATTAATTGATCGGCTAACTTGTTAGTCTACTACTGTGGTCTACTACTGTCCAAGCCGTGCAACGCCACACAAATGTGACTTAAAAAGCACTTATTTACACAGGAACATGTCTTTATAATGTAACGTCACACTAGTCAGCAGTGTGTTTGTTTAGTGGGAGAGTCTCAATCTAAGAACGTCAGCATACTCTTCTTTGAAAGGCACACGTAATCTCTCTTGGAAATGTTTTGCTTGGTGGCCTAGTGGTTTAGACCCACTTCATATAACTACCAAGTTCCTGGTACCCTCCCAGCTGGGGACCTTTGCTGCCTTTCTTACCCCTCTCTCTCTCCACATACCATATTTCCTGTCTGTACCTCTACTGTCACTATCCGTTAAAGGCAAATTGCCAAAAAAGAAAATGGTTTACTTCAGAATATCCTTTTTGAGCTTGTTGCTTGTTGCTCAGTGTGTGTATGTATTTGTGTGTGCACATCCAGGTGATAGCGGGGGCCGGTATGGATGTAGACTTCACCATCCTCTCTCCAGAAGGCATCCAGCTCATCATCGAGTCTCGGCGCTCTGACGGAGTCCACGTGTTAGTACTACCTCACGCTGGCCTGAATCCTTGATCATATTTCATATTACTGACACAGTCTTTTGGACCTGTTTAATCTTTGACTGTCATTCCAGGGTGGAGCCTACGCATGAGGGAGACTATCAAATCTGCTTTGACAACAGCTTCAGTCGCTTCTCAGAGAAGATTGTGTTCTTTGAGATCATCATCGAGGGTCAAGGAGGAGATGTGGGTGGAGATGAAGAGTGGACGGGGTTAGAGGAGCCCGATGGAAGCCTTCTGGAGTACAAGCTGGAGGACATCCGGGTGAGATGCTTGTTTTGGGATTTAGAAATGAATTCAAAAAAGGGAATCTAATTCACTATGCAGCTGACCTCCTTAATAAACCCCTATTGTTGGCATAGATATGCTCAACCAGTGTCTACAAAAACATCCAGGCAAGAGGAGAGGGGCGAGAGTTGTAACAGGTGTGTTGTGTAGGTGTAACCCAGGTCAGGTTCTTCGCGTTTGAATTAAACATAATCTCTATAAACAGATATCTGCATATGAATGCAGAATCTGTCGACAAGATGTTGGTGCCCAAAGCATGCTGGTTTCTATTTGTAGTATTGACCAGTCACGTTTGAGAGGGCTTTGGTTGCATGCAGGTGAACAGTCAGTGTGGAGAGCAAAAGAGGCGGAACGCATCGGCCGAAATGCAATCTCGGAATCTTTCGGCTGTCGTCTGACGACGATTTAGCATTCATATGCAGATATGACTGACCGGTGACGGAAGAGGATGTCTTGGCCTGGATATCCGTTATCAGTTTTCCGGATATCTGCTGGCTGCAGCGGAAGCCCCAAAACATTGGCTGTTGCCCCCAGCGGCTAAATCTTTGTCGATAGCCAACGGGTTCTGAGATTGCTTTAAAGTGAATAGATTGAATAGATTTTTTTCAGGATTAGATCTGTCCTTGCTCCCGTAGTACTTGCCTCTGGACCAAAAATACTATTAGTCATAGCTTGAAAACAGTCAGCTAGATGATTGTTTTTTGCCTGTGTTCACAAACTGTCCAAAGGAAAAGGCTAGGATCATTCTATTTTTATTTCTTTATCGTCAACAAATCCCATGAAAAGACCAAAACCAAAAATTAACTGAACACGTGTAGTCTGTGTAGCCAAAACCTGATATATTTTATTCCTCTGTGCCACAGAGCTCCATTGTTAAAACAATTAAAATGCATCAATGAGCCACAGTGTTGTATTGGGTGACATCTTACATACGTGCTGTAGTTTTATTTTGAGTCAAGCCCACATACACTGTCTCGCTGCTGGAAATACTCACTAAAGCGCCAGATGTGTAATAATCCTCAGCTGAAAATAGTCCCCAACAAATACACTATTTAGTCCTGTTTTAGTAATGTTTGGCAACAACTACAGTGCACAGCTGTTTTTATTTTTTATGAAACTATACATCTCTGACCCATTTTCTTTCGTCTTCAGTAGGAACAAATTGATCTTGAGGCTGAGAGCCACAGACATGCTGGGTAAGTGGGAAAATATTGAAAGACAGACTAACGCACTCCTGGTTTCGATCTTTTCATGGATTCTGCTGACAGTATGGAAAATATAGAATAACGTCAGCCTTAACCTTTAACTAGTGTGTTTATGCAAGGAGACTCCTAACCGCGAACACCAGCTAGAAACATCAGCTACTCTGCAGATCAGACTAGCTAAACCAAACCACAGTGGTAGTTGTATGGCCCAATATTATGGTTTGCCAGCTTACAGGCTGACATTTAACACAAAATCAAAACCTGCACAGAAAATAAACATGTTCTAAAAGTTGTAGCATACAGCCTCTGTTATCACAGTCCTCAACTGAGGATGTGTTAACAATGATTTAAAACTGTGTGTACTTTTGAGACCATGATGTCCTTTTTATTGCCTCTGTCTCTTACTCACACTTCCCTCTCATTACAGCCACCACAAAATCCCTAAAACTTTCCTCACAATTTCCAGGAGTCCATGGACTCTCTGCACAGACGCTTGGAGCGCAGCCGGCAGATGCAGACGGTGTTGCGGGCTTTTGAGGCACGGGACCGAAATCTCCTGGAAGACAACCTGTGGAGGGTCTCGTTCTGGTCCTGTGCCAGTGTGCTGGTGATGCTGTGTGTGGCCCTTACCCAGGTAAATGGAGCACTGACACACAAGACAGCACAGTATGGTCCTCAAACTTTCCAAAAGTTTGGGGTCATCACATTTCTGGGGATTTACAAGCTCAAGAAGGACAGAGGAATTACTTCCTATTTTAATCTGTCACCCGGTTTGAATCATATCCCCAAATTCATGCTATCTGTGTTTATTTCTCCATTCCCAGGTCTACACTGTCCGTAAACTGTTTGACGATAAGCGGAGGGTCTGCACTTAGAGGGATTATTTTGCAGTGATAAAAGACAGCCTGGGAAGGAGAACAACCCGACACAAGATATTCAGCTGGTTACCCATTCAGATTATGCTCCATTATTTTTAATTTAGTCTACATGAACACCAGCATTCAACATCAGATTTAGCGGTTGTTGTTTTCAGATCAGTTTGTGAGCAATAATTAAATGTTATTAGATCATGGAGGGTAACCAGATGAGGAAGAGATTGAGGAAGGTGAAGTTTGTTATTTCATTTAGTGCCTTTTAATGTCAAATCTTACCAGAAACAAATGAGGAAATTTATTTTAAAAAATGAACTGAACTGCCCACATAGACAGAACAATAAATGTTGTATAACTGCCATCCTACGTTTCTGGAACAGGTGAGAGGTTTTTGGAACTTTTCGTTAAAGGTGAAATTATCTTTACCGAAGGTTAAAGGTCGGTTATATGACACAACTCAAAAACTGATCCACAGAACTACTCGTTTGCAGGTTTACAAGGGATAACAATGTGCAATAGTGTTGCTGGCATATTTGTTCTTCCTGACAGTTTAAGATCTTTCTGTAATGTTAGTGATTTGTCCATCTGACCAGGTGTTTCCTTGGTTACAGCCTTGTTGACGGTTAGCTTTTTTTGAGATGTTACTGATTTCTGTAAGTCCGTGCTGACAAATAAGAATGTAGGAGGTATGATTTCCAGTGTGACTGGTAATAATGTGCGTGTGTCAGCACTAAGACAAATCTGTAGTGCGTCAGTTCAGATATGCCTCAGGATAATTCAGTGTGAGCATACTGACTGTTAGACGTGTGTTTGT
The DNA here is from genome assembly GCA_011952105.1 of Coreoperca whiteheadi. NCBI lineage: Eukaryota > Metazoa > Chordata > Actinopteri > Centrarchiformes > Sinipercidae > Coreoperca > Coreoperca whiteheadi. Next base: position 22,494,515 of record CM022472.1, read on the forward strand.
ATGTTTCTGGCTTCTGTTCTGTCTTTTTAGATGATCAATCTTGCTTTTTTTCCTTATGTATGTTTGTGTCAACAGAATGTGACTTTTTTTGTTGTTGTTTTTACTAAGAACAGATTTTCATTACATATTCTATAGAATAATTAAAAATCAGGTTTTCACGGGAGTCATTGATATTAATAAATGCATTTTTTACACAGGAAATACCTGGTTTGATGTGAGTTGTATTTGTCGAATGAAAACTGTTAGCACAGAGCCGACAAATTAAGAATCTATTTAAATGAGTTCTGTGATGACTTGCATTATCATTGGAGTTCTATTAAAATAATGCTGTGATTAATTCCAGCAAAATGTAATCAGAATCTGAAGTCAGAGTCGACACTTCAATAAAGTACAAAACTCTAGGTTTTTCTCAAACGCAGTTTTCTGACATGTTTCATTAAATTACAGCATGTGGTGTCGTTTGGCACAGCTTTAAACCCCAAGAAACTATATTTATTTGGCAATGTTTGTATCTTTTAGATTATTTTGACATAACCCTGCTTGATGTTCAGTATTCTCTTCAGAGCCACTTGAAGAAATCAGGAGTCTGAGACCAGCATGTAGACACACTTGATTTTTGCTGATGTAGCTCCCCCTAACGTCTGACCATAAAAGCATTTTAAAAAACAACTCTGACATTATCTGACATTAAGCTGAAGCTGGCATAAAGGTTAAATACCAACTAATATTTGATCAGCTTCTTAAAGAATCAGCATGAATGAACTGCACTTATTGGTAAGTAGTAGTATCTGAAAAACATTGTATTTGTTGAAATTGCTAAGTTACTACATTGAAGCGTTTGTGCTTGTGTAAAGTGACAAATGTGGTTGCCAGAGAAGAACCTATGAGTTAAGTATACATATATAGTTCATATTATGTACAGTTTGTTATATTGCTAGATACTGTATAATGCGTATAAGAAAAAAAGATGTAGCAGGAGTGTACATTTTATTCTTCATGAGAGGAATTAGTGGACAAAGGCAAAGAGAAAAACATGATCATTGATCTACAGCATATATCAAATACTAGAAATGCTGTGTAATCTTAATGACATACTTGTATGTATAGAGGTTATCAGTATTTGTCTATTATTTCATGTATTTGCAGTAAGATCATCTTTACATTGTGGACTGGGGCAAGCCAAACACATGCTGACACAGGGTGTCAGCTGTGGTCCAGCCACAGCCATATGTCATAATTTACACCAGTTATTTCTGCGTCCTTCCCTTCCTTAAATATCTACCAAAAAACAAAGCATCAAAAGTTTCAGATTTGCACACAGGAAACTGCTCGAGACAACAGCGACTCTTTGGTACCCCTGAACTTCTAATGCCAAGAGCACCGAGCAGAGCAGAGTCCACGTCGGAGTGGTCAACAGCTGAGTTTCCTTCACCACTGGTTGGGACGAGAGGGGATTTGTGGAGGTCGCCTGTGTGGGAAGAAGACCATGAACAGATTTCGAGTCAGTTTGTGATCGTAAGTGGATCAGTAGCACACACAGCTGACAGACAATGGAGAAGGAAAACATTTCTTGAAAACAGGAGTGGGAGGCATACTTTTATTCATTCCTGCTGGATCTACGAGCAGCCCAAAAGCTATCTGTATCACTATCTGTGCGGTGCGTTGCCAGTGGCAACCACGGTTACCATGGTAACCCACAACTCCATCATGCAGTAAGGAAGGAAGGTCACGCCGGGCTGCATAAAGAAAAGTGGATCGTTCTTGTTCTGCGCAGCTGTCTCCGTTTGACTATCACAGAAGTCAGAGCGTCTTGACCTGGACTTCGTTGTGTAATACTCACTGAGTGAGTACACTCAGTGTCGTACAGTACATGTACCACATGTTTTCTGTCTGTGCATGGAGATGGCACATCGAACCACTGATGGGACGCAATATTAGTTTAAAAAACAAACAAACAAAAAAAAACAACCAAAGAAAGGCCTGGTGGTGCACGAGAATTTGAGAAATTTAGTGAAGCAAAGACTGTCAAACAGCGAGAATAAGCACCAGCCACCACACCTTCTTTTTCAATGCCTTTATTAAGTCCATCGCTTTACACACCTTCCGAAAGAGAGGCCCTTTTTCTTACATGATCTTTTTTTCATTCTGGCTTTTTAAGGTTATAATAAGTAACTGCCAAATAATTTTTGCTCAACGCACTCGATACAAATTTCACCAAGGATAAGCAGTGGTGGGCGGTAACTGTCAGAGGCAAGGTCACTCTTACCTCAACTATAGTATACTTGAAAAACCTTGAAATAAAGTAATTAGTCAAAATATTTAAGCATACAAATTTCATTGCTCAGTCTAATTTTAATAAGCTCATTTAAAGGATGACGAGAAAAAACAATGACGAGAAAAAAAAGTGCTGAATACTTAATGAGGTGCTGTAAGATTACTGAAAAAAACGTTAGCAAGAATACAACTCACGATAAACTGACTTCTAGAAGTGTTTTCTTACCATTATATAAACGTTATGACTCGTATATTGTTTTAAGACACATTTCATTTCAGATGAAACAAGCAAAATTCAAGATGACTGGTTCATAACCTTTAAGTCAATATCATCAAATATATCCCTTTTCAAAATACGAAATGCAGACAACTTCATCATATACTTTGTAAAAAAAAAAAAGCTACCTACACATAAGGTCCAAATTACATACATAATGCTTCTCAAATGCACAGACTGAAACAGCATCAGATTACCAGTAACAGCAGGAGAAAGTTTGTAACTATAGGAATAAACATGAAAAAAAGACTATCTCTGCTCAAGATTAATATAAAAATGTGTAAACAAAAAGAAAGGTGTTTTTGTGTGTGTGTGTGTGTGTGTTTCTAGTCGAGCAGGGAGGGCTCTGAAGGACGTATGACAGTGGGTCGGTTGGGAGCAGCCGGGGGTCTTCTGCTGTAGCAAGAGAGAGGACGGGAGGTGTTGGGGGAGGGGGAGAAGAAACATGCAAGGCAAAATATGATCAGATAGTCATGCACCAATGATTCGCAAACCACCAAAAGCCAGAACATATAGTACAACCCATCACCAGCAGTCTCAATCGTCCCAGCAACTTCCACCAATACCAAAGCCACAAAAGGCATCAGATTATGTGTTTTGTGTGTGTGCGCACGATTTTACCTGGGAATCCCGGGCGGCAGGGCAGGGGGCACGCGGGCCGGCCTGGAAGGCACGAGAGGCATAACACCAGAGTTGGGATCGCCTGTGTAGGCTGTTTGGCCGGGGCCGGGGCGAGACGGCACGGGCGGCACGCCGAATGCTGGTGATGGGTTGAGAGGGGGCGGAGGACCTGGGGTGGGCCCCCTCACTGCTGGGGGTCGGCTGGGGGGGGGCGCTGTTGCTGAGGCAGTGCGCGACGCAGGTGGAGGACTGAGACAGAAAGATAGGATGCTTTGGAGTAAAGAGTTACATTTAAAATGATCTCATATCTTCAGTTCACTTACAAAAAGACTTAAAATGAAAGCAAAGGATCACTATGGATTATTAGTAATGGTATTATAAAAATTAAGACCTGTAAGAACCAGAACATTTTTATATTTCGTACATTTTTTATGTTATATATTCTGATAACATTATAGAAGTTCATTAAGAGGTTTTATGCATATGTTTCATCAGTGGAATATGCTAAAAATGATTGATTCAAATTAGGATTATATGTCTAAATACAAGTACATATTATTTGAGTTGAGTTTGACTATATCTTATTATTATTTAATTGATTTGCATCAGGTGGCAGTAAACTGAAGCTGTTTTGGTGCGCATGTGATGCTGATTAAGAGATAGAAGTCTGCGAGCTGTTGACTGTAACAATGAATTCATAGTCAAGTAATAATCAAGTCAGTTAGACTACTGGTCTAAGATGTGACTTTGGTCTAGATAAAATCCACGCTTTGTGATATTGTAATCTGCAGAACAACAAAAAAAACAAACAACAACACATGCTTAAAGGTTTTCCTGCCATATTGGACTACATTCAAGTTTAAGTTAAAAGAATGACATGGAATTTGAGTCAAAACTAAGAAATAATTAGCAGTTATTTTGCAAGAAAATACCCCAGACTACTAATATACATCCTTTATTATAGGACTGAATGTATATTTTTAATACTCTCTATTGCCTGCTAATATATTACAACATAATATTAATCATTTGCTTTGATACTTACATTTTATAAGAAAACTTTTTCACTTCAATAACAACCAAAGAGAACACTATTGCCAGGCACCACGACATTTATATTACAAACATTATGGTAAGATTTTTTTTTTTATATACCCACCTTGATACAGATCCCTTAGTTGTATTTCTTTATAGAATTGTGACCATGATACAAACCAAGTGGGACATTGTACAGTTGAAAATTAACATGTCAGTGCTCCCTGGTGGACAAACTATGTAATGGTGACACTGTTTCTAAATGACCTGACACCTAGTTTGGCAGGTCTGCGCTGACGTTTCTTGCTACCTAGAACATTGTTGTGTTTGTTACCTTGGCTCCTTAGCCATCCAGGTGTCGTCTACTGGCGGAGGTACTGGTGTAGAAATAGTGGTGGTGCTGATGTCTCCTATGAGGACCAGGGCCTCTTTCAGAGCATGATACATCCTCAGCACCTCATCTCTCCTCTGAGCCTGCTCTGCGGACTCCTCCATCAAACTGCCCTGGTCCCCAGCCGAGTACAGGTAGGCCAGCAGCTCAGAGTGGATGAAGTCCTTTGCCTGGAGATGGGAGAGAACAGGAAAGGAAGAGCGGTTAATACAGCTAAGACTATACAGAAGAGAGTGACCCATGTTGCTGATAAATGACTTTCCAACCTATTTTTCATTTACCATACTTCTCTAGATTTGAGAGCTTTTGAAGCTGTGAATGACTAATGGAAAAAGAGACAGAAGACTTACACTGTTGATCATGAGGTGCATGATGGCCTTGGGCATGAGGTCTCTGATGGACTTGTTGACGATGCTGATGTAGGAGTCCACGAGGTTGCGGATGGTCTCCACCTGCCGTTCCAGCTGCGGGTCCATGGACACGGTGTCGCTAGGAATCATCGCATCTTCGCTCTCAGACTGGAGGAGACCAAGACAGAGAAGGAGATGAGGTGAGGGATGTAGAAGCAGAGATGTTTTGTTTGTGTGATCCATTAAAGCGCCATCAAAATGTATTTTCTCCCTCCGATTGTTACTCTGAGCGATGGGTTTCCTACACGAACACACTATTTTCTGCCAGAGTTAGACCAATATGAGAGAAATCAGTTTTATGTTTTGTCTGTGCACTTTGTGCTGGTTTGAAGTGGGCGGGGCTCTCTAGGGAAAAATGCAGTGTCATGTACTTCTGAGCACCAATCAGGTTGCAGCAATATTTGAATGAGAATCTGATGACAGTTGGTGGATTGTTTGGCCACATCAAACCATACCCATACAGTCCTAATGAAGCAGATTAGGTTGTGTTTTTAAATCAAGTCAGTTTTTAAACTTTGATAGTTTGACTGATTGACTTTATACTGTTATACTTCAGATTTGAAGCCATGTAAGGCACTTTGACTGCACTTTTAACCTACAGTTTGGAGGCACATCTGTTTGGAAACTCCAGACTTAAAAAAAATGCTGGATGTGAAATGTTTAGTACACATGACCTGAATACATTAGCATGGAAGGTAAACAGTGAATAGGTGTGGCCTGGAAATTGGATCCCCAGTGTGGTTCCTGGACCAGCAGGGCAGTGAACTGAATGACAAGTTTCACACAATGTGGTTGTGAAGTGGGGTATTTTAAAAAAAAAAAAAAAAAAAAAAAAGAGCATTTGTGCTCTGCAAAACCTACCTCAGAAACATTTAAATTGTAATGTAGAATGGAGTTTCAAACTTTCAAACACATAACAAAACTCTCAGGTAAACGTATGTCACTGTAATTCTGTGTATCTTTAAAAATCCCTAGGCCACATTTAAAGAAATACTTCCTTCGTAAATGGCCTTCAGTATTTATAATATGAATGCACTCGTGTGTACCTGGTCTTTCTCTGGGTAAACACCAGCTCTGAGGAACGAAGCCTTCCAGCTGTCGACATCGTCCTGAGTGCCACATGCCAGCTCAATTTGACGCAGGTCTTTATACACATTCCTGTAAGACACACATGTACACGCACATTATCCAAAGATTTGAACAGATAGAACACCATAAACATGATTGTATAAGAAGATCATAGCATCCGCACCTCTGTTCAGTGTTGAAGATGGCAAAGACATGTTTGCTGGACATGAAGCCCTTCTCTACATCTCTCAGCTTCAGGTTGTCAAGAGGCAGCATGTACTTCTTCTCTTTCTCCTGATAAAAACACCCAGTGATGTAATGATAAATATAAAAGAAATAATAAACTATCAACTCAACAGAGCAACCTCAAGAGAGTTCTTTAAAAAAGGTACAACAAGGAAGATTTTACTACCTAGTAAAATAACTTGTGTTATTGTAATAACTCAGTAATTATTTTACCAGGTGCTGGAACTTTTGTCTTTGAAAATAAGCCCACTTCATCTCTATCCCAAAGAGAAAATGCAAGATACTATACATTTTCATTAATTTACCATCCCATAAGCAGCCTTACCTCCTCATCTTTGTACCAGGAGAGAGACTCGGCAGTTAGGACAAACCAGTAGTCCTTAGATCCTCCCTTCATGATACTGATGTTGATAGTGAGCCAGCCTCTGCGGATCACCTGCACACGAGAGTCCAACAGTTGACTAAACTATACACCCCACAAGAGGATTAATGTGGATCTACAGGAAGCACACAGAATACTAAACACAAATGAAAGAAAAATATAGTATGTATGCAGAGAATTGGCTTCAAAATACAGCCCAACAGTCATGCAAGTGCAACAGTATTCTTCATTAAAAAAAGAGCACAGTGTAGTCAGATCCCATACTGTACGAAGAGAAAATACACCACACACGTAGAGGCTAAAAACAAATGATGACCAATGAAAAGTCACCTTCTCTGCATCCCTCTCTCTGCCAGACTGATGGACAAGAAGACAAAGGGAACAGACACACAGGGATAATAAGTGGACATATGCAACACCCTAGACTTGGTGGTGTGACCTCTGACCATTATATAACGATTGGTTAGATGGTTGCTTAGGGCGCCACCAGCTGGAGGGGTGCCAAAGAGGAGGAAGAAAATTTATTTCAGATATCCAATCTACTTTTAAATGTCGGTCCCACTCGTTGCTATGCACACATTTTTTTGTTAAAGAAACTCATTGGCCGTACTGCAATATTCACCTGGCTTTGTGAGGAGCCTGCAGACTGACTTCTATGGGATATGGGGACAGGTCAGTCTGGGCGTTTTTGATTAATACAGTCTTAGTATCAGCTATAGAACCAGATATTTGCTTCTGACAGCTGTCAAAAACACCCACTTGCGCTTCGTTAAAACATTGAAAGTGCCACTGAGAGCAAGTCAGCTGATCAAAATAAATAAGCTGCAGCCAGTAGTTTAAATTTATGATAGAAAAGTCTGAGTTTCCCAAACTCTGCTGAGGTTGAAGAGAGTTTGTCAAAATCCCGTCCAGACCCTCAAGCCAAAACAGATCCACGCTGATATCCTCTATAGATATACTATAGGATACTTCATAAAATATTATAGGAAACCATCAAAGAAAAGTTGTGATCCAGATTGTACTTTCTTGAAGCAGAGCCATTCAACTGTCCAACTTATCTAATTGATTTGCTTTATTATTTAAATGCAGGCCTGTTGTAGGTTAAGTGTGTACTGGACCGGTGTAATGTGAAAAATGTTTGACGTAATATTGGATCATAACACCTGGTCAGGACATCCATAAGTGACAGTCTGATACTGTCTGATAGTCTGTCCTTGTTGAGTAGTCCAATACACCAATGGATATTGTTATATTTATTTCAAATACACTGAGGCCTGTGTATGCTATTCAATACAAAGAATAGTTATTATTTTGATATATGGTTTGCTTATCAGCCATGCACCCATAAGGTCGTGTCGTAAGAAAGTGTATCCACCCGCCACCTCAACCCATCCTCGTTTTGTGCATTTTTTCCAGTTCTATTAAAGTGAAAACTTAAAATGTTTCTCCAACTCATTTCCTAAATATGATTAAAACCAGGAGAAGACATAACAGACTAGTGTGCATGTAAAGGTACTAGTTGACAGACTATGATGGTGATGGTATGAGTCAGACCAGAAGCTAATTGAAGTTGAGTAAAGTTAAATTTTAAATAAAATATTATATAACTACAAAGACATGCATGTTTAGGTTAATTGGTAACTCTAAATTGTCCCTAGTAGATGAATGTGAGTGTGAATGGTTGTCTGTCTCTGTGTCAGCCCTGCGACGAGTTGGCCACTGTCCAGGGTGTACCCCGCCTAAGGCCCAAAGTCACTGGGATAGGCTCCAGTCACCCGCGACCCCCTAACGGGAACAAGCGGTAGAAAATGACTGACTATTATATAACTATTAGAATTTCCATACAAGATCGGTCCCCTCGGGGGCGCCAGTGGACATCTTGTCTAGGGCACCAAAATGTCCAGAAATGGCTGTAAAACTATTGACAGCAGCCAAGGTTGTTGATTACTCTTTGCATTGTGCATTTTTAAACCTTAAAGACTTGTATTTGGAAAACGTTCTCACAGCCTAAAGAAGCTCTTCTTGTGTGTGACATCATCCCAGGGCAAAGTCAATGGGACAGGGAAAGATACACTAATGGGCAGCGGGCACAGAATCACAACAGGATGAGAAAAATCCGCTATATGCTGGGTGAGAAACCTGGAAAACTGGAATGAATGGCCGGCATCTTGGTACATGGTACATGGTTCTCACGCTACAGTCGTGAGGGTAACTCTTTCACTTCCCTCTTCTTCATCAGTGAGCACAAAATCGTCTCGACATGGTCTGAATGACTGTTGACTCCCCCACCCACCCAAAGAGGAAGCGACAAGTGGAGGTGCAGGGGGTACGGTACTTACAAGAATCTCTCCCTGGGACGTGAAGAGGAGAACGAGGAAAGGAGAGTACAGAGAAAAGAGGGGCACAGACAAGAGTATATAAATGTGAAGCAGCAAAGGGCAACAATGACAGGAGAGACGAGCTGAGACAACGACAGAAAGAAAGAAAAAAAACAACAGGAGGAAGCAGCTGCTAAGATGCTACAGTGGTGTGAGAGCTTTATATGGGTTCCACAGTGTATTTGCTTAAATAGGTGAGTTACCTGATTGGGCATGACTCTCTTCTTGGTGGTGTTAGCAGCAGTCCTTTGCTGGGCACTACAGGAGAGAGATAACATAAACTCTGGCATAAGATAAAGTACATATTTAGAACAGGGCACAGAGGAAAAAAAATCTAATCTGATCCAAGGATGAAGGGATATCCTAACCTAGGGCCACAACTAATGATTATTTTCATTCTCAATTATTCTACCCATTCTGTTTTCTTTGCTTGGTCTACAAAACTTCCAAAAATGCCCATCACAATTTCTTAAAGCTCAAAGTGATGCCTTCAACTTACTCATTTTGTCAGTCTAAAAACCCAGAGACATTCAATGAATTGTCACAGTCATTGTCCTATGAAAAAGAAAAGCAGCAAATCCACACAAATGAGTGACTGGATCTAGGGAGAGTTTGGCCTTTTTGCTTGAAAAACGACTTAAATGATTAATCGATTATCATAATCGCTGACGATACATTTTCTGTCCGCCGTCATGAAACGATTAATCGACTAATCGCTTCAGCTCTATTAACAAAACAAAAACTTCTTTAATAGTCACGGTGTTCTACAGAACGCTGTCTCGTATAATTCATTGCCTTCTTTGTTCTTCTGTACCCAAAGTCACAGAGGCAGAATAGTAGTTACAAAAAAATTTATCAATCTATTTGTTGAGTTTTTGTACACGTGGCTATCTTCAGAAAAACTGTTCCTTGTAGGCTAACAAGTACAATCTAGCAAACAATCAGCGGTTCTTGTGTAGGAATATTGGCCAACATATGTATGATTTTTTTTTTACTCTCAAATGTTGATATTAGTATGAGGCCTCGAAATGCTAGTATTTGTCTGGGTGTAGTAATGGTGATTCAACTTTTATCTGCCAATTGGGTTTTTTTTATTCATCGCTTTTTCCATAAAATATATTATGCTTGTTTTTTGCAGCCAACCGTCCAACACACAAAGATGGTCAATTTACTATAAATAAATGAAAAAGATAAGATGAAACCAACAAATCTTTGCATGAATCATTAAATAATGATTAATAGAATGTCAATCAACTGATCGACGATAGATAGATCTCCTAATGAAACTGATCAATAAGTATCTGAAGTTATGTCTTACTTGGCAAATCCAATGAAGTCCTCATGGTTAGTGTTGATGTAGGACAGCTCAATGTCAATCAACAGCAGCACCTGAGAGGCAAAACATTACGTGTTATGTCCATGAAGAAGTGAAACTGCACAAATGTACGAGTAGCCTGCATCTTTCTCTCTCCCTCTATCACACACACACACACACACGCACACACACCTGGTCTTTGGTCTTGTTGTCCCTCTCTCTGACGTAGGTGGTGACGATTCTCTCGGTCTCTTCTCTCAGGCGGGGGAACGATCCCAGCTGTAGACGCACACACCGAAAACACACGCACGCAAACGCTGCTGCAGGCACCGTGATTACAGGACACACACCTGTGTAGTCTTACACAACACTGTAACCACCATGTATCTTCATTTGCAGCTACACCCAACCACTGACAGTAAATATACAGCACAAACACAAATATGAAGCAAGTCATTTGACACGCAAAGACTGGGGAGGAATGCACTAATGACTTCCATATCTGCTTGAGATTTCTTCTCATGTCTTGTCACGTTGTGATGGCGACTAAGCTATTAAAACTGTAAGGAAACAGGGAATTAAAATTTGGAATTTGCATAAAATGATGTCAAGCTGATAACGAAGTCTCAACGAATCAGGGAGGAAATGAGATCAGGTTAAAGTCTAGAAAGAGATGAAGATTGGGTAGGGTCTGGCGGAGTCTTGTGGGGGTTGCATTATTGTTGTCAAAGGGTGTATCTCAGGGAAAATACAAACAAACCTCCCTTGACAAGACAGGGTGAAGAGCAGCCATTTCTAAGCAGCCAAAATTCTTAGTGTGCGAGTGGGGATTTGATTTGATAAGTGCGCAGATAGGGGTCCAGGATCAGAATGGGAAAGGGCTCTTTTAAATTGGTCATTAAAGACGGAACCACAGGGAAAGATGGGCGGGATATGTGATGAGTGAAGCCTTCAAGCAGCGGAGACAAAACTAGACAGTGACGAGTTAGTTCAAGACATTTTTGTGATTTGTGTAATTTCCTTTCTTGACTGCTTTCTATCACTCTGTGCTTGCATTTGCTTTGTCCCTTCACTCCTCTCTCTGTATTCATCCCTTTTAAATCTGTCTCTCCACTGTTCCTGTTTACCTTTTCAGTGCACTTCCTGATCAGCGTGACAAGCTCGGTGACGACCAGGTCAACACATTTCAGACATGGGTCTTTCAGCTTAATGATCTGCTTTTTCACTATGGCCTCAAACGCCAGGTCTGGGGTGAACAGGCCTGTCCTGTGGTGAGGCATCGTGGGAGTTGGACGTTTAATGTCAGGTAAAGGAGGAGATGGTGTAGCATGGGTCACGATGAGAAAAAACGGGAACGGTGGTAGGAAAATGAAAGCCCAAGTTGGATGGAATAGTTTGGTGAGAAATGTAGTTTTAAAAAGGAAAAGGAAGATGAAGATTGAAGAGTATGACAAAGAAAAAAAAACAGGTATTTAGTTAGTTCTACATGTACAGAACAGAAAACAAGCTGCAGGTTCTCAAAAGTGTAATTTCCTCTTCATGTGTATGTTAAGAGTCATCGTTTTAGCCGTGCTAGCAGCATGGCTCTATGGATGGTAATGTCCAGACCAAAATATCTTATTGGATTGATGCTATGAAATTTTGTACAGACATTCGTGTTTCCCAGACGATGAATCTTAATCACTTTTGTGATCCCATACATTTCCTGTATCTGGTCAAGATTTCAACTTCTCCAATACTTTGGGTAATGATGAAATACCTGCTGAACATGATAAACATTGTACCTGCTAAACATCGGGATGTCAGCATTTTCATTGTGAGAATGTTAGCATGCTGAAGTTTGCATTCAGCTCAAAGCAGCGCTGAGCCGCTAGCATGGCTGTATACTCTTAGGCCCAAACCCAATCTCCACCCTAAAGCCTAAACCCTCAGACTTAGCTGTCGTCACCTGGTAAGTGCTTGAGTGCGAGACGCTGCCACGGACAGCACTTACCATATCACATTACCTTGACGACCGCACGTTACGTTACACGTTACGTACAATTGTGGGTTTTGGACTTTTTATTTTAAATTTTTTACTTTCTTCACGGCCAAGGCATTCAAGGGACCGACTGCCTGATTTTGAACGTATTCCAGGTTCTTCGTTAACAGAATGGACAAGAGGTAGTTTTTAAATACTCGTTTTTAATCAAAACAGCATCATACACTTACAGTACACGTAAACGTCTTTTTTCTTGCAGTTGCTCCTTCCATGTTTGCCCATGTCTGGGCTTTAACGTCACAGTGCTATGAACTGTAGGTTTGTCCGTCAGGCAAAGTCTGCAGAGACTTACGGAAAGTGTGCATAGCATAAAGGGCACAAAAAGTCTGCGAGAGAGCCCTCATGCACTTGACAACGGGACAGGCCTAAGCCCTTGTGGTCTTACCGGGAACGCACCTCAAAGTCCGTGAGTGTGGAGATTAGGATTGGGCCTTAGTCTTGTTTGAGCTGTATCTTTAAACCAAGCCTGCAGCTTGTTTTGTAATGAACCTTTTACAGGAACATCCAGCCCGTTTGTTTCTGACCACACAGCCACTCAGAGACACCACTCCAGTGCAATGCAGTACAGCCAGAACATTCAAATATATCTACTGATGTTCATGCAGGTGAACTAAAAACTGAACCTTTCCTTTGAATTCCGCCACTTTAACTCTCAATCCAAGATGCCGAAATGATGTTCAAAAGCATTTGTTTAAAAACGAAAACGGCTGCTTTATAAGACAACTGGCGCCAAAACGGGGCCCTGGAAGCTCCAGAGTTAGCTGGTCTCTGTGGTGTGTCTGTACGTACGGGTGTGGCAGCCAGGCAGGAGACCATGCAGTGATACCTTATTAGTGCACTGTCTGACTGTGTTGATGAGCTCCTGGATGACCAGGTCGATGCATTTCAGACAGGGCTCTTTCAGCTTAATGATCTGCTTTTTCACTATGGCCTCAAACGCCAGGTCTGGGGTGAACAGGCCTGTCCTGGAGGACATACAGACAAGACGGACATGGAGACACGGAGCAGGAGAAGGGGGTAGATGGACACACAGGAAGATTGTGAGAGAGGCACACAGATGAAGGAAGACATGAGCAGACAGACAGCGAGGAAGACCAAATGACGAGTAGCGGAAGAAAAACTGGAAGAAGTGGAGTGGAAGACGCCCATAAGGCTAACAAGCAGCCAGGGAGACTAAATAAAAAGACAGATCTCACATATAAAAGAAAACGACAGGCAGAAGAGCCAGCTCACTTAATGGAGGCATGAAAAACAGGACAGACACCGACACTTGAAGACAGAGAAGACCGAAAGTCTTTAAAAAGCTGAGCAGACACAAACAAACAGGGGAAAAGCTGACATAAAGACAGTGAAGGCAAACAGGTGCTACATGTGATGTGCAGGCCGTCTCTACTTGCCTGACTCCGTGGATGTTCTTGATGGCATAACTGATCTCTTTCCTCAGCTCCTTCTCATCAAACTCCATCTAATACAAAAAAGCTTAGATTTTATTGTTCTATGCAAAAAAAGATCCTACTTCTTATTGTCAAGCATATACTGACATACAGACAGACACAACGCCAGACAAGAGTCTGTGGGTTTGTGTGCCCTTTCTTAATATTAGATTTATGAGAGCTTAGGCAACAGTATGACATTGGTATTTATAAAGATTGCTACATTAGTACGGTAAATACAAAACACACCCAGCGCACATTATTAACTTAACTTGTTTACCCTTAGAAAAACAATGGAAAACAGGAAAACAAAAGAGAGCCATGCCTTGCTCTGACTGAATGTGACTTAAATGTTGCTAATGAAATCTATAAAACATAATGATAATAATCATGATTAAATTAGACATAACACTGGTCACCTTCACCAGCTCGAAGGGAAAGCGCTCATGAAAGATGCGGTTGATCTTCGCCCCACCAGACAAGTTGGAGGTGTCCACCTGATCCCCAGACCCCTCGATGCACTTCTCAAAGTCCACGCCAAACTGCTGCACCATCCTGCAGGTTGTTCATAGTATACCGGAAATGTCTTAACATCTTGAACAAATGTGTATCTACGTGTGTGTGTGTGTGTGTACTGACTGGAGTAAGGCCTTGGTCTTGCGTGTGGGGTCGTCAGGGAGGAAGTTCTTGTACTCCTCCACTTCCTTTTCTAATGATAACAGCTGGCTTTGCAGCTTACTGCGTAACCCTGGCAATGTATCACGGATGTGGTTGGTAAGTTGCTGGAGAAACATAAGAGATTAAAAAGGACATTTAAAGAAAAATCCATTCCGGTGTTCGATTTTAAGTTAAACACACACTTATTCAATTAATGTAACTGTTGAGGCACAAATTAAAACATAACCAGAGAAAATATTTATAGCTGTTCCAAATTTAAGCTTAAACTTTACATTAAATAGATGTAATAGACTTAGAGTGCCTGTGTATGTGTATGATCAGGTGTGTCCCTCTCACCTGATTGAGTGTCTTCTGCAGGTGTGCTGTGCCCATGCGCTCTGCAATGTGTCTGTATGCAGGGTGGGACAGGAAGAACTTCCTCTCAGCAGCCAGAGCAGCGCGGATGTCTTTCTTCCCATCGATGTCCTTTTGACTGCGGTTCACCACCCCAATGTATCCTGAAGAAAAATACAGACAAGGCGCCCAAAGAATGTTTCATGGTCAAACAAGAATGTTTTTAACCCCTTTCCCAAAATCCAAATTAGTTTCACTTCCAAAAGAAAGTACTAAGAGGATTTGTAACCAAATGCTAACATATCTATAAATAGAGATTAGTTTTTTTATTTCCTTTCCAATGTGCAGGAGTACAGAACCAACACAACTGTCCTAATGCTGTCTGACTGCGTTGCATTTGTATGTGTGTGTGTGTGTGTGTGTGTGTGTGGTCCCACCTCTGCGAAGTGGCAGTAGTTTGTTTTCCAGGATGTCCCGTGCATCTGTCCCCTCGTCCATCAGGTCCAACTTTGTGATCACACCAATGGTCCGCAGCCCTGAAGACAAAAGAATCACGATTATGTCAATTATGTTCTAATATTCACATATGGAACAGGATTTGTAGGACTTATAGGAATAATTGAATTACATTATTTACCAGTTCAATTCTAATAGCCCACAGTGGAACAGCTTGTTAGCAGTCTTTTTGTAGTGTCCAAATAAACAAGACTAAGCGTCTACGTTTACAGCCATGCTTGGAGCTTTGTGAGGCTGAACTTAGGCACAGCGGTGCTTTGAGCTAAATGCTAACATCAGCATGCTAACATGCTCACAGTGACATTGCTAACATACTGATGTTGACCAGGTACAATGTTTACAATGTTAACCATCTTATCTACCATCTTGTTCACTAACTTAATTTAGCATGTTATCATGCTAACAGTTGCTAATTAGCACTCAACGCAAAGTACGGCTGAGACTGGTTGGGAATGTCATTAGTTTTGCACGTATTTGGTCATGAACAAAAGTATTGGACAGATTTTGATTGGTTTACGGCGCTAGACGAAACGCTAAGGGATTACCAAAGTTATTACAATTCATCGTGAGACGGACCAACCACCGCTAACATGGCTAAGAAAAGTGCTTATATGCCAGCAATTGAGTAAGTTAAAACTTACTTAAACCAGATCATGAATATAAGCAAACTTAGGGTACACCTTCTGAACTTTCTCTTCACAAAGTGTGACGTGATCATTTGGTAAAACTGCTACAGACACACAGTATGTAGTTATTAAATGTTTAATAACATCTTTTGGATTGAATGAAAGGCCAAAGGTGGCGATGATTAAATTTAATTATATCTCTACTAATCTTATTCAGTACATCTACCTCTGCCAGGAAGTCTGTTAATAATGTAACTGTTAATTATTCTGACGAGCCGGCTCCCGCACTGAGGAAAAGATTAATACAAAGAGGAAGAATGATAATCGCTGCGAGATACAGCAAAGAGTAATTAGCCTTGTTCCAAATTAGAGCAAAAAAGTGGTTACATTTAGAGAAATAGCCAGAAAAAAGGTAGTGAAAGACATACATATTTACAGGATCCCTCACAGAAACACATGTTTTCCTCAAGGTCTCACAAGGTCCCCTTACCCTGAGGGTCCACCTCCTTGGAAATCTTGAGGGCATCGGAGTTGGCCAGGTCAGTGTTGGCCGGGGTGACGGCCAGGACCAGACAGCTCTCCTTGGTGATGAACTGCATCAGCATGTCCCTGATCTGGTGCTCGATGTCCTGAGGCTGGTCTCCCACGGGCACTTTGGTCATCCCCGGCAGGTCAATCAGGGTCAGGTTCAGCACTGAGAGAGGACAGCGGGAAGGAAGGAGTCAGTCAGACAGAGGCTGACAACGTGCACCTAGAAGGCTGAGTTTGTGTGACTGCATGTGTGTTACCATTAGGGGAGTAGACACGGAGGTTGATGGGGATGGGGGAGATGCCCTTGTTGGATCCGGTGAGCCGGTCAGTCTCCGCTTCAATCTCCAGACGGACCTCGTCAAAGTCCACAAACTTACGTCCCTTACAGTGCAGGAACTCTGCATACTCTACATGGAGACAATGAGAGATTTAGGCAGGACAGACGGCGATGGATTAATGGGAGATGAATGGGAGAAAAAAAAGACGATAAGATACGGGGGGACAGAAAGGGGAAGATGGCACACAGATGGACAGAGCAGGATCTTTGAGGGATAAATTAGTTGCATAAAACATGTTGTAGTAAGCTGTCAATAATACGGTCTTTAAAAGAACATTTTTAAGAGTGTTTCAGCTGTACATATGTAGCCTACATTTGCCTTGTCTGAAAGTTGTCCTGACGATCGTCCTGTGACCAAATCATTCACTTTTTCACATTTTGTTACCTCTTTTTTACTAATTCGTATTCATTTTCTATTAGATAGGACTGTTCATTTTGGCTACACACACCTGACTCTATTTCTTAAAAAAAGCCTGCATTTAAGAGCGCAAACCCTTTCCCCAACAGTTCGACTGATGCAAACTTGCCTGCTTTACTGTTGACGAGCTGGAGGATGAGAGGACGACGGGTGACGATGCCGGATCCTCTGGGCAAAAAGTCCCTGAGAGAGAGACATACATAAAGTTTAGTACATACACACACACACAAAAGGGAAAGGATATTGATAGGCAAATGGCTGTTTTGGCTGACAGACGTGTTATCACGCTATGTCAAATCAAGTGTTACATAAAAGAAGAACAAGAGCAATTGAAAGTCATTAATCCCAGATGAATTATTCAGCAACATGATGCTTTTTCTCATTATATAAATACGAACTGGAGGGGAAAAAGCATTCTGATGTTAAAATACTGAATATGTCAGCTTCTACCAAAATAACAGTACAAGCACTAAAATGAATCCCTGGTGCCTGTGCCTATTCCTTAAATAGTACAAATAGAAAGAAACATGTCTCTCTGTTTCGCCTTTCATTACATGCACGTTCATCAGAATGGAAACTCCTGTTCAATATAATTGTGATCATGTCCAGGTCACTGACGACACATCTCTCCAGGCTACGAGGATATGACTCTGTCGTTCTGTGTGTTTACCAGGTCAGCAGCAAAGACTAAGTTGAGTTTCAGCATAAGGTAAGCAGGCCACACACACACACACACACACACACCCTGTGCCTGTTGTCCACTGCTGACAGAGCAGTCAGGATATTACACAACAGTGATTCCCATCCTCTTTTCTCATCCCTGCGACTTATGAAAGCACAACATGAATAATACGATTACCAACAAGACAGTTAATCAATTCAAACATTGCTTCATTTGTCCAGTAAACATCCAACTGGTTACAATTATTTAAACGTGAGGATGTTTTGTTTCTTTACATCATATATTGAACACTGCTGGTCAGATGTAAGTTTGGACTCTGGTAACTTGCCATGGGTTCTTCTTGTTTTTTGGTTGTTTTTTTTACATTTTATAGTCTAAATCAGTGGTTCCCAACTAGAGCTAAAAGAATTGGTCGATTAATCAACTAGCTGATTGACAGAACATTCATCTGCATCAATTCCAAGTACTGACTCATTGTTTCAGTCATTTAAATCCAGCAAAAGGGCCAAATATTTTCTGGTTTCAGCTTCTTGAATGTGAGAATTTTTCACAGTTTTGTGACTTTTCAAACACTAAACAATTAATCAGTTAATCAAAAAAATAAAGGACAGATTAAAAAAAGCCACTTTTCTGGCTTTTGGCCCTTTGAAATGAAGCAGTGACTACTTGCCACCCCTTGTATCTGAGCACAGAAGAGCAAAACAACTCAGACTGTTATATTTGAATAATTGTTACAGACGTGAAGAGGTAAAACCATCCAATATTTCACACACAAAAGAAAATATTATAGAAAAATACAAAAACTGAAAGTTTGTTTGTTTTTTACTAATCTTGTGACCCTCAGATTAATCTTGTGCCCCATTAGAGGGGCCCTTACCCCCAGGTTGGGAACCACTTGTCTATACGATTAAGTGGAAAATGATAGCTAGATTGAGCAATAATTAAAATAACTGTGAGTTGCAGCCCTGATGGACTAAAACCTGCTCCAACTAACTAAAAATGAATAAATAAACTGATCTCACAAGCCACCTCCGCATGTCAGTAGGCTAATTAACAAACATGAAAACAGCTAAGTCGCCTTTTGTGGGTATCTGGTACCCAGTGTGTCATATACACATGACAGTGCAGCTGGTGACATCACTGATGACCCCAGCGCTAACACATCAATGCCCCTACTGTCTCCCCCAGCCACTGCGAGGGACTCGGAGACAAAAGGCAACAGGAAAATAAGGAGACGTGGCTGTCTAATCAACATTTCCTATCTCTTGGACAACAAGTGAAATCATTCTGACATGTAGAGGCATGAAGTGTTCACTTTTCTGGGCACCTTCACTCAAATAAAGGTAAAACACAAGAGATAAAAGCACAAAGCGGCTACGGATATATTCAGTAGATTAGGCCTCTACTGCAGCAACACAGCCGTGTCTTCTTCCCTTTCACTTTCCTCATGAATAGATTTACTGTGTTTTTTAACTGCAAAACAAACTGGCTAAGGGACTATTTTCTACATTGTTGTAAACTCAGCAGAGTGGCATTGATGGAGCAGTTGGTTTGCTGCTATTTGTTGTCAAACAACTGCTCACTGAAATTCCTTCAAACATCTTTACAAAGAAATTCAGCAGTGCAGGCTTGCTGGGAGCGCAGACTACTTTCATTTGTACTGTCAGAGAATGACTCTTCACTCATTTATCTATCTAAAGATGATCTCATCCAACCTGCCAACGAGCTTTTAGTACCTCACCCTTGAAAGTAAAACATTGACCTGACCTATGTAATGTGAGGCCTATAAAGATGTCCAACCCTTGAGGCAAGCAGTCTAGGAAAAACAGCCTTTGTAAATGTTTGACAGAATGGGCCTAAAAGAAGCAGCGGCTGCACGGATCAGCGTTAATATTCCTGCTGAGGAGATTACATGTTTCACTGTGTAGCTTTGGCATGTGGAGCTCTAGACTAAAGTCACTTTTAAACAAATGTCCCGTCAGTTTTTTCTTGCGTAAACTGCGTAATTATGGGTCGTGAATATCTCAGATCCAAAATGGAAAGAATCCGTTGGAGAGAAAAAAAAAACCCGCTGGTAACTGGGAGGCACTGACACACAGAGCGCGTAACCAACTGCTTAGCTGGCGACTTTTACGCAAAAGCTCGGCGTACTTTTTCTTAAAGAACAGCAACAGTCACAAACTAGAGTGAAGAAAGTAAAAAATATTTAAAAAAAAATCACATTCACAATGTCGGATTAATCCAAGACTAGGCCTACATATAAACAGTACAACCTCCCGACGAAATTTTCCAACACGGAGCTCTTCCCTGCGCTCTGGCCGCCGACGACCGCTATCTGCGGCAGGTCCAAGTTGCAGGTCTGGCCGATGGAGCTGAAGGCGTCCTGGAGCTTGTTGATGAGGGGAATGAGGTCTTCCATTCCCCGGTTACCCATAGCGGCACCTCGGTCAGCCCAGCGGACTCTATCCTGCTCTTCTCCCCGGTCAAATAAGAGCCAAAGGGTCGCTCTTCCAGCAAACCAAAAGTTCCCAGATGGCACAGCAGTCTGTCACGGTCTCTGTGAGAGTTTATTTCATTAAAACACAAGTCCGTTTAGAGTCAAGAGTTCCCGACTGCGGTCAGGTTAGGCTGGCGAGGTTATTAACTGGAAGATTGCATGATAAAAGTAACCACATTAAACCGAAAACTTCTGTCATCATCCGGTCAGGCGACACTCAGCCTCCGCCGGAGACCGTGGCTCCGCCTCAAGCGACACTCTCCCCTGTCATTGGTCAGCCGGGACGTCTGTCAACGTGCACAGACGCGTCATCATTTTTACGATACAGTTTTTTGGACTTCCACTTTGAAATAGGAGAAATGGAAAGTCTGTTTGTGTTCATAATAACCGTCACCTGGTTCACCACACGAATAGCTTGACTCAAAACTTCATTCAACATGTATTTGCTTATATGAGTTACCTAAAACGGGACTTGTATCATATGACATTTTATCTGATTTTAAACAGATATTTAACATTTTTTATTATCAAAATAAAGACTAAAATTAATCATTAAAAATGTACGATAGATTTTCATAACTGTACCATTAAAAAACCTGCAGGTTAAGTTACTAATACCACAAGTGTCTGTTGATCATTACGATCGTCTTCCACTTGTATTAATTTTTTAATCACTTCATTAACTTTAAGCCAGCCATTTCACCATAACATCAGAGCTCATCTGACAGCCTTCTGCGTGTCTGTCTGTACAAGTCAAGTTGCTGCTAACAGGGTTTAACTGATAAAATGATGCCTGGAATTTACAAACAAACTAATCAGCTGCACAGGATGTGTCATTTAACCCATATACATTAATGTCATTAATATAATGACCCATAAAAAATAACTCAACTCCGGATTGTGAAAAAGGGGAGGGATGGGGATGGCGTTAGTTCAGTAAATACTGATCCTGACTTTTTCAGGTCTGTCTTAAGGCACTAGTCAGGTGCCCATGTGAACATTAAAACAGGGTTTGCTTACTGAAATCATTCTTCTTTGAAAGACTCCTTCCAAATTCACTTTTAGTTTAAGTGATGGGGGACAAAAGACACAGTCTGGTACCAGGGCCAGATTAACAATTTCCTGTGCCCTGGGCAACAAGACGCAAGCCCCCCCTCAAAGCAACAATCGCAAAGTCGCTATCACCAGGAGAATATAGGCTACTTCTATACTAACATAGCCACACCCCGTTGCAAGTCTTGCGAGTGCGACACACTAATCTCTTCTATAGTCAACCTAAACACTTTGCAGGGAATGCTCTGTAAATTAAATTGAGAATATAATTAATGCATTTATGCTATTTCAAATACTGTAGTCTACGCCAGAGGCGTGATGTGTTATTCTGTGAAAATACCGTGTCAGGCAGGCTACACAAATATTGATCTTGACATTGTTAGCCTCTTGTCTTTTTTACATGTCTTACACTCTACATTTAACTTAAAATATGCGCGTGAATGCTGAAAGCTGAAAGACAGCTTCAAAACATTGCTGAAATAGCTGAAATTTTAGAAATAGTAGAAATAGCTAAAATATTAAAAATAGCTGAAAAAGTAGAAATTGCTAAAATTGCAGAAATTGTAGAAATGGCTGAAATTGCAGACATCTGAAATGCTTGAAAAATATGAAAGCTTACAGCTCTAACACCTGGAAACAGAAATATATAAGTGGCAGAATTGGGAGTTGGAAACGTTTTAGTTAAAAAGTTGAATAGAAGCATAAACGCCTTAAAGACGTGAATGTTTTTACATTTGAATGGTTCCTGTAGGTAAAGTGTGCAGAAAAACATACAGAAGAATAATAAGGCAAGTGACCAGTTTCCCTGATGGTTAATCCTGTCTGGTGGAGGTTATAGTGAATGTTGAACATTTAGCTGTGGCTGGCGAGCAGTCACCACTGGCTGATCACCAGTTCAACCAGAAGAAGGCGCTGCAGAGCAAAACATGGTCAAGAAGAAATAGTGGCGTCTCTCCAGATGAACTGTATTTAGTACAAATATCCTGCATGCAGGCTGTTCATCACTCATGAGCATTAATAGAAAATGGCATGATTAACGGAAAGTGGGGAAACAAGTTCATTTTCTGTCATTATAAGATAAGGACACTCAATTATGTTTATTCCCAGGAAAGCTCAAAACAGGAGTTAGTCTTAAAATAACAGAATTGAATATTTTTTTAAATGTCTTTGAGTGCTTGTGAAATCTAAGATGGACTCAGAGTATTCTCACTTGCTCGTCTGATCCTGCAGTTTGTAGGAGGTATCAAATTATTGCCTGGATCACTTCCTTTTATTATTTAATCTAACAGTGTGATTTCAGCTCTCTGGATACTGCAGTATTGAAAAGGTAAAATCTATAGCCAATAGTGTGTAATGCTTTACAAGGTATTGAAGTAGTCCCAGAATATGAAGCATATAATAGATAGTGATCAGTTATATAAGAACAGCCTGCTATACTCTTAATAAACCAGCCAATCACTTACATGTTCTTCCAAACCCAAATCTTAACAGCCTTGAGCCATCAGAGAGCTCTTGTTTGCATATTGTTCTTTCATGAATCAGATTGTTTCAACTTTACATGCTCTCCATGTTTACATGCTCTATCACACTTTTTGCAGGCAAGGTATAATTTAGGCAGTGACTACTTTACCAATACTTCATTTTTGTGTTAAGTACAGTAGAGGATCATCCAACCAAACTGATACATAGCAAGTGAGTTTTTACTGAGAAGCCAGAGACAACAGTATTCTCAAACAAGATTTTAATCGTCATATTGAGAGCACATTTACAATAATATTCACATATATCCCCTAATTTGCTACACAGCCATACTAGATGCTACTAGCTAACTCTACATATTGCCAAATTATAGGATCCATCACTCATATATGTTGCAGAATAACGTTTCATGTTCTGGGTGGATGGTCAGCACTTATGTAGGACAAATGCAAATCCTTCACAGCATGTTCCCCTCACTCTGCACAGTGAACATCAACAGGTGAAAGACTGTCTATTTCATGGTTCCCAAGGCTTTGTGACTGTAGAATAGAGAGTCTGCATTGCTGCTGGAGGATGGGTGGCACCCTGAGGCCTGCTGATAGAGGAGTATTCGCAAACCGAGGGGCCATTTTTATTTGTGTCAGGAAGTGCATTCCCGTCTGTCAAGACACTGGCAGAGTCCTTCTGGAAACTGACGCTGGCATAGTGGAGCTGGTCTGCAGGAGGGTTGACAGTGGCATAAATGGACGGCAGCGTGCCTCCTGAGCTTGCCTGCTGGTCCTGTATCTGTATCTCCTCATAATTTCCCTGCAGAGGAGAAGTGGAGCAGTGTGATAAATGCAGCTGTTGTACTCATATGCAAACTCATAATCACAGAAACACACACACACACGCACACACCTCTGTGTTATGTCCAGCGTTTGTCCTGTCCTCTGTTGATCCCCCAGAGAAATGAGAAATAGAACATTTGAATAAAATGTAAACAACAAAATGTTTTTATTTCTGCATTCAAAGTTACTCCTCACAGTCAAAATAATGCGCAACTTAAGCTTTTCATGGCTATCTGAAAAATGTTTGCCATTGTCATTCAGCATTAAAATCACATGATCTGTTTTGTAAGTTAATATATTAACATGACTCCTAAATTTCAAAAGTTTGATAGACTACCAAGAATGATTTGGCAAATCTAAGGATAGTACAAAACGAGAAGAATGTTTAGAAAACTAAAAATACTGTACAAAGTATGTTGTGTGGGCGTTAGCATGTTTTTTTTTTGCAAAATTTCCATCCCTCACCTTGTCTCCAGGGGAATTTGTGTCTGCACAGTATAAGTGCAATCACAACCATCGGTACCAATGCCAGACTCACTACCACTCCGGCAATCATTCCTGCAAACAAGAGACAACAGTTGAAACTGCCGAAGAATAAATGCTTTTAGCAGAGTTTATTTGTCCTCAGGATTCATGCATACAGGAGAGGTTGTGTTTGTATATTTAGGAAGGTATGAAAAGCAGCCGTATGTTAGCAGTAATCAAAGTGATGAGGTCACCTATATCTTGAGAGTCTGCAGTTAGGTTTGTGTTTATCGTAGCTTCAGGCACTGATTCTTGATTTTCCTTCGGGGGTAGAGTGATCGATCTTTTGGGTATGATGTGTCTTCTGTACGATGATGATGATTCAGCTGTACGAGGGTAAAAAGCCAGAAGGTTAGAGATGTGGTGATAGCCATAACTAAAACTACTGCATGCAAAAAAAGACACACACATACATGTTTTTAATGCAGGAAGCTTGTCTCACTCCATCTCCCATCTCTGTTTTCACTTCCCACTACAGGTTCTGTACTCTGTTCTGTACATGTCATACTGTTCTTTCTCTTATTATTTTCATTCCGAAATAGTCAGTGGTGGAAGAAGTGTTTAGATCATTTTCTTCACTAAATACAAAAAGACTAATTTATTTAAGTATGGGAAACAAAATGTACTTAAAGTAACTAAATTAAAAATACTTACTATATAGTAGAATAGTCCTTGTCAGTGTTATACAAATACATGAAACTATTTTTATTTGTATTACTATTTTTGATACTGTTCATGGTTGGCATTTTTTCTGCAATAGCCATTCAATGTATTAACATTCTGTAATTCTATAAAGTAGTTTTCACCATTAGTCGCGGAGTCCACCATTCCTGCCCTGGATTTAAATTACCTACATGCACATACCTACAACATGAGGTTGTTTGGATATAAACAGATACACCAGTTGCTCTTCTGTTGAATTTCTAACGAAGCAGCTGTTCAAGGGCTGTTGGCTATAGTATTAAAGCACACATGAAATCGTAATTAGAAAAGTAACAGTAGCTGTCAATCAATGCAGTGTAGTAGAAGTATAAAGTAGCAGAAAATTGAAATACTAAAGTAAAGTATAGGTATCTCAAAATTGTACTTAAGTACATTACTTGAGTAAATCAACTTGGTTACATTCCACCACTGGAAAGAGTTGCATTGCTATTTTCAGACGTGCTACTTTCTCTTGCTTTCTCTTTCTCACTCTTCTTTCCAGCTCAGTTATGCAGCTGTGTGAGACACAAAAAATATGAACAAACCTTTTTACTAGGTGAATAATACTAACCTGCAATATTACTGTATATCTATTCATTTTAACAGCAGCAGACACTTGTTTTGATAAAATACTTGTATTGCATTTGGCGCATAGGTACAGAGTGAATAGTTATACTTGTTTTAAAGTTACACTAAAGTGCTCAGTGTACTCACCTACAGAGAGGTAAATTTTGGTGTATTGCTCATGCTGCCATGTCCTGTCAGAGCCACACCAGTACGTTCCAGAGTCGGTTGTGCTCACATTTGTGATGTACATATAGACGTACTTGTGTCTCCTGTTATCCCTTATATAAAACCTGCCTTTAATCACACTGCTGTCGTTTTCTGTTGTATGTATTAGCTCCTCACAATTAAAAGGATTCTCCCCCTTGCACAGGAATTTCTCATTTTTCTCGTGGATGCCTGGATACTGACAACCGATTTTTACATTTTCCCCGGTGTCACAAGTTTTTGCCGTTGGTGAAATGTCATCCCAGCCTGAAAAAATATAGATCAATGCAGCCCCTTTTCTACAAACCAAATGATATTTTTCTGTTGAAATGTGTTTCTTATGTATATAAGCTTCCATTATGTGAGTTAGTTTTGAATCAGGATGATTAAAAGCACATCAATACTCACTCAAAATATGCAGGTGGATCTGAGTCAAACATGCAATGGACCTGCTGTTAGATCTTTCCATAGCACACCGATATCTTCCAGCATCATCCAGGGTCAGTGTGGAAATGGTCACAGTGTAGACTCCTTGCTGTTTGTTGTCTGTCAGAGAAAACCTGTCTTTTTTTGTGTAATTTGAAGTGTAAGTTGATATCAGATTTTTGCATTGAAAGTTTTCATCTTCTCTGCAAAAGTATCTGATGTAGCTTTCTTCTGCTCTTGAATACTTGCAGTTGATTGTAACAGAGCTTCCACGATGTGCCGTCTCTCTCATTGCTGTGTTCTCACCTGCCAGAGGGGTTGAAGCATGACTGAGTATGAAACCGAAGAAAACACACAGCTGTTTTCTGGTCTATCATGCACACAGAATCTGTCAGTGGAGGACGGAGTATTTCGATTTTTTACTTAATATACCCCATTAAAAACAAAGCTAGTGCATTCAAAATCTTATTCGAATGTTATCAGTGCTATATAAAGTATCAAAAGAAATATAGCATCAAAAGGAAAAGTACTTGGTATGCAAAAATATGGCCGCCTGTGAAGGTTATATGATTATGTTTAATTATTGGATTATATGAAAGCCCCTGGAAACTTGTCTTGAAATCTTAAGTATTTCTCTATAACAATTAATTTTAATCACTAAAATTCAAAATAAAAATCTCCAAACTATTTTTTATTAAGATTAGCACTGGAAACTTTAGTTACTCTGCTTCATGTCAACACCTGTTTGGATGTTTGTCACAGACATGAGAGAGATGCAGAAAGATGATGTTGACGTTAAAGGAGCAGTGAGTGGGATTGCTACAAATGTGCATGAGAATAAAAATAACAAGCTCATTGGTCATTATTCAGAGTAGCACTGTTTAAAAAACGCAATTTCCTGGATGGTGAAATTGAAAAAACTGCTTTATATGTTGAACACATAAGTTGTCTCATATCACAAAAAAAGTGATAGTTGGATTCATGAAAAGGAAACTGAGATGATTACAAGCCATATTTAGCGGTTAAGAGCAGTTATAAGTGAATCTTTGCTTACTGCTGAGCATGTTGCATTGTGAGAAATTGAGATTATCAAGTTTTGTCAAAGTCAAAACGTCAGTGATGAACTGATGACTCTTCAGAAGGTTGACAAGCTTAAAAGGAGCAGTCACATTGTCACGCTTGATCCTGTTTGTGCAAGATGGGATTTTAAGGGTTGGAGGAAGGTTGCAACATGTGGGTGGAGTTCAGTCCAGAGGTATGGTGTATTGTTCACATGTCTCACTGTTAGAGCAATTCACATACATGCATTTATGAGATTTTTCGCTAGGAGAGGGCAAGTGTCTGTCATGAGATCAGACAACGACACAAACCTGGTGGGAGCAGAGAAAAAAATGTGTGAAGCAATCAAAGGCTAGAATAATTCATAAATGATGAACGCCTTCAGACGTTGCTATGTGAAATTGGGGCGATTGTCAATGGCAGGCCACGGTTAAAGTTCATGGTTGATGGGACAAGTTGAAAGGACAGTTTCTGATTCAAAGGGACTTGTCAGATGTGTATGTGTTAAAACTAAAACTAGTATTTTGGAAAGACCAGTAGATAAGTTATGTCTGTTGCTTGACATGGACGAGTAAGTATGGATGTTCGTATGTCATGTGTGATGTATTTGCACTTAAAGCATGGGATTTATGTAACATCCTAAATTTGAGTGAATCTTGAGTTCAATTGAAATGCGCTGTTGAGGTTAAAAGATGAATATAAGTTTGGGTTTAAATAAGTCAGTCTGAAATTAAATTACGCTTTAATGTGTTAAGATGTAATTGTTATGCTTTAGCAGGAACATTTTGGGGCTGGAATGTAAGTGCCATTTACCAGTGGCAAGTTTGTTTAATTGTTTGATGGTATGACTTGTTGGAGTGTAGTGGGGGAATATTGTTGAATATTTGGTGTGATTACCTTCCTGTAAATTTGACCTCTGTGTGTTTTGCTGTCTTCCTGTGTGGCTTCCATACACATGTGACAAATTACCAGGAAGCGGAGTTTTTTTTGGCGGGGAGGTTGTGTTCAGAAAAGTAAAGAACAAACGAGTGGATAGTGGAGCAATATGGTTGTTTTACCGTTGGCGTTGCCACTGAGCCGACTCAACGCGTGAGACAGTGTCATGTCGTCCTTATGATGTGGTTATTGAAACATGAAAGTTTGGATGAAGATAAGAACAATGCAGACTAAAGAGAGCCACTACAGATGAGTTCTGACTGGATTTGATATAAAGGGCTAAGCCAAATTTGTTCAAATGGACTGAATCTGAAGATTTTGACAGCTGCGCATGTAGATGCTGCGGCAGAAACTTATTTTTTTCCACGGTTGTATTACGGAAACATGTATTCATCTGAAAAGGAAGCCGGGTTTTGTATTAAAGAACAGCAGACCTTGAGACGATCCGCCCAGCCAGATCAGCCGGACCAGACACCACGGCAGGTGCTGTGTGAGGAAGACCCTGGAAAGGAGCCAAGCTGGCCCACTTTGGCCTTAAGGCTGCTCCTGGCTAATGTCCGATCTGGATGAAATTGGACTCAGGATGGGCAAGCAACGAGAAATCTGAGACTCTTGTGCCTACATCTTTGCAGAGACCTGCTCCACCAACATCCCGGATCCAGCACTCAATGGGCGGACCGTGTTCCAAGCTGGAGGAACGCAAGACTCTGGCCGGATGAGGGGAGGTGGACTCTGCGTTTACATCGATGGGGCCAAGTGCTGAAGCTCATGCATGGTGCATGGAAGTACATGACATCACCTTTCTCTAGCGGAGCCCCGCCCACTTCAAATCAGTGAGTAGAGGACAGAGAAAAACAGGAACACGGAAATCTTGAATGTGAAATAACCAAAACTTTTGCCGACAAAAGTGTGTATTTAAAGTGCACTCCATCACTCAGTAAGAAACTGATTGAAAAAAAAGGTTTTCAGGGCCTTTAATAATGCATTAATAAGTATTATGACACTGGTCCAGCTTTGTTACAGTGAAGCTAATTTTAACCACTAGACAGTCTTTACAGCTGGAAAGTTTAATATAACTCATCATATTTTATAAGTTGATCACGTGTTTTCTATCTAAATTAATTAACTGCAAAGTAAGTCACTATAACTGTCAGATAAATGTTGTGGAGTAAAAAGTACAACATTAGCACCCGCCACATGCCGGTGATGTTGTGTGGTGGCG
Organism: Coreoperca whiteheadi; assembly: GCA_011952105.1. Classification (NCBI taxonomy): domain Eukaryota; kingdom Metazoa; phylum Chordata; class Actinopteri; order Centrarchiformes; family Sinipercidae; genus Coreoperca; species Coreoperca whiteheadi. Next base: position 22,524,007 of record CM022472.1, read on the forward strand.
GGTAAATAATAAAAGCGTAACAGAGAGATTTGTGACGTCACACAGCGCAGCTTGAATCGCGAGTCTGCTTGTTTCACTCGGACACTTTAACGAGGACACACAGGAAAAACAATGTGGCGTTTCATCGCAAGGGTTCCAACTTAAGGTGTGTTAATTGAATCGCGACGTGAGCTCATGCATTGAGTAACATGCAAAAAGAAATCCACCTTAAAAGTTGCCAGTAGCCTTTAAGCGGCATTCTGTAGCTAGCTAATTTTAAATAACGTTAAAAATAATCCTTCCGTTAATGATTCACTCTTCTGACGGTTTCTTTATTTGTGATGCATTTGAAAAGAAACGTTACAAAGCAGCCGTTAAACTTGGCAGCCACCACGCCCTGCAGGAACTGAAAGCTAGTTTAACGTTAGCTCCGTTTTCATAGCCTTATGTTATGTGCCTGTTCGATGAGCCTGACCTCTGCCTGCACTGCAACTTTTCATCTGAACGCGGCTTCATTTGCTCGGCACAAGTAAGTATCGTTAAGTAAATTAAATCTTTCAAAACACAAACTACTTGTGTTGTTTATGCCTGTAACTTTAAGTTAGTGCTTAATCCCGCTAATTACAACCGACATCCACGGTATCACCTGATACTGCTTAGCTAACTGTTAGATGTTTGGCTGACTACCGGGTAATGTCAACATGATGAAACTATTCATTAAGTCAGTCTAACGTCGTGTGGTCCGTTATTGTTGCTAGTGTATGTAAACGTGTCACCATGGAAACAGCCGTCGAGCCGTGCGCGTTCACGCATGTGCGTGCGTCATAGTTACGCTCAGGTACTTGAACAAATAGCATCACACCTACTGTGTGTGTGTGAGTTAAATATATATATAGAGAGAAAATATCCGTATTTTCCTTAAAGTTTAAATAACTTTATTTATTTAAAAAAAACAGCCCGTTGCTTGAATATTGCAGATCTAGTTTTATTATTTTTCACATGCAGTTACACACTGCCCGTGTTCTGAAAATTTACGCTGCCTTGTCGAGAAATTTCCAGTTCTGTATGTCCCATAAAGGTATAACTCTCACACTATTAAGACATTTTTATGTATGTGTTTTGATTACAAACAGGGTTAAGTGTACTGTAAGAATAAGGGGTGCATAGTTTGATACACTATTATAATATCGTTTCAGGGGAAGGGTATTTCAATAGACCAATATCAAATAATGTTCCCTCTACAGAATCACTATTTTTTACATCACTTTACATGTACTGTAAGAATATGGGGAGCATGTTGAAATACTATATTATAGTATCTCTATTTTAGATTTCAGGGAGATTGGGGGTCATGCACGTGTGCAGAACTGCTAAGCAGCTTCACAGGTGGCAACTATCGACAGAACACCGGTTAAGAAAGTGGCTGGTAGATTTTGGAATCCACCAGCCACAGCAGCAGGTGGACACTCGTATTCCAACACTAGTAGTATTCAAGTAGAGGTATAAAGTAGCAGAAAATAACAAAATATCAAGTAAAGTACAAGTAGTAGAGGTACTTGAGTGAATGTACTTTCCATGGTCTGCCAGGCAAATTATTTTCTATCCATTATTTTATTTTGACATCCAACAAGCTAGCATGTCTCTGGGCAAAAATATTTTTTCATGATATTTTACATCTTCAGTGTACTTACAGGTAATGTTGATAGGTCCTCCTTTGTTTCCTGACACAGACAGCAAACTCACACTAGCTGTCATAAAAATGCAAGACAACAAGTTATTTCATCATAACACCTTCAACAAGTTTTTGCCTAAATATGTTTCACACTCATCAAAGAATAGGATTACCTGCTATTAAGTAGATGATGACTTTTCGTGATATTGTCATTGTCTCAGTCCAGCTTTTTCCAGCTCACAAGAGTTTAAATTGTACTTTATCAAATGATGACTTTTCTGTTTTACTCTGTCAAACCTTCTGTCTCTCTCTGCAAAATAAGAGTTTGTCTTTGCCTTGCTAGCACATAACTTGAAGAATTTGCATTATAGAATGAGGATGTAGGTGGTTTCTTTTATGCAGCGAGAGTGCTTCTGAGAGAGAAAAGCAGAAGAGAACGAGTGATAGTCTTGACTCATATTCAGAGTAATTTATCTCATCTCGCAATCTCTTCATCTGTTTATATATAAAACCAAATGTAGTTGTACTTCACAGATGCCCACAATGTCCCTCTTATCTTTGGATGAAAATAATTATAATACCAGCTATTTATATCCAGAGCACAGGTAGGCTATCTACCCATGTGATGAGATATTAATGCGGTGTTCTTACCAGAAGCAGGGGTAGCAGCGCAGTGGAATATTCAAAATTTGCTTTAACGTTACGATTAAAAATCTGTATGAACATATGATCCTCGTGTGTGCACCTGGGGTAGCTATGCCATCAAGGTGGATAAAGGAAAATCTTGGCTTATTTTGATAAATCTCGCTAATTTAAGTGAGAGATCCATTCCATTACTGCAGCTTATAGGATTCCCTGCTCAGTAACCATGGTAACATATGCTCAGTAACAAGCTGTGTGTCAAAGAAACAGGGCGGAAACAGGATCCCAAAAAACAGTTCCCTCAGGTGTCTCGCATCACATATGGCATGTGTTCTGAAACATAAATTAAGATCTATCTCAGTTAATCCCCATTTTATTCATAGTCATCTTTATTTTGGATTGAAAGCTTGTATTTGAAAGCTTAGCATGTATAATTTAAGAAAGAGTTGTTGGAAGTTATTTATTAATTCAGTAATTTTCTTCAAGCTGTGAAGACACAAAACAAAACATTAATTACAGTCCTGACCATGACCTTCTGCTGTGTTTAAATGTATGCTTACATCATTCTCCAGTTTGTTTCTGCACCTTCTTGCTTTCAATGCCACTGAGCAGATGACGCTTGTACATTGAACGAACATCCTGTGAAAGAGAAATCGTGTAAAATAGTGGCTGATTTATATAGCTGTAAAAACAGCGAGAGTTAGTCATTTCGCTTCTTGCTGACCTACTTGTGGTTCCGGTCATGTCCTGCAGAACGATGTATGGGTATACATCATATGTAGAATGCAGACACATTCAAAACATTTCACATTTAGTCTTACTCTTACCTTAGGTGTTAGGCAGTCTACTCATCAAGGGCCCAATGCTGGCACCACCTAACTGCAAATAAAAGAACACTGCAGTTGATAAAGCAAAAGAAGAAAAAATTCACACAGAATGGGTCAGGTATGCCTTCGGGCATCTTGAGTCGGGGGATCTAGCAGACATATAGTGTCGCCACATTTACTGAAAGATATAGGCCTACCGTTAGTTATTATCATTGAGAGAATGATACCTGGTGAACAAAAGCAGTAGAAAATACCATGTACATATTGGGCCCGAGCACCTTGAGGGAATGATGTCTGAGGAACCATCCCCTCTATTCACTCGATTAGTGGGCGCTCCCGCTTGTAGCGCAACGTCAGCTCCTCTGCGGGTGTGAGGCCATCAGGTGGAGTTCCCCCACCAGCAGCAGTGGCAACCGTCTTTTTTGTGTGTTTTTTTTGTGGGACAAAAATGGTTCACTGTTGTTTGTGTGTTAGGCTTGCTGCGATAGTCGGTGTTGATGGTGATATCGATATTCAGCCACAACACCGGTTACGTAACTTGCCCACCGCGACCCCCCCCCCCCCACCGTCGTTTTGATTTTTATAGTAATAAAAAATAATTTTATTCTGTCAGAGGACAAACACTACAATTTTAAAAACTGAGCGCGGCTGTCTATTCGTGTCGCAGATCAGCAGCAGGAGTCAGATTTCATTTATCGCGTGACAAGAGGAAGGCGACCTTACTGACAAGAAGAGTGAGCTGTGACATGATGGAAGATCTAGTTTTGAAAAGAAATGCTAAAGCACCTGTTTGGCAACCTAAAAACGTTAATCATGGAATCTGCAAACTTTGCCTGACAAAGGTGGCAGCATCCGGAGGAAACACGTCTAATTTATACACACACCTTCAAACGCACCGCAAATACATCTGCAAAGAAATGGTGTCTTTCTACACGATCGAAAAACAATCTTTCAAAGACCTCATTACCACTCTCGACAGCCAGTATGAATTGCCAGGTCGTTCATATTTCTCAAGAACAGCTGTCCCAGGCGCCTACAACCGTGTCCGGAGTGAGCTGCAACGGGCTATTTCAACAGTTGAGCATTTTGCACTCAACAGACACGTGGTCGAGCAGAAGAATGACACTTGCTTTCCATTTTATTGACACGGAATGGTCACTGGTGTCAACAGATTTTTAGCCAGACGAGCAGAGTGCCGCTAACCTGGCCGATGCTTTGCAGGAGGCTCTGTATGACTGGGGATTAGAAAAAAAGAAAGTGTCTTGTCTCACAACTGACAGCGGAACCAACATTAAGGCAGCAGTTCATAATTTAGGCTGGCCATGGTTAAGCTCCTTTGGGCACAGTCTGAACTTAGCTGTGTCCCACACTATTGACAAGACGGAGACAGCCCGCGCAGACCGTGCCCTAGCAGTGTGTCTAGTTTGTCATGTTCTCTCACAGCTGGAAAAGGAGAAGGGAGCTGCAGAAAGCTCAAGTCGTGCTTGGCCTCCCAGAGCACTCGCTTGTGACTGGAAGTTTATTATTATATCTTCTAAAAAAGCCTGTAGTAAATAGCCTAATAAAACCTGAGACATTTAAATGATTTAAAATAATTTATAGTAAATCCTAAACAGTTTAAATGTTTGAAGCATTTTTAATTCGATGTACGAATACGTATTTTAGGCTACAATCAAGGCCACATCCGTTGCATTTGTTATTATTATTATTGGTGGTAATAATAATGTATTTATTTTCTCCCATGAGGACTGCGCAACTCGCTGGGGCTCCATGCAGAAAATGATTGAAAATGATTACAAATGATTCATAAACAAATATATACAATTATAATTCATTGTGTATTCTTAATCGTTTTGTTAACAAAAGTTCTCTGTTTAATAAAAGTTAGTCTGTTTTTCATTTTTCGCCAAATTGCCATTAATACTAGAGTGAAAGTAAAAAGTACGAGCATTTATAAGCTCATTAAATAATTATATAGAATAGTATAGTTATATTACCGGTGTTATCACACATTGATTAACCGGTGGGAAACTTCCATCACCGTCACAACCCTAGTGTGTGTGGTGTGTTACCTGTATGCACATCTTCATGTTGTGTGGACCACAGAGTTGTACTACTGGCACGCTCTGTCACCGAGTAATAGAAGCCACCGGAAAACAGAATGACAATCAGCATATTTGTTTACACAAATAGTGTGAGGATGTATATGGAGATAGAAATCGCTCTCTAAAAGGGTGAACGCAATGTAGTTCTTGGTTCCTGGTGATGGCTTGGAACTGTGGTTGAAATAAGGAGGTTTTGAGATGAGCAATGGAGGTTTGAAAGGTGCAGGAGCTGTCAAAGAACAACAAGAGGTGTTTAGGAAGGAAGCATGAATACAAGTGCAATAATAATATGTAAGAAAAATAGCTAAAGGTAGAAAGCGAATAGCTAACTTTGACACACCTTTGTAGACTTTGAGCTTGATTTCTGTTATAGGATCAAACATTTATGTATCTATTTCAGACCAATACGGCCCTCCATCATTATGGTTCAGATCATGGATGGACACATGCAGGATTCTTTCTTTGGTATAAGATAATATTTCCCTTTTTGTGTGTTTTTGTGTCTCTTTGGACTTTATATCAGTGGTTTACATGAGAATGATTCTTTTACTATAATTGCCCTTGTAGAAATATTTAAGATATTTTTCAAACCCAGATTCGTATTGGCAGAGGATCTTAACCACTCCTCCCTCCTGGGCTGATGTATTTTTGATTGTTTGCCTCTGACTGCTTCAAAAGAAAAATACACACAGATTATTTTTTGTAATTACCAAATGTGCAGAAAGATTTTGCTTCGGCTGTTTTTCCAAATGATGTCACTCTTTAACTGGATGTTTTCAAGGGATTTGACATCCAACTATTAATTAAATGGCTCAAAGCAGTATAATAAAAGATATCACTGTAAGGGGATGATTTTAAAGTTGCTGCTCACCCGAGAACAGCCAGATGCTGAGAAGAAGAGATTTCCTCATTGTGATCTTTGTTAAATTCTCTCTCACCTTTTTGTTTTTCTTAGTGTCTACTGGTTTATCTGCCCTTCACCAACTGACTCAGAAGCACTAAGTTGAAATTCAATCTAAGGCTTTCATCCTGTTCAAGTAACACGACTGGAGCCCCACAATGAACCAGGCAGTCTTGAGGTTAATCATAAAGCATGGGTAAGTTAAGTTAAAGCTGTAGTGGTGAGGAGCTTGTCCACGATAGCCTCTTCTTGTGCTCATATCACTTTCTCTGTATCGATCTTATTCAAGCTGTGTGGGTGTGGGCACATTCCACTTATTCACCACAGTCACTCACAAACAGACACGCCCAGAAAATACAAAAACACACGTAGAAGACAATACATAAATTGATTTTACAATACAGTTTTACTATGGAAAAATCGACAGGACATGATGTATATTTTAATTTCATTAGTTTTATTCTAATAACTTGAAAAATGAATAAATTCAGAGTTATTTAAAAACAATTAATTTACAACAACCTGTGAATTTAGCCTTAGAACATAAATGTGTCTCAGTGGTGGGTATTGGCTACATTAGAGCGAGATAATGCACTTAACAGTGAAGATGGTTAGCACTGAGTTCAGACATTGCAATAGTCTGTTGATTAATCTGCTGCCATGTGTTTAACGGTGGAGTACGTAACCGATGCAGTGCGAGGCGTGGCAGTGCTGCGGTCCGTGTGTTTGTTGAAGCTAACAGTGGAGTAGAAGAGGCTGTCTGGTTGGATCTGAGGCTCTGATGAAACGGTGACATTGGAGTAAATATTGTATGCGTGATCTCTGCTGGTATCTTGGCGCTCAACGGATGACGAGCTGAAGATGCTGTTAGTCCTGCCATCAGCTTCTTGATCCTCATTGGCTGTTGAAGAGGAAGTAGTGATGTGGTGTACACCTTGTTTCTGACTGGATGGCATTGCATAAACCGTGTTATGGCCCTTTCCTGTATGGAGAGTGTTGATACATTTTACAAAGTTGATATGAAAACTAAATTTTTTACTTTCATTTCCTGAAAAACAATCCGTCTTCTTGGTGCCATAATGCTGCGTTTAGAAGCAGTGAATACAAAATAATACAAAAATACAGTAAATTGCCCATGTGTTGCAAATATGTCCCAGTGGCTATCCCAAAAAGCATTTTCCCCATAGACCACCATTTTAAAAGGGACTTTAAAACTCTTGACAGAACACCTGCCCTTTTCTGGCTTATGCACTTGTCAAGCAATTTTCATTCAAGTGACTGGGTGCCATCTTTGTGTCCAGTATCCAGTAGCTATAATACATCCATGAGAAATAGTTTGTAGTGGTTGCTATAGCTCTTTGGGCAGTTTGGGAGTGGTTGTTAGGGTGTTCTAGAGAATCTAGAAAGTTGCTAGATCATGATGAGGTGGTTGCTGGGTGCTTGTTATAGTGTTCAGGCCTGGGTGTTGCTAGGGCAATGCTAGGTTGTTTGGGATTGGGATAGTTATTAAGGTGAATCTGGATGTTTTCTACCATGGTTGTTTCAAACTGCTATCATATTCAGAAAATATTATCATAGGAGTCTGTTAGTTTCATACCAGAAGATGCGCTGATGTCTCGGTTTCGATGTCTGAAGACTATTAGAAGGACCATCGCCAGAGCCAGCACAACCACCCCGAGACCTGCTCCGATATACACCGGCTTCTCTGAAAAAAGAGACAACATGACGTCTCTGTGATGATGTGTCACTCAAGGCTTGGTCTCTCACCCACATTCATATCCACACGTAACCAGACCGTTTCTTACTAGAGGATGAAGCGTTTGTATTAATTGCCTCGTTTGAATTTGATTGTGGCAACTCACTGTCAGGGTCCTTTGTGTTTCCTGAAAGAAAAACGAAAAAATAGTTAATTGTGTTCGATTTCTCTCAGTCTCATTTTGTCTGCTGGGTTAGTGTCTCATTTCTCTCCTGTAATGACTGTCTGTCGTGGAAAAAAGAGAAGATCAGTTTGATACTGACGCTGTTGTGAAATATTGAAAGTAAATGGAACAAAGGTCTTTTAAGTGGTGAAGAATAACACTGTCATAAAAGATATTCATATACATCGCTGAATCAACTCACCCACTGTGACTGTGAGGACTACTTTATTGTATGTGTCCAACCCAGTTCTCTCTATTCCACACCAGTAAGTTCCTGAGTCATCCTCTGTCAGATGAAGGATGGTCACGTTGAATGTGTTGCCGTCATCTATAATACTGTACTTGGCATTTGAATCTTTCTTCTTTTCTCTGGTACTTATTAGGACATCTTCATTTTTACACACCCCCTTGCAGAAATATTTGACGTTGGAAAATGCGTTGACGTGAGAGCTTTTTATTGTGATCTCCTTCCCCAACACTCCTGTTACCGACATAGCTTCAGTATCCCACACCCCTGCGCAAAACACACAGACAACAAACAAAGGTCAGATGTTTATTCGGTTTGCAATCAGCTGTTGACCTCACTATTTACACTGTACATTTTTTGTAAACTCTCATACAAACTGATAGACGTATCCTGTTCTTTGAAGCAGTGTCTCACAAACTTTTAAGGTTTCTTAACCCTCCCCCGACACAAGTTGCACATGTCCATCACATGCAAGTCTCTCAAAACTCACAGCTCACTCGCAGTATTTTGAAAGTCAACAAAGTTTACGGTATAGGCTCAAAAACAACCGCAAGCCAGTAGGAATCACTGGGAGTTAGAAGGAGCTGCTGGGTCCTCTGACAAAATCAGGAATGGTGAATTTAAAAAAAAAAAAAAAGACATCCACCTGAGAAAACTCACAACCATAAAGACACAAGCATTCAGATAGCGGAAGAGAGAAAGAGGGACAAAAGAATGAATCTTGGTAAACTTACCTCCCAGAAGAAAGACCAAAATTAGGAAAATCATCTCTGTGCAACTGATATCATTTGTATGTCTGTCACTGTCCCTTGCCTTTTCTTATGTCACCCTGATTTCACGTCTTTGAAATTCTCTCCAAGGGAACGACAGCTCTGCATTTGTCATAGGTTCCTCTTTTCACTTCCTATATGTAGCCAGCTTCCTGTGTCTAAATCTCCCTCTGAAACCATTCATACCATGTGGGAAGCATCAAAACATCCCACCTTGCCTGTCTCACAGTGAATATTTATCCTCAATTAGACAAGTAAATAATTAACACAAGGACACCCTCAGGTATTACCACTTGGTTTATTATGGTCAAATATATCATAAAGCAGAGTTAGACAGTGGTTAAATCATCCAGTTTGCTCTTCTCTGTGGATTTTGTTAATTGACAGCTTAAGTTACGAGTCCTGGTCAGACTGCAGTAGCTCTTTATCAGTCTTTTCTTTAGTTTGTGCTGTCCAAAATGGTGCATTTTCTTCTAGAAATAACAAAACACAGCAACAACTAACGATATAACTACTTGACTTACTAAAGATCCTAAATCGTTAACTTTTGAATTGGCCAATGTCCCTTCAACTCTATGTTTCATCCATACACAGTAAACTTTATTACAACCTCTGTCATATTGTTGCTGTTTTGGCCATCATTCCGATTAATAATAATAACACATTACTCACCAAGTTAATTCTCTGGGAACACGGGAACAAAAAAACAAAGGATTACAATAAAGTTACGGACTTTCTGTCAGACTTTGTTGTAGTGAGGTCACCATGTTCCCAGTTCTCAGCAATTAGTTTTGTGAAAGCAAAGTTACAATAACAGAACGAAACAACGGCCAAAACTTAATATCAGACCCAAGTTGTAATTAACCTAGAATTATCCTTTAGCCTATCAATAGTTAATCTGTTCGTTGACGCCCAGAGGTCCATCTTTAGGCCCGCTGTTTCCCTGAAGGCTGTGATAGACGTGCTCCTCTAACCGGCTGAGATCCAGATGTTGGTACTGGCAGATGAGCCCTGGTACATCCACATCAACATATTCACAGAGGCCGAGACTCACAGCCGACTGCTGCTGCTTTGATATGAAGTGGGAGCAGAGGTCAGGTGGTGGCGGTGGTAAAGCTGAAAGATCAGCGCAGTCTGGAGACGAGCAGCTGCAACGAAGTCCAGGTTCAGTTCTTACACCAGGCATCATTGTCTCGTAGTCAGATGATGTCTGTGGGACAAACAGAAACTTGCTGACAGTGAACTGCTTCTTGCATGAGAGATCATTATTCTCTATATGAAAATTTGTTTGAAAAATTTGGACAATGTGGTATTTTCAGCAGGCAAACTACAGCCATGCTAGTGGCTTTGTGAAACTACAGCGGAGCTTTGAACTAAGTGCTAACATGCTGATGTTCAGCAGGTATAATGTTTGCCATATTTACCATCTTATTTTTGTGTGTTAGCATGCTAAAGCTGGATTTATACCTCTGCGTTAAGGGGCTACGGCATACCTACGGCTACGTGCGTTGGTTCCCCCGTAGGCTACTGCATAGATGACGGGCATCGCCTCAAAAATGTAACTACATGTTGGGGCTATGGCCTCGAAGGAGATGCCACGTGGGGACTGTAGGAACTGTGGTTGACGCTTGTGTTTTCCCCTAGACGTTTCTGAGGCAGGTTTGTTGAGAGTGAAGAAGGCATTAGGGAAGTTAGAGAAAGACTATCAGTAGTCTTCTCTTTTTCAGTAACAAATATCTAACAAAGCGATTCCACTGCAAACCTGCTCAGTGCGATCACCGCACTATATGAATTAGGGGTGGGCGATATGGTCCTAAAATAATATCACGATATTTAAGGGCGTTTCTGTGCTAACGGTATTCTTGACGATATGAAAAAACCCTGAAAAAAAAGACAAATAGACAAATAATATGTGAAAGAATACATTACCCGAATACATTATTTCTTGGAAGTTATTTCACCATTTTAACTCTACTTAATTCTCCACTTTTATTCTAGTGTTTACTCACAAACGACTTTAATCTGCTCACCTTGCTTTTCCCTTCAGCTCTCTTTACCCCCCACACACCTGCACCTCTGTCTCTTACTGCACAGTGGAGGAGGCGTGTTGTTAATGACGTCGCTTATCGAAACATTTGAAACCATTGAATGACATCGGCAACAACAGGTGCACTTACAAGCTTTTACTAAACAGCATATGAACGAGACTCACTCTCTCTGTTTCTCTGCAGAGCACAGGGGAGATTGTCGCAGGGAGGGGCAGAGCGAGGGGAGATTGTCCACTAGTTAATCGGTCGGGGATGGCGACGTTAATATATCTGGGTGGCCCGACAAAGTAAAGTCTGTGTGGGGAAACACTGCTTGATCTTTTGTAACCAAACCACTGACGTCGCTCCCCTTTTTGGAACCAACTCCTCCAATGCAGAGACAGTATCAATGTAGCAATGTTACTTTTGCTTTCAGCGAGGCTCGTTGCTGCTGTGCATAAAGGTATGATGCATACGTTCAACAAGTCGGAATGTTGTCATTATCATGATATGACTTTTTTTTAAATTTTATTTAAAAATAAACCGGTATCATCGTGAACGATATGAAATGGCACACCCCTAATATGACTGAATGAACGGAAACACAGTGATAACAAGGGAGCAGTCATTAACAAGAAACAGCAAAATAGTGTTATCTGGTTGTCTGGGTGTAACTCCAGTTCTATAAATCTGTGTGTGTAGCTAGCCGTCACACTGCATCTCAAAGTAAATTAAAGTCTAGTGTCACGGAGATGATAACGAACCTAAACCGTATGTACCTATCACGGAATTCCCGTTAAGCCCTTGCATCAATTATAAATCCAGTTTAACACTTCCTGATTTGCATAAAGTATAGCTGAGGCTGATGGGAATATCTGAGATATTTCAGTCTGGACAAAAGTGGTGGACCAGCCAGCATTGCCATCCCTAGAGCCACGCTGCTAGTGTGGCTAAAAGTCTCTGTTGTGGACAAACCTCTCCATTCTGGCGTGGGCCTGATCTTCTGTGTTTAACAGCCAGTAGAAGACAAAGTGTAAACAGACACACACAGAGTATCGCTGCCACACACATCACTGCAGTCAGGTACAGCGGCAGGTGGAGCTCTGGGGGAGAAAGAAACAACTGAAGTTACCTGGCACACACATAAAATGATGAATACAGATGGGCACACAAACATGCACACAACACACACATTACTCACTGTCCATTGTGGGGTCTCTTGAAAAGATGGGTGGAAGAGTCACTGGAAAGTTCAAATACAAAAGAGCATAAAGTATTTATATAAAAAAATAAAATAAACACGCAGAGCTACTGTACCTGATGCACTGTGTAGTTACGCAGATCTTACTTACTGTAACGTGTGAGATGTTCTGCAGCGTTTGCTGTTGTTGAAAAGCAGCAGAAGGATAATTAGTTTACAAAAACTCACAAATATGCAGTTGTAATAACCTGCAACAACCTATATGTATACTAGCATTTTTATAGAAATAGGAAGTTCAGGAAAGAGGAACATGTACATTATGGGAAAAGTAACACTACTTAGTTCTCATTTAGAGTATGAGCAGCCTGACATTTTTAGATAACAATCACCAGGTGGACACAAACTATGTCTTGTAAGCTACCTATTGAGCTGTAGCTGTAAACTACTAACCAGAAGCCAGATTTTATTATATGCAAATGGATGATGTGCATAACAGAAGACCACGCATAAGCACCGAACATAGTGATCCTGTGCTGTGACAGGACATATTGTACCTCGGGAAACATTCAGATGTATGAAACTGATATGATCAGGCTCGAGACTGACGTCCACCCCACACCGGTACAGCCCGCTGTCCTCTGAGAGGAGTTTGTCCACCCTGACGATGAAGAAGACTCCGGTGATGTTGTCGTACAGAGAGAAACGTCCGTTTCTCTCCCACTGGTTGTGTTTGTCTGATCGTATCAGTGAATTGGAGGACACATTGTCATCATTGTCATGGCAGAAGTACTTAGCATTTTTCTGCCAGCCGTCGGGATACACACATCTGAAGTCAAATCTCTGACCTTCCACACCGGTAACAGCTGTGGTTCTGACACTGACCAGAGCTGCCAGTCAGAATAAGCTGTGTTAGTTGGAGAATTATGTACTCGTATGTTTTAATGAAAAGTTTAACTCAACTGAATTCTATTACATCAGCTTTAAAAGTCTAAATGCATAGCACGCAACCCACCTTGGATTTGTAGAATAGTTATGATGACCGTTGTAGTTGTTCTCCATGAGATCCAGGTTGCTCCCATCACTCCCAGTTTACCTTCAGTCCACACACTCAGATGCTTCCCCAGCTGTACAGTGAGGCAGCAACCTGGACAAAAGATTGTGTATGTGTGTTCAATCTGGTGCTTTCTTGTCCATGTGTTTAGACCGCTTCCTCTTTCATTAACAAACCAGTTCACGCTTACCTATCAGCCTATGAAAGTGAAATCACTGCGGCTTGTGTGACTGAAAAGGTGACCTTTATGTGTCGTCATAGCCTATTTTTTATAATGAAATAATGCAGGTTTAATTCGCTGCATCCGTTAAGGAAATCCCATCCTCCTCTGTAATCCACTTGTCCCCAACCCAAATGTTGTTATAAATGATCTATAAAGCATTGATAAATGATTCATTAACAATTAACGCTGCACCAATCAAAATTTTTATATTAACTGATCAAATGACTATGTATAATGTGAATGGTTTGGCTTGTAGTGACGAACCAATACGACTGTATATAAAGATGGACGAAATGGCAGCTCCCCAAAAGTGACCCACTCCCAGTACACATCAAAAAGATGGTTTCTGTTATTTTAGGTAGTTCTTATCACACTGATGTGTGTTCAAGGGATTCCGATAAGTTTGGTTTTAATTAGTTATTTCATGCTATAATAAGGATGTTTCACGTCTTGATCGACAGCTGAGGCCGGCTCGCAATCGAATCGGTCGGGTATATGGGCGGGACCTCGGTACCCCAGCTCCAACCCCGATCACTACTGCGCAGACTCTGGCTCTAAATGACGCCAATAGCGCAAGATGGCGGTGCCCACATCCAGTATATTTTGGCTTAATTTTTGTACAGTGGGAGGAAGTGGAGACGTGTTGTCCATATTTATGTACAGTCTATGGTGGATACCAAAAACAGAGCTAAAAGAGAGTGAATATTGGACTTACATTTGCCAGGTGGCCAGAAACACTGCTCCAAATAAATGATAATCCCGGTTTGCTGTATGTGTAAATAGGCAGCTGTTTGCTAACACGTTAGCCATACAGCTTGTTATGCTGCCCTTAAATGGTCCAAAAAACAACGCCAACATCGTATAAAGCCTTTATAAAGTATGCTTTATTAAAAACTTGCGAGAGAAATATTTAATCAGAACATGTTTAAAGATGTAATTTGAAATATAACTTAAGGGCTGATGGCATAAAACATATAAGAATAACATTTGTTGTGAAAGGTTACAAGCAACTAAACATTTAGCTTAGCAAAAGTTGAATCAGGAAGTCAACTTCTTTGTTTAGTTTTCACTCCCCCCCTCTTTTACGTTCTTTAAACCTTTAATCTGTATTCTGTCAGGTCAAAACGCCAAAAAAGCAACCTATCTTTCCACTTCATTATGCATTATTCATCAATTTGATGTTGCCCCATGGTACACACAACATAATAGGTTTTACAGTAATATGCAGGAAATTATAATTTGGTGGGTAAAATCAATGTTCAGTGGTGTCTGCCACAGTGTCTTTATTAATATGACCACTAGGAGTCACCAAAGTCACAACCGTTAACATACTACACATACAGGCATCAACCCATGAGTGTAGCTATGTGTGTTTTAGGTACAGACAAATCTTATTACAACCACTGACTTATTGAAGGTTAAAGATAACGTTACCTCTCCATACTCACATGCTCTTACTAACTGCAAACACACATTCAAATATGTATATCCATCCTGACATAAACAGCCACAAACACACTTGTTTTTGTCACTGGAGGACACTACATTGAGTAACATTTACCCTAACTGTAATGTTAACCGAACTCTTAGCGTAACCATAACCAATAACCATGTGTTAACCTCAAACTGGTGGTTCACACTTAACCTTGTGTGGACCAGCTTTTTGTTCTCAACACACACACACACACACACACATACATACACAGTGTCCTACATACATGGAGTGGACACAATAAAAGGAGCCCTAGTACACTATACTGTCCTACAAAGCCAAAATATTATACATATTTTGTAAAAAAATTGAGACCAGAATCTGACTTTCTGACTTTTCAATTGTTTTTTTTCTGAAAGAGGAACAAAACTATACTTTCTGTGCTTGAGATTATGAGGTAGCCCCACCAACTGTACACTGGAAGTACGAAGATAGGATTTATCTAACACGTTTTGGAATTTTGTTGGGTTATATACATTGGTGCAATGAGACTGCTTCACACTACCTCTTATCTGAAGATAAGTGCTACATTTAGGAAGTCAGCTATAAGACCTTCACTTTACTGGCTGCAGAAAAAATCTGGGATGAAACTGCAAACTACATTGACAGCACTCCGGCTACCTAAAGCTAATTTACCCAGTTCTCTGTCATTGAAAAAAACATTTCAATCTTAGTAATTGAGTTTGTGATACTTAATAAATAAGGCAGAAACAAAATCTAGTCATTATGAAGAAAACAGTAGCCTAGCTTAGCAGAGTAGAAGTGACATTAAATCATATTTGAATGTGCTTTATTAATCTTTTAAAGAAACACGTTATTTCAAATGGACAGAAAGCTGAACAAAAAAAAGTCTGGAGATACTGTTTTTCCCTGTTTTTTTAGATTGTTCAGTATATACATGTATTTTTTATGTTACGCCTATGACAACGATTAATCAGCCTAAAAAAGGCATAGAGTTAAGGTTTCACAATTTATATGTTACACATTTTGGCTAAGATGTCACTGTTTCTGTAGTTACTGCTCTGTACCGCTGTAAAGCAGTATAATAAGCAATAGCAGTCCCAAGCACAACTCCTGTGACGATTTAAATTATAAATGATGGTTGAGACTGTGTCATAGAGGTTTCTTTCTCTTGTGCATAGAGGCACAAACAATGCCATTAATGATAAAAAAAAAATAAGAAACATACATGAACATTCATACATGAAATGCAGCTCAAAGTGCCTCACCATACATACTTTACGATACTTTAACTGGAGAAGCTAAATAGGACGTACAGTTCACTTGTCCATCAATGTCCTTGAAAATCATACCAATCACACCTTTTGAGAGTAACTTAAACTGTTCCTGATAAATCCAAACCAAACCAAAGTGATCTGGGCCTCACTTCCGTGGAATCAGAGCAAGATCTGTACAGATAAGCTGATGCATTGGTTGTATGGCTCTCTGTAGGTTTGCTTGGCGCATTTCTAGTTGCTGTAGTTTTATTTGTGTGTTTTCCAAGAGAGCCATCACCAGTTCCTTCAGATATTGTTACCGGCAAAGGTTTGATGTAGATCACAGAGGTGACGTCATGTTCGTCTTGGACATTTGCAGCTGAATATCCTGAATCGGCAGTACCTTTGGAGGAGCAGATGTTTTCATAGATGTGATTGGGTACGCTACATTGGGCTGCTGTGGACGCAGATGTTAGTGGGTCCTGTTTTGGGTGGTGAGTACAAGAGAACCTCTCGGATACGTTTTTCATTGACTGCACTTCCTCGCCAATGTCATCGTACTCGCAGTCAACCTGTTGGGAAGTGGCAAAGACGATATAATCCGCAGGTTTTAGATTAAGTGTGTTCTACATCTTACCCGGATGAATTTAACCATGTCTGCATGAATTATTAGCCTCATTAAAATTTGCAGTGTAAATATGATGTACACAAATATCAGAAAACATGACAATAATGATAATAAAATCTAAATCGGAAAGAGAAAATTGGATTACACTTTATCTTACAGGTTCATAATTTTTTTAATTTGACACCTCAAAAACAAAGTTTAAAAAACCGAATGTTGTTTGGGGTGGGGGGTTGCATATTTCTTTGCCGGGAGCAGTAACTGTCTGGAGTCTTCCTGGAGCCAGGAAACCAGCAGAGAGACTCCAGGAGTTACGGAGTCTCTAATATGGATTAACAAACTAGATTTAACTTGTTAATTAGTGAGCTTTAGAGGTGCTGGTAGAGGGATTGTGTTTTCCCTATGGCCAGAGCCAGGTCAGCTGTTTCTCCCTGCTCCCAGTCTTCATTGTAAGCTAAGCTAACCATCCCCTGGCTGTAGCTTTATATTTAACGGGAAGACACGAAACTGGTTCCTATCTTCTCATCAAACAAGAATGCAAATAAGCTTATTTCCTACACATTTCAAACTGTGCCTTTATGCAACACTCCTACATGGCCGACAATACTGATTTAGTAAGCATCCCCATGCAAAAACAACACAGATTCAAAATAAAGAGAAGTGAGGACTGATGGACTTTTAGAAAACCCCTTTTCATACACTTCACTTCTGCATCGGGAAAAGAAACTTGATTGTGCTCAACTTAATTTAATTGGCTGTTCAAGATTATCGTCATGTTTCTCTAGGAAGACCGTTGTTGTGCTGCAAAGAGACATCCTGACATGTCGCGCTCCAGTTTCTGTCTCATACCTCTCTTTCATCTGCACTGTTGATTTCTGTGCTGTTGAAGCAAACTTGTGGTTGAGGTTTTGAGTTTTCTCTGCATTTCCTGAAGCACATTGCTAGCACTAAGATAGTGAGCATGGCTACAGCTCCAACAGTGGTGTACAACACAGCTCCTGCCCAAAAACAAGAAAGACGGCTCAACAATTGTACATATCCATAAGTGCCAGTCGCCAGCTGATATGCAGATGTGCTGATATTCATGCAGCAACCGTACAAACCAAATGACAAGATAGAAACTCACTTGTGCTGATGTTCTCTTCTCCTCCATTAGTGCAGTTTAAGGCTGTGCGGTTGGATGGAATATTACTTCATGTAAGTTGATCTATCTGTGGTTTATATTTGTAAGGATTAAAATTTGATTATATCTTTTTCTTACCTGTACAAAGGTTTATATGCCTACTGGGGTCCATTCCAGATGTTAATTGTGTGGAGTTGGAAATCTTCTGAAATGTCCATGTGGGGGAAACTTCAGGTATGACAGTTGTTGTCTCATTTTCAACAGCTGTATGGGGAACTGTAGTGGTAGAAGTGTTCAGATCCTTTACTTAAGTAAAAGTACCAATACAACAATGTAAAAACAGGCTTCATTCAAAATCCTACATAAGTAAAAGTACAGAAGTATTATCAGCCTAAAAAACAAAGTATCAAAGGTTAAAGTACTCATTCTACAGCAACATGTCCCCTGTGACAGATATGTTATTATATATGACACTATTAGATTGTTAATACTGATGCATCAATGTGTAAACACCATTTAACTGTTGTAGCCACTTGAGATGGAGCTTTTAACTACTTTATAATACAGTTTAGTCCAGTGTTTCCCAACCTAGGGTTTGGGCCCCTCCTGAGGGTCACAAGATGAATCTGAGGTTCATGAGATGTTTAATGGGGTTGGAAAAAAGAAGAAAAACAAAGTTATGATACACAAATTTGTATATATTTTTTGGACTTTTAATGTAATTTCTGGGTTTATCTTTTTTAAACATTGGAGAGTTTTCCCTCTTCAAGCCTCGAACAGTTATTTCAATAAAATCTTCCTAGAGGTTTAACGGGAAATGTGTCTTTGGTGGAACGCATGGATTTCTGAAACATGTGACAAGGGGCCCCAAAAAAACAGTGATTTTTTTTTTTGTCACAAGCCAATAAGAATGGGAACCTCTGCGTCGTCGTGTAAAAATGCTTTATGTATTTTATAAACTTAGCCAATATTTTGTATATAAAATATTAATCTGAAAAGTAACTCCAGCTGTCAGATAAATGTAGTGGAGTTAAAAGTACAACATTTCCCTCTGAAATGTAGTGCAGTATAAAGTAGCATAAAATAGAAATGCTCAAGTAAAGTACCTCAAAATTGTACTTTAGTACAGCACTACTTAGTATATGTACTTAGTTACATTCCACCACCGATGGGGAAATGTGTATTCATGAATGCGGAGACAAAAATAATAGTGTATGGATAAATCTTACACAAGGTAAAAGCACGTACCTTCCTTAACAGTAAGATGTACAGCAGTGAATGTATCAAAACCAGGCCTGTTCACTGCACACCAGTATCTCCCCGAGTCAGACAGCTGGAGCTGACTGAAGGTCACAGTGAAGTCACCGTCCCCCCAGTCCACCAGAGTTATCCTCCCTAACCCTGCTCTTCTGCCAGATTCTACAGTGACCAGTATATCTTCATTGCCTTTACATGGATCCTTGCAGAGGTATTTATGGTTTTTCCGTGCAAATATGTGTGAACACTGGAACGACACTTCTTCCCCCTTGAACCCCTCTACATTGATGTCTGCTCCCTCTGTCCACGTAGCTGCCAAAATGTAATCATGTGACAAGAGTTAACGCATCTTTGAGTTGGTTAAATAAATCAATGGATGTACTTCATTAACACACTTACCATATAGGAGACAGTAGAAGACAGAAAGGATCTTCATTCTGATTGATAATGTGCCAGCTCTGTTTGTTTCTTCTTCTGGGTAGTGCCTCCAGGCTCTGTACCTTGATTTAACATCTGTCTGTTTAAAAACCTAAACAGTGGTTATGTTTCATGATGCTCCGCCACTGCAAATGAAATAACATCTAGATCATCCTGTGGTTTTGACTGTAAGAGGGCGGAGGACGAGGGCTGTAGGCGGCAGACATTCACCTACGAGAAGAGAAACACATAGGTGACAGAGGTGAAGTGAGAGGACACGTCTCTGATGCATTCCCACACAGTTTCAGTGCCAACAAATTCCTCTATCATGTATATTTTGCAGTAATGTACCAAATTACTCTACTACTGCATTTCTTCACATCTACTACTGTCATGTTGATGAACGGTTCAGTCAGTCAGCCATTTTCGCTTGTTCCCGTTCGGGGTCGCGGGTGACTGGAGCCTATCCCGGTGACTTTGGGCCTTAGGTGGGGTACACCCTGGACAGTGGCCAACTCGTCGCATAGACAGACAACCATTCACACTCACATTCATCCACTAAGGGCAATTTTTAGAGTTTTCAATTAACCTACACATGCATGTTTTTGGACGGTGGGAGGAAGCCGGAGAACCCAGAGAGAACCCACGGTAACACGGGGAGGACATGCAGACTCCACCCAGAGAGATCGTGTGACGATTCAAACCCACAATCTCCTCATTGGGAGGAAGGAGCTCTAGCCGCTCTGCCACCGTGCACCCCTGATGAACAATTCAACTTGAGAAAATCTAAATAAAAATACATACAGTTCACTTACTAAGCTGTTTTAAAGGGGCTATAACTGATATGTTTATAGTAATAACAATGTGAAGCAATGTGAGCGTGTGAAAGGAATTGCTTGTAATGAACCTACCTGAATCTGCAGCCCCCCTCGGCTTTATGGAGCTTTATGGTGAGTTTCAGCTCATTGTTTAGCTTTCTGAAAAGCTCTAAAATTCCACTGTACACTACCTGCTGAGCACCAAACAGCAGACATGCAAAGTTAGCGACTAGCTGGTGAACACAGTGGAGCATTTAGCAGCGAAAGAGCCAGATATTTCCCTCAGGTGTTGGTGGAGACCAAAAAGAGTTAAAAGAAAATGAATGTTGGACAGAAAAGCGACTCCAAATCACTGTTAATGTTGCTCTGTAACTGCTGGATGTGTAAATAAACAACTGTTTGTTAACGTTTGACATCAAATTAAAAGGTGATATTACGTCAATGTTGTATTCACAACTTGTTTCTGCTGCTCAAAATTTTTGATTACAGAAATGTCACATTTTTTGCCAGGGCTTTATGCATTTCATAGTGCTTAAAGGAAAAGTTTTTGGGAAATAGAAAAGCTACAGTTAGCAGCTGGTTATCTTAGCTTAGCATAAAGACTGTAAACATGATGAAATAGGTTGCATGACTCTCTGAAAGTACCTGGTAAATGTGATTTTTTAGTTACAAGCAATTATGACAACCTCACAGATGTGAGCCATTCACCGTTCACAAAGTTTGTAGTCCTAAAACCTGAGTGAAAATGTCTCTGAATGGGTTCTCCACTGGTGGGCAGAGGTGTTAAAACTAGGTTGTAAATGTGAGATTTCCTGTGTATTTCTCTTACTTCTCTCTGAACTCCTCAAACCCTCCCTGGAAAGTTTCTCGGTGTTACACTAAGCGATCAACACAAGCCAGCAGACTTGCACGTGTGCATGAAAACAGAGGTGTGATAATGTCGTCGTTATATTAAACTTATTGCCTTCATTTAACATGAAAACAGATCTTACAATCAGAAACTGGTGGATCTGATGAAAGCAAGATATTTTCTAATCAATGAATTCTTACATTTTAATGTTTGTCTTAACGGCTTCATAATGAGCTACATGTAGTTTTAGAAAAGCATTAATAATCATACTCACGCATAAGCAGCAACAATAACACTTGCAGCACCATATTATACCATGTATGGTATTGGCGCTGTTTTTTGCTTCTTGTGTGTGCATTCAGATATCTGCAGACAACTATATAAATGTCACTCTGCTCTCTGTTGCATTTGCTTTCCTCAGACCTTAACGACGATACGGCAACGAGAGCGAGACATGCAGAAGCTAAACGGGTGACAACAAGCCTTATAAGTGTTTTAAATGTCATTTTTAAGGGATTTTCTAAAGGAATCATGGTCATGGAGCTGTCAGGAGGTGGTTGTAAGAGGAAAGAGTCAGTCAGTCATTTTCTACCGCTTGTTCCCGTTAGGGGTCCCGGGTGACTGGAGCCTATCCCAGTAACTTTGGGCCTTAGGCAGCGTACACCCTGAACAGTGGCCAACTCGTCGCAGGGCTGACACTTAGACAGAGGGAAGAGTAGACATGTTTAATCATAACACGTGTGTGTACAGTAGCACCCTCTGCAGGTCTTACTACAACACTACTTTGAAATTATGAAGAGAAACTCAGCAGCAGCACAAATGTAGTCTCTGATGAAGATGTATCAAGTCTAGTAGTGCTTTCTGTGCAATTTGCTTTCTTTTGTTGTATTTCTGTCCCTGTACCAGTATCTTATCCACATTTGTTATTACAGCCTTACATTTGTTGTCTAATATAGCAGCAACCGGGTGCGTATGGAAGATTTTAAATGTCTAAAAACAAATCAAACAAAGAAATGAAGTGAAAAGCAATGCACATTGTTATATATATTTCCTTTTTAATGTATGCATTTTAAATCTTAAATCGTCCATGTGCGCTACATATTAGCTTCATCCTGCAAATCTACTGGGCCTGCTAACCCCTTATTCACTTTCCTCAGGTAGCACCAGGTGTGTATAACTGAGGCTTATTCAATAGGTTAAAATCTTACTGACCTTATTCCTATTCTGGAAGATGTACAGGATGGCAAGGACGTCACTGATGACTAGCATTGTAAGAAACTGTAATGTGAATCAGAGAATTAGCTCTCTTAAAAATGTACAAAATGAGACATGCAGAGGAAGAATATTTACTCAAACAGATATATATTTAAACATTTGTCCTTTATTTGATTCAAAATACAAAGAAGAGGGGGAGAGTAGCTGTCAGCTGAGAAACAGAATAAACCCTGCTCAGTCCAGACTTTTGGGATCGAGTGCCTGGTAGATGGCAGCATACTGGGAGGCATCCTGAGCACTGGACTCTGGACCAGCATCTGGTTCTAAAGACTGCAGCTTCACTGCAGCCTGAGTAGAGGCTACATCTGCATTTTCCTCATAGTAATCAGCCTGTAAATAAATATGATTCATAAAGACTAATTTTATCTGAGCAGTAAACTTTAATGCTTGAAATAGTCATTAGAGACTAAAAACAATAACAAAAATTAAAATAGGTAAAAAATGGTACTCACCTTGTTTCCTTCAGGTCTGTTCTGACCTTCTGAAACAAACAAGCAGGATACATTCAGATGTGTGTGTGTGTGTGTGTGTGTGTACATGCACATGTAAATGCTCTGTTCGCGTTTATGATCACGCTGTGTGTACATGTGTCAGCTCACCCACGGTACTCCGGCAGTGGATGTAGAATATAAGCGGTATAATGGCACAAACCACAAGAGCCAGGCTCACCGAAACAATGATGACCACTGTGGTATCTGCAGACAACAGAGCCAGACATATTTGTGCTGGTGACTATACAGTTTACAACAACAGGTCCTCCAAACATACTGATTAAAATAGCCTTCAACACGTATTCAAAACACTTTTGATTTCAGTTAATTTCCCGCTAAAAAAATACTAATTCTGATACTAATTTGATTTGTCAACACAATCACATCATCTGATCTCACGCTCTTTTGTCCTGGAACTAGCAACATTTCATTTCAGTCAATGATATTCTCTGCATTCTGCAGTTATTGTGCTATGACATGTTTTAATCTACTTTTCTGGTGTACCCACTTTCCCTCAACTTATACAGTACTTCAGTTAATAATTTCCTTCACTGCACACAGACATTCAAGTGTAAACATGTTAGGGTAAGCGAAAGACAGCAACACGTTTTTGCCAGTCGTGAACAAAAAAAACCCAACTGTCTCACGCCTTATTCCAAACCCAACATGTCTAGTCACTTTTCACTGAGACTCCAGTCTGTGGAAACTCTGCCTCTGCTACAAATGGAAACAATGCATATTTTGATGACATTACACAACATTTACACATTTATCAACGTTCTGTATATTTCCATGACTCCACCTTTTTGTAGCAGCACATGACAATAATAAATGCCTTTTTCATCCATTCTAGTAGTATGCAATACATACATTTACTACCTGAAAAATATAGCAGTTAGCTACCTCCTGACAGAAAGGAGATATTTCTTCGTCATGATTACTCATGAGATTTCTGCTATAACAAACTTTACAGACCGATTTAAGATCTACGCCACAGCAACCAGCACTTACAGCTGTAACAAACTCTTTACTTGTTGGCTAATAACTCTTGAACCATAAGGCCTAGAAGGTCTCAAGTTTCATCCGCAATGCATTCAGTGATTATTTTATTCAAATTGTTGATTGCTAAAATGAAGAGGGAACAATATGTATGCCATACATTGATTTCTTTAGTATTTTTCATTAGGCCTTAGATAAATAAAACAACTCCTTTAATAAGTGTTGGAAAAAGTTAAAGACCTCCTCCTGACTGGTTTATGAGAGGAATACAATTCTTCAGCATTGAATATTATCCAAACTGACAAAGCCATTATTATTATTAAGCTGAACCATAACATGCAAAACATTTTTTTGTTGTTGTTGCTGTTTTGAAGCTTGCTGCTAAACTGTGAAATACCTGAGAGTTTGGTTGCTGCCTGCTGTTTTTTCTTCTCTGTAGTGGGCAGGGTTAATGCTGCTGGTGACGGTTCAGTGCTGGATGGAAAGCCGCCTTGGGGCTGAGTTTGTGCTTCAGTCTGCAGGGTGGTGGTGGAGGGCGGAGGTCCAGGGGGAACAGTGGAAGCTTTGAGAGGACAGGAAGGAGGATGACAGGCAAGGAATAGTGCGTGTGTGTGTGTGTGCTCATGTGAAATGATTACTGCCTTCACGTCACAAGTTATAAAGTACATATGTTAATTTCAGACTTCCCACGCAAAACAAGACAGGGCTGTCAGCTACATGAAAATTCTGGTAGGCTCAGTATGTTTAAGAGCTCAACACCAGATTTAAATCATATCTTAAAAGTCCATCTCATGTTGATCATCATTATGTGGTTGGTTTTAGTCTTTGGACAGAATCAGTAGGATTTACAGGAGTTCAACAGTCCCACAGTCCAGACGACAAACATGACCTAATAATTATGTGACAGTAACCAACAGTTAACACTTTGAGCTTGGTTTCATACAAAATTACCTGAATAGAAGCTTGTTCATTGTTATCCCAAATCGTCCCATTACCTGCAGGAGCCTTTCTGTGTCAAACCAAAAACTTACCATTTAGGACTATGAGATTGACCTCCTGGTACAACACATTTAAAGTTTTCCCCACTCCACAGTGATATCTCCCGGCGTCCGCCCTCTTCAGCCTCTTTATGGTCACGTTGAAGGCTCCTCTGTTGACCGCCACGCTGTATCTCCCTCGCCGTGTGACGGCCAGCCTCCTCCTCTCGCTCTGAATGAGAATGTTTTCCCTGGAGCAGACTTCTTTGCAGAAGTACATGTTGTAGTGTTCAGCGCTGTTGTCTGTGGTCCAATTACCAGCGCAGTGGACGGAGACCTCTCCTCCAACATGGCCGCTCACCTCCAGCACTGGTGAGGCCTCTACACGCACAACTGCAGTATAGAACAAAGGGCCTGGTTACAGCTGTTGATTACAGTTTCTTTAGGTACTGAATAAGGTACTGAATAGGTAAAGAATAAATCATATTAGAGCTTCATCATTTTGCTCTAGTATGTTAACCATCATTAGCTTTGATATAATGCTAATTATATCCAGTGTTTCCAGTAATCCATACATTTACATTTACGTTTACATTTAGTCATTTAGCAGACGCTTTTATCCAAAGCGACTTACATATGAGGAAGACAATGGAAGCAATATAACAACACAAGGTAACAAAAAGCATAAGTGCATCAAAAAACGATTCTGATTAAAGCCTAGCTAAGTTAACAAAGCTAAGGATAGGAAGGGGTTTTTTGTTTTTGTTTTTTTTGAGCAGAGGTAGGCAAAAATAACACTGCACTAAACTTACAACAAGAGACGAATCAAACTTACAACAAGACACGAATCAAACACACTTACAGTTCTTGTAGGCTTCAGCTGCTAAATTGCTTCTCTCTCTATATATATGGATTACTGGAAACACATGCCTTACTTTTTATAATTTTTTTCTACTGAGTTATTCAATGTTGAAATGTGCATGAATTGCTTGAGAGAGAAGCTCATTAAAACAAATTAACACAATACCACAGTATCGCTGCGTGCAAGTTAATTACGTAGCCTAACAGTTTCTGAGAGTTGTAACCATAGCCGTTGTGGAGCAACATTATCGTTCATTTAGGAGTCGAGTTTCTGGCCACCTGGCGAAGTCCACGACACTATGAGAGCGGTGAGAGTGAGCCAAAGCAGTAAAGAAACCTAAACAATGTGCTGAAACTCACTATAATGCCCCATCAAACTGAATGAAGCTGCAGAGTCACGTGATAAATTCTCTGTAGGTTCATCACTACAAGCAACCTTTCACATTGTCATTTGATTTATTATGAAAAATATTGATTATAGCCACTTTAACTTTTCAAGTATTCATGATTTGATTCCTCTGTTAGCTTTACTAAACTTAATCAATACCATGCAACCAGATAAACATTTGTTCTACATTTTTTGTGAAACAAACTAGTTTGATTTGAATTGTGGATCCCCCCCCCCCCCCCACTTTCTTTCTGTTACTAGCAAGTGAGACCTGAGTACAGCAGATAGAAGGAAAAACAAACAGCCAGACATAACAAAAAGGACACGTAGCATCAGAGACATCACAGGTCACAGACATCACTAAATAGATTCAGAGATGAACGTTTATATTATATCGTTTGGTCTTATGGGGATGGCGGTGGAGAACGTTGTCTGACACACTGGTCCAAAATCTTCCAAGGGTGTGAGACTGTGGAGATCTGGTGGCTGTAAAGGCCGTAGCATTTTAATTCACGTCATTTTCATGCTCACCAAACCATTAAGTGAGCCCTGCTGCACCAAAGCATCTGCATTTGCTGTTTCCCCACAGTTGTATTCAGTTCCCCTGTATGTCCCTATGTTTGTGATTTTGCCTTTATTTGAGATTGTAGAGATACAGGCGTTGTGTTTACATGGTACGTGTCAATGTTTTTCTTACAACTCTCAGTGTATAAAATAAAAAAAAGATCTGCAGCTACTACTACTACTATATTACAAAAAAGCTGTTTAAGTCAATACAGCAAAATTATCTTAATTGTTTAGTTCAGTGGAATTGCTTACTGGTTGTTTTTCTGTCAATAAAACAATCCTAAAAATAGCAAATCAATTAACCACAGAATCTATAAGCATAAACTATTTTAGATGTTTAAGGAATTGTCAGAGACAACCACCACAACTTCAAAGTTACTGTAACGTATTCATTTTCACCTAAGAAAACACCATATACCATCAATGTAGTTCGTCAATTTACACTTTCACAAATGTATTTAGCAAGCGCTCATAAACCAATGTAAGGTTGAAGATTTCCTCCCATTCACATACAAGTAAATAATACATTTAGAATGTAACTTTTACAAATAAAACATACTGATATGAGTGTTTTCTAGGGTTAAATACATCAAAACTCACCTGAGAAGCAGCAAAACAAGACGACATGAAGAATCTTCATTCTTTATTCAGGTTAAAAACAAAACCAAGTTAAGGAAAACTTTAGCCCAGCAGTATCAGGGGTCTGCTTCAAATTAGTAATCTGATTCAGTGTCGTAAACAGCAAAGGGTTGCAGCAGCTGTTTTGTCTTCAGCCCCTGTGATCAGTAAATGGGCATGATTCTGTTTTCCAATGCCTCTTTAGCTACATTTTTTAAAAACAGAATATACTGTAAACTATAGTTCCCCAGCCCCCACCTCTCTTTCACGCTGTTCTGAAGAACCAGCTCATGACTGTGATGCGGTATAACTCTTCAGTGTTTACGTTTATTGTTCAGGATGTTGCAGCTGGCTATGTGTGCGTCTAGGAAACGCGAAGCTGGAGGGCATCAGACTCAACAAGCAAGTCTGCTGACTGCGTCACGGGTATCAGAGGACAGCCCGAGGGCTGAAAAGCAAGATTACCAGTCAACCACACTTATTTTTGCAAATCAGGCTTATTTCAGCTAATTTTGTTTTTTACAGCAGGTTTAAGTTTGCTCTAAGTTACCATGGAAACGTATAGCTCAACTCAGGTTTGGTTTCGGCTTAACCGCAGCAAAGCCATATACCAGATTTCGACCTCGTCTTGTTAGGCTTAGCTTTACCTCAGGCTTAAGCTGTGTTACAACCTACCAGCCAGACACAGCATTTTCTTTAAAGGGACTGTACTAAAATTATTGACGTGAGGCGGGGGTGCTGAATCTTATTTTTCATTTTATAACAAAGCAAGGCCCTCCCCACCATTATTAACATTTTCTTTGGGCCCTTGCCTTCACTTAAAGACAGACATTGGCTCTGTCCAAAGATTAAAAAAAATCCACCTACAAGCATCTTTGTAGCTTGCTAATTGACACAGTATATCTTGTTGTTTTCCAAAAAACGAAGTGTAAAAACATCAATTTGCCGTATTACAGGTGGTTAGCCAGACTAGCTGTCTCCCGCTGTTCCCAGTCTTTGTGCTAAGAGCTAAAAAGCTGCTGGCTCCAGATTCTTATTGAACAGACAAATATTAGAAAGGTATCTACTTGTATCTTCTCATCTAACTCTTGGCAAGAAAGGGAATGAGCGTATTTCCAAAATTGTCTAAATACTGTTCCTTTAAGACATGTACTTGCGAACTTGATTTTGTGACATTATAACCAGTTTGGAAGCCAGTCACAGTCCAATATGCAACTTACAGAAGTGTGATATGGAAACATCCACAGTATTCCAGCCAACCTACAGTTTAATATGGAGAGAGAGCTATCAGAAGTGTAAAGGTTAGCAACAGAGAAAGACAATTAGACCCTGCCATTGATAATGTGGAATGGCAGAAATTAAATTCACCCATAGAAGAATAGCGGCAAACATGAGCGAAAAGATCTTTCATATTTAACTTTTGCCATAGCTTCACTATATGCTTCTAAATCACTAGAAACATACTTTTGTATGATTTAGGATGAAACAAGGTCACTTTCAAAAGCCACTGCTGAAATCATGAGCTATAACCCTCTGCCTGCCGGTAGCAAAGTTGTCCCTTGGGCCCCCTGCAGGATAGAGAAATCATCCCACAAATGTAGCTTTGGAGAACTGCAGTGTTAACACACAGGGTGGAAATAGGTCAGGCTATGTGAGACTACTGAAGAACTGTAAGGTGAATGGACTGTACTCGTATAGCGCCTTTCTAGTCTTCCAAACCCTCAAAGCTTTACATCACATTTCATTAACACACATTTATACACTGACAACACAGTTCCCACAAAATAGTACACATATATTTTATATATTATAATACAGTTTTATTCATCAAAATATAATCTTCAGTAAACCTAACACCAAACAATGTCTGTCATATTTACATTCTAGCCTGTGAAATGCTGCAGTTGTTCATGGAAAGCATTTTCCCGAGGTGGTTTTTACACTATGGTTAACAGTGTACACGCAGAGCAATCTGTCCCATGAGTCTGTCCTTTATTGTCTGATGTTGGCAAAATAGTTGGCAGCTTAGTGTGATAATTCTAAAGTCTTGGTGGGCTGTTGGTTTTGTTTATGATCGCGGGAGGACCTGAGCGATGGTGTCTCGGGCACTCTGGCTGAGCCTTTCTGGGAACTTGACCTCATACTCCACTAATAGGTCACCTCGACGATCGGGCCGTTTGGGATAAGGCAGCCCCTCGCCACTGATGCGTCGCTTCATCCCTGGCTGCACGATATCTGTTGTCGACACTGTGACCGTTCTGCCTTCCAGCGTGGGTGCATTGATTGTGCAGCCACACAAGGCCTGATGGTACAGAAGGGGAAGTAAAAAGGGGGGAAAAAACATGAATTAACATTATGAATAGGCACTAATAGGAACTTCATTCTACTCAGGATTTTCAGCTGATAACTGCTTTGTCTTCAAGCACTTTTACAAGGTGTTTTTTAACAACAATAAGTGTCTAAAACATTTAAAGTTATATTTAATCTTAACTTACATCTCTGAGTGAGATCTTTGCTGTGTAAACGATGTCAGAGCCCTCACGTTTGAAGACTGGATGTGGCTTGTCCTTCAACACAAAGACCACATCGGCTGGAATGTTGGTGGGAGTCTCGTCCCCCTCTTTGGGAAATGTGATTTTCGTGCCCTCTTTCCACCCCTTCTTTATCTGCACCTCCAGGATTTTATCTTCTGTCCTTATCGTTCGCCCGTCCGGGTTCAGCTTTTTACGAGAGATCTTCATTTTCTTTGTGCAACCCGACAGAACTTCCTCCAACGTCACCCGGAGATCGTGAACCACGGCAGGGTCCTGCTGCTTCTTTACAACGCTACTGTGACTGCCCATTCCTCCCATACCAGAGCTGAAGGAGCGAGGGAACCCGCCCATTCCACCGCCCCCCATCCCAAAGCGGGCAAAAGGGTCGTCAGTGTCCATGTCCTCATCCATGCCTCCGTTGCGGGCACCAAAGAACTGTCCGAAGGGGTTACGTCCACCGAAGAACTCTTCAAAGATAACATGAGGGTCGCCCTGGAAGCTGTAGCTGAAGGTGCCAGGACCACCACCACCTGAGGGGCCCCCGCCTTTCAGACCTGAGTGAGAGAAACAATCCATTAATATATTTATCACTAACAAGGACTGCATCTTTGTGTGGTACATTCCTTTATTGTGCAGTTTTATTTTTATTGAGTGTCATTCATAAGGTTTGTTTACGCTCTGCTTTCTTTCTCACTTTTGTTTCTGCAAACATGCCACAAAGTAAAAGGAGTGAAGCAAAGCAAAGCATTATGGTAAAAGAAAAGGAGTGGCTAAGAAGAAAGGGCGACAGCAAAGCATTTTTCATGTTACAACTGACACAAGCAGCCAAGTTTACTGTAATGCACTCTGTAAATTCATCTGCACAATAAACACAAAAAATGTCCTTCTATGTTACTATTATAGATCTCTTCCATATTAGCCTGAGGTCAAACACTTACAGTGCATGCATACTGATTGCTGCCCAAAATAAGAACAAGTGGATGGAGAGAACACACACTGATAGATATAAATGAAAATAATTAAAACTTTATTTGCTCTTTGTCTGCTTGGCTTGATTTTAAATCACTAGAAAAGTGTTTCAGTGCAAAATTAACTGCAGCAAAACCCTCTTTTAACAGTATAATGGCCAGGCCCTGAAACCTTCAACTTCACTGTGTAAAGACACCACCATAACAAATGTGGCACAAATGTGGTAAGTTAACTGTTGTGGTGGTTGTCAAGCTGTGTGGTTAAGTATTACTTGTCAGCCTCCTTATTTGGAAATGTTCTTAGCTAAAACATAACCAGGATGACTATAGAGGATAAGGACTTGCACTGGTGTTTTATATAGCTGTTGTCGTAAAAATCATCACGATTATTTTGACTGTTTTGATGTAAAAGAACAATGTTATTAAGTGAGGACAAAACACACGATCCACCCTTGGAATGTTGATCCAAATGATGCTGTTGCCATGGTAACACATCAGGTGCCAGATAAACTTCTAATCTCCAGTCATAAGTCAACATCTCAAGTGTAATATAGGAGACATTTCTAAGACTTTAATTAAGATTTCTTACATTAATCTACATGTATTTGTCTTGAAATCATCGTGTCCTTCCTTAAGTCACCATAGTTACTAAACAGGTCAGAATTAGACGTATTTCAGTAACGTCACACTGCCCCACCTGTCGAGTTACCATGCGTCAAACGAACACCGACTTCAGTGACGACACCATGAAAACATCCAAACGCATGCACGCCGCGCGCTAATTCCCGCCCCCTCCTGACGTCACAGACCTTTGTAGCTCCTCTCCTGAACTCCGCTTTAACGTTACCTATTTTCAGTTTTAGTCTTTCCTTCAATTCTTGTAGAAACATGTAATGCGAGTTTTCCTGGCCGCAGAGCCCCGCCTTCCCTTGCTCAGAAACGAGCCCGTTGACTAAAGGACAGAGCAGACGGGAGCTGGGAGCGCCATTACACACACAGACATTAACGTTACGTCTGTTTGGTCCCATGCATGTTAGAAATCGTTACCTTTTAGCCAAGCATTTTGTCTTATTGACATCCATAGAATCCCATAACACGGTGTAAACCCAACGCTGACTAGTCAGACTCCCAGAATCGTGTCATTAATAGCACTGTTAAATGATTCACAAGTTAAACCTTACCTTCTTCACCATAACGGTCGTAGATGTCTTTTTTCTTCGGGTCGCTCAAAACGTCGTAAGCTTCAGCGATTTCTTTAAATTTCTCCTCGGCTCCCGGTGACTTGTTTTTGTCGGGGTGATAGCGCAGAGCCTGCTTGCGATAAGCTTTCTTTATATCATCCTCCGACGCTCCTTTCTTAATTCCCAAAATGTCGTAGTAGTCTTTACCCATTTTAACCATCCGGCGGCCTCTTTACTAAACGGTAAGTGCTGTTTACGAACTTCAGCTGCACGTCCTCTGTCTCAACTCAGAGCGCTGCCCCCGAATATTTTCTTTATAAACCGCGCAGAAACTTCCAGAGTTTTCCATAAAGAGCCTGAACAATCTCAACTGTGACAGTTCAGCGAGGACACGCCCAGCGAGACGTCACGTCATGCTGGCTTAAAGTGCTGTCGGAAAGCTTCACAGTAACATACCATGCCTTATCAGTCGCCCAAAACTCGGTGTGGCTATAAACACCACAACAAGAACATGTCGGCAATATGGATGGTAGGCACAGGCTATCTTTTTAAACAGGCATGTAATATGCTCAACTTTATTCATAAAGGAAAAACAGGTTTCATGCCTACATTTCCTATGTCCCTATGGACATTACTGAAATGGCAGACCAGATCACAAGCAATCACAGATAATGCCATGAACAATGGATAACCCACAATAAATAATTGGCTTCTTATTGTGCAAGCCTTGTGCAAAAAAAAAAAGACAGACTCCCCTAACTGAACTGTACCATACAAAAATGAAACTGTGGATAGATTGTTGGAAGGAACTTTTGTTAAGGTTGGGTGTGGCCCACATTCAAGACTGCTGAATCCCCTGCATACTGGCTGACAGTGCGCTGCACAACAGGGAGAAGCAGGGTATAACATTGTGGAACTTTACCTTTATGGGGGCAAGGTCCTCCAAAACAAACATTTCCAATCTGATCACCTTTTCTTAGACCTGTTACTTGAGTAAAACAAATGTAGGCCTACTTTTAATAAAGTATACATTTCAATTTTATCTGGCTTGCCCAAATATTTTCAAGTACATGCAATATGGCTTCACATTCTGTATGGAAGTTGAAAGAACCATCTTACCATCTATACTGTGCTGTATAGCCCTACAATCTTGAAACCTACATTTTTGCATTTGTAGATTTTTTTAAACAGATTTGTGCATGCAGTACAGAAAAATAGTTTGAACATCATATTGCATGAGCTGATCAAATTTATGCAACTAGTTAGACATGATATCACCAAATTAAGACTAAGAGCTAATGCTTCCACACCTCAGGGTGGGCGGTAACTGACAGATTTAGCACATTTTCTATAGTTAAATCTTAAACATGCGTGGAAATAATATTACAGCAGGCTAAACCGATCCATATAATCAATATTTAAACCTACAACAAGCTCAGCTGCTGCTGACTCAAAACTGCAAAATTGAAAAGAAATACAGGGGTAACATGTACGGGTTGATTACCACTTAGTTTGGTCACTTAGTCACATGTTATTAAAGATGCTTCATGATACTGTTGATGTCCATACTGTCTGTCTTCAGAATCACCTCCTGTCAGTCCTCTCTCTATGCGTTTGTTTTTATTTCCTTACCTCCACATGTTGATAGTGGGTTATTTGCTGCTCTGTGCTCACAAGAGGACACAGAGTTTCTGTTTCAACAAAACAAAAAAAACACTGCGCCAAATGCGCCTGTAGATGCAGACTACAGATAACAGCAGCCTCACTCTCACTACTGAAACTGTGTCCCTTTTTTCCATAATAGCCTATTTCAAGGGATGTTTGAAAGGTTATTTTCTGTGCTATTAATTTGCTATGGCCAGTTATGTTCAGTGGCTCCTCTAAACATTTAGCTGAGGTGAAGGTACACAGTTACGCCAGGATATTTTTCATACTTGAACCACAAGATAACAGAATGCGTCCACAAGCACTTGAACAGAAACTGTTAATGTAATTTATATTTTCCCATTTCAGACAATATTCCCATTTTGTTTGATTCGTGTTCTGTAACACTGCTCTGCATGACTTTTAAAGTACAAAAACAGGAGACAGGTGTATGAGTAGCACTTGAAGGCAACATTTCAGATTCAATGCACAACACACATACATGCTTCTGCTCTTACACACAAATGTCGGTCAGATTTGTTGGGACCGAGACAGGTAACACCGCCAGTGTCAGTGTTCACATTGAAAATAGTGCCCAATAAGTTACTGAGAGCAAATAGATCACTGAATCAGTCACACAACTTTGTACACCTTTTGGGTAGTAGCATTTAATCAGACAAAGTCTTCAGGAAAAATAAATTAAACATTTGGATGTAACATAATAACCTATATGTCCTATCAACAAGGTGTTGTAATACACACTCCCAAGTATAATCAAACACATTGACACATGAAAAGAATCCCAATAGGCTTTCTTCAGCTGTCTTGTGTTTCATTTTACAACAAATGATTCAGTAAATTGCAGTACAAAGTTGAAATTAGCTTGTAAAATAGTGACTACACCATTTGTATGGCATACTTGTCTCTGTCTAAACCTGTTTTTCTGGGGTGAGAGTGGCACCACCAGAAACTTTTGCAATTTTCCACTGCAGGTGTTAACAGCTCTAGAGACCAAACCAGATCATAGTGGGATCTTTAAGGTGGAACTCAGATCTATATTCTTTTAGAAAGGCCAGAATTCCTAATTATGTCCTTGCTTTTTTATATTTTAAGGTATAGATTCAAAGTATCTGAATACACATGTAGCCCTGTGTATTTAAGTGTACTGGACATCAAGAGTGTACAATTATTGTGCCTCTGGAGATACAAGACCTGCAGGCCAGGCTTATTATAGAACCAGTATGGAAATACATCATTTTTTGTTTGGCCAGGAATTTGCCAAAATTGTTATCCCTAAAAATATGTTTTTACTTTTCACATTGATGTGTCCTTATTTTGTCCTTACTGTGTGTTTTTTGCTACTGCACAAGAAAATTATTATTGGGTAAATGTGCCTGACTAATACAAGCAATGCATAGCCTGACAATTTCCCTTTGAATCACTATTGGCGTTGATTTGAGATTATTAAGTGACAATATACCAGGAAAATGGCAAACTTTATTTATGTAGGACAATTTATACACAAAGAAAACACAATGTACGCAGAAATACATTTAAACAAGAGAAAGCACATATTGGAGGATGACATCACATAATGTGGGAAAAAAGGGCAAACAGAAATAGAATAAATAATGTAATTGAGCTTGCAAATTAAGTTGGGAAAAATCACCAGACAAACAAATAATTTTCACAGCTAAAGAGAGAAAATGCAAGAAGTCGATAGTCTTGTCTTCGCCAGTTAGACCAGTACGCATGCGCAAAAACGGACAACGCTGCTATTCAGAGAGCAATAAACCAATTATGTTAGCAAATTAGCCGCGACCTCTCCTCCTCCCTTCCTTTCAAATCTCATGGGCTACGTTGTTGATAGTGTGGGCGCGTCGCATGAATGCCACGGGGTTTCATTGGCTGCGGCGCGGACGTAGTTCCCGCCTACGGTGGCCTCAGCAGTTGCATATTACTCCGCTGATTGGAGGCGGCTCTGTCACTCAGCTGGGATTGAAAGGAAGGGGTGCAAACTGCCAAGATGAAGCACTACGAGGTAAGTGGTGTCTGTGAAACTCTAAACCGTCAATGAGGCGCTTTGTGGGGCCAGAATTTAATTGCTAATCAAATCCATACGGCATTTTGCTGGGATTTCTCTAAGAGTAAACTCCACCAGAACCGTCCAATTCAGAGTTTTAAAAATTGCATGCTGCTGCACCACCGCCGGTCATGGGCTGGTTTGTTATGACCGGGGTTTCGGGCCCGGAAATTAACTTACGGTTGTATTGGCAAATATCGTACCTGAAAACCAAGCTGCACCCACAGTTATTACGAATTATACCTGCGTTGTGTATTTGTCAGGTACTCAATGTGAGCTGACCGTCTCTGTGTAGGATAATGCTCGGCATCATCGCCATCTCTGGCTGGAATGACTCATGGCGCTTCTTATCTTGTTATTACCCAATAATGCAGGTGAACAGTCAAGTGCGCAATCTTAGCCCTGTCAAAATCAACACCATGGCTTGGATGTGAGTTCATGAGAGAGACTTACTTAGAAGGAAAAAGTAGAAAAGATTTTGTGGCTAATTGTCTCAAACATCCAAGCTTGACCCTTCACAAAGGCCTGTTTTACTTATTAATCATTCATGTGAAAAGTTTCCTCTGCTAACTAACTACTGTACCCATGAAAGCTGCTCTAAATGTTAACAAATAGTTCCATGAGCACCAAAACCCATCAGACAGGATTTGAAGTAGTCTTACAGAAACTGACCCAACCAGTGGCTGCTCCGGTTCCCCTTCTTTCTGTTGACATGTGTGGCTTTTGCAACCTATCTGGGGACAAAAAAACATTTTAATCATGAAAGATGGACTCATAAAAACATGGTTAAGTTGATTGTTTTTCTCATAGATCTAAACACATTGAAGAGGTTAATATGCGCCTTAAATGTGAAGGTTTATTTTTTTCATGACAACTCTATATGTGCCATCATTCAGTGGTTGCACTGGTGTCAGCATTTATTTGCTCTGGCCAGTATGTCTGTCATAGTCCACTCCTGCGACCCCGAATCAATCTGCTTGCACTTTTCTTCACCTTCTGAAGTTATTCACGGCCATGCCCTTGACTGCATTCGAATACCACTAGCTTAGTATGTAGGATAGCCACTGTGTGATAATCAGGCCTATGACGTGCCCACATTGTAACTAGTGTACCCAGTATAACACTGAAACATATGACTAAAGGTTCTGTGAAGGTCAACTAGGGAAGAAACCACATATTGGCAGACGGTGTGCGCTCTATAGACAAACCACATTTTTTTTCCGCTATTACAACTATCAAAAGTTGTGAACGTTACAAAATACTATGAAGTCACTTTTTGTTAGCAGTATCAAGATGTGGATGTGACTGTGGTGCAAAGGTTTGCAGTTGCAATACACCTAGGTTGATCAGGTCACAGAATATGGGGTTACATTACATTTACATTACATTTAGTCATTTAGCAGACGCTTTTATCCAAAGCGACTTACATATGAGAACATTCACAAACCGAAGGCGCAGCTTCGGGAGCATTTTGGGGTTCAGTATCTTGCTCAAGGATGCTTCGGCGCATGGCTGGGGGATCGAACCGCCAACCTTCCGATTGGGAGGCAACCGTTCTGCCACCAAGCCACGGCCGCCCCATTGTTATGCGACTATGTGGGTGCAACATCTTTAGTGTATGTAGCCAACAAAATTGAATAATAAGCCAAAAAATAGACATTGTTACACCATTAGTTTTAACAGGTATGTTAATTGAAGTTATGAATATGTAATTGTTGCTGGGTGTGGAATATTACTGACACAATTACCAGTGTATTCTGTACTTTTTGTACATATCAATCTAAAGCTAAGCAGAAATACTTTATCAAACTAAAAGTACTTAATTGTCTTTTTTTTTGTTACATTGATCACAATATGTTGGAATAGAAATCAAACTTTAAATGTTTTCCATTTGGTTCATTAGACCAGTTTATTCAGTTTCATTGCATTTACAGAAGATAGCACCAGTGAGCTGCATCACTTCCACAATGATTTGTCTTGCTTACACACTGACTGCCCATCCGTATCTGGTATTGTGTAAAAAAAACAACAACATCAAAGTAATCCAGATTGTCTGTTAGTCTGTCTAAAAAGGTCAAAATTGGTCTCTTACCTTGGGAAAGGAGGAACAGGCAAAACCAGCAAAAAACAGCCACAGTCCCCCTGTAGCCTTCAAATCTTATTTCTCCCTGCTTCACCCTCACCCCCACAGTGCATCACTAGGACAAACTGTCACTGGCAGACAGAGGCTTTATATAGCTGAGACGGGGGAGGTACAGTGGCACTGGGTATGCTGGCACAGAGAAGACTAACATGGGGTTATTGCCCCGAAGTCTCAACCGCAGTGTCATGTATCCTCCGTGATTTTAAGTATTAGTGAAAGTTTCATTTGAACAGTAATAAGGAAGCTCAATTATTTCATGTAAAAACCACTGATTGAAGTTTTAGAAAGGCAAGTTGCCTTGTGTACATGAGATAAAAAAGGGAATACGTGCCATCTGAATCGAACACCTCAGGCCACAAAACCAAAGCACCAGAAAGCCCTGTTTTGCTTTTCTTTATGCCTCTTGACTAAATTCTTATGTTTTTTTGTCTTTTAACAATTTCATGTGATATGACACATCAAAGCAACGTGAAAACTCATAAATGGGTATAACTTACTGACTCTTAATCCTTTCAGGCAGTCTCAGATAATAATTTGTGAGTGGCACTAGCTGTGTAAACCAAAAGACATGCTAATTTGTGGCAAGGACATTTAGTACACATTCACCAAACCCCTGTAATAATTTGATATTTGGGGCAAAGTTGATGGAAGTCTATGGGATCAAATTAGGGTCATGTATATTTTGAGCTTGTGAAATAATTTCACACCCTGCAGTTGTATATCACCTTTTGTGTGCATGTGGAAAAAATGTGCATGTAAGTATCTGAATGGGTGACTTTTACATTTAGTCATTTAGCAGATGCTTTTATGCAAAGCGACTTACATATGAGGAAGACAATGGAAGCATAACAACACAAGGTAACAAAAAAAATAAGTGCACCATAAACTAGTCTGTTAAAGCCCAG
Organism: Coreoperca whiteheadi; assembly: GCA_011952105.1. Classification (NCBI taxonomy): domain Eukaryota; kingdom Metazoa; phylum Chordata; class Actinopteri; order Centrarchiformes; family Sinipercidae; genus Coreoperca; species Coreoperca whiteheadi. The sequence goes on from CM022472.1 coordinate 22,563,004, forward strand.
CACAGTATACAAAGCTAAGGATAAGAAGGTTGCAGCTGTAGAAATATTTTGTGTATGTGTAGTTAAAATATGTGAAGGGATATTTTCAACAGTGTGAGATTTCACGCAGTAGGAGAGACGGACACACAAATATCCTATTTTTGTATGCCACACTGAAGTTACAAGCACGAATTTTGACCCTGTTTTAACGCGTGTGCTGACTAGCCAATCAGTATGTTGCCCACTGACCATCCAATCAGAGGAAGTCAAAAACTGACCAATCAGGGGGCAAAAGGTTCTAGCCGCGTTCTGGTTACTACGTCGTCCATCTGTAGTTTGCTGGAGTCAACATGGAGGAGCCAGGGGTCAACTCGTCTGGGATACAGGTGGGTTAATTAGCACGGAACATGCGTTTACATTGTAACTAACCACATATATCAAGACAGCTGTGCGTGCGTCCCGGAATTTGCATATTAGCTAATGTCTTAGCCAGCTAACGTTACCGTCTGTCGGCTAACGTTTGTTGTTCCGTTTGAACGAGTAACGTTAACATTAACGTTAATATTAAGGAAAGTAAGGCTAATCTATGAACTCAGAATTTAAACATGGATGAATGGCGAACTATTTGTGCTGCATTGTTAAGCCATAGGTGTAACGTTGAATAAAGATTGTTGTTGGCTAACTAATATTAACCACGATGACATCGATAGCATAGCCGTTAAGTAACGTTATAACTTTAGCCAAGTTGACTGACAAAAGAACCCTAACCAATCTTCGTCTAGCCTCAATCTTTATATTGGATAGCTTGGTTTGTTGCTGAATGTGCGTGTAGGCTACCTGTATGTTATAAGCCAAAGGTTACACACACTAAACAAACTATCATAAACAATCTTTATTTATGAGCGAGCTTCAGTTATACCTTGATTTACACATTACCTTTGATCATACATTGCTGCTAATATTTAACAGTAGTGATCCACTTGTGTAATGCAGGCACTTCAGTATAGATGTATTATCTTAATATTCATATGTTGCATATATTCTTTGACATTTCCAGCTGCAACTCACAAATTTCCCATTTACTGCATTGTTTTGTTTTGTTTGTAGTTTGAAACTATATAGTCTAGGGTTGGAGGCCACTGTCTGTTTGCACACACATTGACACAAATGACACTAACATGTTGTTCCTCTCTTAACAGAACATCAATCCAGTCCTGCACTTTGGTTGGTAAGTAGAAATATTTTAACTGAAATTAACAGACCACATAACCTGTGGATAACCGTTGTGCATCCTTAGACCTATACATTTTGTTTAGAAAAATGCCATTCACACATGATTTTACACCAGGCGATGTTTTACTTTATGTACTGTGCTGTAAAGACTACTGCATATCCTGAAGTCCTTAGAGGCAAAGAGATAAGATACTGAAGGGATACAATATTGATTTGTTGACACCAAAGTCAGTATTATCACACAACTAAGTTTCTTAAGCAACTGAAATGAATTTATTTGACATTTTAACGTCCTGGAAAATTTTGAATGAGTAAATAAATTGTCCAGCCTGAAAAGGACTCAGCAGTAAGTTCACACACGTGAATGAAATGTTACCACAGTTTGCCATGAAGATTCCTTATATACAGTTAATAATGTGGTAGTGAAACACTAAACCTTCTAAAACAGCCCCACTGAGTAGATACATTTCATGACACCTGCGTGTTTCACATACATCTAGCAACAACTGGAAATGGAGTATTAATAGGGGTATTTGGTGGTGATTAGGACTTTACACTCTTAATGTGAGGTCATTAAAGGCACACATCTTTAATGCCATTTTAGCTTTGGGTAGAAGTTGCTTAATTGGATTTCTTATATTGAAGCAACTGTTTAATGTTTGTTTCAATTTTGTCTTACAGGTGTCCTGCTGTCCATCTCCTCTCCTATAAAGCGGCTCTCTGTCTTTGGAAGTTTATAAACTGTAAACTAGTGTAGAAGTATTACAACTGCACACATTGTATTAATTCTACCTGATTCACATATAATTCTACCTAATCTATAAACATTCATGTTGTTTGAATCAATAAGTGCTTTGTTGTTTAAACCTCTTATATACTGTAATAAATGAATCATCAGCTGTAAGGATAAACTATTCTTTGACTGACTGATTATTATATATTAAGACAGTTTAAGAAATGTAATTCTGGTTGCTGTCGCTGACATTAAAGTCATTTGTATTACAAATATATAAATACCAAAGTGTTCAGTTATTGTCAGGTACGTTCAACATTTGAGCATCAGTATAGTGCTATAAAATACAGAACAGCCTTCCTGTCCGTCCCATATCTGAGAATGGACTTTCTCAATATTTTCAGCAAATAGAAAAAAGTTAGTTGTTGACTCTTGTGCATTTAAATTTGTAAGTAATAGTAGCATTGAAATATTATAAACACATATTATCCTTTCTGGTGTACCTTAAACTTTTGTTTTACCTTATATATCTACGTATAGTATCTTCAGAGGCTTGACAAAAATGAATTGAATAGTTTTGAAACATCTTTTTTGACAACATGAAGCATCTATCTTCTGATCATCGACATTAACGATAGTATTTTATCATTAATATTGTGCTCAATATATTGGTACAGTTAAATATTAAAATTATGGTTTTGGAACACAACAATACCGAGGAAGGAGGTCAACATGATGAATGATGTGTACCACCGGTATCATATGTTGACATTGTAAAGAGAGGACTTCACATTGATGATCTAAGAGTACAATAATTGTCAAGTTTTGAAAATGATAAAATATAATGTATTTATCTTTTGCACAGAAAATCAAGTGGGTTAATTAGCACGAAATATTCCAGTAAGGTTTTACATCGTAATTAACTAGATATATCAATACATCTGTGCAAGCATCCTGGAGTTACTTCATTTGTATATATAGTTTGTGTGGTCGTTGCAAAAGTCTTGGCAAGCTACAGTCTATTGGCTATTCAGTTTCCAATCCAACTTGTACATGTTCACGTCAGCTGGAAAATAAACCAAGTGAACAGGAAAGTAACAATAGTAACAGGCTAATAATACAATCTGACAGTAGTGTCAATGAGGCACAATGGGCTCAGTCTTATGTTTAAATGATGGGAGAACATTTGTTTCATCTGCCATCCACCTCTTTCATGAGCTGCTAAATTTCTTTAATTTTCAAACCCACAGGAGCAGAACTCCTTAATAGAGAGAGCTGTTCGTATCTTTGTGGACATCTTGTCAAATGCACAGCCAAAACAATCAAGTTTCAACTGTGCCACAAGCCGTAACAGCAACCCAGGAGACATGCAAAGGCATGATATGACAGGCATAAGTATTAAAGTATAATAATGCATTTTTTTATGCATTATTGTTACTCAATACAACTTTGAAGGCGGGAACGCACACCAAGATTAGTGAGTGGCCAACTCCAGAGGATTGTGTACAATGGGGGTCTGATCAGAGCGCGAGTGTGTGACTTATTATGTCATTTGTTTTCACTCAATATAACTTTATTGTAACCCAAGTAATCTTTATTCTTCAGCCTCCAACCAGCAGCCCGCATCCAACCACTATTGACAGTTCACTACTGCCTCCTTTTAGATTTGAAGAGATTTGTATTATTAGCCTACTATTATTACTTTCCTGTTCCTGTTTGCTTTCCTTGTTATATTTTACAGCATACGTAAACATGTAATGTTACAAGATGGATTGGAATCTGAACCTTCTCAGACTTTAGCTAATTACCTTCCTTCTTGTATTAAATGAAATGCCTGCAGCATCATGTCTTGAAGCAGCTGTTATAGATTAGCCTTACTTTCCTTAATGTTAACGTTACTTGTTCAAACGGAACAACAAACGTTAGCCAACAGACTGTACCTAGAAAGACGTTAGCTAATATGCAAATCAGGTAACTCCGGGATGCACGCACAGCTGTCCTAATATATGTACGATGTAAACGCATGTTCCGTGCTAATTAACCCACCTGTATCCCAGAAGAGTTCACCTCTTGCTCCTCCATGTTGACTCCAGCATACTACAGATGGACGACCTAGTAACCAGAACGCGGCTAGAACCTTTTGTGAACACTTGTGTGTCCGTCTCTCTGACTGTGTGAAACCCCACACTGTTGAAAATATCCCCTCACTTATTTTAATTACACATACACAAATTATTTCTACACCTGCAAAAAGTTTTTACAAAGTCACACATTCCGATACTTACGTGCACATTTTTTTCACATGCACTCAAAATGGGATATACAGCAGCAGGCTGTAAAATTATTTCACAAGCTCAAAATATATATGACCCTAATTTGATCCCATAGACGTGAGGGTGACCATTTCCTTAACAGAAAATGTGTCATAGGTACCCATACAGTATATTCATTATAATGTATATTTATGCATTCACTTCCATGAATACAATACATGTCCAGCCTAAACTTCCATGTTCCCACTTGTCTTTTATTCCTTATGGAAACTGTATCCCAACTGTTCGTCATTAGAGAGTGAAGGGGTTGTCTGGAGTATAACCACCCCTTGGTGGCAAGAAAAGGGCGACTCCTCATGCGAGTGACTGAGAGATCTGGCTGTTCAGTTTGGTTTCAAGGTAAAATAACACGCTGTAAAAGTCATGTGGGTTGTGTGTGTGAGACCCTAAAGTGGTTCAGGTGTCGGATCAAAGGGGGGTGATGTACATCGAGGCTCTAGGTGGACAGTACAGCAAAGTGTCTTAAACAGTGAGCCCAGGTCATCATCACATACGCAGATAGATGGGGGGTCTGTAGGGACAGGGGTGGTTACGTAGAGTTAGCAATAGATATTTATATTTAGCTGGAGAGGAAGAGGGGGGGGGTCAAACTATCATCATAATATCTCTCCTTCGTCTTCCCACTTAGCCAGGGGTTGAGAGGTGTCAGGGGTCAGGTGTTCCTCTTTTAGGGAGGGCTTATGTTTCAAAACCAAGTCACTGCAGCTCTACTGCTCTCTGCTCGAGAAGTTTCCTTCATGACATATACGCAGATGATACTGTAGACAGTTTGCCAGAGGGATACTGGGAATTCCTGTGTATGCGACTGTCCACACACGTGGCATATGTCCACGCTCCAGGGGTGGGCTGGCAGTTAAATGAAGCAGCGCACCAGAGGTGAGCGAGGCAAAGAGGGAGGGAGGGAGAGTGAGAGAATGACCGAGAGGAAGAAGAGGGAGGGGTAGAGGAGAGACAGATTTATTTCCACAGCTGAGAGCTGCCCCTCCCATGCATGGTTTGGCATGGCTCTTGGATAGACAGTTGAGAAGATTGACGAGAGAACTGTGGGGAAGAGTGAAGAGAAGAAGGGAATAAACTGAGTGCAGGAGGAGGACTGTGGACATGGACGCCCTAGCACTAGAGGCCACCAGCAGTAAAAAACCTGTTAACGGGGCGACGGCTCCTGTCCCGTTGCCGGTTCATGTCCCGGTCAAACGCAAACCTGCTAAAAAAGCTAAAAAGGCTGTTGTTTTCTTTGAGGTGGAGATACTGGATGCCAAGACCAAGGACAAGCTCTGCTTCCTGGACAAGGTGAGAACTTATTTAATTTCTTCAAGTATTTGTAACAGTTTGATTTAAGGATTCTTTTCTGACCTCAACATTGCAAAAAGGCTTATTAGATACTGTATGTGCATATTTAATTGTCCTTTTGCCTCTGTTGTGTGTCTGTATGTTTACTAAATGCAACAGGTGCCGTTTGTCTGGTCCTATGTTACAGTAAAACGTCTTCTGTGTGCATGTGAGTCAGGCCTTTCCTAGAGCAGTCGAGCTGCTGTAGCTGTTGTCCTCGTCGCTGTCAGTCAGTGGGTGTGTAACTGGTGGTGTAAATGAGACGCACGCTGGTGCTCCTTTCATACATGCGACACAACACTGCTGGTTTTAGTTGTCTGGGTATGAAAGGGGCTTTTGGCACGCACCCATACAGGAGGTAGACAAAATGTCATAAACAAATGTAATGTGCAAACCAATACAACAGCACTCCAACATTTTTTTACTTTATAAAGTTAACTTTTCGTCATGACTCTGTTGGAGAGCTGCTGATTCAACCCTGTGGTCAGCGTATGGATAGATATAATACCAGGTGCAGTTCACCTCATATTGTAAGGCATTACAACACCACCAACACCTATGGCCTCAGAACTGCAGGTGTGTTTATGAGCAGTGTCCACACCCTGAAAGTCTGCTGCTGTCAAATGCGTTCCTACATAATAATCATGATATTATATAATTTGTGATATTAATGAAATGCATTTTTAAGCTTTGCAGGAAATATTGTGTATATTTTAAAGTCACATGTGCAGGACCAAAGCAGCACAAACAGGAAAAACAAAGGTATTTTGCACACAATATATTGTAAGATCCCAAAAGTTACATCTGGCTGCATGTTGACCAGCAAGCTCTGCTTCTTTCACAAATGTAATACAACAACAAGTTTTGCAGTACAGTCAGATTTGGCCAGTGTGATATTGACTGATGGACATAAGTTGTGTTTACAATTTGGACTAAGAGTATCAGCATTGTAGTAACACCATTTTTTTTTTTAAATAGGACGTTTAAGCCTATTGTTTTAACAGGTAAATTTGCACTAATTTGTACTTGGCCTCTCCTTTGTTATAGTTGTGTTAGCCAGGCCTGTAAGGCAGTGCTGTTGCATTAGGTGGGTTTAGTGTGTCGTTGGTGTGAGGCCTGTTGGTGTATAGTGGTGCATTAGCCAAGTTTACAGTGGTGTTAGTCTGTCAGCCGGGGTGGACTCATCTTATTAAAGTCCGCTCCTCAAGACCACGACTTATAAAGTGCTATGCTTGTTGGATTATACCCTGTTGTCGGTTTAGCAGAGTTTCCATGGTGATAGCGCGCATAATCTTAACACCTTTGGAGAGTATACACAGATAGGACAGATATAGATATGGATCTGGACAGAGGGCCCTTTGGGGGACTGTTTCCTAAAGTAGGGTAACAGAGCTAAACTGACAGACTGAGTTAGAAATAAAACACAAGTCCTGTATCATGTCTGGGTCAGGGTTTATAGGACAGACTCACTGAACTCAGTACTGAGGAAGCCTCTAGAAAGTAATCAGGGGGGGGGGGGGTTACAGAGAGGTGGTTTCTCAGTGATGTCATCCTGCTGAAATTGGCCTGTGGATAGAAGCTAAGTCGATTACAGCAGCAAACCTCGCTGTGTCTCATTAATCTGTTGGAGCTGCTGTTGCGATCGCTATAAGTGAGCGACAAGAAAGTGCTAGTTCTTTAAGTTCCAGGCTTCCTTAAATGCCATAAAGAGTTTTAGGCATTTTCTGCAAAACGCAAGTGCTAAGATAATCTAGCACTACTACACTGTTTATACTGAACAGTGCTTGCCTGGGTAGTTAATTATATTTGTGAGTATTGGATTGTTAGTACAGCAGCAACATGGCTTGATAGTAATTTGCAAATGCATGTTTTAGACATGAACATTTATGTGCTATATTATTTTGTTCAGTGCTACATGTAGGCTGATGAGCTCATCTAGAAGGAGCTTAGGCACAGAGCAACACACATAGAAAAATAAATGCAATTTCATAATTACTTGCATTAGTCCATCCTCCTATGTCAGACCTTTTCTTTGACAGTGTCATTTTATACAGGTATACATTTCAAAAAAGCATCTTAGCTTTCCTAGTCCAGGCCAGCGGGGAAGTATTGGCTTACTGCTAAAAGGTTTTGCGAAACCGTTCACTGAAGTCATAAATGTCAAAAGGCTTGAGAGAAATTTGATCCTGATGTCTGAGGTGTTGAGACGATGTAATGTGCGTTTAGTATTAGTTTGTTTTCATACCATTTTATGATGCATCATTATATCTGTTTCCATCCATTTCAAGACAGACTTATATCTATCATTTACAAAATAATCAAGGAAGTTACACACTGCTGGTGTTCTGACTATTTACGCTGCCTTGTCGAGAAATGTTACATTTTCTGTGTTTCCGTTTCCAGTTGCGTACATCCCATAAAGGTATAGCTCTCACAGTGTTAAGAAATCTTTATTTATGTGTTTTGATTACAAACAACTGTAAGGGTTTACCGACACTTAATTTCATAATGACCATGACAAAGAAGTCGTATTTAATGTGGATTGATCACATCATAGCTGATGTTGTTAATAAAATCGTACCCTGATACTGGTCAGGCATTTCTGATCAGTGCATCCGTAGACCTAATCATAGTCACTGAGCTGAATTCTTAAGGAGGTCAACTAAAAGCCATTTCATCTCATAATGGGATTTGTTGAGAGCCTTCTAGAAAATAGTTTAATCTTCTGACTCAATAATTGTGAGCATTTTGTGAAAATGCAAATTTAAATTGTCAAATGATATTCCAAATATATCAGGTCACAACCAACATAAATGGCGTAAGCATGTAGAGCTAAGAACATGTTGCTGCCTAAAGACTAGCAGAGCTCCCAACCCTCAGTAGTCAGGCCAGATCTCAATACATACAATACAATAAATACATCAATATGGTGGTTTTGTTAGTCCACAAGAGAAGGGTCCCAGGCAGGTATGTGGTGTATAAGCTGCCTCAACTCGAATGTATGAAGCCATTTGATCAGATAATGGGAATGTGGTGATGACATTAAATGACCTGACTCAGTCCAGGGGTTTCACTGCTTCATTATCCTGCCTGTAACAACTGTGTGTGTCCAAACTTGCCTCTGTGTGCGCTTCATGTTTCTGTTTTGTTGTCATTGTGTTTATATTTGGGGTAGTTGGGCCATTGCTGGCAGCATGGCACAAGGTCGTGTACTTTGGCTGTGTTTATGTATGTGTGTGTGTGAGTGCATATGTGTGTGTTGCTCTTTGAAACCCTAATACCAGCTATTAAATAGCCCACGTCAACAGGGTGTGTGGGCACAGGCAGAGCTAAATTTACCACTAATCGCCATCATGAATGGAAAACAGAGTTATTATCTGTTCTTTTTTTTGTGTGTGTCTGTACCTGTCCCTCCATTTATTTTTTGTGGTGTTATTTGTAGGTCGAGCCAAATGCCACTATCGGGGAGATCAAGTCTATGTTCCACAAGAGCCGTGAGTTACATCTCTCTGCAGGCGGCTAAAGCTTCATGAATCTGATTTAAGATCAAGCAAATCTTCAAGCTGCACACAGAAATACTCACTTTATGTGCTGTCTTAAGATGTCTGAAGTATTTATCTGTCTGTTTCAGATCCTCAGTGGTACCCAGCCAGACAGTCCATTCGCCTAGACCCCAGTAAGTCAGCCAGTTTGATCGGTACACTTGAAATAAATGCAGAACTACTTCTCTCTAAAAATCAACTCATAATTTATAGTTTACTCATTAAGTAAACACTGTTTGTGTGTTTCAGAGGGGAAGTCTCTGAAGGATGAGGATGTCCTGCAGCATCTGCCTGTGGGAACCACAGCAACCTTCTACTTCAGAGACCTGGGAGCCCAGATTAGCTGGGTCACGGTGAGTACAACACGGGGCTGTCCAAAGATGGGAACACGTCGAGCTGGCACAGTCAGGTCTGACAAGCCCACATACATCAGACTGCGAGGGGGATCAAGCAGAGCTAAACTGAGAATTCCAGCTGGGTAAAAAGGGTGTGTGTATTGAGGGAGGGGTGGGGGTGGGGG